>VZSR01001685.1:26834972-26912469 GCA_013398615.1 Brachypodius melanocephalos
ATAAACTGATTATTAAAAGATATTTGAGAATTCCATCAGAAATGTCTCCTGTTGCTTTCTTTCTTGGTGACTCTGAACAAGGTCACAACCTTGCCTGCTACTCCTGCACATAATCCAGCCACATTCACCAATTCCATTTGCTTTAGATTTTTTCTCCGCTATTGTTTTTTTCAGATTAACCTTTAAAATGTTAACTCTTATCTTCCCCAGCCTCCTCCAAAACCAAAAACACACCCACAAACACCCAACATCAACAACAAAAAACAACCTTAGCTTTAGTATTTTGCTGTTTTTCTCAAAACTCAATGAACAAATTCTTGTCTGGCTTTTAAGCAAAGATGCTGGACAACAACATCAACCCCCTCCTCTATATCTCAATTGAATATTAGCTTTTATTGGTCTCAAAATTCTTTCTCTGAAGTACCCTTTTCCTACCTGACTTCTATTCCATAGTGAGAGATTGATTTCTATGTACCATTTGCCCATGATAATTATTGCCTATTTGTTACATTTTCTGCTATCTACTCTTCCACCTATTTCTGCTACCTGGGACATGCTTCCCTAGCCATGAGTAAATGCCTCTAAAATGCCTTTGAATGTTGTCTTTTAAAATTTTCAGCAATACAAACAGAAATGTTGACAACAGGCTACAAGTATCCTAAATTCATAGTCTGCTGACAAATTCTGTTCCCCACCCCTCCTTCTATTATCCTTATCTGCTATTTTTTGTTATAAAACCCTTAAGTGAAGGGGAGACAATTGTTTTTCTATATGTTTATGTAGTATTCAGCAAAATAGTGTCCTGGTCTATGATCTGGGCTGCCAGCAACTGTGGTAATGCAAATAATATATATAAGTGGAGCACATGCTCCTTGGGCACAGACCACATGTGAGGTAAATAGGATTACATCCTGCAGGTTAAAACTAGCCTACTATGGTAATACAAAAATGTATACCGGCCACATGACCCAAGGGGATCTTCTTGACTGCCTCATGATAACGCAGGCTGCAGAGCGCTTGTCTGACCAAAGGAGAACTAAGCCGCTCTTGAATTTCACACCTTAAAACATCAATGCTACTGAGGCAGGAGAAATTTCCCGTTAAATGATTCACAGACTTAATCCCTTTGATATTCGATTGGCTGACCACAACTTAGCACAGCATGCTGCTGGAGTACATCTTTAGCTCTGACTCACAGAAAGATCTCATTCCCACTGGAATTCTGATGCAGAGACTGGGATTAAAACCAGATCTCACAGGGATGGGGGGAAGGTACAAGACTTCAACTGGCAAGATCTGGTTTATTAACTCCCATATCTGCCATATTTTAGAAATTTATCTTAGTCTTGGAAAAATTATTTAATTCCTTAAAGTTTTATTTCTTCATCTGTGAGCTCTCTCAATGAGCCTTTACTCTTTGTCAAGCTGTGAGCTGTTCAAAAAGTAGGAGCTACAGAGCTCTTGATACTTTTCTGTGCAAATATCAAAATGCATATGTTTGGGATAGAAGCAGAGCTGAGAAAAAGGAATTTAATTCTTCTAAATACACAAAAAATTTTAAAGATCAGAAATGTTTCTTAGAAGAAAGAAAGAGAAAGAAAGAAAGAAAGAAAGAAAGAAAGAAAGAAAGAAAGAAAGAATAAAATAAAATAAAAATTATAATAAAATAAAATAAAATAAAAATTATAATAAAATAAAATAAATAAAATAAAATAAAATAAAATAAAATAAAATATAAAATAAAACAAAACAAAATAAAATAAAATAAAATAATAAAATAAAATAAACCAAAACAAAATAAAATAAAATAATAAAACAAAATAAAATAAAAGGGCAGAAAAAATATACCAAGAAAATGAAAAATAAAACCCGAAAGACAGAATGCAGCATTTCCAGTGTACCTGTAGGCACTTTCAACACTGTCCAAAGTGAGAAAGACAAGTTTTCCTGATGTATTGCTGAGGAATACAAAATTAATTCTATAAATCTAAATTCTACAAAAATCTTCAGATTAAATACTCCAAATTTTCTTCCTTTTCTAAAAATTTTCATTATTCCTGCTTCAGCTTCCAACAAAATAAGGTTATTTTACTCGCCACCATTAAGTTGCTACAGCAATGTAGATTATGGGCAAATCCAGATACTTAAAAATCACCTCTGAAAACACTGAGTTGGCTGAACTCCCCAAACTTTTCTATGAACACAAACAAACCAACCTGATTGTCAACAGAGAAAGCCAAAGAAATCTACCACTAGATAAGAACAAGGAACTCTATCATGTTTCACACTGTCTACACTGTTAAATCCTTGTCAGAGCCCTTTCCTGACACTGACATTTGTCAAACACAGAGTCCCAGAGTTGGTGCCACTCATCGCAGACCCTGGTGCTCCCAGGCACAAAGCGTACATTGCAGACAAGGTGGTGAGGGAGCTCCTTCTAACTGCATTGCAACTGCAAAGGTCTCTTCCCATCCTTGGGAAGCATGAGTTTACACTAGCAAGCTGAGTCTGATGCAACTAGGAGGAAGGGAAAGAGTCCTTGTACAACCGGGCTCTGGTCTCACAAAGTAAGTATCAATTAACTGCACGGCCTTCCAGACAAGGCAGAAACCCAAATACAAGTGCATGCCTTGGGAAGCTGCCAGCAGGCAGCTCACATGGGTGGTAGTGTTACCTGCCTTGTCCCAGAGCACTCAGCTGGGAGGCCCTGCTGTGAGTAGCTCCTTCTCCATGGAGACTAGGGTCCCATGATACTGCAAGGGAATAGGTGCTTGTCTTGGCACCACTAATTGCTAGCTATCAACTGAGAATTCTGCTAGCTTTTTGAATGGTTCAGGGCTTTTTTCGTCCTCCTGTCCAATTCCTCAGTGTGTTTCACTGACCCCAAGTACTAAGCTAAGGGGCATTGGTGCCTCCCACTGGACTGGTGGTCACTTGGTGTCTGACTAGGGATAGCAAGTTCCAAATATGTGCAAGAGTCGATAGGAGTCAGTGCTTCCTGATTCTCAAATATACGATACCTCACAGCCGAAACTGAGGCCAAGTTTATTCTACAGGCTCAATGGCAAAATATCTTTTCCAGGTAATGCATTCAAAGTTCACATAGCTGTTAACATAATGGATCAGTTTAAAAAACACTGACTGAGTAAATATCTGTGCCTGTATAATTAATCATTTTATCTGCAATGTGACAAGCAATGGAACAGATTCACAATGGGCTTTCTTTAATACCATTTCTGTCAGAGATACCACAAATTTTGCCATCACTGTGGAATGTTCCTGCAATCCTGTCACATTGCATCTTATAGCCTGTATTATTTTTAACATTAATATTGGGACAGTAGACCAGTTTTTGTCATTCTTCATCTAAAGGCACCAAAGATAATTATTAAAATATATCTATGTGTGAAGATAAAAATCTTATATTGCACAGCCCTGTGATGGGCTATATAAACTTCCCATAAATATTACAGTCTTCCCCCTTTGTGTATAGATAAAGGTATTTTTCAAACCGTATTGTTTTTAGATGGTTAAAGAAAGACAAAGAGACAATATCACACAGGCAATGCAATGGAAATAGAAATCTGCCTCTGTTTTACACTCATTTGAGTTGATATCAGCAGCTTTGATCATTGCATTCCAAGGATAGTATACACACATTTTACATTTCTGCTGGGGAAAGTACCTCTGAACCATGCCTTTTGTGTTACTGCTGAGCCAAGAAGCAGCCAAGGGGGACAAGCACCTGAATCTGTGTCTCTTTTGCAGGTCTTAACTGAGCTTCTTCTGCTATTTTACCTCTCTAAAGATAAATGTACAAAAAAACCTGCTACATTTTGTGATAAACTAAACATGTTCACAGAATCACAAAATCGGGAATTGGTAGAGTTAGATCACAGTGGGTTGTCTGGTCCAACCTCCCTGCTCAAGCAGGGTCATCCTAGGGCACAGGGCACAGGATTGTGTCCAGATGGTTCTTGAATATCTCCAGAGAGGGAGACTCCACAACCTCTGTGGGCAATCTCTTCCAGTGCTCGGTCACCTGCACTGTAAAAGCTCTTCATCACATTCAGGTGGAACTTCCTGCCCATCACTTTCTGCCCGTTGCCTCTTGTCCTATTGCTTGACACCACCGAGAAATGCCTTCATACTTCTCATACTTCTTCATCCACTTCTCATACTCCATTCAGGTATCTATAAACATCAATGAGCTTAGCTTAACTTCCTTAGTTCAACCGACTCTCTCAGCACAACTTCCTCAGCCTGTCCTGGTAATGGAGGTGCTCCAGTCCTCCAAACACCTTGGTCATTCTCCTCTGAACTCTTTCCAGGAGCCTCATGTCTCTCTTGTATTGAGGAGCCCAGAACATAACTTCCTTGGCCTTGTGACTGCTTCAGCCTCATTAAGCAAACTCATCCTGCCTCAATTCATGTATGTAAGCCACATACCGTAATTTTGAATGTCTGAAGACATAGACACTCACCATTGTCATGCTATTAATTGTGGCTTGGGTTAGAATGATGCAAAATCCCCAAATCAGTCAAACAAATGATATTAAATGAAGTGAGCTGGTTGAAAGGAAAAGAAATCAAAATACAGTAATAAAGAATAAGATAAGGGCATAGACAAACAAAAAGTTAAGAACTACTGTTATGGTCATTTATTTAGATGTCAAAGTGTCTGGAAAGGATGCCACTTGTGGTGATATACACTAGGATCACAAAAAGCCAGAGGACAGATGTGAATGCTCTGATAGACATTGTAATGAAAGAAAGCTCAAAAGCATGTACAGAGAAATTAAGTAATAAAGCTGGTGAAAAGATGAAGCTGTGGAGAGAGAATAATTTCAGCTCTACTGCTACTGCCTAGATGATAGAGGAAAATTGAAAACAAACAAAAACAACCTGAAAAAACAAGAATATTTAGGACTGAATAGCAGATGTTTGTGAATGAGTGAGGGACATTGAACAGTAGCACAACTGTAGTCTTTGTGTGTATTGTACAGACTTGACATCAAATGTACATTATTTAGAATGCACCAGCTGACAGAGTGTTCCTGCTTTCTTTTTCCTACATTTTCAAGTAGCTCAGTCTGAACTGTGTGATTAAAGTTTGATTAAAAATATATACTGATATATATAAAAATATATGCCAGTAGTCTGGTAGTTCTTGGTCACAAATATACAATGAATGGTTGGTTGCAATACATCTATAGCTACTAGAAGTATAAGTTGAATTCTTGCAAAGGTGCACTCACTTATACTTCTGAACTTTCCAAGAAATATGTTCTTTATGAAGAGTCATTAATGTCCTCCATTGTTTAAATAAACCAAGGTTTTCCTCCACCCTTTGGAAGATACTTCTCACTGTTAAGCTGTGAATGGTGAATGATGTGCTCTATCAATAGGTCTTAAAAGGGGAATACAGTATCTCTTTTTACTGAGCAAGGAAAGAAAATATGTAGGTATTATGTATTTAAACTATGCATTCTGTGTCCCTGTTCCAAATATGGACTTGCACAGCTATATCAGATAAATCAAAAAATCTGCATTTCATTCATGTGATAAGACTTGGAAAATGTGTTGCTAGTCACCTAAAAAGACAAGTTTATGTACAATATCTTGAAAAACTGTTTGACAACAGAAGGTCTGATGTGACATATATTTGACATCCTAAAACCTCAAACTAGTAAAACTTTGAGGTCAAGCAAAGGTAAAATCAGAATAACCCTCTTCAGATTTTTATCGTGTATGATAGAACCACAAATAAACTTTAAGTTCCCCCAGCTTCTAACATGTCTGAACTTGACTGAAAGCTAAAGAGAAAGCTTATCTATTGATTTTCACATGTAAGTTAAATGGTAAAATAACCTTGACTCATTAAAGATGTCAGTGTTGTAGATGATTTGGATATCTTTGCTGTTTGAGAGTAACATATGGATAATTTACTCAAGTTGAGTTATTCTTAAGTAATTTGCAGTGCTGCACAGCTTCAGATTTTTCACCTTCATGATTACCAAGAATACTTTAGCATTAATCACAATATTCAACATTGGAAAGAAAAGCAAGTCTACTTGTTGAATCTATACAAAGAGTAATATTTCTCTTTTCACTTATAAGTTTTACGGTGGGCTGCTTATTGAGATTTTGCCAGTGCATGCACAAAAAAAAAAAAAAAAGTTATAAATAGTAACATATGATTAAAAATTGCAAATTATTTTGCAAATAATAGGTCCATTGTAAAACATCCAGAATGCCTTATGAAACAGTGTCAGTGCTTGCCCTGTGTTGTGTAAATATTACCTATCTAGCCTGTCACCTCTAGTCTGTGAGACAACCAAGATTTTATTTCTAATTGGTTTTTTTATTACTATCAAATAAAAAAAGCTCTGTTCATAAAAAATTATTAGGGCTGTTTCACCAGAAATGTTGTGATCTGGGATTGCACCTTTTCCTAGGTAATGTTGCCATCTCTTTTCTTACTGAGAAAGAATTAGTCTTTCTCCACACTTGGCAGAAATATTTCAGCTGTGTCTCTTGATCTGTTTGACTTCTAAATGGATACAAGAGTAATCCAAAGATGAAAAAAATTACTCAGACTGCATGGGATAATGAAAGAGTAGGTATAGTGCTAAAGAAGGTTCCCTTATAGGAAAAAATATGTGTTCAGACATACTTCAGATGTGACCCTGATATTCATACTCTACATAAGTAAACTTTGTAGTTATTTACAGTTTTCAAAGGATAAAAATAGGTCTTCCTTATCCTAAGGCTTTAGGGCAGCTTATTCACCTAAGTAGATAATCTGTGATGCCCTAAGTATGAATATGATACTGAGAGTGCATGGACTTGCGTAACAGGATTTTTAAAATCACAGAGTATGATACTTATGCAATATTATCTTTATATCTAGAATATTTGTAACTTCTGCATGTGAAATTTCAAGTTTTATACACCACCACTGGAGAGAATTGGATGGGTGAAATAGACAAGATCTTTCTGAGATCCTCAGTCTGAATAAGGCTTTCTAGCTTTTTGGGATAGAGCCAGTTCTGAGATGGTATTTTTAAATAGTGTGTCACAAGTACGGCTGAGATATTTGAACCTGAGCATGCTTCAAAATCAGAGTGCTGTTAACTTGTATGCAGATGCTTTGCAGTCTCTTCAGATTTTCTCTTGCGTTTTTGTATCAGAAACGCAATTTGTGAACTGATAATGGATTTCAAAACAATGAAATGTAAATTAATTAATCTTGGTTCTAAAATGCCTAGAACTCTATGTGCAGGATTTGGCTAAGAAAGGCAGCAGTGCTGAGAAAAGGAGGGAAAAGGTGAACGAGGCTGGTGAGTGCTCCTTAGACTTCTAAAATTATAAAATAAATTTGTATTTTCAGGGAGATATATGATTAGAGAGTTTGGGTTAAGAAGCCATTGGTGAAACTGCAGGAATATATAAAGTAGAATTGGTGTCTGTGCTCCTGCCAGTGCTTGAGTTATTGGGAGCACTACACATCTAGAAATGAAGATTTGCTGCAACTGGTGGTTCTCCTAATTAAGTCAGACTGTGGTTACAGACCTGTGTCCAGAACCGTTTTCCTTTGCTTGAATTAGGTTGGATCTCTCCTAGGAACAACTCTCTATTAAGTTATCATTTTGCTAAGGAGCACTCAGTGGGAGTTTTAAGATTCCTCTCCAAATACAAAAGGGAATACTTGGACAAGAATCCAGCCCTGGTCTGAGTCAGTTAACAGCTCTGCAGGGTTTTTTTTGCCCCCCAAAGAATCACATCAAGGACAGCATACAAAAGGAAAAGTCAACATGTCTGAAAAAGAAAACAATGAAAATAGCTTTATTTGGTAAAAATAAAAAACTTCAAGGCTTGTTTTCTCATGAATTTCTATTGAAGAAAAACATAAGGTAGTGTCTGTAGCCCAAGTTAGGAGAAAAGTTGACTGAATATTGACAGACACCACAAAAACTGGTTTAAAAGCTTGATGTTTTGAGGAGATATACTGTTCTTAGAACAAACATTATTGCAGAATGATACAAACTACACCAGGGAAATCAGCTAGAAGGACAAGCGCTCTCTGAATATGTGGCAGCTTTGAAGAAGTTGGCAGGAGTGTATCTTTTTGGGACAGTCATTGATCAGACATTGTGGGACAGGAATGTTTATGACATGTGGAACTGTCATCTGTAAAAGCTTGCAACCAGTGCACAGACATCCACATAAACACAAGTACCTTTGCATTTGGAGCTTAGAAAAGAATAGTCTTATAAAACTTCATTGTAACAGTTGGGATTATATTTTTGAAGTGACAAACAATATACGCAGATATTTTAGAAAAAAACCTATTTTTTTTTTTCCCCCAAGTATCCATCTGAAGAAAGTGAGGGAATAGCCCCCAAATCAAACTATAGATGGAAGGTATATTTATACTTTAAAATAATGTTATGAGATACAAGTTTGCTGAAAAAATCTGCCTTCAGCAGAGATAGAGTTGTTGGTCTTCCTCCCTATGGATACATTCTCCCTGGGAAGATGACCACAGAAAAACAGGTGAGGCACAGAGAGCATAATGTAAGAGGGACATCAGGGTGATACATAAGCAGAAAGGTACTCCTTTCTGTTTGGTAGGATGTAGTTTAAAAGGAAGAACGGATGAATGTCTGAATATTAAACTGATAGTAACTGTTCTATGAATTAAATATAATTGTTTAGCATAATTTTGAAACTAACACATAATAGCTCACCACCAAGAAGAAATGGTTTAGTCAGAGTCCACAAAATTTTCCTTTTGATCCCAAGAAGAAGGCTTCCAAAATTAGAGACCTGATATAAAATATGCATGTCCAGAAAGTCATCTTGGTATCCTGCATTTGATAAATTCAAACTCAGAGTTATTGCTACTGAGTATTTATTAACAAGAGAAGATAATAATGTATAAAAAGAAACAAGAAGTGGGTTACATAAAATTTTCATTTGAATAGGCAATTAAAGCTAAGCATTAAACCAATTTTATAAGGATAGAATGTAGCAGAATACACAAGGTAGCACGTTACATCAAAGATTCATTTGGGCAGATATTACTCAAAATCACAAAGCCTTTGATATGTATGGATTTAAGTTGTGCCTGCTACAAAGTTTTGTTGTTAGAGGTGGGTGCCTGACAAAATACCTGTCCAAACCAGGAAGTAGCATCAAGGCTTCCATAAACATTCACCCATTGGAAAATTTGTTTGTTTAAAATGTAATTTCATGGAGCTAATTGTGAAACTATCTGAGTTTCTAACTATAAAAAAGAGAATGTTTCACCAAAGATGGATAAGAGAATATCAGGTATCTGAGGGCAAACTTCTACCTGCAAGGAGCAGAGAGTTGGGTTCAATGATCCTTAAGGGGCCCATCCAACTAGAGATATTCTATGATAATATGGAGGGTTTTTTGATAAGTAAAGTGAATTTCTGACTTTTCAGAATTTTCAGAAAGCAAACATAGCAGTATTGATGACTGCTATAACTACTGCTACATTAAAGCAGCTGATGTTCCCAAATTTGCAAGTATTAACAAGTAAAAATTTCTCAAGGATATCCTGATATATATCAATGAAATTAGAATTTAAGAAAAAATGTCATACTGGATTTCTTCACTTTAAACTGCTATAGACATGACAATTGAACAAATAACAGTATATGATGGAAGGAAAAATGGGAAAGCAAATGAAAGTGGGTAAAAGCTGTAAGTTAAAATCTCTAGGAGAGCTAAAGGAAAGCCAAGGGATATTTTAATGCAATATCATCTTCCCATAGAATTAAAGAAGTAAGAGTGCTTTAAAAATCTTATTGGTAACATCAATAGGTTCACTGCCGGGTTTGTTTAATCATGTACTGATGTATAAAGGCAGGAATATTCTACAGATATTTCCTTCATTTATTTGAAACAAAACAGAGAGATGTACCTGTCCCATGTGATGTTGCTGTAATTGGAACTTTACCCTATGTGGCAAAGGTTTTTAACATTTTTAAATTAAATGGCGAAGATATCTCACACTCAGGAATTACCCAGAATCTCTCTAAATCATAAATGTTAACCATAATGGAATGGAAAACAGGACAAATTCCAAGGGACTCAAAGACTATAAGTGATTTCCAAATATTTCAAAGAGTTCAGAAGTTTAACCAGAGAGTTACTAATGGGGCAGAATGGTGTTAAATTAAACTAAAAAGCCATTACTCACAAAATAGCCAGAAATTTAAATATAACAGGCAAAAGTATAGTCAATGCCAAATTGTTGTCCAAAAGATAGAAATTGTCATCAAATTATAGAGTTTTTTGTTGGAGCCTTTCAATAGGATTAAAGACTTCCGTTATAGAAACATTCTGCAGGTAATGGGAACTTCTTCCAACCGACTTATTACTAAAAGATATTATGGTTAACAATAGGTTGAGCCCTATGTGATTAATAGGCCATACAATTTTGACTTCTAGACAGATGACAGAAACTAGCTGGTTTTCCTGGAAAACAATGAAGGGATTTTTCAGTCAGACCCAGAATTTCAAATCTGGATCCAGTGTTAGCTAACCTCTTAACCAAAAATGCAGATGTCAGAGTCACATCTTTCAGATGACACAGATGTTGGTGGGGTAGCAAATGATGAGGACATCTCAATTTCATAGAGTGATTTGACTGGCTTGTTAAAATGGGTAGGGCTTGTACTTTTCAGTACAGCACTATAAAACATAATATATTGGAGAGTGAAAAAAAAAGAAGTACTCTGGTTAGCAAATTGAATAATTCTGGACAGCAGTAACTCAGAGTAGAAACACAATATTGAGTCAGTCAGAGACAACTGCTGATCCTGCTCTTTCTGCAAGACCTGCCTCTATGGCTCACACTTTCCTTTGTTGTGAAAATAATACCAATACCAGGTACCAGTGTTGAACTCAATTTCAGTTTGTAAATAGCGCAGAAAAAAAGGTGAGTAGGCTATATATCCATCCATACTTCAGCAAGGACATAGAAAATCAGAAAGAGAGACAGATTCAGAGAATCTAGAAAGGGTTTTGGGGAAAGAAATTACAGGTTTTAGAATCCAAAGGTTTAATGCTCCTCAGTTACTTATTTTCTAAATTAAATTGAGTGGAGCAATATAAACATCAAAATACATGGTAGATTTACCTTTGGAGTCTTGAAGGCAAGACCATACATCCTCTTCAGAAATGTGCACCTGTGACTATGTTCAAGCTAGGAGTTCAGCTGACTGACTCTGTGACAGGTGCCTCTCTGCAATGGCTCTGGATTCTGTGGGTCCTTATTTAAGGACCTTGTTAAATAGGTTATTAGATGTGCAACTCAAAAATGAGCTGGTAATTTTACCCAGATTTACTCTTGGCTTTCAGCAAGGCAAGGGTAAGGCATTAAGGCTTTCACTCTCCCCAAAGGCACATCTGGACTGTTCCTGTCTTCCTACTACATCTGATTTTTCAACAGCCCCTTGGAGGAATTTCTGGCTAAGCATTAAGTTCCTTTTCACACATCTGGCTAATCAAACTCACAGACAGAGCTCCCTGTGTAAATTCTAACTCATCATTCTCAGTGTAGAATTCTCAGGCTTCCCGACCCGTATGTCTCACATAGCTGCCAGCTTCCACAGGCCCATGCAATTTTGCTTTATGTGTAATGTTAGATCTCTAGGCTCAGTGAAGGATTTCCTGTGTAACAATGTGGATTATGCACTGCATAAATGATTTCTTTCATGAGAGCAATGTTTCCTGATATAATTCTGTCCCTTTTCATCCTTACCCTATTTCTCTCTTTCACTGCCTCGCAGTCTGCCTTCAACTGCTGCCTAGGAAAATGGATATCCTGGAATCACACAGCAGTTCTAATGGTGTTTCAAGAAAAGTACAGGTTGGCAGACTGCAGTAAAATGTCGTGATATCTTGACTATCCTGAGGGGTTGATCTCAGGAGTTAAAATGTACCTGTTAACTGGGAATGGATTGGGTTCTGGTGCAGAGATGTCATGATGCTAGTCAGAATTTAAGTGTTAATATTTGGAGGCAGGGAGGGACTGTATTAGCTCCCCAGGGGATTTTATCTTTGCTTTTGTCTTGGAACTTTATTTGATAGCAACATGTATGTCAATTATATAATTATCCCCTGTCTTTCAATACACGTTTCCACTGTAATGGTGGTTTTGTAAGTGTGAGAAACATGAATGCATTCATATATAAATGTATTTTGCAGTTAAAATTACCTTTTCTTGAATTTGGAGGAAGATACTATTTGGAGATAAGAAGCATTCAATCTTGATCTACCTCTATTTTCTCTTCTGCAAAACTTCATGTCTGTCTGACTCTATTTGCTGGAAGAAGGTTGAAAATTTGGCAGTGTTTCTTTGTGAATCAAAATGTTAACATTTATACCTTCTGAAAAATTACTTTTTTTTTAATAAATAAAAAGCCACGTGGTATAATGTAACTTTTAATTTGATGACAAAACAAGCTCAAATACTGAATTCTTTTGGTTTGCTTTGGGGTTTATTACATCATGTTGCTTTCATATTTTACTTGGTTAGCTCTCAGCACTACTTGAGAAATTTTGGTACCCTGGCTTTCTTTCTATAAAATATCACATGCTTTAAAAATTAATTTGGAGGAAAAATAGCATTTGTTACAGTAATATGTTTCATCATTGTATAGGATATCTTCTGTATCAATCTATTCAGGGTGGTACTGCAATTAATGTAATCACTCTGTAACCTGGCATTTCATAGCAATAATGCTGGCCTTTATGTAGCCTGTCTCCTGTTTTCTATTGTATAAAACTTTTCACTGTGGATCTCAGCATGGCTTCGAAAATGTATCTGTCTTATTCTTTATTTTATCACACAACCTTGAAATAAGAAGTTAATTTCTATCACAAACTTGACCTTTAATGCTGTTGAGCCTTATCTGTTCTCATACTTTTTCTTTAACCTTCTAAGATACAAAAGACATCTTAAACCCATACAGAGCGTTAAATCCTAAATATTTTCTAAGCAGCTATGATCTACTTGCCACATTAGAGTTGTAAATTAAGGTCTCATGTGTTGCAGGAACCAGCCTTCCATATCACAGTTTTCTCCCCTGAATGAGGCAAGAGTCAGTCAGTAAATATACGTGGTCAACCTCAGATTTGCCTCACTGGGAGTTCACATGTATTTTTAACTGCCTTCAATTGTTAATGTATTCCTCAAATGAGATGCATCACCTTGAAGAATGACTTTTTGCCCTCTGGGAATACGCCAAACAAGTATTTCATTCACTATGATAATCAGTTCTACCTCCAGCAACATATGAAACCCAAATTTAATAGGCACTAGTGATTAGGTTTTAAGACACAGAGTCATCACTGTCCACTGTAACAATAATAATAATATGGGGGGGAAAAAGAGGAGGAAAAAATGCACTGTATTTGCTTTTAGGAATCATTAATAAAAGCAATCTAAATATCAATGTTTGGGGAATATGCTTAGTAAATATAGTGTGTCTTGTCATTAAAGAAAAAAATAAGGGCAGCAATTTTTATTAATTTAGAAATTTTCTTGAGCATAAATAAATGCTACTGCTTAAGTTGTATAACCCTGGAAGCCAGAAAAACAAAAACAAAACCAAAAAAAAAAGGAAGGGGGAACTGCATATCATATTCTTTAAAAGCTTGTAATTATAAAATTTATAATGAAAGGAAGAATGTGGGAGAGAAGATGAAAAAATTGAGCTCCCTGAACAGTTTTCAGTGTTAAAATTACCCAAGATCTTCCTGAACTTAAACTTTTATAGAAAGCAGAAAGGATAGTTATATGGCATTATGGAAAATAAAAAATCAGCCTTTAAATCAGCAGCTTAGGTTGTGGACAGTAAATGATACAGTGGTTCCACTT
Organism: Brachypodius melanocephalos; assembly: GCA_013398615.1. NCBI lineage: Eukaryota > Metazoa > Chordata > Aves > Passeriformes > Pycnonotidae > Brachypodius > Brachypodius melanocephalos. Next base: position 26,848,897 of record VZSR01001685.1, read on the forward strand.
TCTTGGAACTGAGAGGCAGAAGAAAATGAAGAAAGATGCCAGTGACAGGGTGAGGATGATGAAAGCAGACTAGCATTATGAATGATATGTTAAGTGATTGGCTCAGAAGGAATCATGGGATTGCTGCCTTTTGCAGATGCTGATTTTCATCTATATTGTTTGCCTCTTTCTCAGAAAGGCCTAACATATGCAGAATGTGTGTGCATGCGCATGAGCAATATAGAACAAATACAGATATATATTTATATGATGTTATATATTCTCATATATTCAGAAGCCACCTTATCCCTTTTAATGTCCTTACACCTGATCCATTTAGCTAATCAGGATAGCTTACTTCGACATAAACCAATAAACTGTAACTCACATGAATTAATATCCTCCTGCTTTCTTTATTCATGGAAGTGAAACATTCCTTTTTTCATTTGTCTGCCTCACTGAAAGGGAAAATATTTTGATTGTTTTGTTTTGGTTTGTTTGTTTGTTTGTTTACTAATTACTAGTTCTGAAGGGTATCTTCTGATCTGCTAAAGTACATAAATGCAAGAAATAGTATTTCTACTTAATAACAACGTGTTGCCTAATAGGAAGACATACTGAGGTCCTGTTACATTTTCTTTGATGTGCTTTAAGCTGCATACCGTGCATTCTCTGCTTTCAAACTAACAGGCATTACCAGTATCATTCAGTCTGCTGCCTTCTTTGTGTGGACAAACAGAAAGGTAGAATGATGCTTAACACTGATGAGATATATCAGAAACACATGCATGCAATTAAATGTAATACTAATTTTGAAGGGTCATTTTACTAAGATTACCTTCAGCAACATTTTTGGCGTCATAAACAATCCCTAAGTCCAAGCTTCATCCCTGAACATTAACTCTTTAGTGCCTCCTTAATTTATTTTTAGCCATGTATTCTTTGAATATTCTTGCTTTGCAATTGAAACAATTTGAAATGTAAAGGGTCTGTTGGGGGGAGAGTCACATGCTAGTGTATAAAATAACATCTTAAATTATTTTTCTATAATATTCTAATGTGAGAAAAAAGTCAAATCTTCCCATTTTATCAAATATACTGCTTTTTGAGCTGTGCAATTTAGGTACCAAGTTATTTGCTTTAAAAACACCTAGCATCTTAAGAGATTTACACAAAGTGTGTGGATATCTACATGCTAATAAGGATGTACTCATTTTCATCTGAATATCTTGTTTGAGATTATTTGTTTTATCAACACTTATGATGGCCATGATAATATTTAGGATACTATTTCTGGCAGAAAAAAAAGATGCCAGAGAACTATTCAGTTTAAAGATTCTTAGCTTAAGACTATTCTACCTCAGGTCAGTGGCATTTATGTAACTAATTTCTTGCTGCGATCCTATCACTTCACTGAATATTTACCAATTGCTTGTGGGGAAAAATAATGAATTCCTTTTTTCAGAGCAATAAATATTGATAATTAAACTAATGAAGTATTATTATTTTTTTCCAGTCTGGACATAGAATTGACCCAGGTGCTCATTATTAAAACTTTTTAATATATTTTTTGCAGAATGAGAAAATGAACATCAGTGAACCAATATAATTAGCATGCCTTCTAAATAGATGATATAGTTATATACTTGTTAGTATTAGGAGATCCTACAAATTTCATTTATCAAGATACAGCCCAGCAGGCATTTTCTAGTGAAAAGGGCGCCTGTGAATCCCCAGTATACCACTCAGATCACCCCCTGAGGGGAAACGCAACTTGCATTCAAATCAAACGTTTTCCTATCAAATGCTCCACTAATGGCTTTCCTATGAGACCCAAGCCTCTCAGTCACCTACTACCTATTTAGACATGTCAAAACAGAATTCGTTGTTTATTTGTATTTCATTGAAGTGAGTCTGTTTTCTCATATTGAATTTGTATCCAAACCCCAGGTTGTCAATACTACTTAGTTAGATCTGCTGTTTGTTGTGTTTTTCTCTGCATGCGATCCAGGGGAAAAATTAGTGTCACTCATGCCAGTTTCAACCCTCCAATAAATCCTTAAGCAGTGTATTAAATAATTTTATAAAGTAACTCGCATATATATTGAGGGATATTGGAAACAGTTCTCACATTGAAAGCTGTTTTATCAGATGCAGTGATGACTTTTCTATGCTAAGGATTGCCCAGAAAAAAAGCTAGATATATAACTAGTGTAAGGAAAAAAAGAAGGGGGGGCAGGGAAGCCATTGTTTTCAGTATTTTTCTAAATTACAGTAAGCTTAATTGCCTCATTTCAGTATAACTCAACTAGTCAGTAGACATACGTGACTGCAGTGATTTTTTGTGAAAATTATTTAAATTAATTCTGTTAGCAGCCTCTAAGTTAGTTTACTTGTGCTTAAGCCTAAATCTGTGCATTAAACATTCCATAAAAACAAGAACTAAGTGTTATGTTTGATATGCACTTCAAAAGCCTAAAAGGCCAAAGAAAGCCCTTCCTTAATTATTGAAGAAGTGTCTGTAAAGGAAACATGAGCAAATAGCATTCATGCTTTCATCCCCAGTAACCTTTTATTGTCCTTTTCTTCAGATGGCCAAGTCAGTATATTTAATAAAGGGAGCAGCAACCATCAAAGAAGGCAGGGGTCTAATAAATGGTCCTGATTAAAGGCCCTGACAGGGTATGAACTTTGCATAAATTTTCCTATGGTGTCAGGCTAGGATCCTGATTGAAAACCCATTAACATAATCACACATTTAGAGGAAATGCTATAATGTATCAAAAACATTTCCCTTAGTGTAATAATTTTAAGGACATTAAAATGCAAATGATAATAAGGAGCTGTGTTTTAGTGATGTTCTGAAAGCCTGATTATTCAAATATTTAGTATGAAATATGGAAGCTCCTTTAACTAATGCATCTACATGATTTCAAAGATTTAATCTATATTTGTACTTGAAAGACTTTTATACCACTACTGAATATTTACTGTTAATTTAGACTTGCAAAATCCAGCAAAAAATTTCGTTTAAATGATATAGCTAAGTGCTAAGACCTTTTAGCCTGCTAAAAAAAAAAAAAAAAAAAAAAAAAAAAAAAAAAAAAAAAAAAAAAAAAAAAAAAAAAAAAAAAAAAAAAAAAAAAAAAAAAAAAAAAAAAAAAAAAAAAAAAAAAGTCTGCGTTGAAACCAGGAAACCAGGACACGAGCCATGCTCTTTCATTAAGTACTGAATTGTAAAAAGTCCACATTTTGGCATTGTTTGGCTTATAAAAATAGTTTGCAGAATTTGAATCATACTTTTCTCTGTTTCTATTAAAATATATGCTTAAAACAGATGGGCTATTCAATCTCAGCAATGATATTCTTTAATGCTAATTTTTAACAATAAAAGAAACACTATCCTCCCACACACAAATAGCCATAATTATGTAAAGAATGACTGCTTCAGACTGATGACTTTCAATATGCTTGAGTCTAGCATACTGGTATAAGAGGCCAGAAAGGTCAACAGTAATTCATAACTGCTATAAAATTGTGTAGCATCCTAGGGCTTCTGGAAGATGCTGACATTATCATGCTTCTTCTGCTGGTTTGTATATGTAAATTTGTGATAGGAAGTGCACTGCTTTGCCATATCGCATGCAGAGCATCAATCAGGCAGTAGAATACATCAGAGTATTTTCATTATGCCTAGTTATTTACTGCATCAGAAGAAATTACCCTGGCAAGCCAAGCGGCCTTCTCTGGATAGCATGATATGACCAACCAGGTTTCAGCTCAGAAGTCTTGTAAACATTACAGGATTAATCTCACAATCACAATCATCAATCTTTCCTAGTCCTGCCTGGGTGCAACTGTGGAGATTGGTAACCAGGCAATGTAGATTTAAATTTAACCCTGAACATCAAGAGCTATATGTCAGATCCATGCACCATATTACAAGCACCTATATTTTTACTCCAGCTTTAGTACAAAATGATGAAAACATAAAATTTTTGCGTTTCAAATTCACGTCTAATTTTTCATTCCCATTTTTGATGCATTACAGGGAAATAAGAAATATTCTGAAAAAGATATATTTCATAATACCAGAATCTAATGCTAAAACGATGCACCGTGATGCCTAGATCGAATGTATGTGCTAGAGACAACTGACACTGCAGTAAAATGTGGAGTAGTAATACAGGTTCAGGACCAGGCTTGGGCTCCCTGGCACTGAGCCATTAGAGGTTAGGGCACTGTAGGGGTAATGTACTTAGCCTCTAACAAATGGAGCATTAAATACATCACGCTGACTCATAGGTAGCACTGGCACCAGTTTCTGAAATGACTGCTCGCTTGCCCTCTTGCCAAAGAAGGGAGAGATTCTGGCAAATCTAGGTGCTCTGTGTAAAAATGAGAAGCTGGGAAATGAGAGCAGCCTATACGAATGTTTCATCATTGTGTGCTTAACTATGTGCAGTATATAACCTAGCCTACAGAGATAATGCAGAAGATAACATGTATTCTTTTTCTTTTTTTTTTTTTTTTGAAAGTCACATGAAAATAGCAGTGATACTGATCATTTTTCAGTAGTCAAGAAACAATAAATATATAATGAGCAGATCATGTATAGAGACTGTGGCAGTTTAATTTGAACTCTGATCTTTATTTTTATTCTTGTTCAAAATACTTTTTTGCTGCATGCATCCTAAACATTTTTCTTCCTTTCTGTCTCTGCATCCTAAACATTTTTCTCCCTTTCTTTCTTTTCCTCTGGTTTTCTCTCTCTCACTCTGTCTCTGTCTCTTTGTCTTTCTCTCTCTTTCTCACATATATAGTTGTTCTGTTTTATAGAATGCCTATAAAAATTGTTAATAAGCTTGGGCTTACTTTTATGATTTACAGAAATGTTAATTTCCATGGGTTTCTGCCTTTCTCTTTATTTAATCAGAACTGCAGGCACTTTACTGCTGTATATGAATGCATTCCCTCTGTAATAGGTTCCTGTTTAGCAAGGGAGCTAGCCTCTGCCTACTAAATAATTCCTGTATAATATGCAGCGATCATACTCATTTGGTCTTCAGTGATGAAAACTCTGCAACACAGTGCTTAGCTGATGCACAGATGTGAAACCACGGATTTCAGAGATGCTTCCTGATTTATGCCAGCTGAATGTCTCATTTAAAGCGTGCTTTCCTTCTACAGATGTGGGGACTGAACAGTTAAATGCGGAGAAGATGGGTGTATTGCAGTGCTTACTCTATTATTTCTGTTCACAATCCTCCTCCCCCAAATTGATTTTTTATCTCTTTGACCATTTTTAAATAACTAATAGCCTGATATACTTTTGTGACTATATCTAGTCACATGCTGTTCCCTTCACAGGCCCAGTTAAACGCACAGTACTTAAGTCTTCCAGTGCAGATAAGACAAATGTGTACCACCTCACACAGATGAGCTTGGGGCACGTTGTGGGTGTGAGGGGTATGAGACTTACCTGTTTGCAGACAGGAATCACAAAGCTCTTTAGGAGGCAAAAAGCACATTAGTACAACGAGCTGGCAATATGACTCCCAGTTCTTTGTGGCTTGTTACCATAGTGAGATTAGGCATGTCTTTGACCACAGGTTTATAGAAATTTCTTGGGTAAGGAGGAAGACATGAGAACAGTATTTAAAAAAATAGCCTGGCCCAGCCCCTTAGTGCAGGATATGCTTCTGCCTCTCATGCCTAGAACATTTGCTGTCTCTGGGCAGCCAGAATACAATCCTTTGTGTCCAGCTGTGCCACAGCAAATGTAACCTCCTATCCTCCTGCTGGAGCATGGTTAGGTTAGCAGTATCACAGGTGGTGAGCAGGTACACAGCTCTGTATGCACACATGGAAGCCCAAGGCTCCTGACTCTGAGCAGCAAAGGAGATTACAGATGTAAATCATGGCCTGCACATTATGAAACAGTGTTACCTTCACTCTCCTTTAAAAGACTCTGCAAAGTAAAAGATCTTCATTCTCTTTTCCCATCGTTCAAAAATCCCATTAAAAGGAGATATTAAATTTCTTGTTCAGTGCTAGAAGACAATGATTATTATTTTTTCTGCTTTTAATATTAACTGATGACACGGAATGAGAAGCTGACTTACTGTAAACTATCACAGAACAAAAAGCAGGCTGAAAATTCCACCCTCTGCTAAGGCTGAGTCCACAGCATAACATAAGGCAGGCCACTAGACTCTAAACTTGAAGAAGGAAGTTTGCCCTAGAGAGTGTTGCAATACATGTCAGCTTATTAATTTAGAGACCTATTAGTGACAGGCCACAAACCCACTCATAAATTTATAAAGAGTAAAGGACTGAACAGAACTGTTCAATTCCAGAAACTGCTCATCTGTTTGGTGAATTATGAAATACAATTTTTGCACCTCTTGTACTAGATACACCTAGGAAATTCTGAGCTGACAATGTTTTATGGGCCAGGCAGATTTTTCTAAGCCACGGAATGACATTGTAGTATGTGCTATCCTATGAGGACCTGCAGCTCTAGAAGAGGTGAAGGAAAAATCCACTCTGGAGTCTCTAACATACCTGAGCATTTCTAACAGATGCTGCCTCCACAGAAAAATACCAATAAACGATGCTTAGTGTTAGGAGCTGAGACCATTAGTGCACTGACAAGGACATCACCCAGCATCTGGAGGACTCTTAGACAGTGAGGAGATGTCATGAGCAAAATATATTTACATGATGTCTGCCAGTCTTCTCATTTCCATTCATAGTGGCAGAACCACTGGCACACTCTCTGAATGTTATCATCTGTGGCTGAAGGAGTTACTGTTCCACCTGTGAGCAGCAGCTGTGTAAGGGGAAGCTTTCCAAAGCTAAACGATTTGGCTACTGATGGTGCTACTTACATGAAGTCCCATTAAAAAGGATATATGAGATCACTTCTACCATTCACAGTTTTGCAAGGCTTAAATTCTGCTTGTCTATACAAGAAGTTAGTATGCAGTAAGCACAGGAGAGAATTAATAGAGCACTAACTACAGCATCTCACAGGACTGGCCTCTTTCTTTATATGCTGTTCAGATAATAAGTTCTTTAAGGAAAGTACTCTGTCTTCATTCCTGTCTAAAGAGGTACCTTTTTGTATGGATATTCCTAGTATGCATTGTTTGGTGCTTCACTTCCTACTAAAGGCTATGCCTGTGCAGTGTAGCCAGACTATCATAAATTCATATTAATGCTTGCTAGTATCTACCTCCTCCATCTAGACAACCCCAATCAAATGCTGGTAGAGCCTAAAGCAGGACCTGAAACACATTCTTTTATACACAAGCCTGAGGCTATCTCCCCAGCTATTGCCCCAGCTAATCTCAAATTCAGTGAAGTTGGCATGATGTTGTGGGAGCAGTGATTCTTAAACAGCAATGAAAATGAAGAAAAATCATAAAAACCAGGGGCATCAGTCTTCATGGTTTACACCAAATTCATAAAATCTAGGACTCACTACTTATTCTTTCAGCAGCAGCATCCTATACTTTTTTAAAAGCCTGCTCCAAAATTATTCTTAGCTTTGGTCCTCTGGACTCTTCCAAATAGTTTGGGTTTTTTTTCTTATCTCTTGCATCCAACAGGATCTGACACCAACTTTCTTCCAATACCTCAGATTAAAGTAGGATGCTCTAGGAATCCAACCTAGGCTGTTTTATTGTACCTATCACTGTAGTATGTATAAGCTCAACATCTCCCAAGACCAGGTTCTTTGTTTATATGTTACTTAGGTTATACAGTCTTGGAGGAAAATACTCTGGTTTCTTCTCTGACTTAATAGCCTAGCCTACTGTTTGCCTTACACAAATAAACTGTAATAGTATACACAAACTGTAATAGTGTTTGGATGATTTTCAAAAAGTGTTTATCCATTTTACCTGTTCTCAGCTTTACAATATTGGAGTCACTCAATGTGACAGTATTAGCTGCACTTTGGGATTGTCCATCTGTAGGGGAAAAAAAGACTGTCACCATTTTGGGCAGAAGCTAGAAGTGTGTATCTGTGCAGTCTGCTTCATATAAATCTGTCAGCAGTTTTGGAGCTAGTGCCAGAAAGTAGATGGAGCACTCCACCCCACTAACAACCAGGTTTGTGGTAATGACAGACTAGCAAATATTTTATGATTCCACTGGAGCCTTATCCCTGAACCTCTTTGTTTGTGAAATGTAGAGTAGCATGGAGAAAATCATATCTCTTGATGAGACAGAAAGTGCCTGCTAATTTGTGTAAAGATTCCACCACAGAGTATCTTTAATGGTCAATTCAGACTAGAGACCACTGCTTATGCATGTGTCCATGCTTAGTAGCTCTGACAGAGCCTGGGAGGAGCTAGAATAAAACTAGACAGAGCATCAGGGAAGCAGCCAGTGGACAAACCTGCCATACTGTTATAATGCAATAGAATTAATAGGTTTTGCGCCCTCAGTTACAAAGTTCTTTACTTTGAACACAAGCAACTTAGAGCAGTAAAAGCTCAAATTCAGAGAACACTGATCCTGATGAAAAATTTACTGTTTAGGATCTTGTTGCATCCTTTGTCTTTTCTTAACAGTAGAATTTTTCTTATATATCCTTTGGAAACATATTGACTTGAAAAATTAAAAATACGATGAAACAATTTTGACCCACAATAATTATTTATGCTGCTGTTTGGACCTAGGAGTGAGGATTTTTTTTAATCAGCATTTTCCTCTAAACATTACTGAAAAGACCAAAATAAGCTCTTACTGCAGCATCAGATATACACTATACACTTTTAGAACTAGCTACAATGTAAATCCTGTGACCAGGTAGTTCTTCAATTTGCTCAAACATACCTGACTTAATGATGCAACAAAATACATGTAAAAATACTAAATTAAGGTTCTAACTTCTGTTAGCTGATATTCTGCTCTCTTTTCCTCATTCTTCCCTTTCTTTCCTTGTTTTAAAGAAAATGTTTGGTATGTCAGCTTTCAGTAGCCAAAAGAGTTGAATATGTGCATGCATGAATGGAAAAATACCTTTCTACTTTCCTTGCAACTGTGTAAGTTTTATCTTCATCCCAACTCATCTCTCTCTTTCCTTTGTTTTTTCCTTTCCAGTATATCATGAGTACCCTTAGATAATAAGCTTCTTGGGCAGAAAGATTTATATGTCACTAATTCAATTAACATACGTAATATGTCCATAACTTTCACACCCGAAATTAAATTATGGATGTCTACAAAAACCTTCTGTCCATAACTGTACTTAATGTGACAGGTTTTGGAGGCATATAGGTTTTCCTTGGATTTTTTCTTCTCATTTTACTCCCTCCTTTTCTTTCACTTCTTGTCTTAAAGCTGCACCATTATGGGAAGATTTGCTTGTGAGATGATTGGATTCACACTTGAATTCTGTTAAATTTTGCTTCCGGGGCAGGAGCCTAATACATGAAACACTTCTGAGCATTTGAACGTAAGTTGCATACACTTCAGATTTTCAATACGAAAAGTTGCATGGTAGATCTTGGCTAAAAGCCAATATCTAAAATATCCTTAAATATAAGGACCAGGAAGTTGATTTGTATCTGGATAATGAATGCAGAAATCCATTAGAGTGTGCAGATTTCCATTATGATCTCTTGGCAGGTTTTCCTGCTTAAGAGGTGGGCTGCTGAGTGTTGCACAAGATGAAACTTCTGTGGAGCCCTTAGCCCTAAGTTAGGAACATGAAGATGATAAAAGCATGAATCACAATTTCCAGATCTTCCTTTGACAGCAATAGGCACAGCCTCTTGGGAAAGTGGGAGCGCAACCATTCCTTACCACAATTATCTCTGTAGTCAGGACTATCAACGAATCTAATGCAGCCTCAAGATTGTTCTACATTATCAGCTAGTGAGGGCATATCCTCTGTTGAAGGTACAGTCAACATTACTGATTGCTCCTTTCAGTGTTTTGCATTAACTGACTTTTCCCTTTAGGAGGTTGTTTTAAAAGTTTTAAGTGTCTTGTTTGGCTATGAGTGGCCTTTTAGCTCCTCAGATCCTTGCATCAATTTAAACTTTTCTCATAATTATATGCTCCCTCTTTTGGGAGATAACATTTGTTGTAGAAGCTAAGATGGAGGTGGTGGAGCTGGTGAAAGTTCAGCAAAATTGTGGTGTTGCAATTATCTCCAGGGATCTCTGAAAAGAAGAAGATTAATCCATGCAGGGCTCCATATAGATAACTTATAGATTGACAACCATCTCACATGCAGCTGAGGTCTACTTAGAAATAGTTCTACACCACTTTGAGTATTTTGTCACCCAGTCACTGGAGGCTACCCATCACCAACACCCAAACAACCTGCATTTTCTGCTCCTGCATGTAGCCTGATGATGATGTCTTCAACATGTTGGTACAAGCCATATAAGCACCACAATGTTCTGATTGGCCAGTCAAGAAAAAGATTTTAGTGAGTATTTGACAGCAGGTGAGATCATTTTTGTCAAGTGTTCAGTGTCCTGAATGATCTATTGCACATTATGATGGTTAGGAGATTACTTTCTGTGAACCAGCATTTATGTTTCCGGTCATTAAAGTGGCCAGTTGCACTTTGCTAGCTTTTACTAGCTATTAGGGTCAAGAATTTGCTTAATAAATCATAACAACATATGTGAAGACATTTTTTAAAGCTCTGCAAGTATATAGCACATTATTGGCCATGCCTATGGAGAATCCACCTTTTTTGGGTATTTGAATTTTGCTTCTGCATTGTTCAAAATAAAGCCCTGGATACTTTATACATTAAGAAAGAGACCTGAGTAGATTTTTTTTTTCAATTTATAGACTGAGGGCACATAAGATACATTGCTCGGCTCTCTGAGCTTGCAAAAAACCAAATATTTGTTTTTGTAATTGAGACCCATGCATGTGCATAGTCATATACCAAGAGAAAGAAGAAGCAATTTATGCCTAGCTTTTGCAGCCTCATGAGGGAAGGAAGCCTTGAATTGGTTTTATTCCCCTTGGTCCAGTGTGTATAGAAATGAAAGACAGTGCTGGCCACAAGACAGTAAAGAATCTTCTGTGATCATGTGATGTTATGCTGTGGTTTCTTCAGTATGAGAAAAATTTTTATGAAAGGCATTGCATGACTGATTTGTTCATCTAAAATGGCATCAACGTTTGGAACAGAGTCAAAAATCTCATCCTATAGAATACATGTTATATGTGTTGGTGTACATGATTATTACATGTGTAACCACACTGTGTGTGTGTTTGCATGTTGTGTTTGAGCACAAATTTTATTCCTTCCTTCTAGCCACAGTGACAATAATCAGCACAAAAAGGTTAAGGCACATGCTTCTTTCATCCCTCCCTGTACATTTATTTGTATACACATCTATTTAAGTATGTACAAACTGCAAAAGTGAAGAACTTCCATTTGTTATCTGTAAAATGCTGTTCATCCTTCTCTGTAAAAAGGATAGACTACAAAGATCAATGGGAGTAGGTGAATCTCATATTCACTGTAGTTCTTTGTGCTGTTGCCTTAAAAAACTTTGTGAATTTTTAGGTTAAAATACAATAGAAAGATCTTCAAAAGGTGGCATTTTTATGAAATATATTTTGAAGAAGGGAACCTAAATTAATGGCTCTGACTCTTCTCTGCCTCTGCTCTTAAATAATTAACACTTATTTGATTGAAGCAATATCTGATGTTATTTGATTGCTTCCCTTTAACAAGGTCTGCAGGAAATACATCTATACAATATGTATATATATATGTATACGTTTCAGTCTTTGGCATGGTCCTGCTTTTAATATTTTTCTTAACTCCTGCATTTAAAAGATCAAAAGTTTATAATTTCTGAGATGATATGCTGTAAATGTAGTGATGGTTTTAGTCTCCGTTAGTTGGGCTTTTTCCTTGTGAATTCATATATAATAATTTGATTACTAGAGCTCAGACTTTGTCCTTCTGTTACATTTGGTGTCACCTCAAAATTCCTTACCTACCAGGACCACTTTGGAGAGGCTGGAGCTTAGATGTGCTGTTGGTGCTCCATGCAGATATGAAAAGTATAAAAAAATTGTCAGAGGAACTATTTCACCCTGGAGATTTAACTATTAGTCTCAGAAAAGTCTGGTTTAGGGTGGTGAGTGGGTTGTGGTTTTTTTTGTTTTTTTTTTTTTGTTTTTTTTTTTTTTTTTTTTTTTTTTTTTTTGTTTTTTTTTTTTTGTTTTTGTTTTTTTTGTTTTGTTTTTTTTTTTTAGTTTAATCAATATTTTACTGTATTTTTTTCCCCCTCAGGGCTGGAACCTTGCATTCATACAGCACTTCACACAGTGGGACCTTGATCCTGGCCAGGACCCCTGAGTGCTACCATTATACAAACAATAATAAAATGAAGCAGAACAAAACAGAAGCCCTATGGGCTAGTTTTTAATGCTCCTATCTCTTCTTCATCAAAATTAAACCAATTGAAAGATAACAGTGAGCAAGGGATTTTTTCTATTTTATTTTCACTGATTGTACATTTTCATAACATGCACATCATGAAATGAGTGGATGACTCATTTTCAAAAAGAAATGATAACACTGGATTGACTTGGTTTTACTAGGCAGGCTGCTAAGTATACATTGTTTGGTGACATCCTATTCTGCTGGAGTAACAGTAATTTTTAAAGGGATTTAATGTTATGATACAACACTTTCTTTTTAATTGTTATTATTGTATTATTGTAACAATTTTAATCTGTTAAACAAATCCACAAAAAATGCTTAATACCACAGAAACAGATTGAGCTAAATTTATGAAATTTACAGATTACCTAAAATGCTAGGAGTTAATTACAGTCTGCTTTCCCTGGCATGTCAGCTTGATTAAATTTGGAGTTCCAAGATGAATTGGCCCAAATTCATTAGTGTTCCCCGGGTGCATATGTTGGTCAAGGTCAAGCGAAGCACATTGACTGTAGTGTTAGTCAAGAGGGGGAAGGGTTTCTAAAGAAGGTGGACTCTTAAAAGGTCTGGGGTTGCAGCAAGAAACTTTGATACTTTTTAACTTAATAAATCTTGACAGCCTAGTCATGGCTAAGCCTTTGCAGTGTTATTGGTACAGATGGCAAAGCTAGACATATTTAAAGAGATCTCAGCAGCTAGTGGCAGGAGAGCATTGAATCCAAATGCACTGTTGGGCTTTCAGAGAAAGTGCAAGAAGAGAGGATAAAAAGCTACACAGCATTTCCATCTCTTGACATCTCCAACAGCCTCAGATACAAAATATGATAAGGCTCCTGCTGAGCTAATAAGCCCAACAAATGTCTGTGTCCATGAAGTAGATGAAGTGGGATCAAGTAGTTGGGGGCTGCTGTATGAAAATAAGCCAGCACCCAGGGTATAATGGCACTGTAGAAAGCTGCAAGGTCAGGCCGATGACAGAAACACTGGATAAGTAGAGACCCCATCAGTAAAACAGGTTTGCTTGCTGGATCTGAGCCACATAACTGCTAAAAAAAAAATAAAAACAACCCCTATGTTTCAGAAAACTTGTCTCGTTTAGTAAATAGAAGGACAGTGGTTTGTTGTGTGAAAAACTGCAATTGTTTCCTACTTATTGCCATACAGATTGTAGATTAATAGTTTCTCCGCAAAATATGATGTCAAGCCAGACCTGAAAAGAACATTTGACTGCAAACTAAAGGAGATTTTTAAAGAAAAAAAGTAGTACTGAGTGAAGGAGAGATTTTTTCAATATTACACGGTTTTTCTCTTAAATTTCAGGTACCTCAAATATATTGCTATTCATCTCACTTTTAAATAAAGCTCTGTGAGCGCCAACAAAATAATTTAAGATGAAATCATGCTGGATATACAAGAGTGATAAATATAACTCCTTTCATTTGAAAAAGAAACCCGAAAAACAAAGAAGAAATACCTATCTTGCTGAAATAGCATTAAAATAATAATTAGGCAGTGTTCTGAACAGGTCAAGCTGTTGCATTAATTCTTAAAGCATCGTATTCCCTTAGTGCTACTTGTAAAGGTGTGTTTGAAAAGTACAGAACCTTCTAAATACCATGTGCTTTTGTTTGTTACATTTTGGAGACAACATAAAAAAATCTGACAGCATGTCACAAAGGTCATACCTATAATTCCTTTTAACTATGTGATGTTTTAAATTTATACAAACATAATTATTTCTAAATTCTAGTGTGCAGTACATGTGCTACTGAAGCCAAAACAAGGCAGACCTGGTCCTATGAGTAACAACAGCATTAGGAAAATAAATCAGTAGTGATAGATGATGAATATTTATGATTGTTTCTCTCCTACCATTTTAATCATTTACAGATATTTTCAGTTTTCATCCAGTAGAAGTCCAACCGAACGCCGTGCCTCCCCTGGAGTCTTAAAGAGGCTGCATAATAATGCGGCGGGCAGGCTGCAGGCCTGGCTCGGCCCGGGTCGTATATCACAGCGCCGGGCGAGCATTGGGATGCAGGGCCGCGCCGCTCGGCGGGAGCTCCGGGAGGCACGGTGCCTCAGGCAGCCGCCGCGGCTCCCGGGGCTCCGGGACGGCCCTGCAGACGGGCATTGGCTGCTCCAGCCTTTGAGGCTGCAGCGCTGTTGTTCCTGCCCAAGCCCAGCCGGAGCCGCGGCCCTGCGCCGAGGGCCCGGCGGGGTGAGCCGGGCCCCTCCCGGGCCTGCTGCCGCTGAGGAGGGGCTCTGTGGCAGGGGCTCATCCAGCGTCAACAAGGGCAGCTCTTCTCTTTGATCCTTCCTTTCGTGATGGTGCAAACTGGAGGGGTACGTCCCTCTCTTCGGAGGGGTTTTATTTGGATTAGGTTTGTAGGTGGCTGCCACTCACTTTAGCAGCTCATGTCTCCCTCGTCTCCCTCCCCTCCCTTCCCTTCCATCTTGAATGCACATGACAGTATTTTTTCAGCCCTGCCAAGCATCCCAGCCTATATATTCCCATTTATCACACAAACATCTCTGCACCTTTTTACTGTACAACTCCTTCCAATCAGCAAGAAGCCCAGAAGCAATAATATATTTAAAGTACCCTGCCAGAGCATTTTCATTGCCTGATGGCTGAGGAGAAGAGGAAGTCTAAGAGCTGGGGAACAGAGGAGCAGCAGGATGAATCTCCTCTGTACTGCACGCAGATCACGATGCACAAACAGGGCTCTAGAAATGAAAAAAACCACATAAAATATATTATCTGGCATCAGAAGGAAGGCTTAAATCTGCACAAACGGGGCTCTAGAAATGAAATAACATATAAAACATAATGTCTGGCATCAGAAGACAGACTTAAAGCTCCACCCCAGGTATTCATCCTAAAAGAGTGTTGTAAGCATCTAGTTCTGCCTTATATGGGTCAGAAAACACACTGACTTCATGTCATTCTTGCTGCTCTCTCAGTGCACTTAAAGCTGAAAGAATCAGCCAAAAGTGAATGGGATGTAAATCTGTATGTAAACAAGTGGCACTACTAAGCTCTGCATTCAAGGCTGGGCTTTTGGGTTGAGAGCCATATAGAACTTAATAAAAATATCAGTTATCAAACACCAATTACCAAATTACTGAGCACTGCCAGTTAACTTTTACAGAAAAGCAGATTCATTTCACCTTTTGAGCCAAACCAGACAATGCAATTCAGTGGATGGCACCATTAAAACAAATGCGTGAGATGCAGCTACATTGTGGGTTTTCTGATCCATCACAAAACTGTTCAAGTCACAGGTGAGCTGTAGAGAAGGAAGGGCCAGGTTCTAGCTTAGCAGCAATTCTGAAAAGGGCAGAGAACAAAACCAGAAAGACAAGGGCTAGTTTGTGACACAATTCTTTGCTTGGTTGAAAATGTTTTTGCTAGTGCAGCCTTGTTACTTAAATCTGCCTGGATTTTTACTACTACCAGTGGCTGTTCCTGTAAGTTGTAATGGATCTATATATCACATTGAAAAGCCATGGCTGCTTTTTCAGTCATGCTCACCACACCTCCTTTTCCTGAAGCAACTATTCATGAAGATTTTCACCCACTCTTTGCAGCCACTGAATCTCAAGATAGATAATTTCAGGTAGATGATCTCATTCCAGTCTCAGTGCATCTCTTATAGATTCACAGGGCTGCACTGAATCAATTCAGACAGCAGCTCACAGGTTTATCACAACTCTGAACTGATCCACTTCATCTCAGTGATACATTAGCTTTTTTAAATAAAGGAGAGATCGTCATGAGAAACTGAAAAAGGGAAATGTGTTTAAAAAGTTCTTAATTAATAACATTTATACAAATTATATTTCTAATGAGTGAGGGAAAGCCCCCTTCATTCCTGTATTTTATTAGTATTAGGAAAAAAAAAAAAAAAAGAAAAAAAATGAAGCAGTTGGCGTCAATATAGATCCAGTATCTGTGGTTTCTCACCTGTGTCACAGTAGAGATTTTAGTTGGAAAAAGCCTGAGAAAAAATAATTTTAGGAATGATATGTGGTCTGCTGTGACAGGGGATGCTACCCATGTAGCATGTACTTCTGGAACAAGGAGAACTGTATTTTTAAAAATGACCTGGAGATACTCAGTATTTAAAAAGGAAGGCATATTTAGCAGCTGACACTGACAGTAAAGGAACAGTAAGATTTCAAGAAAAAAAAATCAGAACAAATGTGCCCCCATTTAATAGAATTCTTCATAAAACTTGTTAAAGCATAGATACAAGTGTCCATTAATGAGATTGTACCTTTACATAATTAGTATTATTTGGTATACTTTTGTGTAAATAATTTGACACTTACCTTCCTTCATCTTTTAAGCTGCAGTTGCACAAGTTGTAAAACAAAGTTACCCCTTTACCTTTTGAGAATATTTCTGAAATTTTTTAACATGATTCTGAAGAGACTGCTAGCATAATACTCACTGTAGTACTTTAGTTTGCCTAGTCCTTTCTTGCTGCAGAGATTTAAGAAGATGAAAACAATCTCCATCTTTTGTGCTAAAAAATTAAGAGTCAACAAGTCTGAAATCCCAAGGTGGGCAGCATCCTCAGCATAACCAGTGGTCAAAGGTAGTCTCTGCTTGTGAGTGTGCACCACCATATGTGGGAAGAAGGAGCATATACAGGTATTCAGAAAGTGAAAAAGTCAGTTGAGGATTCCTAGGATTGCCATTGAAAATGCTCCAGGAAGATAAATCCCTTTTTTGTCTCAAATTCATACACTAATATATGTTATCTGCTTCAGCTTAGGCTGAGAAGGGTCATGTTTGCATGTGAGCGACTCACTTCCCTGCAGTGTGACACCTGAGAATGCAAATGCATTAGAAGAATAAAAAGACTGGCTTTTCCCCAAATGCCTGTTCATTGCAAAATTTCCAGTTAGGACAAAAATCTTTAAGTGAAATTTTCTAATTGAATGTCTCTTGAAGAGCATAGATGCCTCTTGCATACATTCAGTGTGATGAGACATTAAAAAAAATGTGGCTTGTTCCAGAGAAAATCTGGTCTTAAAAATCAGTAATATACTAAAAGCATAACTAAAAGAGTCTGAAAAACAACTAATATACATTCCATTTAAGATGGTTAATTTGAATAACTCTAGAAAAGGTTGAGTGTAAATGAAGGATTTTGCTATCATCTCACATACTTCAAGTTATTATTTTAAAAGTACATAGTTTATTTTTATGATAGGTAAAAAACCTCACAGAATAGATTATATTTCAAAATTATTTTAACAGTGAATCTCTTTAACATAAAAAAAAATTAATTTCATCAGTATAATTCATAAACATATATATATATAAAAATATATAAAAGTACCAATTTATATGTAACTCTCTAAAAATAAATTGCAGGGAGCATTTTGACTGGACCTTTAATTTTTTGTCCATTGCATCACAGTAAATATTTCCAGTCTTTCCCTTTATTTTTTTTTCTCATGGCAAGAAGTCTGTCTCTCACTGAACAAAGGAAATGATAGATGTGAGCCTCTGTGATTGCTGAGAAGGCAGACACAGTAATGACACTCAGAAAATTCTCTTCAGTTCAGAAATCATATCTAGTACATTAGAAGCATTCAGGTTTCCAGAGCACTATGTGCAAACTTCTTTTTTTTTCCCTAGGATCTTGGTTTGTTGTTAAAGTAAATTAAGTAAAACACATCAAATGAGGACATCTAAAATGTATTCCACAGAGGAGAATTGAGTTTCTATCTTTTTTCTTTAATTATTTTAAATTGTTTGTTTTGAGGCAGAAGAGACAGAGTATCTGAGAACTGTCTTTGTTACTAATGCAGTATGTAGGAGGCAATACATGCTACACCTGAATGCCTAAGAAATACAGGATTTGAAGGTTAATTGACTCACTGACACCAGAGATTGGATTTGTCCCAAACTTTTCATAAATACAGAGACTTTTGTACAGATACATGTGTGAGTCTATATGTCTGTGACCTAATTCTGACTTTCCTCCACCTGCAGCTCACAGGAAAGCCACTCTGAATGAGTCGTGACAAAAATATGGCAGGGGAGAGAGCTGGCAGTGAAAAACAGAAATTCTTGAAAACTGAGGTGCATTCTTTATTTTTTTGCTTAAGCTATGCATAGATGTTTCTGATGCCAGACAAAATTTGAAATGGAGATGCAAAATGTAACTTTAATAATTTCTCTTTACATTGCCAAGAAATAAAGGGATTGTGTTTTTGTGTACCAAAATCCACCAAAAATCCACTTATTTGTCCACTGAAATTCAAAATTTTCCAAAGGCATGGAAAACATTTTTATGAATCTTTGCAAGAAAAGAGGAATTGAAGTTTACAACACTGTGATCATCATGGTCATTGAATGCTAATCAGCCTACAGCAGGTAGCAGGAACCATGTGTCCCAGAACCTTACATCCCCAAAGACACCGCTCCAGCCAGTACACATTTTTCTGTTCAGTCACACCTTTTTCTTAAATAGCTTTGCTGATTGTATTCATCTGCAGTGGGTAGAAACAATACCTTGAAAAGAATCTTACTTAACACTATAGCCACTTGTACTCTACAATTTCTTAAACAATGTCCAGAATTTAACTTATTTTATTAGCTTATTTTTCTGTTTGCTTTGGTTTAGGGTTATGGGCTTTTGGTAATATTTACTAATGTGCTAACTTTCAAGTATTTTGTGCTTCTATCTAAATCAATACAAAGGCCACACTGACTGCACTAAAAACAATTTTGAATTTTAGAAAAAATCTTTATCCGTTAGTTGGTATTCATTACTTCATAGAATCACAGAATGGTTTGGGTTGGAATGAACCGTAGAGATCAACTTGTTCCAACTCCCCTGCCATGGGCAGGGACTCCTTCCACTAAACCTGGTTGTTCATAGCCCAGTCCAGCCTAGCTTTGAACACTTGCAGGGATGGGCATCCATAACTTCTCCGAGCAACCTGTTCCAGTGCCTCACCATGCCCCGCCCCCCAGTATAACATTTCTGTATCTAATTAATATCTAATCTAAATTAAATTGTTGTTCCTTTTCCTGTCACTACATTGCCTTGCCAAAATTCCTTCTCTGGCTCTACGGTAGCCCCATTTAGGTATTGGAAGGTGCTATAAGGTCTTCCTGTAGCCTTCATTTCCAGGTGAACAGCCCCAGTTCTCTTATCCTGCCTTTGTCTGAGAAGTGCTGCATCCCTCTGGTCATTTTCACAGCCCTCCCCTGGATTCACTCCAAAAGGTCCATGTGCTCTTTGCTAAGGACCCCAGAGCTGGATGCAGCTCTCCAGGTGGAGTCTCATGTGAGCAGAGGGGCAGAATCCTTTCCCTCAACCTACTCGTCGTGCTGCTTTTGATGCAGACCAAGGTATAGTTGCCTTTCTGCCCTGTAAGCACTCACTACTGAATATTATTTGTTCCAATTCATCACGCAGTTAGGTCCTTTCCTGAAAATAAAAATGCTATTCCTACTCTCAGACTTTTAGTTAGACAGTATAACACATTTTCTACATATCATGGTTAGCCTATTCCCAGTACTTTGAAAGTGCTTTTATTTCTGTTTTCCGTCCATATCAGAGGTTTTTGTAAAGAAAGAAAAAATAAAATATCTCATATTTAAATGCCTTTAAATCAAAATATTAAAAATAGGAATCTTTAGATGTTATTCTCTAGCAGGGCTGATTAAACCTGTGGAAATTTTATTGTCATATTTTTCAATAGAAAGAAAAATGAGCCATACTAAGTGGTGAACTATTTGTATTGCTTCTGGCCTTTTGTATATCAAGTTATAATTGGTGATCAACAGTTTCCTCTACTATAATCATGAAAGACAGCTAAAATCTTGACAATAGTCATTGGTCTAACTGAAGTCTAGCACATCATCACTGGTTACAAATGGTTGCAACAAGATACTCTCTACTATGACTCACGCTTCAATTAATGCTGCAGAGAAACCTTATTCTTTTCTGCATGTCAACATGCTTGCCAGAATTTTTATTTCAATTTTTATTGTTAGTTTAATTTTCATGTTCATTTGAATTAAAGGGAAAACATTTGGTTTTCATAGCAGTGTATGCAAATGTTTTGAATCACTGGGATTTGACCTTCTGTAGTTTACAAGCTGTGTTGGCAAAGCCTGGCTTTTTTTCAGCTGCAACAACTGATATATTGCATTGTCTGTGGTTACTTGTTCCTGACTCTGAAGCCAATGAGGGGTTTTTTTCAGAGCCTTTGTCCAAACTGTTGTAAAGCTATTTTGAGGGTATAGCAGCTCTCTCATCTGACAAGCTCAACTACTCCTTGCATTGAAGTTGTTAATGTCTTTAAAGAAATCTTGCCTTGCTATTTGATGTATTTCTACACTCTTAGTGCAGCTTAATACATATGCTAACAAGTACTCTAAATTAATTTCCAAATATATGCCACTTGCTACATATTTATAATAGATTACCTATTATTAGTTAGCTTTGGATATGTACCTGTAGTGGCCTACTATTTACAGGGACAAGGAAAATTATCTACTGGCAACCTTGTGACTAGGCATTTCACAGCTAGAGCTAAGAGGTCTAGCTGGTATAAAAGCACTCTTCAGGGTAAAGTTGATGAATTGTAGTAATCCTGACTGGTGTCAGGACAAAGGATTCTCTCTAATTGAGCATGGCTGAAGAATCAGTAAGGGGCAGTATTAGTTAACTGGCCTAAAAAGAAACTTTCAATAGGCCATCCCTCCCTCTCACACAGAAAATGAATTGGAGCATTAAAGCCACCCCCTTGCATCATCTCTTATCAAAGACCTCCATCTCTTGCTCTTATACAATATAGCCTGCTCCATAGGCTCTGATGCCAACACCACTGCTTTCTCCACCCCATTGTGCTATGCAAAATTAACCACTCTTGTAAATGGAAAGAACTTTGGTACCAATTCATCTTTACCTCTTTGAGCCACTGGAGAGCCATATCAGTAATACTCATTGGTTGCTGGAGAGCATGAGATGTGCATAATTTTTATGAATACCAACTCTGGCCCTGGAGTTAATTTCATTGAGCTTATCCTGCCTGGGTTGGTAGTTCCAGGTAAAGTTTTGGGGAATGTTTGAAGAAGGCAAACAGTCCTGAAGAAAATAAATTATCAGACAGATTATGAAGAAGTCTTGTTGTAACAATAGATAACCTGGAAACTCTGTCTGTATTCCCTATATCTGGCTATTAAGAGAAGTCAGACAAGCTGAACAATGTTTTGTCTTCCCAGCCAAAATCTGAGATCAAAGGGGACAGCAATCTATTAAAGTCTCTAAAAAAATGGTGTAAGTATCAGCAGCTGAAGAAAACACATGCATTTGGTTCCACAAAGACTGGCAATAACCCTCACCTATGAATTAAGTGTGTCAGCTGAGTGGAACTTGTCAACAGTAAAATAAATATGACTAAACAGTGACGGCATATGGCTGTTCCTACTTCATCCACTTGCTATGCTTGTTATGCTGCTTTGAGCAAGTAAATAATGCTTTGATTTAAAGAAGCTGTTATGGATCACCTAAGGCTAACTAGAAAAGTATCTTGAACTCAAAAAAAAAAAAAAAGTATCTTAGTTTGTCCTGCATGCAGAATAAAATCTGTGATTTCCTTTAGGAATATTACACCAACATTTTGAAATAGAAGTCCTGACGCTCTTTACTGTAGTTTGGATGTAAAATAATGGGCATGGCTCAAGTTCTGAGCAGGTGTATCTCCTAATTACATGATGTTTGCTTGAAAACCAGCTTCAGACAATGATTGTTTCAGAAGCGTGACAAACCATTTTTTTCTTTTAAGTCTGTCTCCTGACGGTCCTTTTCTTTAATATAAATATCAAAAGAGGAAACTAAAATTTAAAAAGATGTCTTGTTGAAAAGCTGTTCTTAATGGACAGGCATATAAAACCTGGTGTCCTGAAGAAGAGGTCTTTCTATATCAGGAAGTAAATTCATGAAAAAACAAGAATTTTGGTCCCTTTGACTTCCTGATATGCTTTCTGCAGCCACAGCATGCTTGCTAACATCTGGTCAACAGAGATCTCTGGGAATGTAACATAGCAATTAACTTAAATTGTATGAGAAGCAATAGGAGGAAAATTTTTTTTTTAAGTTTGGCTAAGGTCTCCAGAACTAGTTGCTTGACTTGTTATAAAGGACTGATAGGGTAAAATAATCATAGCCCTTTTTAATAATTTCTCTGCTTACAAGTACAAATTTAACTGCCTGGGGAGAGCATAACACTGCTTAACACCTAAGTGGAAAGTTGTCAATGAGCACTGGCAAGCTGGTAGCCATGTAGATGGGCTTAATGCACCCTACCAGTATGATAAAGATAAACTTCTTTGTTTTCAGAAGAAGGAAACAATCCTGGAACTGCAAAGCTTGTCCATAAAAACAATCTAGGTCAGCATCTGAACATACAGTAGAAGGCAAGACTGTTTTCTGGTGCAGAAAGTAATTTGGGCTACTGTGGTGATGTAGGACTCACAGGGACTGGAATCCAGAAAGACAGACTCTAAGATGCTAAAATGCAGATTTCCAATGGAAAATGGTTTAAAAAAAATTTCAGGCATATATTTATATTCACTCGCACCCCTTCTAAGTGGCATATGTGTAAAGACATAGATCATCTTGCTCCAATTCTCCATTTTTGTTTACCAGCAAATCTAAAATGGATTATACAGTGGGATGGCTATAGCAAAAAAACCAGTAACTGTTCTACTAATCAGTCTTGAGAAGTGAAGCCTGTGTTCAAGTTCTTGCGTCAGATCAAACGGAAGAAAGATATAAGCCTGAAGCCCAGATAAGTGACCATGCAGTATGTGGCTTACATTAATTATTCTTGATAGGCAGTAAACTGATGCAGAATTTAGCTTCAACTATAGCTGAATATATACTCCACTTGCCTTGTTATTTTCCTACTAGTATAGCTAGACCATTTTGGTGCGGATTTTCTTTTGGGTCTTGGTTTTGTGGCTTTGTGTCCATGTTGTTTAATTTTAAGCAAAAGATCTATACCACTTTTCATTACCTCCAATGATGAAAATCCCTGAGAATCTGTGCCAGGGCTCAGTAACCTTCACCACGAAAAAGTGTTTCCTGATGTCCAGAGGAAACGTCCTGTCTGTTCCCATTACCTCTGGTGCTGTCACTGGGCACCACTGAGAAGAGTACACTACCTGTTCTCTTTGACACTCTGTTCAAGTATTTATATACATTAATGGGATCCTCCTGAGCTTTTTCTTCTCCAGACTGAATAGTAACAGCTCTCTCAGCCTTTCCCCATCAGCGAGATTCTTTGGAGGACCATTGGCTAGCAGAGTGACTTCATTGTGAGCCCCCTCAATAATCTTTGAATAATCATGAAAATCAGCAGAAGTATCCAAGAACTGGAGGAAAGGAGGTGTCACTTCTGAATAAAAACAAGAACCTATGGAACTACAAGCCTATGAACTTCACCTCAGTCCCTGCAAAAATGATGGAGCAGCTAATTCAGGAAACCATTTCTGGGCACACGAAAAACAAGATAAAGCCTAGATCACTAGACTGGGGATCATTTTCACTTTGACAGGGCTAAATGAAGTTTCCTGTTTGCAAGGGAAAGCCTAATTTTAATAATAGAAGGAAGATTAGAAATCTGGTGTGAAACAGGATCCAAGGTTTGGAGGCCTACAACAACATCTAGGCAACCACAGAGAGACATTGCTTCCCTACTAGGTGTATTTTTTGAGACCATTTTCCTTAGGCTGTCCAAGCAGTATCTAGCCAAGAGGAGTGTGAAAGACTTCTGCTTTGTTCCTGGATCTTGAAACTCTTGATGTGACAATCTTGGGAGTTGATCATGTGAATTCAACTCCTGCTCTTCAGTCCCCAGTTCAAAGGGAGATTTTTAATTCTTATCCCTATGTAAGAATATAATGACAGCTGCACTACTCCATAACTGACCAAAGAATTTGCTTCATACGGCACCTGAGTTAAAGAGATTTGGGCCATCTCAGATGACTTTTGATTTCAAAAGATAGAGCCAAGAGCCCCTGAAATGTACAGTTCTCCTCAACAACATCTGGAGATTTGGATGAAATACATACTTGTGAAGCTGAGCTGCAGACCAGACTAGTGCTCTGGATAATGAAGGGAAGCCCTGGCTGGGAAGAATTTTGTGACAAGGTTTTATACTAGAAATGTACAGGCGATTGTTGTGTGCCAGATGCTTAGATAGAGTGCCTTACAGCCCTTAATTACAGCATGAGAACTTAGGCTTCAAAAAGACTAAGCTACTTAGTAGTTGGAAAACACTTAAATGATGTGGCTATTAGCCTCTTCTAGGGATTGAACCTACTACACTGAGTTTCAGTGTCAGAGAAATCAAAATTACTATTACTTTGGATTCTTGTACACTGCTGTAGGCAGCATCGTATGGCATAGAATTAAATTTAATTACGATATGAAAATTTAAACAAAAAAGTAGGCATTTCTGGTTCTTCTATCCAAAAGCACGCTACTTAACAAAAAAAAAAGGACAGAAATTAAAAATAAAAATTATTGGAGGTATGGAAATGCATCCATATATTGAAAATTATTCAATAGAACAGGGCACTGCATTATGGGAAAGATAGATAATTAGGAAAAAAAGAAAAAAGGAAAAGAAAAGAAAAGAAAAGAAAAGAAAAGAAAAGAAAAGAAAAGAAAAGAAAAGAAAAGAAAAGAAAAGAAAAGAGAAAAGAAAAGAAAAGAAAAGAAAAGAAAAGAAAAGAAAAGAAAAGAAAAGAAAAGAAAAGAAAAGAAAAGAAAAGAAAAGATATTAAATAATAAAATATCAAAAAAATAATCAAGGGAGCAACTGATGAATGTCCACAAAATAACCATCCTGGAGAATGTACATACGGAAGTATTGATCCCTTGTATTTTCCTATACAAGCATGTGGGCTACCAGATGAAAAAAGCAGCTGGAAAGTTCAAAATAAACAAGAGGGTTGTACAACATATAGCTAAGCTGTGGAACTCATTGCTATATACTGTGGATGTTTTAAAATGTCATGTGTTCCAGTTTATTGAGAAAAAACATAAATACAAAAGAATCTCATTCAAGAAGTCTGAATTTCAGCTAAAGGCCAGATGAATATGGGAAACAGTATTACACGCTTGCCTGGTTCTTATCCTCTCCCCCTGACATCTGCTACAGGACGTTGTCAGAGACACAATATGAGACTAGCTAGACCTTTGGTTTGAACCATTATGGCTGTTCTTATTTTCCTATGATTTTAAACTACATGTTATTCCAGAAATTCCCAGGCTGCAATAGTAACTCCAGCTCTAGTCTAAGTGATTACGCAGGTGGTACTCTAGTAGACAGTAGTATGGGAACAATGGTATAGCAGTGTCAAATTTGGGCTGGGAACAACTGCACTGGGATCATCAAGCCCAGAGGTTTGTAATATGCCACTAGGATTCAGTTGCCTGCTATGCATTTAATCTCTTCTTTGGATTATAAATTAAACTGGAATTTAAATAAAAGTTGTGGCCAGAGGCCTTAAACCACACTGATAGATGTCACAAGGCTCTATTTTTTTTTTTTAAGCTATAAGGCACAGAGTAGAAGGGTTCTGTTATTTCTGATTGAACACAGAATTATTTTCAAACTCTCTTTCTAAAACTATTCAAGTTTCATTTGTGGCTTGGCTCCTCCATAAACTCTTTGTTCATTACATTTCTAGTTCCTTCTGTTGAAAACAGAGATGCTTTCAAGTGAAATGTTTTAAGGAGGGTTAGAAAATGTTCTGGAAATAATTTTAAAAGTGATGCGTATTCCCTTGATTTTTATCCTGTGTGTTACATGTAAAAGTGAGAAAATAATACTTTTAATTGTATAATTTAAAAAACAACATTTTTTTTTCTGATTACATTCCTGATTTTACACTATGAGGAATGCTGACCTAATCTGATCTGGAAATTAGTGTTAATGTTCAACCAAGATTAATTATTTAGAAAAAACACAAACTGACATTTAGAAAAAGATAGATGAAATAGAATTTTGTTAAGCATAGCAATAAGAAATGGAGCAAGGGATGGTATAGTAATTGCCATTAGATACAGAATAAAGAGTGAGTGATCAAATAAATCAAACCATGATTTAGATTTTCAAAATTTATTAGCTTTTTAAAACTATGTTATCAATTAATAGAATGTACTATTATGAGTTTAAATCGATGAGCACTTTTAAAAAAATATACAGCAAATGGTTATGTTAATCAAAGGAAACCCAGCTACATTAATGCAAGTTCTTTTAATGGTGAATGATTTATAAACACTTTTTTCTTGGTACATGTATAATTTTCTTGCTACATGTTTAAATAGATTTTCTATTCTTTGACTAGTAAAATGTTTAAGACTGACAAAATAGTCATAGTCTACAGCCTACATAGGAAAAGGCTTTGATTACAATAAAATTACACAAAAATGTGTCATTAAAAGGCATTGGACAGACATAAAACCTAACCTTTTGAGCTGAAGAATACTTAATATTCTCTTCATGATCATGCAAGGGGAAATTCTTTGCTATGGAATAGCTATTTTCCTGTTAAGCAGGCTATTTCATCAATGATTTATTCCTGAGATGTAATAGGTCGTTTAAAATGGTGGTTTAAAAGTTAGGCCTTTTTTGTTTAATTTTCTCACAGGCAGTTGGTAATTATCATGGTCCTGCAGTTTCTCTGGAATGCTGTGGAGGGTCAAATGCCAATGGAACCCTGCTTTATAGGGTAATTAAGACAGTAGACATGGTTATTAAATACATCGTGCTAAACTAAACTGGAATGCTGTGAAATAAAATCCAAAATCATAAATAAAATGTGGGTATTCTAGCAAAAAGGAAAAAAAAAAGGAGGGGTTCTACAGTCATATTTGCAGTAAACAGCTCTGGCTGAATTGTGTCTGAAATTCTGCCATTTAAGTATCCTGAGACTTGCTAGACGTTTCAGGAATATTTTAAAACTAAAAAGAAAAGCAAATGTGCTTTAAGTGTGTTTTGTGTGCAGAAATCTAGTACAGTAATCAAAATTCAACCTCATAGTGCTCAGTGTATCTAAAGAATGTTAAAAAACTCCACAATGAATAGAACCTTCTGTATTCATAATTACCATGCAGCATGTGCTGGAAAATATGTACTAAAACAGGATGATGGATGTAAGTTTAATGTGAATAATAAAAGAAGTTTTGAGAGTCTTGCAGAAAATACCATGGGGTGATAGCCTCTTTTTAGGATATCACCAGGTGTAGTAGTGTAGCTGTTTTCTTTCTTTCTTTCTATCTGAACGTTTTGTGTTTGCAATATCCTTTAGGCCACATTCAGAGACAGGACTGTATGACTTATGTGCAGGAAAGGGGGGCAAAAATTAAAGGCTTGATCAACACAGGTAATACTAACAAAATGAAAGGTGAAATAGAGTAACCTGTAAGATAATGTACTTCCCTTACAATATAAACTTTTCTTTATACTTTTTCCATACTGAAAAGATAGGGCAATACAATTTCTTCCTAGAAAAACTGTGGTGAGTATACAAAAGTGGTGTTAAATCCAGTTTGGAAAGTGTCTCTAATATAAAACAAAGTCTTTAAAATACAGAATGATATTTGTACAAGTGATTCAAAATTATATCATTTTTGTTTAAATTCTGGGTGATTATATAGGCAAGTTTATTGGTAAATTCATTGCATCACTAAAAAAGGGAAAAGAATTATGTCCTCCCCCTCCCTGAGAAAAAAAAAAAAAAAAAAAAAGAAACTAAATATTTCCAATTCTAGCTGTAAAACTGGAAGCCAAAATGTGCAGTTGACAGGCACAGAGCCAGCTGACTTTAAATCACTAGCCTTTCCATCAGATCAGTCTCCCTACTTCCACATGGAACACATTTTAAGTTAACAATGTGTAGTTTGGCAAAGGAATTGTTTTTCTTTGGCATAGAGTAGTTGTCTCATTTCTTTTAAAAAAAGTATTTTCTGCCTGCTTATATATACAGCGTGTGTGTCGACATTCTTTTGAACTTTAAAAACAGTTGTTACATCAAAAAACTTCGCTTAGACAATTACATTCTGACTATTTTGCTTTTTATATATATGCAGATATAAGGAAAGTAAATTGATATTTAATCCATCTGTTTGCAGGCTGGTGAAACTTACCCACTTTTCAGCCTTTACTTAAATATGTATGTAAATGCCCATAAAAATGTTGATTAAGCTGCTTTACCACAGACACTCAGAAGACAGGCCTCCTTCCTTAAGACAGTAATTTAAGTAGGTCTCAGTTGATATCAGAGTATTTACGGTGTGGGTATAGACTCTAAGACAAACTAAGATTAAATCCGATCATTTTGCTCTTACTCCAAAACCTGGCCATTTCAACCAGATGTATTTATAGCATGAAAAAGCAGTAGAATGGAATGCTACTCATTCAGACATTTGCAGTTGATTTATTCATTCCTGGTCGCTTCTACTGAAAACTCAGAAAAGCAGAAATGCAAATTTTCAGACATTGGTTCCACATGAAATGGGACAGACCACTGCACCAGCTACTGTTGTGAGACCAGATAGAGCTACTGCTGCCTACACATAAAGAGAGCCATTAAGGAGAAGTTGTTTATTTCTGCTTCTGCAGAAATCATAAACACCAGCCATGAGCCTGACAGCACAAGCTGTGCTGCAGTAAATTCTAGTACTTTGCCGGCCATTCTAAGCTGCCCAGTAAAAGTTACTGTAGCTAAATCCCATATACATTTCATGAAATAATCCTGCCCAGAAGATGGTATCATATTCATGCACAGCAGGGTGTGCAAATGCCTATAAATCATAACGTAGAATCTGAAATATCTATAAAAAAAAATCTGTGCAAATTTAACCATGACCCTTTGCCAGACAATAGGCCTTCATATGCTTTGCAGCTTAGCAGACACCAAGGAATTTTGTTTGGAAGTGATAGCTACTGTCTATGTAATATTTAGGACCTATTCATGGAGCATCTGGCAGAAAATAAAAGGGTTTCCTCCTCTAACATATGCTAAAGAAGGATGTGGTCCTGTGCCTGCTCCTCCTCTTCTGACTTTTTGCAAATAGCACAACATAAGAGACAGTTGTTTCTGGCTGCCCTGCTGCCTGTCATGGCTGTCAAGTAAAATCCCATGAATTATTGCTCTTCCAGATGTAAGAGATTTCCAGGCTGCCTTAAACTGCCTGTGGTTTGTGGTGCTGGAGAGGAGAGAAACGAGATTAAACTTCATCTCATCAGTGCAATCTGAAAAGATCACACAGAGGACTAATAATCACAGCTTTTTCATTCCAGAGCCGGACCCGAGAGCTCTGTGTTTTTGTTTCAGGGCTATGTCATATTAAGCTTGTTGGAAGACATTGATTAAGGTCAAACAATGTTTGAAGATCAAAAATAAAATTTTTAACTCTGTGTTGCTGCATACATTTTGCATTCTTCAGAAAGTGTCATGCATTACTTTAGTCAGCTGAAACAGAAGAGACTGTGAACGGAGTTCTCTAATTCTGAGATGTCAGCACTTCTTACCATAAACTTATGAAAGATAAAAAAGAAAATGTTGACCTAAAATTATTAATCTAATGTCATAGAGTATCCCCTATAAATTCAGAGGAAATCATAACCAAAAAACCCCCAGACTTGTCATTTTGGTTTCTCTATAAATGTCTTTGTGAGTTTTCAAAATTTGGCATTTTGCCCTTTCTTTTTTTAATAACATTTTTATGATTTGTTTGTGCCAGCCACATTGGCTTGTGAACATTTGAGGTTAGTCTGAATGTTTTATATTAGCAAAGAATACTTATTCATATTCTGACTAATTATACAGTTTTCAGAATGCCCAACTGTAATCTTGTGTGAGTAAGAAATAACATCAGACTCAAAATGATAGGTAGAAATTTAAATACAGGTTTTCATTACTGTTTTGTTATTATGTTCCAAAATTGTTCTGTTATTGTGTTGTCCACTCCAACCATCTACCTTTAATTTCCAAGTGAGCTTTTTCAGTTCTCTGAGATATATGCCTATGTATGTATGAATGCAGAGAGACACACAACACAGCTAGTTACCTGCAAACTATACTTTAAATAAGAGCTGTAAAACGAAATAGCATAATGCTTTAAGACCCAAGTATTGTCAAATCATTACTGTCGTGACTACATTTTTTATGAAATCAAGACAAGCAGAGAGACCCCTGACATTTCACTGCAGCCCTATTAATAATCAAAATTTTAATTACAGATAAGGAAAATATGTTGTTCCAAGAACACCTGGCAATAATTGACAAATGTATGCGACTTAGATCAGAATGTAATTGCCCTGATTCGACCTGTGTAGCTTTTTTAAAAACTGACGTAGCTTGTTTAATAATGGTGTTGGCTACCAGATGTAAAACCTCCCAAGCCAGCTTCCTTTTCCATTCAAGCTCAGTCATATCACAAAGGCTCTCTAATATGAGAGAATACCAGTAAAACAGTGATGAAAACCATAGGTATGAATATCTGCAAGTGGCTCACATGAAGGCATTTACTGCTTTTCATGCACATGTATTAAACTATAGTGGAAAGGAGTCTGTCACTGAAAATGCATTAATTATTTGACACTGGTTTTCCTCAGGTTTTTTGGGGTTTTTTTTTTTGTTCTTTGGTTTGTTTTTTTTTTTCTTGGGGGGGTTTGGTTTTTTTTTTTTTTTTTGCTATGGGATGCAAGTGAAAGATTACAGCTGAAAAAATGATCATCATACTTGAGGTAGGCTCACAGAATCTTTTTTTATGTTCTGTGTGAAGTTGTCTTGAACCGAAACCTCTGCTCCTTAAGGATTAAGGGATTGAAAAGCAAAGACTGAAGCTGCTGTAATTTAAACCCAGCCATTCTCTAGCACAAAGGTGCAAAATGGACTGAGTCAATCTGCTTCTTTGCTACTTCACCTAAGAAATAATTTTACCTTTTGAAAGTTTTATATTATTAACATTCCAAAGATGTCACTATCTTTAAAGGAAATTTATTCTCTTGATTTTTAAGCGTGAGATCAGAGCCATGAGACATGGAATAAGGGAACATGGTTTCATATTGCAAGTTACAGCATTTCTGAAAAATTCCATCTATATGATGTATAGCTAAATCATAAAGATAAAATTAATCAATGAATATCATGAAGGTGGGTTTTCTTTTATTTAAAAATATCTTGTGTCCAGAAATTCTTGCAGAGTAATTTTCTACTGCTATTTTAAAAAAAGGTTTTACATTACTAAAGAGTCATAAAAAGTATCAGATGAAACAAACTTAGTTCCAAGGACTGCAAGAAAAGAAGGAGCATTATGTTATATTGCAGATAATTAATACATTCACTAGACAGAAAAAATCCAGTTAATTACTGGGTGCATGTTAACTGATTGCAGGTTCTGAGTTTCAGTAACAAAATTAACTGAATTCACATTTCAGGTTGTTCGTTTCTTTTTAAAGTTTGTCACAAAGACTCAGTACTTAATTCTAATCAAAACAAATCAAAACTTGTTTTTAAAAATTATTCCCAGTGGAAAAGCCCCATATCCAGCAGAAAATAGAGACCCAGCACTGTGGTTTGGGCACCAGTGTGCCGTGCAAGGGACCTGTCTTTGATTACTGGGTCTAACGCTCTGCTTGTCGATGAGCACTGCCCGCTGTGACGCTCAGCTTATGAGAGGAGAGCTGTTCTGCAGCTTCGGGGAGCACAGCCCCTCCGAGCCACTTCCTTGGAAGCTGCTCTAGTTCAGGCTTCTCCAACACTCCCACCAGTGTATTGGCTGCTGTGGAAGCTTATGTGGAGGGAAATAAGGGAGCTATACTTCTTTGGAAGTATGGAGAAGTTTTTTTCCCTGGGGCAAAACACATAAACATATCCTCTTGTGATATGTGTCAAAATTTACTACCTACAGGAGCAAGCGTAGCCCGTAGAATTACTTCTATCGACTTTGGACTGCATTGCATAATTTCCATTTTGGTGAGGAAAAGTCACATAAGCGGTTGCATATTTGTGTTTGTATATCATCTCCTATCACTGATTTAAAATTGTGACCCACTGTTTATCCATACATTTGATGTGGAGCTAGCAACCAACAATAATATGAGCTTGCCAGCACTTCCCATTTATAACTTCAAAGCCTAATCTGGAGGACCACCCTCTCAAGAGACAGAAGCAATTCATTTTCCATATTCAATGTGCTTTTCTTGAGAGAAAAAAAATGCCAGTCATGCCAAATTGTGTTGAATGATACAAGGGAAAGCTAGTTTTATCGCATGGGCAGCTGACACAAAACTCTTCCACTTATCTTAGTTGGATGGGGACTGAGTTCAGAGATGAAAGGTCAGTTCTTTATCCACTAAGCCCTCTAGATATTCCAAAATCCCCAGTACATTACAAATTTGAACAGTTTAAGCTCTCTTAAATAAAAGAATCTCTTCTTGAGGTAAAGTATACAGTGTATATAGATACAGCCCAGGAGAAACATGTGAAAGGTCAGAGATGTGACCTTTTAACGTCAATAGTTTTATTTATTGACAAGAAGTCCAGTTTAAAGGGCTTAATGAAAAAGCAAGACAAGAATCGAGGAATCTGTTAAACTGCGTAAATTTGACTGCCTAAATAAATTGTACTGTGTGCCTCAGAAATTGCAATTGCCATTAATGTTTTCTGGGGCTTATTCTTAGCAGAGAAAGCAGCTTCAGAAATGAACAGCACACGTTACATGGACAACCCACAAGCCAGTTACTCGATTTTCTTAATATGGCATACAGCAATTGAAGTAGTATTTTTATTTTTCTTGATATTTTCTTTCATGTCATTTAATTATTCTGTTATCCTAAGTAAAAAAAAAAAAAAAGGTCGAATCAATATACACTGAGTATTTAGAGCTTGCTCTCACTGAAATCAGTAGAGAAACACAAGACAAGATGGTATCAACTAAAATTTCTAATTATGTTTTATATTTTATTTTATTTTATTTTATTTTATTTTATTGTACTTCTCATATTTGCTCAAGAACACACCAGAGAATTCTAGTTAGTATATGCATTGTCAGAATAGTTGTACTTTATACTGTCTCTGTAATAAATGATTTTCTGATATTGCAATAGTGCAGTCAGAAATACTCAGGTATATACTAAACAGAAAATACAACTAGTATATATCTAATACAATCACTACATTCAATCAATATAAATAATATCGATAATGTTTGTATGAATAGATTTTCAGTGGTCCTGAGCACTACCAGATTCTATTGAAACTATTGGGTGTTGTAGCTCAGATATTTGGAATATAAAGCCATTTAGATCTTAAAAATATTTTTCCTTGTCATCAAGTGCAATCTAAGAGTTTTGAAATTAAAAATAGAATTCAAAAACTTGTTTCCTGCAGTACTTTGGCCTTTTGCAATATTATTAATAGCCTATAGCATTTTGTTTAGGTGAATCAATTACATGCATCCTCAAGTGCAGGTTTTACATTCATGGATTTTTGGATTTTGTCATTTCAGTAATAATGTCTGATATTTCAGTTCAGTTTTACAGCTTCTCTTCTGAAAAGACAACTGCCTTTTGTGATGTAGTTTAGAGACTTCATTGTGAATGGGCATCAAGACACACAAATTGAGAACAGAGGGCGAAGAAACAAAGCTGGATTAAAGATTGCCTTGAACTGATAGAGCTCTGGCCCAAGGACTCTGCATTCTTGTTTAAAATGCCTTGATGTTAATACTGATCATTTCATCTGTAGTGCCTTTTGTAACTTTCTTTTTTTGTGTGTGTGCGTAAAATGAGAACAAGACAAATTGGGAGCATCGATAATGAGAGAAACTGGATAGGGCAACACAGCAAAGTGTGCTGGTACTACTTCTTCTTTTCATCTTTTCATCTTATTCCTGTTTCTTTCTTACCAGTGTGCTAAAATGCCTTTGCAAATTGATATTGAAAATTTTTCATATAAATACTAAATAATACCACATCTTTAAAACCATTTTGCTTATGAAACTTTGTAGCCTAATTAATTCAGCAAGATCTCCTGTCAATATTCCAGACTACCTTCAGCATGACACCATCACTCCGTTTGATCTTTCATACCACGAAATATGCTATTTGTATTTGTATCTTACAGACATTTTTAATCATCTCTGAGGTTAGACAAACTATTGATGAAAGATTTCTTGATCAAAACAGATACTTGGTTTTATCCTTAGATAACTGTGCAAGATTTACACTACCAGCTTACTCACCAGCTTCAGTCTGAAGGGTAAAGCTTGTTCATGACACAACCTGTAACAACTTCACATTTGCAGGGTTTTTTCCTTGTATTTTAAACATCAGTGCTCAGCCTCATTACAAGTGAAGCAGATGAACACTGAATCACCAGTTCTTTCACACCTGCGACAAAACATTAACTAGACTATCCTTTGAAGGAAATATAGAATTGCTAGATAGATGTATCTCATGTCTTCATTGTTTAAATTATCTCATTGGAAAGAAATTTCATGCACAAAGAATATGTGCACATGCAATGAGCTAAATTATGAGCAAATTCTCTGGTGTCATTCTGGCTTATTTTTAAGAAGAGCTGGAATGTCCCTCAGTTAATCTGCATTATATTGTGCAGACTAGTTTTTATGTAGTCTCATCACTGTGGTGAAATGACTGTTTATCAAAGGTCAGTTACAGTACTCAGAGCCTGACAATGGACTGAAAGGTAGGAGAAGATGAGTAATTTGGAACCTTAATAAAGAAATTTTGCTTTATTTGTGCCTAACCTTGAAAAACACTCACAGATTTCAACTATTATGCAGCATGCAGCAGTAAACTTCTCAAGGGCCTTTTGTCTGCACACCTCACTGCTGCCAGAGGCTCATTGTCTGCTCTTAGTAAGTGCAGTAATACAGGATGGGTGTTTATTGTATTTATTGATAAGTGCCTTTTGTTTTCCTTGCCTTTTTTTTCCCCTCTCCCAAATCCTGATGAACATTCTAGCCTTCCTAGTTTCCTTTCTTTCATTTCATTTTAATAAGGATTTGGAGATGTCTTTCCAGAAATGCCAAAGAAAGGAACTTTTTTACTTCCTGAGCTTCTGGACAGATAGTTTTTACCTACTGTGTGCAACACTAATGTCTGAAGCACACATTAAAAGAATAAATGGCTCTACTCCAGTTCCACATGTGGTAAATGTGTTCTCCTGATACTGCCTTACCCCATCAGGTTAACGAATATATATTTCGTGAAGTTTGCAAATAGAACCTGGTAAAAGTTCTGATAAAATGAGGAAAGGTTTAAAGGTTTTATTTTGGGGTCTTTTGTCTTTAAAATGTTGGAGAAGGTGTTTTGATGTTATGGCAACAGAAAGAGATTATTATTAAGAGAGTTTTAACCTCAAGAACTAAGTTTTAACACAGTTGAGCACGCACAACACTGAATTTTTAGCATCTATGAAAACACAGCCTCGAATTTGCTAGCTGATTTCTGAAAAAATCAGAATGTATCATCATCTCAGGGTGTTCCTTTCTTTTTTTATTCCAGTCTCTAAGTTGAGATAAATCCAGAGCTGACAAGTGTTTAGATAAATTTTGGAACAGACTGGATATCTTGGCCAAATATAAAAATCTAAACAAACAAACAGATAAACAAACAAAAACACTAAAGAAAAAATATTATCTATTTAAATCCCTTTGTACCTAATGGCAGTTCAATACCTAAACTTTTTCCTTATGTTGAAAGGTCTCCCTATTTTACATGAACTCACAAATAGAACTTAGGTAAGTGTTGTAAGATGAATTCTACTTTTACCTAAAGCCCATGGTTTGCTCATGCTTTTTCTTTGAACTATTTATATTAAAATATCAGAAGTTCAAATATATTTTACTTAAGTAATTTGTGTCCTGAAATTCTGCATCATAATATAAAGGTGAACTCAAAAGAAGATGTGTACACTGCCATGGAAGTTGTGAGAACATGTTGTACTAGTACCTTAGCTGTCACTCCAGACAGTCAAATGAAGTAAGTCAATGGATCTATGGTACAGAGGTCAGAGTGGCAGTATTTCTGAAGAATTCAGAGAAGCTGTCTGGAGACTGCTAGTGTGTGAGATGGAGGAAGAAAGAGAAAGATGAGCAATGAATTCCCTAAAGCTATTCTCCTGAATGTGTTCCATAATAAATTTTAAATGTGTGTCATAGTGGGGTAGAGAGGTTAGATTTACTAATAATTTGCATTAACATTTGTAATATCTATTTTTAATGAGCATGATTGCTTTTAAAGTTTTGCAAGTTTATATTCTTACCAATAAATTCAGATTTTTTTACTGGCTATGCCATTCTCTGTTATTATATACTTTATCTGCATCTTTTATATATGAAATGAAGAGGCTGCTATATCCTTCTTACTCTTTTCTTTGCCTGACTGCTTAACAGACAGAAACTGCTGCAATCTGTCACCGCATCAACCACTGAATGGGGGAGCGGATGTTTTCCCCACAGAACCTAGACAATAACTCTGGACAGGAGGAAAATGGACTAACACAAGGATCTGATGAGAGAGTGCCTTTCCTCCAATGACCCAGCTGGCTTGCTCATGACAAAGCTTTTACAGGACATAACATAAATGAAATAAGAAGAATGAAAGCATTAAACAATGTAGCCAAGGAGAGAGGAGAAAGAGGAACTTAAAGGAAGACAGACTATCTGAGAAGAGGTAAAAGGCAATATTGCCTGTGATTGTTCCAGCCTTCACAAAGGGGATTGTTTGCCTAGCTGGGAGCCGCCGGAAAGGATTAGCAGTTTTTCTGGGCAGACAACACCCCCACAATCCCACCTCGGGGTATCTCAGGTGTGAAGTGGGGGCTTGGGGAGAGGGCAATGGTGCAGGCTCAATTGGCCAGTAGTGCCCTTGGCTGACATCGTAGTTTATTTGTGAGCTTATTAAGCCTGGCCAGTCCTTTGGGGACACTCTTGGCAAAGGTCACAAAAGACAAGATTTTGCATAATGAATGCATTAAAATCTTTTTGTTAGTGCATGGGGAGCAAGAGGATAATGGCAATGAAGCTTTGGAATACAGGAAAGGAGGTAAAAGAAAATTAGTCCCTGAGGTAGCAAATATGATCACCATGTGGACTTGGGTTTCTATTTTAGCAATAAGCCCTGAGAGAAAAAAAGTGCTTGGAAACATGCTGCCTTTTATTTAGATCCATAGCTACTGCACTGAAGGAGTGTGCCACAAAGGGCAAAAATGCCACTCCTCGCTATGATAAGTCATTTATATGGAAAGATCCCAGACAGTGAATAGGAAAGAATAAAGAATGCTGTGCACATTTTGAAGATCTCAAAGAATGGGATAGGGAGAGAAGAAAAAAAAAAAAAAAGGCTGACATATCAGCGTGTACACTATAAATTGTACTTAGTTATCATAAATTTATGCTGAAAATAAAGTTAACATTATCAGATTTTGGCCATTAGTCTCCTATGGGATTGATGTCATAATACAGCCAATAGGACCTAGATGCACCTTCCCTGGCACTTTATTAAAGACCCAAATTGGGTGGCAAGGATAAGCAAGTTTAGGTACACATGTGAAGATGGCAGGGTCTCACAACTCAATAACCTGGTGATTCAAAAGACTCAGGGCTGATAAAAGATAGAAACACCAGCTATCGCGGTCAGTTCAAGGGTGCTATAAAGAGAACCAAATCCCACTGAAAATAGATAAAGTATTACTCTAGCTGCTAAGGTACCTTAATCTGATGAAAGCTAAGTTGTGTGAATTTTTTAAGGGTTTATCATTCTTTGCACTGGTCCTACAGTACAAATATGCAATCTTAAGCAACAAGAAGAAAGCTAGAAGAGGATTTAGGAATATTGTTGCTGGTCCATTTGAGCACATCAGTACTGTCTTCAGGTAAGTTCAGGCAGGAGGAAAAATCAGTGAATAACTACATCAATTTGCTAGGATGTTTGCAATCAGTCTATAAGGTTCTCTAACAATCCTGATAAAGGCATACTTTTGACAAAGCCAAATATAGAAACTGTTGGGTTTTAGTCATCAGTAGATCATTTAGAAAAGCAAGTTCACATCTATTTGCAGTTCTTCAGTTATATCTTTACAATGCACGTCTTTTAAAGTCTGTAAGCACTTGCAAATGTCCACTAATGATAATTTTGTGTCCTCAGAACTTATTTTGGTCTAGTTTGTTATGGAATTTTTGCTTCTCTAGAAAATATTAGTATTAAATGATATATTTTATCTCACCTTGCCTCTGTTTGTGCCTCTGTTACTCACTTCTTTTATCTCAGCAGATGATGCCACTGGTAACTAGCTTCTATCTTTGAACACAAAGTTCATCAGCATCACTTGTAATTCTGTATTACTTATTCCTGGTGATTTTCAATTGATTACAGGATCCAAGGTGGTTCTGGTAAGGTGACAAACTCAACTCTAAATGGCCAATCTTTTGGCAATATTTGTGGCATTTTTGAAATCTTCTTTTACTAAGATGTATCAAGGATCATTATGCAATTCCAAGCAAATTCTTTTGTGGTAGAGACTAGCAATTAAAACTATTAAGATTCGAAGCTTTTGTATTTGCAGATAATAGGTGAAAGTCACATCCAATTTTAACTGTCAGAGTATGCCTAAAGTAATCATGTTATTCTAGTCCCATTGTATTGGAAAACCCTTCTCTGGACCTAATATCCTAAAATGAATTTGTGTTCTTGTATGGTATCCACACACGCAACATTTGGAACATAAGGAAAAGATGGCATGCTGTGCAATGTGTTGTGCAGGAGTTTCCAAAACATTGACCGAGATAACTCACACAGCTATTCTCCCTCCTCTGCTGAAAAAAAAGGTGGCTTAAAACCATAGAAAAATGGTTTGATAAGAGGTTTCCTTCATTTTGGGGTTTTTTGGGTTTGGTTTTTCTACTTTTTTTCACTTAATTTCTTGTTCAACATTTCAATTTTTCTAAACTTATTTCATAAATAGAGAAATATATAGACTGTCTTCACAGGTATGACAAGATATCATCTAAATTTCTGTTTGAATGAATATTGTAGAAATACTTAGTACATTATAGAAAGATTTTTAGCTGCCAGATGAGGGGAATACATTGCTTTACAACCTGGACAACTATCTGTGTTTTATTCTCTCCCAGTGAGCACTTAGAATTCCTGTCACTGTAACTAGAACACTTTTCATATCTGGTTTCAGATCACTGATAACACATTACAAGTTCATCAGAGCACAATGCAGATGAATGCAAAACTTATTAAATGAATGCTCTCAAAAAAGAGTTAGTCAGTGGTAAATCATCATCAAATGGAAGTTATCCTAGGAGGCTCCTCAGGGATCAACATTAGACTCAACATTATTCAACATTTTCACCCATGAGTTAAAACATAAACATAAATCATTCTTAGAAAATTTGTGGGTGGCAGAAAGATTGGAGAATCAGTAAATAATAATGAGGACAACACAGCTGTAAACTGCATTCTGAATTACTGGTAAAATGAGATCATTCAAAAAATAATAAAAAGCTAGCCCATGTTGCAAAAAGATCCAGGCCAGCCCAGCAGGATGGGCATTTTTGTTCAGAAATACATTGACTGAGGAAGCTTTAAGTACCATGGTGAAGAGGTAACCACAGGCATAGTGCTGAAAAACGGCAATTGTAATGCTATAAATAACCAAGTGAGAAACAGGATCTAAAATGTGTATATCTTTGTTTGGCAATAATGAGACAAATAAGAAAATACTTTTCCCCTTTCTGTTGTCCACAGTTTAAAGAGTTTTGGTTTGTTGGATTTTCTTTAAATATGGAGATGTTGTAGAAAAGAGACAGAAGACTATTCAACATTGGATGAAATGCCCACAGGGAGACACCGTAAGAGCTTGACTTATTTAGTCTATCAAAAAGAAGATTGAGCAGTGACTTGACTGGGAGGTAACTCTGAAAGTGTAAATACTCTCACAATGTCAAAACACAGAGTACTGAATTCAAACAGGCAAAGAAAGGGATAACAAGAACTAAAGGCTGGAAGCTGAGCTAAGCCACATGTTAACCATGAGTGGTTAACCACTGGAACAAGTTATAAAACGGTATGATCACTTCCCTATCTTTTAATGTCTGCAGATCAAGATGGATTCTTTTGCTGGAAGCTGTGCTTTACCCAAACACGAGTTATTGGCCTCAGGACAGACCAATGGGATAAAATGTGAAGGCTGGTGATGGAAAGACCATAGCACAATACAGTGATCTCTCCTGGTGTTAACTGCTAAAAAAAAAAAAAAAAAACCACACAAAAAACCCCAAAAAACAACAACAACAACAACAACAAAAAACCCAAACAAACAAAAAGAAAAAAAAAAACACCCACAAATAATACCCTCATTGTATTTCTCTCAAATTCCATTTATTGCGTTTAAGACCAATTCTTATACTTCTTCTGTCAGAGGCGGTCTAAATCTTCAAATTTTAAATAACCACTGTAGTAAAATGTCTTTCAAATGTGTTCTAGAGAAGATGTATTAGAGTGAAAGTGGGAATATTATGAAAATTATTATTAAAATTAAAATGGTGTTCATAGTTGTAGCAGTCTTGTCGTAGTGTGTGAACAGTTAAGGTATCATTACTTAGTCCATTTTCTGAGCAAGTAAGTTCATATCGGGGCTAGTTTTGTTTAAACAAAATCTCAGCCTAGTTTTACATTTTCTAGTCATTTCTATCAGTAAATGGGTCACCTCCCTCTAACACAGCTGTGACCATCTCAATAGTGCAGCTTCAAGGTATCATCTTTTCAGATGACAGAGTAAACATACTCATTTGCTATTCCAGGATGAATGAAAAGGATCGTGGATCATCCTCCATAGATAATCAGAACTCTCTTTCTGTCTGAGATTGGAAAAAACATTAACTCCAAATCACAGAAATATAAAATGTCTTGATGCATGTGAAGAGAGCATCGTCTAAATTTCAATTTGAACAAATGCTGCAGATATACTTGACATATTTTAGAAAGGCTTTCAGCTGATTGGTTAGGTGCATGTACTGCTTTACAACCTGGGCAACTGCTAATGGACTGTGGAGTTGCTGGATTGAAGGATTAGGCAAAAGAGTAGGGCTATTCTGTCTCTCCAGATACAAAGAAGGTTTAAGCCACTGGTAAATTAGCAGAAAGGGAGAAGGCAATAGCATTAGTCTATGATATGTGTTTTTCCCTAAGAAGAGATAAGAGAATAGAAGTAATAAGGTACAGACTTGTGATTCTTCATAAATACTGTGAAGAAAAAGAAAGGCGCAGGTCATGGCTTTCTTGCAGAAGCTGATCAAATTTTACGATATTGACTCAGAAGTTATCAGTGTTAGAGCCAACTTTCAATTAGTGAAGTAGTTCAAAGCTGTCCTAACTCTGCCCAGGATTTGACATAATTTTGTGGCTTATTGTTGTTTAAATTTACAATGTTTTTGACCTATAGCACATAAATTTTAAAACAATTCTTTCTAATGTGGTATAAAATTATATCCACCAAGGCTACAGAGGCAATAATTCTTTAATTACTAAACAAAAGAGGAGGAGACATAGAGGAAAATGTGTTATATAAACCAAAATGGAAATACAATTATGTATGTACATGATCTCTGTTATAAAATATACTATTGAATGTGTTTAACTTGGCCCCAAATGCTGATTGGACTCAGCTTCCAAGATCAGTGCACTTGTGTAGAAACTAACCATTGTCACTGCACCTCCAGGCTGAATTGTGGGCCTAGATATCTCTTGTCCATGTTTTCTTTGGTCAGGAGATATTGTTGTTGAGAGACTCTTGCACACTAAGAGAAAGTTCCTAACCTTTAAGCCATTGGTGAATGATATCCCCTGAGTTTCACTCAGCTAAGATATCCCTGCCTCTTTCTAACCAATGTGATGGAAAAATAAGAAATAATAAATAACCTGGTCTCTACCTTATGGATTTTCTTTTAAAAAATGTGAAGAACATTCTTTGAAAACTTAAAGATTTTGTAACACTCTGTTCTTCTTTTAATCATCTTCCTTTTAAATATTTGGATATCACAAACGTATCAGCTGGGTGAGCTCCTTCAGTATTGCTCTCTCCTCTTAGTTTTTCCACCTGGGTCACTCCATCTTCCAACACACGTGGGTTTTATGAACATTTGGGTTACCCACATTTAGGAAAGTCCTTCTACACAGTTATTTTTGTCGTGGCGGAAGGAGAAAGGACAGCAAACCAGAGTCAACCACTCCCTGGTCCAGGCCTGGAAGTCTACCTTCCTCTTACATAAAATTCAACACGACACCAGATGGCTGGAGACACCACTGCTTTTTGGGGTCATGGTCTTAGCCAAATCAGTGAAGTTATCTTAGATATCAAAATTAACCTAAAATATTGCTCATACGCAAGAAGCAACAATCAGTGAAGGGGTTAAACTTTGTGAAGGGTCAATCAATAGACGTCAGTAGACAAATTTCTTTGGGGCAACAAACAGAACTTCTGATAATCTATTTTACTCCTATAAAGCAAGGCAGCTGTTGTTCTGTATAGTAGAGGAGTCTCAGTTGCTAAATATAGGTAGAGAATGAAGTTTACTTGTCAGATGACAGCAGATACCACTTTCTTTGTGATTGAAACGTATTCTCAGATAGAGTTGTCAATTTAGTAGAAGCTGAATTGGTGCCATGATCAAGATGAATGCTTGTTTCTTAATAAAACCTTGTGTTGGGTAAGCAAAGCAGTGGCCTTTACCTCAGGCACTTCGTTAATTGGACAACCAACGATAATGAACCATTACATCACTATTGCTTAGATAATGATGTTATAGTGAGGGAATGTAAAGCATTGTTTGGATGTAGGAATATACTTGGGCCCAGATACACCTTAGTAGCTATTTGCTATGTGAAAAGATAATCCCCAGTATTTTAGGGATATTTTTATTTTCAGATTCTATACTTCTCATTGGAGTTTTTTCCAGAAGATTTAATAGTTGTATAATCAGATTTTGTCTTCTCCTTCCCAACAATCCAAACAATTTGGGTGATAGGCAGGTCTGGCTTGATTGAATTGCCTTCCCTAGGTCACACTTTCACATCTCTCTTAGAATTCTTCCTCTCCCACTCTAATGTGACACCAGTCTAATAATCTCCGTTAACTTCAGTTAAATAGGGTAACTAGCACAAGAATTGTAACATTGAAAAAGTGCTTAAACAAGAGACCAATATGACTTCTGTTGAAAGTAAGTCTATCAATTTGGAGAATTGCTGGTGCAGTTCCTCAGGGAATTGTCTTAGGAGAAGTATTTGATCTCCTCATTAATGTCTT
Source organism: Brachypodius melanocephalos (assembly GCA_013398615.1). Lineage (NCBI taxonomy): Eukaryota > Metazoa > Chordata > Aves > Passeriformes > Pycnonotidae > Brachypodius > Brachypodius melanocephalos. The sequence goes on from VZSR01001685.1 coordinate 26,892,735, forward strand.
TGATACAAATACTGGGAGTGTGCTAATGAAATTTTTCAGATGACAAAAAACTTTGGCAGAGTTGCCCACACTGAGAAGAACTGGAATTTCATACAGGAAGAATTAGATGACCTTGACGACTGTAGTAATAGAAGCAAGATGAAATTTAATAGTACAAAGTGTAAGGTCATGCACTCAGGGACTAATAACAAGAATTTCTGCTATAAGCTGGGAGCTCATCAGTTGGAAATGGTACAGGAGGAGAAAGACTAGCATTTAATCAGTCAATCACATGATGATTATCACTACCAGGGTGAAGCTGCCATGGAAAAGGAAAGTGTAATCCTAGGACGTGCTGGGATGTTTTCTAGTACTGGTAGAGAGCATCACTCCTGCAAAGTCTTGGCAAGACTGCTTCTGGGACAGCTCATTCAATACCAAAGTACTTCAGAGAAAGAGAAAAGAGATGTTGGGAACCTCAGGGGACACCTGAAAAGCACCTCAACTTCTTTTGCTGAGGAGTCCCATCATGCTCCATTGAAGGCTTTTAGTGAAATTTTTTAAACAGTACTTTAAACAGAGGTTCAGTGCAAGCTCTACATGCTAAGAGCCATGTTCAGCTGGTGTCCTGCAGTATACAACTGTTTTCAACCAATGGAAAAGCACATCAGTAAGCACGTAAATAACAGTTTAGGGTAACTTATTTGTACAGATATTGTGAAGAAGACATCAGTGATGGTAAAATATGAACATTTTCATAAAACCCTGCACCTTCAAGTAAAGGCTTTCAATTAAAATTTCGTAGAAGTGCTGAAGAAATCAAGTACAAGATAATAGGAAAAGTTCTCTATTTTCCTCTTTGTTGTTGTGTAAGGACAACTACTGATGAACCTATGCAAAGTACAACAATTTCAAAGTGCACAGCAACCACAAAATAAAATTTTATACCAAGACTGTAATGAGAATATCCTACAACAACTCCTTTCTTTCTAACTGTGCATGAATGAATGAAGCAGATATTTCTTTGAAAATCCTTTGCCCAATGGACTCAGTTAGACCCACATTAAGAGGCAGGAAAACTGTGACATATTCATACTATGGCTTTAGGCATGTTCAAACAATCTAATTTATTTAAATCAGACGTACTTCCTCAATTCTGTCTTTAAAAAAACACACAGCCCGACAGTTTTATTTCTTGGAAACACACAAAATATTCCATTGCATCAGAAAAAATGATTTGGAAATCACACAGTATTCTTGTTTTTGGAATGGTTATGCCAAAAATTAACTATTCAAACTAGGGAATTCTGGGGTTTTCAATACAATTATTAGTTTTTATGATTATACAAATAGGAAGATTTGAAGGGACGAGTAAGCCAACAAAAGGGAAAATAAATGTAAAAGATGAAAACTGAAAGGCTGTGTTTTGAGGGCAAAAGAGTCCAGCTGAAGATCCTTTGTTTGTAGATGGTAGATGAGAAGGTCTGAAATACCATATGTGTAAAGACATATTTTCAGATCTGAGACACATGTTTAAAGACACATTTTCAAACACACACTTTTTTAAAAAAAATCTTCAAATGTTAGACTACAGCTATAACTCCAGTATAGAAAGATACCTTTGTCCTAGATTTATGAGACAATATGAAGTACGTAAAACATGCAGAAAAGGACATGGTATAATGATTTCAAAGAACCCATGGGAAATGTGCAGTGGTCCACTTAACACCATTTTGTTTCTTGAAGTAGAAACACAGCATGGACTTCCTGGTGTTATTTTTAAGCAGTTGATGTGTTTTTCTGATCAAGGATCACACACTTAGTCCTGAATTAATTAGACTATTTATTTTTTTTCATTATATATGTTAACTTTTTTCTTTTATTTTTAGGGAAATATGCTTGTAAGATAATAGAATTATTTCATTCTCTGTCACCTCTGTTGTCTTGTATTTTTTGCTACTACTGCACTGTATATTTTTAGACTGGGAGAAAGGAAATTATATATAGAAAGCAATTAAGACCTAGAATTTTCAAGCTGTCATGGTAGGTTATGGAAGAAATTGTATCTTACCAGTATATAATGTCATTTCACTGTAGCCCCACTGCCTATAATCCACTGCAAAAAGTAAATAAAATCCTGGAGCAATTCTCTCTCTCCTTTAGTTTGCCACCACACTGTTACAGAATGCAGAGACAGAATTATAGTAGCTGGTATATAAATATGAGCATCCATTTCTACATTTTACTTTTAACTTTTAGCAAGGGACAAATTATTGTTGTCTCAACATGAGGTAGGTTACTGAGGGCTTGTAGGACTATGACAACCATCTCAGGAGCTGTACATTTAAGAGCAACATTGTGACTTCTGGAAAAAGCAAGCGGTATTGTCTTTTGCAAAGGTTTGGCTGCCTGGACATAAAAAAAGCTTGGAAAATGACAAAATGAATATGATGGAGTTGTTACACATTTCAGAACATAAACTTGTAGAGAACATGATGGATTACAGCTGCTACTAAATGCACAGGACAAAATAAAAGTGTCAGCATCTATGTGGCAACAAGAACAGTGCATACAGTGTTTCCAGAAGATATTAGGGCTCTTGTTCTTAACCATAGCAGGAAGAAAGCAATATCATTCTGGGTAGTGGTTTGTATAGACAAAACTGGGTTAGTGAGCACTACAAAGACAGACCAGCAAAAGGAAAAATAAATTGAGGATGAAAAATGGGTTCTCAAAACAAGGTAGGCACCTAAATAGAGAGACTACATAGAACAGATAGACTGTGAAGGATTAAGGCAACTCGACAGATCAGTGTCTCTCATGTTGGGGCTGGGCAGGATAGTCATACACAGCAGAACAAGCTTAAATGGCACTAAGAGAGAAAACTACATATGGGAATATGGATTGTTACCTTTGAAATGGACAAACAGAAAACCCACCCAAGCTTTCTTAGTCAAACAACCTCAACCTCCCAGTCCCACACCAAGAGTGAAACCAGTCAAACTGCCAGAAAACACAAAAGCTTGCAGAAACTACAAAAAAGAGGGAGAGGAATTTTTTACAAGGGCATGTACTGATAGCACAAAGCATAATTGCTTTAAACTGAGAGTAGGTTTAGACTACATATAGAGAAGAAATTCCTTACTGTGAGATTGGTGAGATACTGGAACAGATTTCCCAGAGAAGCTGTGGATACCTCATCCCTGGGAGTGTTCAAGGTGAGGTTGAATGGGGCTTGGAGCAACCAGGGTCAGTGAAAGGTGTCCCTGCCCATGGCAGGGGTTGGCACTACATGATTTTTGAGGTCCCTTCCTACCCATTCTGTGACTATATTATGAAATCAGCGGAGCCCCATGTGTCACCACTGACAAAAGTGACAACAGAAGTAGGCTGAAAATTTCCTGAGTTTGTTTCCTGAGTACCAAAGCAAATGGGAGAAGGGGAAGTTAAGAGAGTGATCACCAATATTTGCAAAGACAAAGATTTGGGGGGAAAAAATGGGCTGCATACACAGATAAACTGCTGACAAACAGAAGTGAAAAAAAAATCAGGAATAAAAAAATGAAGGAAGCTTCTGAAGTGTAAAGTGGGATGTTCAAAGATTTTTTTAGTGGTGTGAGTTGACAAAGAGAGCGTAAATGAAAGCATTCAGAACACAGAGGTGCAAAACAATTTAAAAAGACAATTTCAAGAAATTCTAAAATTCACAGAACAGGGGAGGAGAATATAGAAATATATACACAAACACACACACATGTATGTATATATATGTATATATATTTATATCAGTATCACCTAATTCTACTGAGAGAGATGCCTATGTTCTGTGTTGACAGACATGCAGTATGTTTACATCATGGCTGTTAACAGACATAATAACATCATCTTTAAAAGCAGAAGTATTAGTGACTGCGACCAGAAGCTCTAATCTCATTCTGACTTTTCTAAGTTAAAGATGAAAGTCATACAGTTTAAAATTTTAATGTAGTTGTAGTAATTGCTTTGAGAAGTTTGTAATATTTGTTGAGATTTGATATCCCCCCTGTAAAATCAATGGGCACATGACCAATAGTGTAAAAGAAATCAAAATTAAGAAATCTTTGACAAACTGTGTTGCTAAAGTGAAGTCACCATTTGAAAAACAAATATTTCTGTTACTTTGCAGTGGTTTACAGTGATTGTTCTAAGCTACCATGTTAATTTGCTGACATTGTATAATAAACTCTGTTTTAGAGTTTTTTGTCATGATCTAGGAACACACAATACTCAAGACCAGATCATACTATATAACCTGTACAAATGTCTTCTAGCAAAAGTGAAAATGGTTTTATATGAATCCACTGGATTTTATTTATGTGAAAATAGCTGTGATGTGCTGGTTAGAATAAATTTCTAAATTTTTAAAATCTTATTTTTCCCCTCGTTCTATGTGATATGACTTTAACTAAGGCATGTAAATATGCTTTTTCAAGTGATGTGGGATGCAATTCAGAATGCCTATTGGCAAATTTTCAGCAGGAGAAAAATTAAGCATCTGAAATATATCTTAAATATATCTTTAAAAAATGCATTAGTGTCCCAGAATTGTTTTCATTTCCAAACGGGAATTACGATGCTTTCTTTGTCTTTATAACTGTAGCTCTGGAGTGCTATAAATACAGAGAACAATATGTAAGTTCTCAAAATTATTAATTTTCACCAATCTCCCTTTAAAAAAATAGAGCTTACTTGTTTTTATCTGTTCAAGAACAAGTCCTAGACATTAACTTGATTTATATTGTGTAAATTTTTGTTAGAAGTTCCAATTTAGAAAATATTGTCTCTATACCAGAGAATTCAGCAAAGTATTACAGTGACTAACTTATTGGCAGCACTGTTTCACATTTAATCAAAGAATACACTTGTCATCTGCAAAAGAAGAAATTTCAGTACAGCATTTAAAAACATCTCAGTAGTTGAAATTACAGATCTTTTAAGCCTATTAACATTTTACTAAGTTTGACCTAATAAAAGTAAAATTTAGGGTACATTTTAAGGATCCAGCTTTTATTTCTTATATATGTTAACAAGCATTACTGAGGTTGCTGTGATAACTTGTCAGTTTTTCCTTAATGGTCATATAAAAGCTTTCATTAATGGACAGCATGAATTAGACCTTCCCGTGGGCAACTTGAACTCAAGTAGTGATTTTTATTAAGGGTTTTTTAATTGAATGAACAATTTTAATTTTTTAAAGAATAATAGTTGTTTTTCTTCACATTCTTTTCCCCATTTAGCTTCTCTGATCCTGAGGTGTTACTTAAGGGCATAATTAGTAAACATTTGTGCCTAATGCCAAAATATTAGACATTCAAAGCCATGATCATACCTTCCTTTTAACTAAGCTTTATTTTGTTTTCTTGACCATGAAGACTGTAACAGACATTTCAATTTTGAAAGTTTTCAGAAATACGATGATTAAAACAAAATCATACATTTTTGCATGAAAAATTCAATGCATGTTAGTACAAAACTCAAAAATTTCCTCTATGACACATGAATAAGAATGTGTTTGACTTTGTTGTTATGATGGCAGTGAATTTCTTTGAACAGTGTCTCAAGCTGATCAGTAAATTCTCTGTTTCTGCTTTCAAGAGTAATACCTTGTGCCAGCATCCTCCCTGATCATTGCAAACCCCAAACTATAGCACAGGATCGGAGAATCAGTAGCAAGAAAGACATGTCAGGAGAAATGGTGTCTAACAAATGAACCACTCAAACTATCTCCTTCGAATTTCCAGATAATTTCAAGAATAGCAGAGTCAACTCCATTCATCTATGCACTTGCATCTCAAAGCAGAGAACCCACTCAGTGAAGATATTGTTGAAATTATTAATAGTAATAGCAGAAAATATTTCTGGCATGCTTCATGGTCAAAGTAATATTAAAACATATTACCAACAGCACCAATAAAGCAACATGCATGTGCTGTTTACAGTAATGACTAAACAAAGGCAAAGTTGAAATAGCCAAGGTTGTATTTCATAGGAATGATGGAGACAGTGGACGTTCATACCAATTGATCCCATATTCATACTTCATACTATGAAAGAGTCTAAAACTATTGCCAAACTGCGTAAGAAGTGATAGCTTTTCCTAAATCACAAATAAACAAAGATGTTTACTTCAGCAAGGTCTGTATTGTTACAGACAATCTGATCTGCTAAATCAGAGAAAAAAAAAATCGATACTAAGGAAAATGCTGCTGTTTCATGAAAGAATTTTTATGGCCAGGACACATGTCTGCTTTGATTTAATGTAGATTGCATCTAATTATGCAGAAGTTTCTGCTGAAATTTCTGTTGAATACCATAGCTTTCACTTCCTGCGATAAAACACAGAATATTGTTCTTATGCACTACTGGGGGAGAACTGGGACACTCCTGTTCTTTCTGCTGTTCCATTTGCACCAAACACAGAGAAAACTGTTACAATGGAGTTCAGACAGTCCCTCTCTATCTACCTACTTACCTATTTTTGCCACATGAGTGGACCGAATTTGCATAGATAATACCCCTAAGGTCTTTTGAGTGACTTGAATAACAGTCTGTGAGCAAATATTCTTGTTTTGTCAGGCTATTGTAACCTATATGCACCATTACAAATTTTAGACTGCTTAGGAGGAGAGTTCATGGCTTGGCAATGGTGGACCTTAATCCTTATCAGCCACCTTACATTCATTGACATGTTGTATGAACAGTAAGGAAGTTACTAAATTTAAATTTCCCAAGCATCAGTACTCTAATCCTTATTCCTTACAGGAAAAAGGTTTATTAACATTTTCATCTTGTGTTGTAGCATGAAGTTAAGAAATACAAATCCATACTTCTGACTTATAAAAAGACAGCTGTCCTGAAGAGTATTCAACTGGAGGGCTTTCTCAGAGACCAGTGGTACATAAGGAAATTCAAAATTTCACAAGAGCTAACTGTGAGTGGTAAGCAGAAGGCAACCTGGCATGAAGTGAAGGAGCAAAAAGAAAGCAGGGGAAGAAGGGAAGGAACTGGGATGTTCTACAAATTCAGAGAGTATTTGGAAAATCTTAAGAGCCTTTGTGTGCCACTTAAATACTCAGAACATCCATTTATTCCACTATATTATCTGCACTTGTCCTCATGCTAATACAGCTTCTTATTATGTCAGTGGACTTCTAAATATTGACATAAATATATATATATAAATATATAAATATATAAGTATATATATATATATATATATATAAAATTCAAAGCTAAATGATAGCATTTGTTTTCAAATTGTTTGGGCATAACATCATAAATATTGCTTATGACATTATTTTTTTGAAAGTTGTCCCATCGGCTTCTGCCTAGTCTTAGTGTAGCATATTCAACCTTTCATTGAAATCTCATTTTAAAATAATGTTTATATTAATGATCTAGTAATAGGCTATCATTTAAAATAAGTCTAAATTATTAAAAAGAAAGATGAAGCCTAAACCATTGTTTTGAAAAATGTTTCATTTGTAGCATCCCTTGTGGCTATTTAAGTTAGAAATTATATAATTGCAGAGTAAATTGCAAGTATAGTAGTCTGTTTTATCATTCTTATGAAATCCATACCAAAATTCCTAAATTAAACTTTCCCTGGGATTTCTGACTTCTGATTCTAAAGCTGCTTTTACAAATGTTTCTTCAAAGCTCTGTAATATACTGAATATATTTGAGTGATATGTTGTCACTGTGCCTCCATCATTTTGTTTAGGGACTCAGAAACTAGATGCAGATTCTTCAGCACTCTAAGGAAACTGCTTAGTATGCAGAGGTTTGAGTCACATGATTCCCATTAATTTTAATGGGAACTACATGGGAAAATCTGCATGTTGAAATTCATGGGATGTTAATGTCAATAGAATTTACTCTTCCCAACTTTGCTCTCTGAATTTTCGTGTCTGTCTACCTACATCTCTGTAAAGATCCCGGAGGAAGGAGAGGATGGAGCAGTATAAAGTGATTAAACTGAAAGCATTCAGAGTTTAAGTGGTCTATGGTGTGTGTTCCAAGGTAGAAAATAAGTAATCAATATCAAATGGGAGCAAATCTAATTTTGATATGTTAGTCTCTTAAAAATCTCCTTTGAAAGTGTAATTGTATTTATCATAACATTGTACATATTATATATTTTACATTTTAGTTGTGTAATAATATATATTCATATTGAAGTCAGACACTTCAATGAAGTATATCAAATGGATTAATATTATTATTATTATTACTACTACTACTACTACTACTACTACAATGAACAACAAAAAATATCAGAGGATGTGCTTAGAGTTTAGCTTAAATTGTAGTCAAAATGTAATTGCTGGATTTCTGAGAACTTCAAATTGAAATGAACTGAATCTGAATCCATTTGATATGCCTAAAAAGGAAGGGAAGGAAAAAAAAGACAAATGCTTAGGAGCATAATTAGAACATATGAAAAAGTTAGGATATATGGAAAGAAATAGTTAAATGCTTAGCTTTGGATTCAGCTCCTGCCACCATTACATCTACAGAAATCAGTGGAACTAAACATGGTTATGAATAAAAGTGGAATATAGTATAACTAAAAGATCAAAATAATTTTTTAATCTTCCTCAGGTCTCAGCCTATTGACTCAGTGAGCATAGAATATGCTTTGAGAGTAGTTCATCACTGCCAAGTTTACCATCCAAGTGCAGTTTTTGGCAGGATTGTATGCAGCTTGTATTTATTAGATAGGCAGCTATTTGAGTTGATTAGCTACAAACATTTCATGAAAAAGAAATAATTGCTCATTCACTATAAATACATGTAGTTTTCTTCACCACTTGCTGACTCAGCTTCATTTGTGGTCTGAGGGATGAAGTCATATGGGGTTTTCATATTCTTGTTTTAATTTACAGCATTGGGAGGAGTAAGAGCAACAATCTGTTATAGCTTGCTCTTGCTCTGTTGCCCTGCTCCTGAGGGCAGAGGCAAGAGAATCCCTCTGCTGTCTGGTCATCAGCAGACTCTCTTTTGCAGGGTTAGGAAAGGAGGAGACAACAGTGATACTCGATACACTAAAGACACACAGCTGGCCAATAACTTAGTGAATGGTGCCAAATCACGGGAGCAAACCTGCACCCAAACCAGGACTTAGCAGAGACTGGGGGGTGGGCTGGCTTCTTGACCCTCTCCCCCCCGGCAACTTATGAAAACTGAGCTCATCAGTGCCTTTTCCTGATTTTTTCATTCAGCAGAACTGAATGTGAACTTGTGGAGAGCTCTTTGAAGGCTGGGCAGCTCCAAGAAGCAAAAATTACAACTGACATAACTTTTTACTGGTGCAGTTAAAAGATCATGGTCCTGAATTTCATACTTACATTGGGACCATAACTGTTTTACTGTTTTCTTTTTCAGCTTACTAATATTCCCAGGTAGTGTTCTGATCTGGAATATGGTTAGAACATGGTCATGGCCTGGAAGTAATGAGAAGGAAATAGAAAATTACTTGGCCCCCAGCACGTAGCTAATGAGTCCATCCTTCCAAAAATGTTTCTCTTTACAGGGGGAAATTGGGTTTTATTATTGCCCCATTTGCTTCTTCAGGATGCCTTGGAAAGGCTACTATTTCAACTCTGGCTGGCCTCCATGCTTCTTAAAAGTAATAATTACAGACCTTTTTCTCCTCTGAATATCACCTGAGTGTGAAAAGCTTGAAACACACATTGTTTTCTTGAGCTCCTATCTGATTTTTGACACGAAAGCTTAGAGTAATACTACTTCATATGAAAGGTTATTGAAAAGAAGTGGCAGAGACCAGGAAAGACAAGAACTGTGTACCTGGAGAAAATACCAGTTACATAGATTTAGAGGGATGGGCACTGTCATGGTACCAACCACAGTGAAAGAATTAATGCAATTCACATTTGAAGAAAGAACATACTCAGAAATACAATTACACATGTAATAGATTTCATCAGACATATAGGAGAAAGACAAACTTATCAAAATCTAAAGCCATTTAATGCCATGTGAAAAATGTTGTTTGGTATGAAGTTTGTCCTTATTGTGTCCCAAAAACCCACAGCTACTTAGAAATCTATCTTCATTTCTGTATTTTCAGAGAATTCCTTTCAGACAAATATTTAACAGAACAGACTTTACTGTAATTAACAGATTAAAATGTGCAGAATTTGTTGAAGGGGATTTCACAGAATAAGATCAAATAATAGCAAATGTCAATGCATATAATCCATGCACGTACTTAACTCAGGATCTTTTGAAGGAAAGGAATACATAGGGAACAAAATAGGGAACGCTTCATATTTAACAATCCATTCACTCACAGAAGAATGCTTGGAAAATAACAGAAACAATTCTTAACAAAAGTAAGGTTTTGCAAGTACTAGGAAAATGTGTATATATACATTTCATAGTAAAGTTTTGGGAGATGGTGCATAGCTTGTAGAAAACATACACAAGTCACCTAAATAGAAAAAAAATTTCAAAGATACAAGCAGCTGAGTGCCAGAAAAAAATACAGATTACAAAAATTAAAAAAGAGGAGAAGATTATGAGAGAGAATGGGATTTAATCTTTGTTGATGCCCCACAGAATAACTTGACCTAAAGAAACATGGCTGGATTTTTAACAGACCATTTTTTATGTTACTTCAAACAGCTCTTCTACAGTGAGGACATCTTAGCAGAAAGTTGATCTGCCAATTACTTTTTTCACTTTCACTGCCTAGTGTAAAGGGCTGCATCCCTCCTCTCCAGTGACACACAGCAACAACTGGTGGATGTTTATGCACAGGCAGTCAAATACCATAACTGGGATTGTTAAAATGGAACAACTTAGCTTACATGGCAGTTGATATGGTATCCAGCTACTGCACAAGAAAGTCATTAGCACTGTGTTTTAACAAAATGAGATTGTAATTAGGTGTCTTTTATTCTAAAGCAGAATGAGTTGCACATTTCTGGCTGCTTTTCCCAAAGCATGACATCAGAGTAATCAGCCATAGACTGTCATTCTTTGCTCACCCCACATTTTTGCTCCATTAGTAACTCACAACTAGTCCCTGAGCAAGATGAGATTCTCAGTCATCAGTGAGCAATAAATATCTCTGCCAGGGATGATAAGATTTCTCAGACACATAGAGTACTTTTTGGTTTATTCCTGTTTTTCAATTTCACAAGCTGTCACTGTGCTGGAGTCAGGTCTGGATCACTGCTGAATTGTGGTTGCTTTGCCTCAGTAGGAATTAACAGTGTTCCTCTGTACTAGCTGTCTTGAGTGGAACAGGACCATCAGAACAGTTTGCTTTCTCCCCACAGTGTGGACAGACTGTCCAGAGTATTGCATCAATCCCAATTCCCACTTGTTGCAATGACCCTATGGGTCACTGGTTGCAGACAAATAGGGGAACCCTCCTTCCTTCACTGGGCTGTGGCCACTGCAGCCCGGCTGAAGGACTGGGAAATCCTACAGTCCTGAACTTTGGGGTTGTTACCTGTACTCATTCTCTTGGGATCTGAGCACAGTCTTGTTGTTGGCCCATTGACTTCACCAAGATCTCTGTGCTTTGAATAATTTTAGAATTGGGCCAGGATCTGGAACTAGACATCTCAAAATGGAGATTTATGACTACATTCACCAGCTATTCCCCAAAATACGTGGCATTACCAGAGGACGTCACAAATGATGTGTGAAATGAGACACCTTTGCAGATTGGCAGTGCACAGAGGATGAAGAAAATGACATGTAATTATTACTGTGCTATTAGCTGTGATATTCAACTTACACAAAGACAGAAAAGTCCAATAAATCCAAAAGCTTTAGATTTGCTTTAAAAAGAATAAACTGCTTGGAAATTTGTTTCTAATAAATTTCAACAGAACATTCTTCCAGAAGAAAAAAGGATCCAAAGGAAGAAAGGGAGATATTTTAAATTACTTGACTCATTTTAAAGTTCACTCTCTTCTTTTTCTTTACTCGGAAAAATGCAAACACCTTTCAGGCACATTAACCTTAAATAATGGGGGAAGCTATGGGGGAAATGAAGGAGGGAAGCTATGACAATACTTAAGTTTTGGGAGGATTCTGGATGTACCTCTATGTGTCAACATAATCGATGCAGTGTTGTTGCTTTTACAGACAGAAATGAAAACAAGGTCTGTCTTCCAAAAGGTGGATTAAGAATTAGTTAAGACAATTTATTTAATTTTATTAATTTGGGGTTTGTGGTAAATTATAAAGCACAATCTGAGAGACAAACAGTTGGCAAGATATCCTAAATACAACTGAGGACAGTGCTTGCACCAGTGGCTGGCATCAGTCCTGTAAACTTCTCAGAGGTGGTTTCAATAAATTCAGAAAGCCCTTACACATTTTGAGATAGATATGTCAGGCAAGTCAGAATCCCTCCAGTTCTCAAAGATGAATAGTATTATTTATATACGAATTGTTTTGAAATGAAGTTATATGTGCAGAGAAAAATTGAAGAATATTAATACTGAACGTTTTGTCTGCTATGTGGCAAACAGATTTTTTTCACCTGTACATTGGATGCTTTTCTTCTTTCTGTTTAATCAATAAAAAATAAAATAATAAAAGTTGTTAAATGCTGCATGATAATTTTATTAAGAAAATAAAAGATCTGCTACATAGCACCAATGTACACAATTTCAATCAAGAGCTGGCTAGCTGATCATCAAAAGATACATTAAAAAGAAAATTAATATTGAATTGTTTCTAATTGTATCCAGCAGGCATCTTTACTAGGCCCAGTGCTATTCAGTATTCCCAGCAGTGACCCAGAGGTGCAGGTACAAATTACCATGCTAAGGATTTGAGGATGACAGAAAGATTGCTCCATGAGTACATAATTATGAAACCAAGGAAGAGGAGATGTCTTTATCAGCTAGATCCATTGCAAGAAATGAGCATCTTAGGAGAGATGAATGCATAGTTAAACATAATATAAACAGATTTCACCCCCCAAAAATGGAGTTCAATGCCATGGAGTGCTTTGACTCTGCAAGGACTTAGGGGCGTAGTTGACCAGCAACCCAACATGAGCTCCCACCATGAACGTAATCCTTGAATCCTGATGCAACTGTTGGAATAATTCCCATGGATCTGTTGTTCATATTTTAATGAAAATGGTGAGGAAAAAATGGAGACTTCACAAAATTGCATTTGCAATTAATTTGAAGGCAGAAGAAAATTGTTTGCTGTGAAAGCACAAACTCAATGTCTTTAATTATCAAAAAGGAGGGCTGAGTATGACTTGATTAAAGTTTATAGATCATGGGAAAAAACCCTCACATGCAGAGTTTTTATCCTGAAGGGGAATGTAACAACCACCCAACCACCTCCACCATAACCCTAAATAAATAAATAAATAAATAAATAAATAAACAACACTGAAAAATCAGAAACAAAATAGTTTTTCTAATGAAAATAAACATGAAATATATTGCCCAAAAATGAGGAATCATGAATATTGGCATATCTTGAAATCGTGATACAAGTTAAAATTCCATCATAAATTATTCTTTAGTTAAATGATATTTTTATTGGACTTAATACCAAATTAATGGAATGGTTATAATTTAAAGGTCTTAAACATGCCCACAAACTAGGTTGGATTTCAGAAATCCAAAACAGAATAGAAGAAATAAGAAATAAAATAGAGATGAATTAGAATGATCTATTCAAAATTACATTGTCTGAAGATCTGTAGCCTGACTTGAGACTTGTTATAATTCTAAGTGAGGATCTCTGACTTTAAACCATATGCTCTACTGTGGTATGTATTGCACAAGTATGGAAAATGTCTTAATGTAGGTATTTTTCATTCACATAAAATTGTCTGTAAGAATTTATATCCCAGCTGGTATGATGTTATACAGAAACAATATCATGTGTTGTTCTGCAAGCTGTGCATATGTTTAGTTTCTGAGGCCAAAAATCAGGATGTGGTTTGAAGAAAAGTGGGAGGAGTCAACTAGTAAAAGTGTTATACCATATGACAAGCTCAAAAAAGAAAAAGAGCATATCAGTTGGGAAAATATATAGCAGAAGCAGAGACTGCCTTTACTGCAAAACCAGTGATCTGTTTTGCACATGTGCACATTCTCATACCACTGGAGTTTTAAAAGTATAGCACTGCAACCTGTTTTTGCATAGCTGGAACATCTGTAACGATACAGCAAAAATCACTTTTCTGTGATGCGATCTGATATGATGTGCCAGCATTAATAGTTCTGAATTTCAGCATATTAGATACATACCAAATTATTAAGATTTTTTATTTATTATATATTAGATATTTTTATTGTTATTTGTTTTCTTTTTTAAAAAAATATTATTTATTATATGGCTTTCATGTCTAAGACAGGAGACAGGGTGGTCATGTCCCACTGTAGGGAAGTACACTTGTAGGCTTGCTGTTGATCTAGTGAGGCTTCTGAGTAATATTCTGCTAGAGGGTAATGGTCTGCAAGTCAACTCAGTGGTTTTTAAGGGTGTCAGAATGACAGCACTCATGATTTGGAAAGTGCCCAACCCATAAATGGTTTAACATACCTCGTCCTCAGGTGAGTCTCGCATCTCCTTAAGTCCGAAAATGTTTTACTGACAGACCTCACATAATCAATTGGAAATATTTTTTGATCCTTGAATTAACATACTAGGTCTCCTTGTGTATTTAACTTGGGTTAGAGATTCACAGTGCAGTGAAAATAAACAGCTTCAATCTCAGTAGCACACATAATATATTAATTTTTTTAAAATGAAAATATCTTCAAAAGCAGTTTATAACATCTACTCTTGATATATAAACCACATGAAATAGTAGGAAAAACAGGCTTTTTGAGGAAATCACAGCATTTGTAGCTCCCTGACTGTTTTCTCTATTCATTTTTTGAAGTGTGTTAAAATTTTCAGGCTCCATATGGACAACCTAAATATCTCTATTGTGTTCAATCATGATTTCAGTAATTATTTTAATAATTCTATGTTTTCTGACTGTGTTATTAATAAAAGTAAGTAATCACAAGATGGAATGAAATTCTGCTTCTTGAACATATGCAAGTAATGCAGTTAAAGTAACTTGAAATAACAACATACCCAACTTAGTCATTTTCGCAATTAAAATATAAGCCCTAAAGATGTTCCTATTTATTTAAGTCACTCCGGGTTTAATTACAGATAACAAATTGTTATCAAAGATTAATCTCTTTTTTAGTCTTAACTCACCAACAATTATAACACATCCATTTTTATCATACACTAATTAGGATTCCTTCTGTTATAGTAGAGCCTGATATATTTGGTAGCATCTTGTAAGCATGGCAGTGATAAATGACAAGCATTTCATACACCTGTGCTTCAGCTGTGAGCTGGCACCTACCCCTGGCAAAACTGCAGGTAACAGACACTATTGTCCCTTCACTGATAATCTAAAAAGAAAAATGTTACGTTCTTACTTTTGATATTACGATAAAACATCTTAGTTCTGTTTTGTTGATTGCCTTTCCTACCCTAAGTGCTGAAAATTTCAGACAGGAGCCAAATTATTTCAAGGCTTTTTATGTCTCTAGCCTTAAAAACTTGGGCCCTTGTTCCAGGCCAGAACACATTTCAAGACCATTTGCAAGAGCACCGAGCTACACTCAGGGTCAAAATACAGAATATGCCAGAGGAAAAATCTTCTTTACAGTCGCATTTTATAGCTCTGTGGTGACAACCAGCCACACTGGAGCAGAGCTAAAGGGTGGGAACTTGGGGCAGGGTCAGGAGACACACCACCCTAAGTACACTCCTTGCCCCTTGTCAGAATATATGTGATTAGTACTGCCAGAATCCAGAATAAACTGTGGAGAGGCCATTCGCTTGTTGTATTTTACACTTACATAGGTTTTCTATAGATTCCACAAACTTCCTTTTCTGTATCACAAGTATTTACAGCCATATAGCAACAGGTCTCTTTCTATCACCAAAATTCTCTACAGGAGATTCACAATGCAAGTCTTTTTTTTTTTCTTTTTTCTTTTTTTTTTTTTTTAAATCTTGTTTTGTCAAGAAATAGTAATGAAATCAGCCTGCTTATCTAATGGGAAAACCATGGCATTTAAGATGTTAGCCAGACAAAATGTTGCTGAAAGTTTAGTAGCTGAAATACAAGATATGGGCCATACTAATTTCAAGTTTTTGTGAGGATGACAGAATTTTGATGATGATGGAATCTCCTGAAGAAGGCTTTTTTTTTCACAGCAGCCCTCATTTCTATCAGTCTCCAGAGACCTGCATGTTCCAGAGAGGATACCAAAAACCAGTCCATTCAAGGGTTTTAAAAAAAAAAAGCAAACCCAAAAATCATCCCACTTAAACATTGCCCACACTGCCCTAGAGAGCCATCTCCTCCAAGATGTTTAGTCCAAACTTTTATTTTAGAATCATGAGGTCCAACAGGTAATTTTAAATACCCTATGAAACATTCCTCTCTTTCATCGTGAAACGTCTAGAGGCTGCACAACGCTGCAAAGGAGGGCATTATCATCTTCTATTTGCAGACAGGAAAACTAAGATTAAATGCCCAACACAATTCCAAAGCAGCAGTAAAGAACAGGCCCGGGATCATTCTTTCAAGCTACCCCAAAACTCTGTTAGACAAATCCTTTTTTCCCCTGCCTGAAGATTTTTTTCACTGTAAAATGGCTTCTTTTTTTTGTTTGTTTGTTTCCTATTTTTTAAAGAAAATTAGACTATTTCTTCAGGCTTTGTATTATGTTAACTTTATTATTTCAGAGATCCTCTCACAATTTGGAAAAATCATAACTTTTCAGGCTGCATTTTTCATTTCTGTTGAATAACCTTGATGTCTTAGTGCTTCCTTTGTGAATGGGAAAGAAAGTCATTACTTGTGCTTCCTCTTAACATCTACATTCCCACACTTAGCACAGAAACTCTTACTGGTATGTCTGGAAATTGTACTAATGGTCACTACGTTTGATTCAGGAAAACACGTCTAAAACTGGAAATGAAAAAGAAAGACATGGCAACATTAAAATACATAGTTAAACATTTACCTAAATTTGTAACCAAAACCCTTTATAAGTACCGAGGAAGAAAGGTGATAAAATTCATTGCATGAATCAATAATTTTGCTTTTAAAATAGTCTACAGTCCAAATCAATTAAAATATAATCTCCTTCAGTTTAAAAGCATCTTAAGAAGGGTCAAATACTCGTCCTGCAAGCTCTATCAGTCAATTTAAGTAGATATTCATGCAAGCAATGACAGAAATATCCCATCTTCCGTGTTCCTCTGGTAGGACAAAAATCATATAATACAACAAAATAGAATTCAAACAAATTTAAAACAGTAAGACTTTTCTGCCCCAGCCTATGTCCCATTTCTTTTAGAGCTTTCAGAAGCCTTAATGGTTCATAGCAGTGGGCAACAAAGAGTGACCTCTGAACAGCCAGTTCTGGGATTTAGACATGTAAATAATTTTTTTCTCTTCGAACTTGAAAACGAAGGCCACAGTTTGCTCTGCCACCACTCATGGGGCTCTGTCTGATGACACAGATGTAGAAGCTTTGAGAAAAATGGAAATGTTAGTTGCCAGAAGCAAAACCGTGAGCAAATCCTGGTCTCTCATCCCGCTGCAGGTCACCATCTCCTTTCTGTCCCCTGCCTGGTGGGGTGGGGGCTGTTCCAGTGCTCCTGTTACGTGCTCTGCTGGATCTCGAGCTGGCATTGTCACTTGCAAGGTTTGTTCACACAGTTACAGGCAAGAGAAGCTTTAAAGCACACAGCCTGTTAAATTCCGGTAAATATGCTGCTGCATATTTTAGAAGGAGCTCCTTACCACACGGTTCACAATTAGTGTGTCCATTTCAGCACTAAAAAGATACCTAGGAAAAGAAAATGTGTGTGTAAGTACAAAAAAAGCATCAGAATAGAGCACTTAGACTGAATAATTAATACCACTTTATGTTTTGCAACCATATATTTTAATCATCGAAGATGACTAAGGCTACAAATTCATGTTTATTGACAAGGATACATTTCTTAAGTCACATTTAAAATGGATTTTTATGGCTGGTCTTAATAACCAAGAGGCAAAACTATGTTGCACTACACGAACATACTGAAGATATAAGTTAAATGGCCAAAACGATTCTCTAACTTACTAGTCAAAAAGGCAATAGAACAGTTATTGAGGCAAAACAAAGAAAGAATTGTCCTATTCTCACTGTATCCATCATTTTAAGTATGAGTAAAATCACCAGTTAGTCTAAAAAACAAAGTTAACAAATTTACCAGGCTTGCAACACACTACAAGTTTGCATTATGAGTTTACATAACTAATGATCGTCATAGTTCTGCTTCATAATGCTGATTTCAGCAAAAGTGCTACCAGGAAACATGTTTTATACCAAAATATAGCATTTTCTCACCTCATTTTTACCAGTGAGTACACTTCCTTCTGCTTCACATGGTTCTACCTCCTCTCACATTTCTTCACATCCTTACATAATTATCAGACTACTAAAAAAATATTTTAATCCAAATAATCCAGTTTCCTTTTATGAACCTTTCCAGTAGTGTGTGTAGTAGTTTAAGCAGAAATATAGACAAAAATATTTTGCTCTCTTGAGGCATATAACAGCTACACACAAAAAAATCTTCCAATAGCTTCCTATTCTACCACAGTAGCACCATGAGGTCTACATAACATTTTAAAAAGAAAAAAATTGTTTCGTGGTTCTGCAGTATCTTGTGTTCCTGCACTGGCATGAGTTTATATTTTGTGTAAGTGTAGCCTGACCATGTTTTCTAACCATAACAGTGCCAGCTACCAAAGGAAGCAGTTTCAGTCTGTTCTGGCTTAATGTCACAGCCCAGGTGGAGGTGACTGCTCCTTCAGAGCTGCCACTGAGGCTGCTTGTGGGGACACTTCCTCAGCTCAGACAGGGTGTACCCAAATAATTTAAATAGGTAACTCCTCAAAGAAGGTAGGGATTGCTCTGGGAATGTAAATTCTGGTCCCTAGAAAAGTGATCAGAAGCTTAGGGCAAGTGATCAGAAGCTTATAGATACCAAAGATACAGCTAGAAGAAAACATATTATCAAGAACCAAGTTAAACCTAGTTATATTTTACTATTATTGCCCCACCAATAGGAGATTTTATATTTGAAAAGTGACTAATATCACTTAGGTAATTCCCAGCTACTGGTAGGAACTTTACACGGTGAGTTAATACAGTGTAAAGTGACTTAAGATCCAAATATGCCTCAGGATGATTTCAACAGTGACTATTTGAAAAGAATACCCCAAAGAAATCCACTAAAAAGTCCATTCTTTAAACATTCCCCAAAGAATTTCTGTCAGCAAAACACAGAAAATGTTAAGCAATAATAACTAAACTTCTGTAAAACAAAAAGGAAACTCCTATTCTATTGTTTTCTTACCTGAGCTGGATAGAGAGTAATTCATAATTGAAAGATTTATTCAGAATTGAATATGTAAAACTTTTAAGAACATGTTAAAATACCTTACAGGCCTCAACTCTCTCCTTCTTTTGTTTTCATCACTCACTGGAAAAATACTCCATATTTTTCAGTTTATTCCCTGATGTACTAGCCAGGAAGAAATAAGTCTATAATGATTTTTTTTGTTGGCTTTTTGTTGTTGTTGTTTTGGTGTTTTTGTTTTTTGTTTTGGTTT
>VZSR01001685.1:26912479-26934117 GCA_013398615.1 Brachypodius melanocephalos
TTTTTTTTTTTTTTTTGTGGTTGGTTGGTTAGTTGGTTGAGTTTGGATTATTTGCAGGGAGTTTTTGTGATTAGTTGAGGTGTTTGGTTCAGATTTATTTTTTGTTTTCCTTAAGCTGTGCTGCAGATTGCTGCCTATTTGGACCAGGAAAGATTTTATTTAGTACTCTCTATACCTTATTCACATCTGTCAACAAAAAAAGCACATCGCAGTCACACACCAAGGCACAAGTCACAAAACTCACAGAAAAAGTAAAAGAAATGATATTTATATGTCATTTTGATAGTCAAGGGAGAAGAAGTGTCCCAGTCCCTCTTTCTAAAAATAATGCTTCATACAGGTGTCATCTCTGTATTTTACTGGAGTTATCAAAAGAAAAAAAGTTGTCATTTATGGAAGTTGCTTCCTGCTATCGAAATAAAATGATGTGCTTTAAATCACAGTTCAGTTCTTCCATAGCTTTCTTCCAAGAAAATCATGCTTACATGTAGGGAAATGGGAAAAAACAGTTTTATTAACCCACTGTCAACCTCTCTCTTCTACACAAATAACACAGAGAAACTCTCTTCTGGTCATCTATTTCTATCAAAAACTGATTTACAGTGTTTGCTGTGTCTTAAAAAAAAACAACCAAACAAACAAGCAGAGTAAAAAAATAACAAAACCAGTTACTCCTGCCATCTATAGCAATGATGAGCTGATTAAAAACCTCACCATATTGTCTTGTGAGGCATACCTAACAGAGATGAAGAAGTCTCTAATTAGGGCATTAATTCCACACTGCAGTGCAGTTGCAATGCAAACTCCCATTTACTGACAGGTGCAATATGTGGGTGCAAATTTCTTGGCATAAGCAATCTACTCTTCTGCATTTACATTGCTAAGCAACATCATTGCATTGATTGACTTATGTACAGTACTACACTTTCACCTCTTAGGTACAGAAAGGAAAGATTGATTCCAATTTCGGTGCCACAGTTTTAAACAGATGCAGCACCAATGAATTAGGTGCACTTACTCCTAATTTACAGTCATGGAAGAAAAATAATTTTCTTGATTACCCCACTATTTAGAAAGCTCTAATTCTTTTGGATAGAATAAAGTTACAGTGGTCTAAAACTCACATGACAGTCAGGGGCACAGTTACATGTATTTTTCCACAAGAAGATGGCAGCTGTCCTCAAAGTGTAATGCGAGTTAACTAGGAAAAGGTGATTGACTGATGCTGAGGTTAATTGCTTGTTGGCATGCTAGAAAGCCTATGCTAACAAGTGCTGCTTATAACTAACAAGTGCCAATTATTTCCTTATATTCCAGTACACATTATGGTATGCTAGGCATTATCCAAACATCCAGAAAGATCCAGACATCCCTGCCCAGATCTGATAAGTTAATGGTTTAAGAAAACTGTGCAAGTGACTGATGAAAATGGGTTAGTGCATGTTGCTTATCACAAATGTACAGCTCTTCATATAATGCTACGACAGAGAAAAATTTTGTTTAAGCTATCAATGCACTGAACATATATTCATAATGAAAGTATAAATAGTTGTCTGGTCATAAACTTTATTTCTCTGTTGCTGGTCAAAAGCTTACACTAACAGACACTGCTTACTATGTCATTATTAAATGCCTGTGAAATCTTTAAAATATTTTAGTCTTGTTTCCACATCTTTGTGGGAAAAAAAAATTATATATATAATTGGTGACCAACTGCACATACAAGCCTGACAAAACTTCCCATCTAATAGGTAGATTGTTATGTAAAATATTGCCTAATATTTGTATAATGCATTCACCTGGCTTGAAAAAATGCTGACAGAACTAGAATGCATAGCATCATCCATTGTTAAACTGATATTAAATTCATCATTGTGTTGCTAAAGCATCAGTAAACACCAATTTTAATTGCATTAATAAAATATGAATTACAAAAGTAGCATTCTAGTGACTAACACATATTTTCCCTATGATAATAATGATTTAAAAGAAGATTAAAAAGTAGCATCTCCTCAACAAAGAGGAATTTAACGTATCAAAAGTTATAGTGCAAAGCCAACTTGCCCCCAGCCTCCTCCTATACAAGTCATCTACCTTGTATCAGTCAGAATAAAACAAGGAAAGCTGAT
This sequence comes from Brachypodius melanocephalos, assembly GCA_013398615.1. Lineage (NCBI taxonomy): Eukaryota > Metazoa > Chordata > Aves > Passeriformes > Pycnonotidae > Brachypodius > Brachypodius melanocephalos. The sequence goes on from VZSR01001685.1 coordinate 26,914,609, forward strand.
CTGAGTAGAAAACTTAGCAGTCTTTCTTTCAGGCTTTCTTTGCAAGAAATCTTACAGCGCTTGGTAAAACTGCGTGCTTTGTCTGTTACTCCTTGCTTAATTTAGAACTAAACACACGTAATGGCATCACAGTGTAGTCACAAACTTGAAAGCCTTTGGAAATCCATTAATTGTGAACGTTGGGGATTTTAACACCTTTTTTCTAAACGTGAAGATGCAGAAAGTGTCAAATATGTTCGTGAGCTGTTAGAAAAGGTAAAAAGTGCCTAAGCTGTGGTTTGATCTCTCCTAGTCCTGCAGTACAGGGAACGTTTCCACACAATGCTATCTCAAGAATTCAAAATAATGCAACAAAACTCTAACCACATGGCTTGCTAAGTAGGCACAGGAGCTCAGCACACGGTTGGGTGAGGTGGCCATAGAAATGAAAATATTTAAGAAAATCTAAGAACATTAAAATTGTATTTGCAAATGTTTTGTTGGTATTCCTAGACTGTTATAGAATAGATACGTACATTTCTGTACCCATCAAACACTTAATAAAAGATAACTCCTCTAGGCAATTTGCAAACTATAGTTTCATCTAGATATATGTCAGTGTAAATCAGGAACCTTCAGTTCTCAGTTTTTCTAAACAAGTGTGCCATAATCTTTCCTAGCCATGTTTCCATCAGTCCCTCATAAATCTACCACATTGCTCTGTCTCCTCAGAATGCAGTCAAATTCACAAATATTTTAAAGGTATAGTGAAATACACATATAGCAAGTCCATCATCCTAGAAGGAGTTAGTAATTTTCTTCGCCTGCAGTATATATTTCATTTTAATACATCTTTAATAGACACCAACTAATCATGTTTAAAGGCTACCTCTTTATTATTGCCCTTTATCCATAAACTGCTCTTTTCACTGACCTTAATACATAAGGTGAAGATAGGCAATTGTTTGATATAAATGCTTACATATATGATTTTGATTTCAGCATATGTAAGGTAGAACTGGTTGGGCCGGACACAACTTTCTTAATTTACAAGTGCCATTGTAGAATATATATATTTTTTGTTCTAAGTCACCTAATACCCTCATAAATACTGAGAACCCTAAAATTCAATGCCTTTCCTTTTTTTTTCTTATACCCTGTATTTTGTAAAAGAACAAAAACATAATGACATTTGTAATTCCAGATCTTTTAAGAACAAAGTACTATGTGAAATTTATAATATAAAAATTCTCTTTTCCTGGAATTACAGTTTTGTATTTATTAAATGCGTTCACAGGCTCCCTTAGGATGTGAAATGTATGGAAATATATGTGCATTACTAAGGAAAGAACTAAATTTATTCTTTCCCCACATCATGCTCTTCTTTGCAGTAGAGGTTTTTAATTCAACACAGAGCTAGAATGAGATGGAGCCAATTTCCTGGTCTATATGTGTGACAAATGCTAAAAGTGGCACAAGATTAACAAATTAGTTGATGTATATATCTTTAAAGATTTTTGACTATGTCCCAAATCAAAATGCATGCTTATTTGAAATGAAGATTTCCTTAGAGTTAGGTATTAGACAGTAACCTTATGAATTCTTGTAATTTTAGGATGGAATGATGCCACGTCTGACAACTAAAGAATAGCAACCTGAAAAAAAAAGTCTAAGAAGGTTTTTATGGCACATCATTCTGGTAATAACAAATTTTATTGCAATAAATTGTATATTTTAATGGTAAAATCTGATCTTTAGATAATAAATGTGCTTTGAAAAAATTAATTATTTCAGTACACAGGTATTTCCCTTAAGCATGAATACTTTATTGACACTTTATTGACATTGGCACTTTATTAGCTATCAAAATATGAAATTCTCTCATGTTAAGCAATGTATCAAATAGAAGCTTTTTTTAAAAATGAATAGAGGGAGATCTACAGTATAGACAAGGGTGTCATTATAGAAAGGTTTCTTTATGATGGTTTGAAATAAAAAGTATGGAACTTGACCTTTTTAGCTGACATAGTAATCACCTACTTGATGTAATCCAGATATCTAACACCAAACAATAAAAACATCTGTGACAACAAACCATGTAAAGCTCATGGAATTATTTAGTCTTTTTAAAAAGAAAAGATAGCAGTATTTAATAATCAGATAAGCCTGGATTGGTTCGTCTTACACAAAAACTTTTGTGTTTTGCAAATGCTAGTTTTAAAGGGCTATAACTTAGAAGTGAAAGTTTTTTAAGCTCGCACGTGTATGTTACGGAGTTACCTCATTCATTCTTCTTTTAGGACCCTGTCATAGTCCACCTGTTTTGCTTTTGCTTACATTACATCAAAATAATAGCTTTCTTTAGAGGAAAAAAAATATCATACGTTTCTACTGACTGCATCCAAACATGATAATACACTAAAAATTGAAGAGGAGCCATATTCAGGTTGCATGTCTCAGTCACCCAATCTCCCTTTCACGTATCTGTTCATGTTGACAGACTATGTCATAATACATCAACAGAGAGATCAGCATAGAAGAACAAAAATTCATCTCCTGACAGCAAGAGGAAAACTGATTTCTACTATTAAATTAGCAAAAATATACCAATATTTCACTACCAATAAAGATACCATGGGTAAAAACATTCACCATATTATAAATTTGAATGAGCATTGGGAATATTTTGTTTCAATAATCCTTAAACACACACCAAAAAAAAAAAAGGAGGGGGAAGAGGGTGGACTCAAGGATGTCAACGTCTTTACAAGCAAAGAATTGATTTCTGGTAAAATGTGCCATTGCATTTTGGTTTTGTTATTCTTTTAAATATTAGTTCTAAATATTCATTTAATTAGAGACCACTGAGCACTGTTTTTGCAGGATTCTTTTTTGACAGAGGCTTGTCCTTATGAGGTCAAGGAGATGTGTGGAAAATGCTCTGTGTCAACAGAGTGCATCAGCTTCTTTATATCTGAGAATTTCGACTCATGTGAAAAGTATTCCAGCTCTCACATTGCTAGATATAATTTTAATATACTATATTGAGCAGTGGTGTAACGCTAGGAATTTAACAATACCTGGAATAAATAATGTCTTTTTGCAGCCTGGGGCAACATCTGCCACTTATGCATTAATTCTGCCCCTGTTTGAACACTCTACAACATATGCACTTCTCTTTTGTCTGTTATCCTAGAGTTGTGTTATTCCCAAATATTGACATCATCTACTTTTATCAGCACTAACTGCTCTGAAGCTTCCTAGTCTCATGCTCAGCTCTATTTCTTTCTATTGATTATCTTCCTCACTCCAGCAGGTAGCTAGCCAGCGAGGCTGTCCTGAGAAATAGCTTCCAATGACTTTATACGCACAATTTACACGGAATTGTTTAAAGAAGATATTAGCCTCAATACAAATCAGTGAACCTCATTTAGTCAATACTGCACAATTCAGCTGTTGGCACCCTGTCACATGTTAGTCTTTAAAGTCAACTACCATACCCAATCTGCACATTAGCCATAGTATTTAGTTTCATATTAAAATGAGGCTAGTTTTTCACTTTTCTTTTTGAAATCTATTCAATATATTTTCTACATCACCTCATTGAACCATATGATAGCAATATAATTTTAAGTATAAAAACCTGAGATTAAATGCTTGATTTTTGACAGTGTTCTTAAATATAATAAATTCAAAGGGAAATACTGTTAAGTTAAAATGGAGTGTTTTTCATTAAGTCCAATCAAATGGTAGACAACAAAGGATCTTTTATTTGAGAATATGAAGTGAAAATGAAAACCAGAAAACCTTTACTAAGAAAAGGTCTAGCTAAATTATGTTGGAAGGAGGTCTCCAGATTGAACCTGGGTGTTTCTTTTGCTAAGAATGAATTACACTAAGATGCACTATGGGAGAACAGCTTACAAAAAATGAAAACCTGTGCTTTTACAAAAATGAAAACAGGGCCTAAATACAACTACAAACAAAGATCAAATATTAAAAAAAAAAAAAATCGCTACTGTAGCACCTAAACGATCCAAAGAAATTTGGAGGATTTTTACCCCTTTTGCATTCCACAGCAGGAATCTGAAATCCTCATTGGACATTTATACAAAAATAGCCTTTCTTTTAGCCTAACAAACTATGATCTAAACTATGATTTAGGCTACAGATAAAAGATAGACAAAAAATAAAGTATATGTGCTTATCTCTAAATCTGTTACTTGGGAAATAACACAGCTCTTTTGTTTTCAATCTGTATTAGGCACACTTGCTTTACTGTATGGAGCATATCCATTATGTTTATATTAAAGTTTCTATGTGCATCCTTCAGCAGAAGGAAATAAATAGATATTGTTTCTAATTGTTGGAAGAAAAATACTTTTTTTTTTTGTATATTTGGCAAAGAAATATTTACATCTTGCCTATAAAGTGTTACTCTTATTAAGCATAAATTCAAAGACAACCTGCACGGATTTGTGGCTATTACATTTTGCAGGAGGCAGAAAGTAAAGAGAGGTCTGGGAGAATAAAGATTTTTTAAAAAAATAAATAAATAAAAAGACAACAAAACAGAAATCTCCAGTTCATAATATGTGGCCAATATTTTAGAAAACACAGAGGAAAAATCCAGAATCCTTTTTGAGTCCTGATGAGCAATCATTTGGACTTACTGATACACAGAGGTACCGATACCGACACCTTTTGAGAGAAGGTAAAAATTATCTGCCTAGTGAGCAACTGGGAATATTGATATCGGACAATAGCTTTATTCTAAATACCGGTAATTTGAAAATATGAATAGAAATGTTTTGCATGACCTCTGCTCCCTGCTCTTTTCCCTTGAAAGCTGTGGTTCTGAGCCCCAGGTAAGAGACAGATGCTGAAAGATGACCAGCCTGGCCTTCCTGATACATCTTTGTATGCACACACACTCTCTCTCACCTACACACATTCATTGCAACCTGATGCTCATAGAAAAGCTTTTTCCTCCTTCTAAGTTTCTACAAGGAACATTTCAGAAACCAAAAGGAGAAAAAAAAAATTAAAAAGCAGTGAGGACAGAAATAGCTGCATATTCAGGCAGCAAAAAGGCAGGTGTGGTATGAGAATTCCTAGTGTTCCTGTCTGCAGCACTCTGCTTTGCTGTTGGAGGATTTGATGGGTACTTTTCATGGGTCTGTATATGCTTATGATAAGTGTACTTGGAAAGAGAAACCTTCCAGATACTCTTTGGCCTATTTGCTTGGGTAGATCTGCTTTTTTATGATAAAAGTTACGCTGTATTTCAACTGCTGTCGTCCATGCATGTGCCTGCATATTAAGTATTTTTTCCCACCAATCACATTAGTAATCACTAAAGGAGATGCAAATTCTTTTACTTATTTATTATATAAATTACATCTTGGCAAATCTTACATAATATTTATATGCATTCAGTACTTAAACATACTGTAATTGTTCTACTGCAACATTTCCTCAATACTATGTTAGTACTTACTTCAGTCATGCCTTATTAGGATTGATAGATAGAATTATAGTTTGAAAAATAGTTAATAATAGTTAATAATTAATAACTAATAGTTAATAGTTAATTCAAAGTTCATTTCTAAAAATCCTACCTTTTTAAAGTTAACTCTGTGCTGTATACTAATATGAAATAAATATTCTGGATAAGCAAGTGTACTGACAGTAAATGAGCATACAACTAACAATACATTCTGGGGAAGATGCAGCATATAGAGTAAAACAACATATGCATTCAGAAAGGAAAGTTTACAAAGTCAGTTTGATGTAGCTGTTTTCTAAAGGTAATAAAAATATATTAATAATTTTTACCTGTGCCTCCTTTCATCGTGACAGGGAAAAAACCTCACAAAATTTCTTATCATTCCTCATTCCTTTATACTCATTTTTTAAGATGCATGGATTTACTATGCGCTTAAGTTAAGGTATAGGGATCACATTTTTCATACTGTCTTAAAATGATAACTGGGTAAAAAAACAAACCTGGGAAATAGATAAGTATTTTTTAATATTTAGGAGAAAGAACAACTTTTGTACCTGAAACTAGAAAGTATTTGTAGCCCATTGTTTTCTTTTTAATGCAGATAGTTATACTTGCAGATATCAGGATTTCTTTAAAATATGTTCTTACTACATAGAAAAGTGCACAGGAAAAATTTAGAGCCAACTTTGTTTAACCATTTATGTCTAGAATATACTACTTAAAATATCTAATAGGGAAAAATATTGTCATCCCCTTGAAAGCATAACTATTAAAATATTATTATATTATTTATCAGTAGGCATTGCTAGTTTCTTTGCTTGCTTAGGTTTTGATTAATGCTCAGAAATTTAAATTCAGACATACATAGCCTCTGATTTTTAGATAGATGTCAGTCAGCATTAGTGTATCAATTTTTTCATCAGAAAATAGAGATGCATGTTAAAACCACTTCAAAAAACATGGAGTTTCTACACGGGACCATATCATCAATGCTAATTATATCCTTAAGATAAGCATTAACTGGGGCAAAGAGGCCAATCAAACTGTTTACAGAGCTTATGAAACTCAACTGGACATAAAGCTGCCTACCTTGCTTCCTCCTTACTTCAGTCTCACAGCTGTTTATTTAGTACATGGAAATATTACAAAACTATTAAAGATACTCTAAATAAGGATATTCTCCTGACATGATTAGCTTGGTATTCATGTTTCAGCATGACTGTGCTGGCAGCAGTGATTGTGTGCCAGTGTTAAAATCACGTATGTAGCATGATCTTTGTGTGTGTTTGCAGGCTTGCCTGGGCAAACATTTCATCACCACTCAGTGTGTGGCTTTGTGTGTGTTTTAGCCTGGTGCTAAAAGCAAGAGTGAGGTCTGAGGGTGGAAATGAAGAGCATTTCCTTTTGGAAGAGCCCTACTTGACCAAAGTCCTGCCCTGCAGTTTGCGAGAGAAGGGTGGGAAGGGGCACTGCACGAAAAGTCCGACACTGCAGCCCACTGAAGTCACTGTAGTCACCAAATGTGTTTGAAAGGAAAGTTTTGGATATACAGAGCTTAGAGTCCTATGAGCTGTACTAAAGGAATCACAGCTACACAAATCAGGCTCACTATTGTGACTACCTTTCGGGGGTTAAAGTTAAGTGGCAAACCAGATGCACCATTTCACTGCAATTCTAAAGATAATTCTAAAACGATGCTCAGCTGGTGCAATATGTTATTTTGTGTTCACAAGATGAAGTGGAATTTAAATTTTAAAAACCAGTAAAGATTTTGAAGAGTTTTGAGGGAGGCTTATTTACCTTCCACCTAATTTAAAAATTAGTCTTGGCTGTCTTTTCACTCCATCAGTCCTTGAATCAAAATTCCAAATCAGAATCTATTATTTCCTTACTCGTGTTAAGCAGCATTAAGTAGAGGGAAAGGATTTTATTTACATTAAGAAACCAATCTTACAGTTTTCACACAGGAAAAGCACCCTTTAGAGGCAATAGCAATTTATATTTCTAAAAAAACCCAAAAACTAAACAAACAAAAAACCTCCAAACAAATCTGCTTTCATTTTTTAGCATTACTTAATACCTTTACTTACATTAGACTTCACTGCATTCCAGAAACACACAAGAACAGAGCACAACTTGCAGTATCAGTGTTCCTTCTCTCCCTTTCTCTCCCTCTCACCTACACCATTCTGATTTTAAATTTGCTGGAGCCCATTCAATTTATAAATAACCTTAAACCATTGAACTGGTCTCTAGTTTATTTGAACAGCAGACAATGTTGTTGAAACAAATCTAGCTAACAAGGTAATTAGCTTTTGCAATATTCCTCAAAAGGCTGGAAACCAACAGTTCATCACAGCACTGTACAAATAGCAGTATGCAATGTTAAGCCTCTGCTTCTGAGGGTTTCTATCAAAACTCACAGGTCACATCACCAACAACGGTATTGTTTCCAAAAACTATCCAAGGGCCAAACTGACTTATTCACTTGAAGTGGAAGGATGAAAATATAAAAGTGTAGGCTACTGCTGGTGCTGAAAAGATGGGGCTAGAACCACAAAAATCCTTTTTCTTGCTTCCACAAAAGGCTTTGGGCCTAATTATTTTTAAGTATAATCCAGCCAACATCTTCTCATGCTTAGCTGCACTGAGTGACACTATTTGTGATGCCCAGTCTGCTGAAACTGAGCAGGTTGCTGTCAGTTTAAAAATGACTATAATAAAAGTGACCATGAAGATGGATCTTGTGATTTTGCGTTTCTAATCAGTCATCTGTGAAGAACACTTTTGCTTTGATTCAGCAGACTGGTGACAGCCATGATTGATAGTGCATGAGGATGAAAAAAGGTTATTAACTGTCTTCCTATTAAACTCAATGTATTACCCCTCTAGGTGCATCTCATACTTTAACTTAAAGTACTTACTCAGGTAAGGTCAAAAATGAACTCTATAAACACAGTATCCATCCTGTTGTAGATGAACCAGGAGCTCTAATGCTAAATTTTGAATGTTCAGCATTAAAGCATATCTGAATCCTGACACCTTAATTACTGTGCCAAAACCAAACACTGAGCAGACCTTCGTATGCTTCTAAATATGTAACTGTACACAAGCATCTTTGTATGAAACAAGCACAGATCAGCTGATTCTGTGTGTTGGTGAATACAAACACACAGACAAAGACGTTTTACTTACTACAATAGACTCAAAATAAAAGTTTGAATAACGTTATGTTAATGAAAAATACGTACAAGAGAGATATAAAGTGTCTGGGGGGTTCAAGCATGAATCTTACACAGAAAACAACATTTTACCTGCTTGTAGTTAACTCCATTGTTAACTTGATCAAGTGTGATTTAATAATTTATGAAGGGTTCCTATTAAAAGAAAATACAAATATTTTAGTGTAAGTATAGAAGCATCTATTTGTTGCCTTACAATCTGTTTTAGTTCTAGTTTTTATTTCCTTTTTACTGATGACAATACTCACAACTATCTGCTGAAAAAAAACAAAGGAAAATGGCACATATCTTCATTTTCAAAACAATTATTTGATGGAAAAACTGATTCCTAGAGTACTTCTAATTTCTAAGGATGTCTCTGTGAAGAGATAATTTTAAAGGAGCTTAAGGAGAAAAGGAGTGAAATACTTTTGCTGGGTTCATTTTTATTCCTCCTGACACTAGAAATTAATTGAAAGGAGAAAGTTGTCCACATTGTGTACACAGGTTAGCATCTTTTTAGAGTCACAAGTTTCTTCTAGGAATTAGGTGTTTTAGAAACACTTCTTCATAATCAGTAACATTTTAATTTTTTTTAATTTGCCTTCATGAATAAATTTCAGATACTCTTTGAATTTGTTTATGTACATCTCACATTACAAACATTTTCTCGTAAAAATAAGTAGACAGATCAAAAATCATATGACTCTAACCACACCGTGGACACTTTATCTGAAGGAATGTACAGACACACTTGTTTAAAATAAGCTTTTTCCACATGGTATATAAGACCTCCCTGCGAAATGCATCTATTCTCTATTTGTTTTCTAGAGAATTAAAACATACTTTTAAATTTAGTTTTATAACAGATCTTCATTTCCCCTTTTACATTACATCAAGAATAGTTTTTGCGCTCATTAACATCATTTTCAGAGGGAAGCAAGAATATTATACCAAGCTAGATCCTTTTGGGGAAAGAAGGAAAAAGTATCTCTCTATCTTGACTATTCTATAATGTACTGTCATGCACAGAGTCTGCAGTCTAGGTAAATATTTTAATCTTTTCAAGGTGGTATTGAATTTAAGTTGTCCCTGTTATTTTAAAATATTTTTTTAAAAAATATACACAGTTTGTTAAAAAGAATCCAGAGAAAAATATAATCTACCTAATATGATGACGCTATCTCATGAAAAAAAAAATATTAAACAATCCTCTGTAACATCTTTATTTCTGGAAAGTGTGCTCCTTTCAGGTGTGGACTTGGGAATAGGCACCAATTTTGCCTTCAGTAACATTTCTGCTTTATAATAAATTGCAATCCTGTTGTAGCCCCGTGTGGATTTACAACTGGCAGGCTTTCTCTCTGACAATTTGGGGTCACTATGGATATAGGTGAGGAATAATTTCAGAGGTGATGGAGATATTGACAGAATTTAAGACTCCAAGTTCCCAGATAAATATTTGCAAAATGTACTCTCCTATATTGGGTTTTAATTGATAAGACTTCTGGATTATATTGCTTGTTTGTGCATTGAATTTTCTCTGAAACTATAAAAAATATTAATTTCCATTTGTGCCTCTGTCAGTACTATGAAACATTTAATGTGAAAGCTACCATTCCTCCCTCAAGCACATTTAATCAAAGAAGAAAGTTATAGTTACTAGAGGCTTAGCTAAAAAACCATACAGCATGCTTTTAGAAAATCAGAATTATATGACAACATTTGTTTTGGGGGCCTGGAATAGGTAAAATCATTTTATCAGGCATCACACCAAACAGAGGCCCTGATGGTAGTGAGAGTTTCTAACAATGGGACAGACCTACGTTTACTCACTTGAGAATACTGGCAGGATTGAGCCCCCTCTGTTCACCTCGTGTGTGTAACCTAAAGACAAGAAGTAAGTCTAAACATAACTCCAGCCATGTGTAAAACAGTGAAAACCTTTCAGTCAGTATGGAAGAAATTAATGAATTAGATTTATTCCTCTGGCTTCTTTAAAAGAATTGTCACAAGAACTTAACAGAAGATCCCAATTAATGAAACAAAGGAAAGTTTAGGGCCATTTAACCTGGAACAATCGTTTCCTCTGGTTAAGGTTTATATAAAACCCAGAGCAGGCCTGAAATGTCAACTCGAGTGGTACCCTTTGAAATCCTGTTTTATTCCAGCACTCACTACACACACGAAAGCAAATCCTTAAACTGCAGGCTAAGTGCATGTGGCCCAACCAGGACCATACAAAGGCGACACACGTAGCATGTGTCACAGCCAGCAGCACATGAGTGACTTCGCCAGGGGGGATCCCTCATATAGATCCCACTCCAGATAATCAGGACACAACAAGGGAAAAGGAAGGGGCAAAACAAAAAAAAAAAAAAAGAAAAAAAAAAGAAAAAAAAAAAAAAAAAAAAAAAAAAGGGGGGGAGAGGGTGGAAGAGGGGGGAAAAAGAGAATAGCAAGAAGAGCCAGACTCCAAACCCCACCTCCTGCCCCAGACAAACAAGGGCAGGTAGACTGGCTAGGAAAGCCGGGCACCTCCCGCGGAGGGGATGCTGCTGCCGCCGCCAGCGGGGCGCACACGGCCGGGGGCACCCGGCGCCCTCCAGCGCGGGGCGCGGGGCGCGGAGCGGGGCCCCGGCACCTGCCGGCCCGCAGATGGAGCCGCACCCCCGCCCCCGCCGGGCCGCCCCCGCCGGAGGTGTCGCTCGCTGCTCCCGCGGGGCCCGGCGGAGCGCAGCGCCCGTGGCCGGTCCCGCCGGCGCTGCCGCGGCGTGCGCGGCTCGGGGGCGCTGCCCGGCGGCGGCGGGACGAGCCCGCCCCGCAGCCCCGCAGCCCCGCAGCCCCACAGCCCCACGGCCCCACGGCCCCACGGCCCCGCGGCCCCGCGGCCGCTCCGCAGACTCCGCGCACCGGCCCCGCGGACACGGAGCGGTGGGAAGAGTGGGGCGGGTAATGAATTCCAGCAGAGAGCTCGAGAGGAGGCATTTTTCAGAGATCTCCCATATTTAACATTGACCACACTAAAGATGTTATTAGCGACGGAGGGGTGGGGAGGGCACCGGGGGATGCGATAAGGGAAAATAGATAATGACATATAATCCAAACCAGAACTTTGAAACCAAGTTAGTTCGCTTACAAGAGCTCAACTTTTTTTTTTTCCCTCTCTGTCGCCTTTTTTTTTTTTTTTTTTTTTTTTTTTTTTTTTTTTTTTTTTTTTTTTTTTTTTTTTTTTTTTTTTTTTTTTTTTTTTTTTGTTAATAGGCTGGGACTGAAAGACAAGGAGATAAACTTGTTAAGGAAAGAAATATTCCTCTAAGCAACCGGGTAAACAAAATAGCCGAAGTGAAACAGTAAAGGAGATGGGGGTAGGGAAATGCAAAGGACATACTCCTATTTAGAAACCCCAAAGGAAATTGTAAAGTAGGAAATGAAAAGGAGGAGGAGAAACATTTCTGTTGTAAATTAGAGGGAAGAATAGCGGGAGAAAAGGGGGAAATAGCTGCAGAAGGTCTGAAGCAAAGCAGTACTGAAGATTAGCCAATGTCTAAAATATTTCAACTGTGGAAAGAGCGTGGTGTGCTCATCCCTTCAGCATGGGTGTGTGAAAGGGAAATGAGTAGGGATAATTACTAATATAGCACATGTCCGGAGGAACCAATCCAAAATAAGAGATAAATTTGGCTGGTGAAGACAGATAGGAAAAAGGCTGGAAGAAAACTTAGGAATACTGATACCCGAGAGGAGAGAAAGAGAATTAAAGAAGGAGAAAGGTTTCAAAAGTACAGGGAAACTTAGAGAATCAGCTGGACCGGGAAGAAGCAGCTACGGCAAAGATGGGGCGAGGCAATCAAAGTGAGAAAGAGAGAGGGAAAGAGATTGAGGGGAGCAAATATACCTTGGGAGAGGGAACAGTTGGAGCGGATGGGAAGAAGGAAAGTAGGAGCGGAAAACTAGGAGAGAGGGAAGGAGGGACAGAGGGAGGGATGTGGGGAGAGAGGGAAGGAGACGGAGGGAGGAGACAAGGGCTGAAGTCTCCCAGCCTGGGGAAGGTGCAGCAGTGAGTGAGAGAGAGCTCACTCGGAGGGTTAGGTTAGATTTCCAGAGCTCTTAGAGCTCATCGACCAGACCGCTGGAGTCACTATTCAACCCGAGTCCCAAACACACGCCTCACTAACTACTTTACAGCCACTTTCATTGATTTTCTTTATCAAATAAACATAATACCCGTTACAGCAACACTTCCTCTTCGCGCAGCCAGAATGCCACAAGCTGATTGCTGCATTTCTCCGGCTTGCAGTTCCCCACCCTCCACCCCTAAATAAATTGTGTTCTTTCACTTAAGTGGTCAAATACATTATTGCTTGCACAATTTTTCTGTAATCTGGAAGGTACACTGCCAGCTAGGCAAATTGTTTAAATTATAAGGTAAAAGGTCCCCATTCCCACCGCCCTGGTGTGGAGACAAAATTTTCCCCCCATAAATTCAGGGGTAGCTTATATATTTACATACTTATTTACCGCTATTAAAAGGTAACTTGATTTAAGGGGTGATGTCAAAGCGAATAGTTCTGCCTTTAAAACTGCAGGAAAAAAATTAACGCAATTTTACCACATGCACCTAAACTGTCACTTAATCTAAGCATTTCAGCCTCGAATTTCAATTTTATTTTAAAAATCCCCTAAAAGTAGCCCCCTTCAAAAGCTGTTTTTGAACTAGGCTCTTCCATATATGTCAAAGGGCTGTTGAATTATTCATTATTATAATTACTATCATCATTGTCATTATCCCTTTCCATGTGGAAATAATTTTATTATCGTAATTTGATATCTGAAGAATTTCCTGTTAGTCGTTTGATAATAATTTTTTTTCTACTGAAAAGAAAAGTTTTCCTTATAAATGAGAGAAAAATATTTTAAATGCCTTTATGTTTACTATAGATTTCCGTTTATCTAATCGATTGGAATGCCAATAAATCGATTAAAGGTTTAGTGTTTTACAAACAACCATTTTGTGCTTTTTGATTTTACGTTCTGAATGATTTTAATAAAGCTAATGCTTTCTCTGAGCGTTTGTTCACTCCAAATTTAATATTCCATCATTTCTACTATTTACAATTGCAATTTAAAGTGTTTCTAATGAGAAAAATAAACACAAATAAAGGAAATAATCTGATGAAATTACTTTGTGCCTATGGTCAACATATTTAGGCAAAGCCCTTAAAAATCTTGGTGAATTATATGCGATCATACAGTGATTGCGGAATATTAAATTAAACTTAGATAAATCCGCATTGAAGGAGGCAGCACCCAATCCTGAATTTATTTCCCATTTTCTATAACAGCATCACTGCGCTCCTCTCTTTGCAATGACAATGTGCCAAATCTAGGCATTTTGAAAACATTTTCCATATGCTTTAACTGGAGACTGATAGACAAAGAAGAAAAGGAGATGGTCTTTTTTCTCATGAGGTATATTTCCTTTAACTTTTCCTCCAACCTTTTCTGATCTTCATAATTTTTTAAAGAAAAGTTTGAAAATCATTAGGAGCTTTTTTTTCCTTTTACTCTTTTTTTTTTCTTATCGTGTAATCAATTCCTGAACTGTGGGGTTTCAGTTATGCTTTAATGCAGGACTATAGAACTGTCATTTCTATACCTTGGCGGACAATGTTTTGGGGAGAAATCATTGATTCATTTAGTTTTCGCTTGCTGCTTTTTGTAATTAAAGATGGTTTTAATTATACTCTTTTTTTTTCTTTTTTTTTTTTTTTTTTTTTTTTTTTTTTTTTTTTTTTGGTAAGTCAGATCAGATGTGCTGCTTGCTTGCTGGAAGGTTGTGTGTTTTTTTTCTTTTTTTCCTTTTTTTTTTTTTTTTCTTTTAACGGTGCTTTTAATTTATGTGTAGTTTTTACGGATAACACAGAGGTGGTGGCTTTTATTTAGCTGTAAAATCCACACGTTTTGTTTGAAAACTTGGCTCCTTGGGCGAAAATAACTTTTTCTGGTTGCTTTATAATCGCTGTTTGTCGCAGAGGTAGTTTAGCATATTGTCTACACAACAAAGATTCCTGTTTTATTGGCAGTGTGGATTGCTGGATTTAGGTATAAATATTTCATAACTTTCCTATTTCTGCAGTAAGATCGGTAGTTTTGCTGGCTTTTTCTCCTTTTTGTCTGTCTTTCTAACAGAACCGTTTTATTTCTGAAGTCTCTTTTTGTCCTTTTCCAGGATAGAATGTAAAATTTTTCCCTTGGATATATCACTGCTGGAAATATGCTCTTGGGCTTTCTGGAGGGGATGGGGGGGAGCGGTGGTAAGCGGTCGTTTTCCTTTATTTGCATAAGAGCTGGTGAAGTGCCTGTGAAGTTGGTGAATTGCTATTGTTTGGGGCTAGTCCTGACTGTTTTTGTTTATAAACACTGGGGTGGTTGCCGGGAGGGGAGGGAGGTCAGAGCACTGTCAAAGCGCTGACCTCTGAAAGCCCAGAGGGCGCCTGGCTCCTTCACCCTCTCCTTTCTCTCTCTCCCTCTCCCTTTTTCTTTCCCTTCCCATCCAAGGCCAGGAGCTCAGGTTCAGGGCATTTAATCCCCGCGATCTGCCCAAGAAAGGAGCTGAAAAAGGGCTGTTAAGGCTCCGGAGGAAACGCCGGCAGCAGACTGAGACCTGGAAGGCTTTTATTTATAGTAATGTCCGGGTGCGCGTTTTTGTACGGCTCCAGCCAAAATAACAACAAGAAGAAAAAGCCAATCGGGATCGGCACTATTTAGCTCAAAATCTCAGCGAAATGTCTATACTATTCGGCTGTGATTTTTCTCTAAGGTCACTGCTCGTTAGACGCACTTTCAGTAGGTGAATGCCAAATCTGGGGCAGTGAAGGCAGAATTGAAATGCAGTATGTTATTGTTGTTTTATTTCTTTTCCGAACAAAACTTTCCAGGAATCAGAGCGGGGATTTTTTGGTTTCTTTCCCTCCTCCCTGTTCTCCTCGCGCCCCCCCTCCCCATCCAACCCCCCCGCCCCCCCTTTTTTAAGTGTGTAGTGGAATGTTTTGCGGGGGGCGAGGGGGTGGCGGGGAAGAGCGTTTTGTAAATTAACAAATGATTTGGATACATGATACCTGCAAAGAAACAAATTATTAATAATAGCCAAACGCTTTGGGTTCAGAGTCAATTTCATCTCGGGGAGAAAAAAAAAAAAAGAAGAAAAAAAAAAGAAAGAAAGAAGGAAAGAAAAAAGTACAAGAGATTGCTATCAGGTTTAAGTATGTTTTGAAAAGAAGTTGCTGAGTTAAACAAAAATGTTAGTTAACACACTGCCTTTGTCAAATAGCCCCCGGGAGGAGAAGAGACAACAAAAAGGAGAGGAGGTGGGGGCTGGGGATCTGAAAGTGTCTGTAGCTCAGATAAAGGGTCTGTAACACTGAAATCTTGTAATACCTCGTTTCAAACTGAGCTCATCTATAGACTTAGGGAACGCAGTAAAAAGACATGGATCCCCTTTCCCTTGGGTTGGGGTCTGGGGAGAGGAGAAGGTGGGGGAAGGGAACGCTTATTAGGGAATTATGTCGGTTTATTAAAGAGGGGAGCGGCTATGTCTGTAATTATGCAGATCCTTGTGCCCCTGTGTGTCCGCAGCGCAGATTTAGGGAGTGAAATGAGCTTGACGGGGAGACGCGGCGTAACAGAGCCCGGTTTGGGCTACGATTTCTTTGTCTATTAAAGAATGGTCACTGTCGGGCTCTGGCCCCCACCAACTCCGTCTCGCCCAGGCCAATAAGTTATCCTTGGGGCTAAGGCTGGAGATGGCAAAGGAGAGAAAAGGCTGAGGGGTTTTTTGAGGTGTTTTTTCCCCTTCCCTTTCTTTGAAATCTAACGTCACTATCAAGAGCTTTCTGTGGTTTCAACAGGAGGCTCGAAAAAAATCCCAAAATATGTAACGGTGCCTGCAGGAGAAGTTCGGAGGAGGTGGGCGGGGGGTCCATCGAGACCAGAGGAGAGGAGCTGAGAGGTTAGGCGAGACTCTTCGGGGGCGATCAGCTGAGCGAGAGAGGGAGGAGAGAGGGGAGTGGGAGCGGGAGCCGGGCCGGGCCGGGCCGCACCGCCGGGAGCCCCGCTCCGCTCCGCGGCCGCGCCGGGTGCCCCTCGCCTGCCGCCCCCAGCCCGCGCTGCGCTCCGCTCTTATCACATCCCACAAACCTGCTGCTGCTGCTGCTGCCTCCCGGAATTAACCTTCTTCGATTTTTCCTATCTACGTGGCGATCCCCGGGTTCCTTCTAAACTGTTGACATCCCGTAGTGCTTTTTTTTTTTTTTTTCCCCTACACCCTCCCCCCCCTTCCCGATAGGTACTATTTTTAGGGAGAGAGAAAGCGGGAGAGACAGAGAAACAGAGAGGTTTAAAATGTTAGGATGGACAGTAAACAGTGGCAGAAGAAATCCTGAAAAATGTGGACTCTCCTATCGCAGTTCCTGCCTAATTCCCCCCTCCTTTGTTCCTTAGCTGTAACTCAAGAACACCATAAACCTATATCCCCCCCCCCAAGACGAGAGAAAGGGGGGAAAATCTACAGCCAAAAAAGAATGACTTGACTGTTCTGACGTTTGGTGTTTTGACATTAATGACATTAATGATATTGATGTTTCACCAGGAAAAAAGCACTAGGAATAAAAGAGGTGGGGGGAAGTGCGGGAGGGGGACGACTTTAAAACTAAATTATCTTCGTTTCCTTATTCTTCCGTGACATTAAGTATATGTGTTTCTTCACTTGAATTTGAAATAGATGTATTGTTCTCAGGTGTTTCTTCATCACATTGTATTTAATTGTCTTCAGTCCTAGGAAATGTGTTGCCATCCTTCAGGCATGCACTTGAATGGACAATGCATCCTTCTATCTCGGAGTCCCGTTTCGTCTACCATTTAAACCTAAAAGCCCTCTTTCCATCATACTCCCTCAATCTGATAACTGTAAACAGGTTTCAGAGATTTCATTTTCAGTCTTTGTTTGCATTTTTTTCCCACCGTGTAAACAACAATGCACAATATCGCTAGTTTCCTTATTACCTTCATTGGGTAAATTCACAGGGCGCAGTGCCTGTGGAAATCTGCATACATATGCTCCCACCTTTTCTCATTGATGAGCGGGTGCATCGCATAGGTGAGGCTTGGAAAAGCAACAAAGTTGCTCTCACTAACCCTCCAATGCCCCTGACTTTTCCCATAAGTTCGATTCTTGAAGGTTTTCCTCAAGGTTTCTCTGGATTTGGGGTAGGGGTCCTTCCCTGCTTTATTTGCAGATTCCAATTTTTTGAATAACTGTACTTCTAGGCTGGCAGTCTGTTTTGGGGGTTGTTTGTTTTTTAATCCTTTTTTTTTTTCTCCTCTTTTTTCCAAAGACTTTTTTTTTTTTCTCTTCCTTCAAAACTATCAGGACCTTCACTCTGACCTTAAACATCTGCTTTTAGACACTCGGTTCCCTGACACTGGCCTGTGCTTCCTTAAGGGCAGCCTTAATTCATCATCAGGTGGGGATTTTCCTATTAGCGTTAGTTCCAGTACTTGTAAAACGTTCTCCTGGAGCAGAACGTTTAGGGCCCAGAGAGGTGTATATTTCTGCCATCCTGGCTTTTGCTGGTTTGTTGTTGTTGTGCGTGTGTGCTTTTAATGGAAGGTTGTGATAAAACCTTCCTGCTGGTTTTTACTGTTTAAGGCCTAAGACAAGGTTTTGATGTGTATCGCAGGAATCACGAACTTCAAAGGCATGTCAGCTCTAAGGTTACGGTTCACCTGCGCGGGGTCCTCAGTACTGTAAATATCTCCTGCATGTAACGGTGACTTAGTGACCATTTCTGGTATACCCATTTCTGGAATAGTATTATCAAAAATCTGCACGTGTTCCTGCGGTGTATTCGGATGCTCTTTGAATAGTCATGTTTTTATCTTCAGTGGGGGGTATTTTAAAGTATGTCTATTCCTAGTTTTAGTTAATTATCTTTTAATGAAAGTGTCAGTCATATTCACATCTGCAGTATTAGGTTAAGATAATTAGATTTTCAAATGAGAAGCAATCTTCTTAAATCCCACACAGGAAAATATTTGTAGAAGATGCCGATTTATAATGACATCTGTACATTTTACCCTACTTTTCATCATAATAGTGTGTCCCCCTCCCCCCAAGAATGAAATATGTCTGGTAAAATACAGCAGATAAAATATTAATAAAATATCAATACTTGCAGGGAAACTGGAAGATGATGCATCTATATGCATGAAACCTGTATTGTATGCAAAGAGACCCTTTCCCTGGGTTGATATTTACTTCATTTTGACAAGACTGTTTACAGTTGATATTGTATATTCTGTAAGGCTTTGCTTTTCACTTTGTTGGTATCTCCAAGCAATTACATGGTGATCAACAAATAAAGTGTGCTGTGCTTTGTGTGACTGTGTGTGTGTGTTGGGTGTATGTACATATGTGTAAATACGATGTAGGATGTGAGTGTGCACATGTGTAAATTTGTGTGCCTATGTGTAAATAAATCCATCTTTATCTCTGGACGGGTAGTTGTTCCCTGCCTTAGATATATTACCTTTCCTTTTGCAGATGTGTCATACATTCATTAGCCCATTGAAAAAATGGGATGCATTTTTTTTTCATTAAATCCCCATTAAAAGAGAGAAAATGTAAGAGACAAATAGACAGATAGAAATATCTCCCTGATGCAATAATTAATTTGGACCCGGTTCTTTTTAAGTTTCTGAACAGTTAAAAGACCAAGTCTGCCACCCTCCTTTTTTTTT
>VZSR01001685.1:26936847-26951847 GCA_013398615.1 Brachypodius melanocephalos
CGTGTTTCCCCTGGATTTGCAGTGGCTCGATCCTTAGGAGCTGTGATGGAGTGTTTAAAAAGATCATATGTAGCATTATATTTTTAGTTTGGTGGTGGATGGATGGAAGAGGTAGTGAGAAGCCTTTGCAGCCCTGCCTGTTGTTGGTTAGATTGAGGCAGAGACTTGGCTGCGATTGGGACGCGACTGTGACATGGGCATCGATCGCTTCCATTGAGAGCAATGCAAAAACACAGCCTGGGTATGTAACACTCTCAGTGCCATCAACACTTGTTTTACTTTATATTTACTGGCAAAACTGACAGAACGATCCGGAGTGCTTTTCTTTGAAATAAGGAATACAAACATTTGGATGGGAAGGTGCACAAAGAAGATCGTGGAAATAAACGGGGAGTTGAAGGTTGGGGGTGTGTGGGGGGGAAGAGCCTTAATCATCATTGCTCCACTTCCTATTCAACTGCCTGTATTTAAAGAGTTTCTGTCTTTTCTCTGCTGGGGGATCCTACTAAACTGGTTGAAATGAAAAAAATCAGACTATCAACCTTGAGGGACTATCTGCTAGTTTTCAGGGTTTGCGGTTTCAGCCGGTAGGAAGGCACACAAAATAAAAGATGGCTAGCCAGCTGTTTTAACCTCTTGCACCTGGCTCCAGAGCTGAGGCTCACCAGGATTATTCAGTTATTCGTGTTATCTGTGCTTGAATATTTATAGTGTACGATCTAGAGATCCACACAGTGCATTGTAGCATCTCTTTATCCTTTAGTCGTGGGCTTTTTGGACTTTGCCAACATAAACATGTATTCAATAGTTTTCATTTTTATGATAATGAACATAGAGGGTCAATGAAATATAGAGGGAAAAGTCGTAAATCTGCAAAAGTGAAACCTACCCAAGGAACAAAGAAAGGTCAGGTAAACCATCTGTGTAAGTCACAGTAATAGTACCTGCTGTTTGGTTTATGCAGTGATACTGCTTTATTATTCTCTAAAATGGAACTTATCCGCTAGATCAAGTTAAAACTAAAGGAAAGCTTGTGGAGATGGCAAACGACATTGCGTGCATCTTTCAGAATAGGGCGACAGATGTGTTCCTTGATTTTTGAATAGTTTAGGTTTATTTGTGAAGACAGTGTACCATGAAAGAACATATAAAGGGGGCTGAGAAAAATCACTGTTTAATATTGCAGAATTTACTGCTTCCATTCTGACCATGAGCCTAAATTTACACAATGAAATTTGATTATCTCTAATAACAATATTAGATCCTGCACTGGATGGATGAGAATTGAGGTGGTTTTGTTGATTGCAAGGGTTTAATGTTGCATTTCAGAATCTGATGTGGTTTAGCCTCCCTTCCATTAACTGGAAAACCCCTGAGGTTTTACAATTATTTCTTAAAGATAATACATTTAAGATTGCATTGGTAGGCTGAAGAAAAGTCATAAAGGCAAGAAGGGAAGCCCTTAATAACTCTTGAGATTCAGACATGTTCAGCAGTTAGATTGGCTCTGACTTCACCAAGGGTCGACAATGTGTCATTTCCATGAAGCCAAATTGCCCTCTGCCTATATGATATTAATGTGCAAATCAATATTTCAGGGATTAAATTTCCCTTCTTCATTTTTTATGGTTTCTACCTCAATAAGTCTCAAGTCTATTAGAAGAGGCTGGATGATTTAAAATCTTTCACTGCAGAATGGCTTGTCGTAGCCTTGTTTCACAGACCGTTTTTTGGATTTTCGTTATAAAAGACTAAAGGCATTCCAAAGAAGTTGATAGTCAATATAGGGACATGCTCACTGTTGTAAAGCCCTTGTTCGATTAAGAGCTAAAAAGGTATTGAAAATATAATATATATGCTTATATAATATATATACATTCTACTGCTTTAAAAATATTGTGTTAATCACCTATTGATTTATTTCAAAATCAATTGAAGCTCCTTTCTTATTAGTGATTTGTTCAGCATTCTTCAGCCTTGTTGTTAATTTTCTTAAGCAGCATGCATGAATTAATCTGCTGGTAGGATGTGTTTTGGTGTTTTTTTGAAGCATATTTAAACCCAGGCATTTTTTACCTATTTAAGCTATTTAAGCTAAGTGGTGTGAACAGTTTAGTATTGTGGGGGAACCAGGAGACTTCGAATTCAGCATTGTTTTAATGAAGCTAAGGGGTGTTTTGCACATATTCTATGATTTATGCTCCTATGCTTATCAGTAATGTTTATTGAGTTTCCATTGAATATTCAGGATCAGTTAAAAATTAAAATGGAGCTATCTGATCTGGAAGGAAACAATACATGACAGAAAATTTAAGTCAAAATATGAGGTTGTGACTTTATCACATAATCTTGGGAAGGCCCTACTGTCTATCATTTAGTGTTGTTTTATAGTCTTAGACCATCTGGACTAGGTTCCGCACAGCTGCATGAATTTCATATGTGATAGAACATTTTTTCCATTCAGTGTGAAATGTTCCTTCCTAAAAACGTACACCAGACTCGCTTAATTTAGTCTGCTAAAAGAAATGCACATGAAAAAGGACAAAAGGCTCTTTAATCTCTGCAAGCTGTTTGTTTTTCTTCAAGATTCCTGTCTGTTTGGGTTTGAAAAGTCATGTTTATTGAACAGATGATTCTGAGGTGTGACATTAAGATAATATATGATTTTTGTGCTAGTTTCTGCTCTCCTAGTTAATTTGCAGATCTACTTTTTATGCCTGTCAAAACACAGTTAATCTATTCTTATTTACAATTAATCTCAATAAAATTAATCTTAACTATGCCTTAGTCAGTAGCTTAAAATATCTAATTATATTCAATTAACTGCTGTCATAGTAATTAACACTGCTTAATTGCCTCTGCATATATTTATGTAAAGCTCATTAGTTACTGCTTGCTCTTTTTTCCTTTTCTCAATCCCATTTTTGTGGATCTGAGAGCACTGGCATAAAACCCAGTCTAGTTTTTGACAATTTGGGTCTTGAAGACCTGTGACAATGGCAATACATGTGTTTGTGACCTGTTAGGTGGGTAAATATTTGTGTTTTCATATGCAAAAAGATCACCAGACCTGGGTCTCTAAAGTACTTCCAGTCCAGCTCCCTCCACCTCTCGGCCTTTCTCCTACCACACCACATACAAAAATGTTTTCTAGCCTGTTGATAGAAATATGAGAAGCTAGGTTAAGCTTTGTGTTTATAAATGAAGAGCCTTTCTGCATCTGCCTTGGGGCTGTAACCAGAAGGCAGAGCTTTGCTACTCCAGATTCATTCAAAGGGTTAAAGACTTGGCCAAGGTTCAAACTGAGAAGCGCCCAGGGAAAGTGCATGTGAATATGTACAAGTTTCATGTAATTAGTGCTTAATTATATTAACATATGCAAATTGTCAACTTAGGAGCTTGTTGAGCTGGCAAAGATCAGCCAGGCACAATTGCTGTATTGTTCTGAAACAATAATGGATTTCAAGTTGGATTGTGAAAACACATAACTAGCTATCTAATTTAACTCATACCATGGTGAAATTTCATTAGTCTCCATGGAGACTGGTTTAATTGTGCTGACTAATGTTCTGGGCTGCAGAGTGTCCTAAAAAGAAAGCGTTGTTTGCCTAATCCACCTTACAATGACACTTGTTTGTACATGTTTCCCTTGTGTGAGAATTTGCATATGCAAATAAATAGTTTCTCTGCCCCATTTGTCATGGCTGTTCATTACCCATGAAGAGGACATTGTTACTAGGCTGTTACTGAGTCTCCCAAGACAGGATAGTGTCAACCAGTCCAGCCACATTCTTTCATAATTTGTTTCTGATTAATAGACCAGAGTGAGGCTCATTCTATTCAGGCCTCTGCAAAGGGAAGGTCAGTTCTGTCACTGAAAAGAGTTTCCGCAGCAACTGAAGTTTTTTTCTCTCCCTCCCCCTCCCCCTCGTGCTTTGGCTAAAATAATCATATTTAAAATAATGTATTCTTGCTCTAAGGAATACCGCCACTAATAATCTCTAGTTTCCTAAAGCAAAAGATAGGAAAATAAAGGAGATTCTGGTATTGGAATATTAATCCTGTTTTTGACAGAAAGGTAAACTGATATAATTGCTTTTCAGTCGAAGGAATGGGGGTTTATACAAGTGTGAAAGCATCGGAAAAGGATTAGCATTTTTTTGCATAATGAAAAGCTCTGTTGAATAGGGCACTGAATGGTTGACTGAATGACTGAGATGAAAGGAAGATGAAAATGCAGGCTCCTCTTTCTTTATGCCTATGTTCAGCTCTCCCTAAAGTTATGTTTGTCCAAGACTTGAGAAAACAAGGAGAAGCTCAGATTTTAGCAAATTGCTAAGATGCCCTGAATTTACATCATCATGTGAAGTAACACGTACGAGAATAGTGCAGCAAAAGGATAAGAAACACAGGTTTGTATGGAGGGGAGCTCCAGGAACATGACAGGCAAACCAAATATTGACTATTGGGTATCAAGGATTCCCAGCACTTTGCTTGGGGGAAAGAAAGAAGGAGGACAGGGGCCGGCAGGGAGGGAGTGAAGGAGCTGCTTTAAAAGTTGCCAATGGAAATTATGCATCAACACATAATAATCTAATAAAAGTTTGGTATTCAAGGAAGCAGGGCTTAGTCAATATCTGTTTTAATTATTAAACTGTTTCTCCTTTGGAAAAAGTTATGAATTCTGACTCAGTGCTAAGTGTTTAAGTGGTATAGGAGCCTTGCTGGGGAAAAAATTACTCTCTTTGCTTGCCTTTGAAAACAGAGAAAGCTTACCGAAATAGCAATTGATACATGCTCAGAAGGAGCGGGGTGTTCAGTGTGACTGTGTCAGCATACTCAGGTTGTTTAAAACATTTGAATTCCCGTAGATTCAGGTGGCAGGAAAGGCCCTGGCCTCCTCCTGCAGTCACTGCTGGCCCCCTCTGCCTCCAGCCAGCGCAGGATCAGGCCCCCAGCCAGGGCTGCAACTGGTTAGCTGTTGACAATGTGATCAGTGCTTCTAATTATGTTCTCTCAACAGTAATTAGGGCAGTTAAAATACCATAAGTGTTGAGCCACTTTTGAAAGTGGGAAGTGGTTCTTTTGTACGTATGTAAATCAAATGCAGTGTGAATAATTATTTGTATGTGTGCATATTAAATAGACTCTTTTTTATCAGGTCAACGTAATTACCGATTTAGAGCTACTGTGGAAAACTCTTGGTAGTCAGACTAAATATTAACTTGTTTCGGGGATTTTTTTCCCAGTTTGCAGAACATTTATTTGTAAATACTTGTTAGTTCAGTATTTGGCTTGGTCTGATAATATTTAAACACTGGAGATACCTCTAAGAAATTAGGATTGCTTACGGATAAATGAACCAAAACTGTAAGTGCAGAAAGTGCTTGGGAAAAATAGTCACCAAAATTCTCTTTTTTCAAAGATAAAGACCTTCTGGAGGTTTTAGAATGTTTTGCTGCTTACTTTATGAAATTCCTTAAAACTTATTTGAAAGGAATATACTTAGGGTATATCTTTCATCCTGGGAAGAGCTTATTAGTGTATTTCTATAAGAAAAATGTGCTAATTAAAAAAATAAATTAATTTATATTTTAAAATATTGTTAAGCAAGCACCATGTGTTGTCTCTGGCAAAGTTCCAGCCACTGTAGAACTGGATAACACATGGGTTAATAATAACTTATGTGATGTCTGCATTCTTTCTGAATGGGCAGAAACCCAGCACACCGAGATTCTGAGATTCAAGATTTTAAAGAATAAGATGTAACACAAAATACGTTTATGTGGACAGATGCACAGATAGGAGAGACTAAGACATGTATAAGCTGCTTTTACTGAATAGGTATAAAAAACCTAGTAGGTCTTGTTTGGTAGTTGTTAAGATTTGTTGTTGTTTTTGAAAGGGATAATAAACACATTTATTGATAGCAGGGTTTTGCAGACCTGTAGAGATAAACTTGTTTTGCATAAGTAAAGGCAGGAAGTTTAGTTTATAATACATGTCACTCTATTCCTTTTTAATAGTCACTCTATAGCAGTTTTATACCAGTGTTTTCGTTATTATTGCAACTTTTGCCGTGTTCCAAACTAACCAGAAAAGTTTGCGCCAGACTGAAATATGGCAGACTTGTTGAGGAATTAGGTTTTCAGCTTAAAAAAATATTCTCAGGAATAGTTTAACTAAGTTATATGGTCAAAATAAAAGACACTCTGCTTTATGTTCACATTATTCAGAATTGGCTTTCAATAAAAGAAAAAGGATATATATATATATATATATATATTTAGATTGTAATTTGTCTGAATTATATTTAATTTGCTTCTTTGTCTTTTTGAGAAAAAATTTTAAAGATGCACACAGAAGCTGGAATCTCTTTACAGACGAATCTGGCAGACTTTTAATATTCAGTGATCTGGTTGGTTATCCCAGCTCCCGAGAAGGCGTTATAGTCCTTCAGGTCAATAGTTCACTAACCTAAGGCTGTACGTACATGAAAGACCACGGTGACTCTGAAAACAAACGTTTACCATATAGGCCGCAGCAGTGTCTGCAGAGCAAGTGATGTGCACACTAGATATACATGTAAAACTGTATTTGAAGAGACTAACATTCTGTTTCTGCAACAAAGAAATACATACAAAAGGCCTGTCTTGATGTATGCCCATGACACATAAACCCAAAAGAACTAGATTCTTGCCATTCACCCCAAACAAAATTAACAATTGCTGCCCTGAAACTAGAGGAATAATATCGGTGTAAAACTGGCAAGACAGGCAGTTTTGATATTAGTGGAAAAAGAATCAGGCCTGTAGTTACCAGTTGACAATAATCCCATAAAATCAAATTCAAAATGTTTCATCTCCTCTTTTTGTATTACCATTTCCATTTTTAAGGAAGGCACCAGAAGGTCTGTAAGTAAGAGGTTTTCCAAAGACACTGAGGGGGCTCAATTCTCTTCCTTTTACCAGGTAACAGCAGAGCTGAGGGTCTGTGAGAGGCTGCTGCTGAAGGCTTGCTCCTCCCTGTTTTGACACTGAGGCTGCCTTATAAATTCACTTAATCTGAGATGACAAGGCACCTGTCACTGGTAGTGCTCCAGTGTTTGGGGCACTGATGGAAACCTGGAATAATCCCAGTTGTTTCCATACTTGTCCCAGAAGATGGTAGTGTAACAGATAAGAATAATCTCTTTTTCATGGCAGAAACATTGCTTCTGTCTGTCTGTGGGGGATGGTCCTTTGATTTTTGGTATTCAGAAGACCAGAGCTTTCATAGCAAGAGAGGGGGGCGGGAAATATCCTTAGATTTGCCAGGTGTTACATGATGTTTTCAAGTGCAGGTGGTTTGCCTGTTTGAGAAACCATGGCTGTCCACCTTTGATTAAGATTCTCCTTGTTTACTACCTAACACTTCCCATGCCTTCCCCACTCCAGAAAATAAGGTTCTGAGTGAAAAGTAGCTCCTTAAGCAGGGAATTTATTCCTGTGGGTTTTACTCAGGTTCTTTTCTGTTTTGGGGGTGTTCTTTTTTTTCTTTTTTTTTTTTTTTCTTTTTTTTTTTTTTTAAATTGAAATATGGTTATTGATTTTGTATATAGCACCAAGGGTTTAAATTAAAGAAAATGTAGCATTTCTAAAATAAATTATTTAGTTGTAGGGCATATGTCATCCTTCAATCTCTCAGTTCCTTTGAGTTTTCACAAACTGTTCACAAAAAAAAAAATTCTTTGCCATTGCAGTGCAGTTGTCTCTGGGGTGGGAAGTGCCACCCCATGCACACAAAACCATGAGCCGGTCTGCTAAAACAAAGCAACGTGGTTTGGGACTTTTTCCAGCAGGAGCAAACGATTTCTGTGGGGAGGAAAAATAGAATTTCTCGCTGAGTCGTCTGCCAGTGCACTGGGACAGACATTTCAGTTCCAGTGAAAAGCATCACTGGAGTTTCAAGTCCTAACTGGCCTGGCTTGTGGATTTCTCTCTCACTTGACGGGCGGTTTCCGCAGCATTTTTGCAGTTTCCAGTTTTGACCGAGGCCCTGTTCCAAAGTCCAGCGCCGCCTCATCGATTTCCCCAGGTTTGGATGAGGCCCTTGCGAAGAAGAGCGTCATCTGCTGAGGCACCCGCCGCAATTCCAGCAGCGGCAGGTCAGCGCTGCCAGGCGGCCGCCCCCCGGCCCCGAGGGGAGCGCTCGCTGGAATCACAGCGCTCTCCCGAGTGGGTGGAAAGGCAGCAAGAGACAGCGGAGTGAAAAAATGTTAGTATTTAAATATAGCAGGAACGGGGAGCCTGACAATAACTCAGCTACTACAGAGTCAATTCAGCCATCTGGAGATGGTGACATGTCAAAAAAAAAAGGGGGGGGAGGCGGGGGGAAGAAGAGGCGTTGTGAGGGAGAGAGTGTACTTAAAAATGAAGAATTTCATTCCGTGTTGGAATCTATTCTCCGTGCAGGATACAGCTTTAATGTTGAACAGCATAGCTCTCAGAGTGGTTTTGTGCATCAAAGACGTACATACTGAAACACCTACTGTCATGCCACAGCTGGATTCTAATGCTCCCGGACCAGATTTGTTTGGCCCAGCAAAGAGTTTATTGAAATTAGTTTGATTTTCAGTGTTTTTATTATTTAAAAATAGATTCTGAAGCTGTTTGAATTTTTGAAGCACGTTCAGTGGTAGTGATTTATAAACATTCCTGATTTCAGCTGTAGCTGTACAGAAGGGTTGAATCTGCTCTCAGCATATTTTTTACATGATTTTAATAATTGGAGGCAAATATACTGCATATCTTTTAGGTTCATTTAAAAATCTATGCAATTTAAACAAACGCTGAATTGTGTAATGGTTTGTCTGGGAATTACTTAGGCTGCACAGCATAATAATATTTTATTAGCTGTCATTTGTTTTCAAGGAAGAAAATGGTGATTTTTATGTTGTGTATTATGTGAAAACTTGGCACTGAAACAGGACAGTCCCCAAATGTGAATTTCTTAAAAAGGTGGGACAGTAGTTGCCCAAAAGGTGAAGACTTGAGAAAAATTGGGGTAGGTCATTTCTTTCCTGAAATGAAGCAGGGTACAGATTAGGAGCCATTAAGGTTTGCCAGGAGTTGCTGGTCATAGAAGCCTGTTTAAGTGCTCACTGTCAACAAGGAAATCATGGGCAGCACTTAAAGTGGCTCACCTCTGATTTATTCATAAACCTCACACGAGCACTTGGCTTTGTTCTTGCTCTGGTAAGGGGGAACTGATGCCAATAAGAACAGGAATAAAGAGCTTCTTGCATGGTCCAAAAGTGAATAGCACTTTATCTCAAAGCATGACCTCCATTCCCAAGATCTGTTGTGTTACAGTTGACTCTGCTAGATGTGTATTCTCAGATGAATTGCTAGAATACCTTACAACAAATATATACTTTGTAAAGCCTCTAGATGTAACAAGAACCGTGTAACTGGAACTTAGGTTCTAACTTGACAGAAAGGTTGTGGTATTCATAGGGAGCTGAGCGATTTCCGTTTCAGACAGTGCTTTATGTTGGTGTTTTTAATGTGAGTCAGAAAACAGTGTGATTATGTGGCTGTAATTCAAACGAAAATTTTGTATTCTTTAAGGGATTTGTTTGAGAAACATATTTTGATAAGAGCAGACACACAGAATGTGAAGTGATTCAGAGACTAAAAGGGAAAAAAAAAAGTTGACTTTGTTTTTAGACATATTTGATGGCTGCTGCTATATTTTTGTTTCTCTAAAAAAGGCAAAGTAGTGCTCACAGTCCGCAATGGGGGAAGGGACCTTTCGAAGACGGTCAACTGCCATGTTTGCACTGGGGCAGAGGTTGAGTACAGTTACTTAAATCCCCAGAGAAACATTTAGTTAACGCTAGACTCTTTCTGATCCCGTCCGAGTCTGGTTTTCTTTCCGGCTTTTTAATGAAGTTTGTTTGTTGCTGTGTTTAGGTTATGCTTTTAAACTCGCTTGCATTTTCACAACAGATTTGACCAAAAGAGTCATAATGGAAGACAGTGATGAGAGTTAATGATACGTCTTTGATAAAGCAGTCCTCGTGTGCAATCTGATCACAGCCATCAGCTCATTTGTCATGGCTGAAGTGAAAATGTCAGGACCAATGAGTGTATCAGTGCTGAAGGGGGCAAAAGGGCTTTTGGAGACACTTTTGTGCTGGGAGTGGGCCATAGCTTAGATGCAGCTCTAGGGAAATACTGGGATTAGCCAACTCTGTGCACAAATCCCTAGCATAACAGAATTAGTTGGGAAAATGAGGTTTGTTAGGGAAAAAAAAAAAAAAAAAATCTGTAGAACTGCTCTAGGCTTCAGCCCAGGAACTATGAAAAGCAGTAAAGCATTTTATTAAAATAATTTTAGCAATGTGAACGTGTGCACATTCCAGTGAAAATCACCACTGGTAGCCAACACAGCTAACACAGCCCATCCTAATGCATTTTGCATATGTATGTGGGTTTCCTTCTAAAATAATAATTTTAAAAGGGCATTAAAAATTACCATGTATACAATCTTAAAAGAAGGTTTACTGAATTTGACACAGTGGAAATTTATGCAACATTAAAATATGGACTGATGCTGATGATCTTTTTGCATGGGTTAGTTCAAATAAAATACAAGGATAGTCTCCCTGCTGTAGGCACTTCTTTACTCAGGGGGTAATTCATAATATAAAAACATACTGATTGCCAAACTGGGATTCTGTGGTGGCCAGCCTTTTCTCTGTTTGACTAGTCTGTGCAAAATGCTTCTGAAGAATATCACAGTAGGAAGATGTAGGATAACCTATTGTATATGACTGCCTTGGCAAGATTGCAAATGCAAATTTTTTAGACCTCTGAAAAACAAGATTTAATATCCCTTAAAATTTATGTTTTTGTTTTTGTTTTGTTCACATTCATTACAATAACTCTGGATAATTTTGGCAGCCAGTTTCCATTCTTTTTTTAAAAATCTTGGTAGATTCATGGTTTCAGTGGTATCCTTCTGCAATGAATCCTACTGTCTAACCCCTTTGCTCCTCTCATCATCAGGTTTTAATTTGTCACAGCTTAGCTTTCTTGGAAACCTGCTACTTGTCTGCTGGAAAGCTTTGTCTTGCTTCCTGTTACATACCTAGGAAGAGCACAGTGCTTTTCCCACTGCGTTGTCCATAAAAATGCTGAAGAGATCTTGATTTCTTTGAGGTCAGCATCCTTCTTACCAGACCTGTTCAGCTGATGTGGAACAGTGTCGGTATTTAACCAGGTAATCCCACTACCTGCACTATGCCAGCCCAAGAGGAGTGACGGGGAGTGAGTTACTCCATCTCCAGTGCACGGAGCAGTTACTAAGAATTGTCCAGATAGTAGATTTGCGTAGTTAATTGTCTGTTGTGCTACACCAGTTAATAATGGCTATTTCCCTGCTTTCCTGTATGCCCCGTGTGTTTGATACTGCAGAATTGGGGGTGTTTTAACTTCCCAGATCTACGCTGAGGGCATTCAGCAGGCTGTCAGCACTGGGCTGAGAGCAGTTTTTTCCCTTTTGTTTGGTGTTGCTGTTAAAGGTGCTGCTGCAAGTTTATCATCTTCCCTTTGGTTTTAATGGGAGACTGGGAAAAAAAATTGTTATCACCTCTGTAGTATCAGTTATCTGGTGGCTGCCACCATTCCACAAGGCCTTTGAGCAGGAGCAGCGCGTGGCGATGGCAGCACCGGCCCTGGCCGTGCTCTGGGTTATTCGCGCGTCCGCGCTGCTGCTGTTTGTCCATGGTGGGAATCTCTCGCTTCCTGTTTCTCTCCCCGAACTTGGGCATGAGTTTGGGAGCAGGCAGACCTGGTGCAGTTGCTGATTGGAGGGGGTGCGTGGCAGAGCCTTAGGCTGTGGCTCAGGTAGCAGGCGATTGCCTCTGGTGAGCCTGGGCTTCCTTGCGGCAGGCTTGCAGCTAGCGTGTGAAACCAGCTCTTGTGGTCATGGGCTTCGGGCCCGCGGTCCTTCTGGGCCTTCTCACGCTGTGAATGTGGCCACAGGGACTAAAGATACCAGGTAACCTCGAGTCTGGCATAAAAATGTGTAATAAAGCTGCAGCCACCAGTCTTTAAACCCCAAACACTTCCCTGTTTATGGGTGTCAGTGTGAGTGGCAGCAGAAAAGTAATTTATTTAATCTAACTAGTACTTATCTTTGTTAGGAGTTGCCTGCAGATTTCTTCCATTTCATGTACAGTGGATTGTCCTTTTTCAGATAATGTGCTTGTACAACCTTTTTCTTTTTGTTTAATGCTATTGATTTACAATATTGAAGTGATATATCTGATACCTGTTTCCTGCACTTTGACTGTATGTAGTCAAAGAAGCTGATGGGATTCTTCCCTCCCTTCCACAAGCCTTTAGCTGTTTTAAATGTATAATTATAATTGCATGTCATTTGATAGCTGCACTAATTGCTGCCAACCATTGTCTGTTTGCACTTAATGCTGAAACCTGATCAACATCCTGCTTTGGTTGATGTTTGGTGGTAAACTTTAATTAACTCTTATTGCATTGAAGAAGAGCTCAGTCTCTGTGCTAACTAATCATTTACCTTCATTATGTCCTGACAGCTCCACTTGTTCCTGGTACTAATAGATACACCAGTCAGTAAATAAACCTGCAAACCTTCATGCCTTCAAGTTGTTCCTCATTGATATTTTGTTGCTTAAAGTATAATGGCGTAAAGATAATTATTTCAGTTAGTTTTGTATCTCTGCTTTTCCAGACACTGATCTCAAATTGCCTTTTTCATGCCAGACAATATAATTTTAATAGTAACTGTAGATTTAAGATAACATTATTCCTTCAGCATGGTTCCTATATACATGCATCTTTTGAATCAATACAATTAAGCTTGTCTCCTGTTGGAATTCTTGTAATTATTTTTCTTGAAATACTTTTCCTGTAATGATATTGAAGTTAAAGTAATCAGGTTACTGGCAGATCATGTAAAATTCAACTCAAAATTGCTGGCTGCTTGATTTTAATTTGTCTGACATCAAGTTTGTTTGAAAAGGGATAATATGTGGTTAAACCAAGGAGCTTATAATTATGGTTGACATTTGTTTGTTTATAATGAAATCTAATTAAAGTTCATACATTTTAAAACACCAAAGTTAATTACTGAATTGCTCACTTCACTTATGCACAGCAGTCAAATTAACTTGCAGAACAAAAAAATGACAAAAGACTATGCATAATAAAAACAAAATGCCCAGCTGATCTTGGCAATACAAAACAAATTTGCCATGATAATATTCTAGGAAAAAAAAAGTGCTTTATTAATAACTAAACTGTTTAAAAAACATCTTGTATATTCACTGACCAGGCTGACTTTAATACAGAGTAGTATTTAAATGTTTAACATGATTTACAATACCACAGATTTCCTTTTTTTCCAGATGCATAATTAGAAGAGTCTTGCAGTCTTGTAAATCTGCTCAAAAGCAAGATTCTTTATATTTTGTTTTCATCAAGACTCTTTCTGAACTTGTCTGGAGTTGTGGTATCTCCCCGAGACCTGGACTGTTTGCTTGACTACCTGCCTTGTGATAACTTTTAGAAAGATAATTGCATCATTTTTAGCGTGCAAGCAAAAAATTACCGTGATGTTTATTTCACAGTTTGTTTTGAGACAACAAAGAGGTTAGATGAATACTTTAGGGCCACTCTGACTTCCGAGTCATTATTTGTTACTTTTGCAATCCATTCTTACCTTGCAAATATGCTGACAGAGAGCACATCCAGACTTCAGTAAAATCACAAAGCTTGTGGTAATTCACACTTTAGAAGATTATACTGCTCTATTTTACATCATTAAAGTATTTTTAGTATACTTACTTATGTTAATATTACGTTTTTGTTAAATTAGACCTAAGTTTAATGAAGCAAAAACCTACATTTCTGTATTTTTTTCTTAAGAGCTGTGAATGCAAATGATCTCTTCCATAGTGTGTGAGAACAGGTGACAGATCCAGGCAGCATTATTTTTCATGAAGATAATTAGGATTAATTTTCTAGCTGCTTTTATTTAATTTAGTTCCATGTGAGTTTAAAACAACATCTAATGTAAACTAACTTTGGTCAGAGTTAAAGAGATTAAATGGTGAAAGCTTTACAGATTGGGAGTATTGACATATGAATAAACACAGTAAATATGATTTATTAATTCCTAAAATGATTGATGCAGTGAAGTTCTTTAAAGGAAAAAGGAATATGGATTCAATAGCTAAACTTTATATTTAGTGGGATTATTAACTTGGACTTCCAAATTTAACAGGGGCTTGGGGTGTAAAAAGGGAAAGCATGGGGGCTCTTTCCATTAATGGCATGCTTGTAAATTTGAGTGTAATTTACATAACCTTTCATAGTGTATATTGTGTGTGTTATAATACAGGATCTGATTGATTTGTAAATTAATATTTATTTAGTAAAAGAAAATCAAAGGGATTAAGCAGTCATCATTTTAACTCTAATCCTACTTTGCATAGATGAGACAAAGGAAGGTGATTAATGCTCTAATGTTCACTGGGTCACTATCATTCAGATGCACCTTTCTCCATAAAGAAAGAAAGGCAAAAAGTTGATGCTTTCTCCTAGTATTGGCAAACAAGAGTTTTCTAGCAGTACTTTACCTGATTAGGCCATTCTTCATCACTAATGAAGTAATCACTACAAAACCTGTGTCAGGTGGTAAAAATATGGTATGAACGCGAGAATTAGAAGGATAATTACAGTTCGTGTTCTTGTCTCACACCAACGTGAGCTATTAATATACAGTTAGAACAAATACATGCAAACTAGGGTGGCTGGAAAAAAAAAGAAGTCAAATATGTTTGCAGAAGTAGCCTAAGACATAGGCCTGTCTTGCATAATGATTACAACATTTTCCTAAAACAACAAAACCAAACAACAACAAAAGAAACATATTGCACAGTAGCTTTGTCAAGCTGGGATTGCTGATCTT
>VZSR01001685.1:26954347-26956847 GCA_013398615.1 Brachypodius melanocephalos
CAGGTATGTATTTCTGTGAACTCAGCTGATAGCACTGGCAGAGATTTGATTTTTTTCTTGATGTCTTAAGGCTATACAGATACGTGCTTAATATATATCCATTTTGCCTTTTTTTTTTTTTTTTTAAATACTGTATGGTTTGCATTGTGATTGCTTTTGTAAAGAGGATTGAAATCTGTTGTGGAGACTTTGTGAAAAAATGTTTGTTCTGAGGCAGTCCTTGTAAATTTTTTTATCTATGACTTTGTGAAACTTTGTTATAACTGTCTCAGAAGGTCCCTGGGGAGGAGATTTTTTTTTTTTTTATTTTTCAATACTGAAGGTGCCGTAGCCTCTAATGGATGCATGTTCCATCATATGTTATGTACAGTCAGTAAATTATGCCAGTAATTTTTAATTCCTCATCAAGGTATAATGATTTAATCTACCTTATCTGATAGCAAACATGGCCACAAAGACTGTAAACAGCTCAAGTATGGAAATATACATTATGGTTTCTCTCTGTGCTGCTCGTCAGTTCAAAGATTTAGTATTTGTTTTAATTGGAATGAAATATACTCTTGTTTATACAATTGTGATCAGGGGGCTGATGTCATTGTTTAGTACTGATTAATACTGAAGTTATATAAGGGGACAACTATAAATGTGCAGCTTATTTAAAAATGTTGATTAAGTAACAGAAAAGATGTTATGACACTTGTTACTGTGCTGGTTTTGTTTTTCACTTTGACTATGTGGTGGAAGGTTTAAAAATACAGTTTACCTCTGCTAAATCTTTTAAGAGAAAATTACAACAGCACGACCGTTTAGCACAGGGCTGTGGGAAGAAGGGGAAGGGTGAGATTCTGTGCTGCAGAACCCATTTTGTATCTGCCTAAAATTACTTTCTGCTCATAAATGCCATCTGGCCCCAAAGTAGTGTGCATGCCCATGACTGTAACTGGCAAATGTTTCTGTGTGTGTACAGGACACTGTGATGCTGTGGGACACCATAATACACTGCAGTATGGGAAAAGCCTGCTTCAAGCAGAAAAGGTTAAATGGAAAGCCTCAGATAGGGCTAGAATAGTTTTAGGGAGTTGCATCTGGTTCCATTTGCTGTATTAACTCCTTTTTAGCCATTAGTTTTACCTACTAAAGAGGTTTCACCCTGACTGATCCTTTCATTACTGAGTGGGGCAGAGTTACTGCACATGCATCCCTGTATCATTGCTGGGGAACAAAACAGAAGTACTACTGCCTCTTTTTCTGTGCAATGGCCCAAAAAACTTCTTGTACACATGTTGTGTGCCAGCTGCGTGTGTGTGTCTTCATGCTTTCATGTGTGTTTACATGTGATTGAAATAGCCTCACAAGTGCAGTTGCTGAGTGGATACATGTAAAAATACTTTGTACCAGCATTGTTTATCCTTTTGTGTCAGAGTTGAGAGATATCAGTATGAAGACATTTATACCAGTCCTCTACAGATGGAAGGGGCTGGGAGTTGCTTGCTGGTGCAACTCTCCTTGTACAGCTTTTTATCTGTAGATAAGGCCTTCGGAGGAGAATGCATTAGATGTGCAGGCTTTCTTCAGGATACATACACTGTTTGTGCAGATTTGCCAAATGGGAAGGTAAACATGCTTGTCTCTGGACTAATTAGAGAATTATTAAGTTTTCATGCTCATTGTGATCAGATTATTTCAAAAGGTTTTTAGATTGCATGTGTGCCATGAGCAAACTTAACCTGGTTCTCATCAGTGATTAAAATTACACACCAAGCTTTGTGACGTTTGATTCAGGAGCAATTAGGCTGTCATCTTAGCCATCTCAGATACCAAAACTAATTTTGATTCATTTTCATTCTATGCAAATCTTCTGATGTATCTTAAACTGATCACTTCCTCTCTCTGATGTAGCTGACAAGATTAGACTTGATTACACTTTAAAAAAATTAAGCAGCTATCCTTCATACTTAATATCTCAGTGACCTTCACTGAAGCCTTTCTAGGAAAGGATTTTTTTTTTAATCTCCACATCACACTGAGTGATTTTATGCAGGGATATAGCACCTGTCTATTATGTACATAAACTTACATTGTCCAGCTGCACAAAATTTTTGAATTCGATTTCCTTTTCTTGTAAATGAGAAGATGTAGAAAAAATTAATGCTTCACATATCTAAAACAATACTTTTAAGGGTGTAATCAAACTTTTGTACTTAATTGAAAACTTACCTGATAAATTGGTTACTGCTTTTGTCTAAAACTAATGAGATCTATTGTGCTGACTTATGACTGGAATGAAGATTGCTTACCTCCTGCATAAAAGCAAGGCAGAGTTTATATCATAGGCTGAAAAAAACCACTAAAGTTTCAGAGTACTCAGCTGTTGTGTACAGTGCCATCATTCTGCAAACGGAGAGATCTGCAAGGACTCAGGGTAGCTTAGGCTGCAATCAGGCTACTATTACAGTGGTTGGAGCCTTGCAGGCTCAGGAAAAAAATGAAGGAAAGCAGA
>VZSR01001685.1:26961847-27006847 GCA_013398615.1 Brachypodius melanocephalos
CTCTGTAACTACAACACCCAGCTCAAAGCGAACTTCCAGCTCCACTGCAAGACTGACAAACATATGCAGAAATATCAACTGGTGGCTCACATTAAAGAAGGCGGCAAAACTAATGAGTGGAGGCTGAAGTGTATTGCCATTGGCAACCCAGTTCACCTGAAATGTAACGCCTGTGACTATTACACCAACAGCGTGGATAAATTGCGCTTACACACTACCAATCACAGGCACGAGGCAGCCCTGAAACTCTACAAGGTAAGTCTGTGACAGCGACTCCAGCCAGTGCCAAGTGGGCTGGGAAATTAACCCTTTTAGTGTTCATCAAACAGGACTACGGTTAATTATTAGAGTATATGTTTATTGAACATGCATATAGTCGAACAAAACCTGCAGGTTAATCAGGGAGGAGTGCTCCAGATGAGTCCTGTTGAGTTGCCTGGGGGTCATTTACGAGGCACTTTCTGCAAACACAGGGGCCATAAGTTGTTTTTTTTTTTTAAAGTTCTCTTGTAAGAAATGACTAAAGGTGTTTTACATCTCTCATAACCTTTTCAAACTTTGTCCATTACATCTTGATCAGAAGCTTGACAGAGATTATGGAAAATGATGTTTTTCCCATACTGTGCATAGGGAAAGGAGATCACTTTCTGGCATATGTATCTGTTTGCAACCATAGTGTATCACAGCCAAGTTATTTTACATTGGTATTTTCAGTAAGCACATGCAGTATGCCACTTTATTACAAAGGATATTCAAAAGTAAGTGCTGTCATCCTTTTGTCTTCCCTTCTTTTCCAAACCAGTAATGATTTTTCACAAACATGAAAGGGTGTGGTGCAGATAAATATGTTAGTAGAATGGCAACTATATTTTTATCTTTACTGGAAAAAACTATGTGGATATAATGAATATGTGGGAGTGATGAATACCATTTATTACACAACTTGTCATGACTTTTTCCAAACCCTAATTATGGGGTAACTTATTTTCTGCAGTGTGTTTACTGGATTGGCTTGATTGTCTTGGTTCATGTACAAAATATAACACATTCATTTCCAAGATGGATAACTTTGTAACTTATTAAAAACTTCTTTTGTCTAGGGGATATAAAAATTCAGGAAATATTGCAAACCATTAGTCACTGTAACGAGCTCTAAATATGATTAGAAAATCCATTTTGCAAGTGTTATCTATTGATTTATACTAGAAATCTGTGATAACTAAACT
The DNA here is from genome assembly GCA_013398615.1 of Brachypodius melanocephalos. Classification (NCBI taxonomy): domain Eukaryota; kingdom Metazoa; phylum Chordata; class Aves; order Passeriformes; family Pycnonotidae; genus Brachypodius; species Brachypodius melanocephalos. Next base: position 26,963,074 of record VZSR01001685.1, read on the forward strand.
ATCAGGAGTCATCTGCTGATTACAGCAACTATGCTGGTTTTCTAATTTTGTTGAAGACCTGTACATACAGAATATGGAAAAGTCTCAGCAGACGTCTAGTTTAAGCAAGAAATAACATTTTTCTGGTGTTCAGCCATGTTCAAATGGTTGGTCTGTGCTAACACATGCTGCACAGGTAGTAACATAGATTTTCATTTTATAACCTGATAGTTGTAACCTTGATGCACCTGCTGTGAGCAAAAATGGCAGTAACACAAGTTTTGACCTATTATACTGTCCCACAGTGCTGACTGCTCTGCTAATTTAATAATGTATTTTATTTAAATTGCATTTTTCCTTAATTCTATAGGGTTGCTGGTTTTTTTAAGATCTAAAATCCTGTTATGAAAAGTATGAAAAGAGCTGAGAGTCTAGTGACACAGCCTGCCTCAGCAGCAAAACTCCCTTTAGAGGTCCTTGCTCCCTGTCATCTGTGAAGCCGTTCCTTGCTTCCTCCATTTATGCTGTGCAGCCAGACTCTTAGTCAGGTTTTTTTGGTTTTGGTGTTTTTTTGTTGTTTTGTTTTTAAACAAACAAACAAACAAACCCAAACAACACAAAAATCAACATCTTTTTGGTCCCCATCTGTTTTTTGGAGTGTCAAACCGCATTATTTCAATTATTTGTTCTATAATGCCACCGTTCAAAGAAATGCTACTGCAAACAGTGCCACAGACAGGAATGATAGAGTAAGAGAAGGGAAGGCAGAAGGCTTTTCTCCGATGGCTTCACTGCCAAATCTTCTGAGACTTGTTGAAAATAAGATGCCAGTTACCTACTTTTTTATTAAAAACTGTAGTCACAAGGTACACAAACTATCTACTCAAAACAGTACTTTCTTTTCACTCACTCAACCTGATCCCTAGGCAAGCCTTCATCAAATATATTTGGGTTTCCAGCCTGTCCTGCGAAATACTGGATGTGGGATCCTGGTTTGTTAGATGGAGCAGTTCAGTGGCATCTATGGAGTGCAGCTGTCAGACACAGCAAGGGACCATCACTAGCCTTTGGAGCTCAATCTTTGAATCAGTTAAGGATATCCCAGTGGAAGCAGAATCCATAAACTCTCAGATACCCTCTAGGCTTCACAGCCTAAGGAGGACAATTGAAATTGTCTGGTTGTTAACCACAGGGTTCCAACCCTCCTGATGCATATATTTTTAAAGGACTTGTCCCTAGGATTGCTAGTGAGTATCTCAGCTTTTTAAAAAGTTTCTGCCCCTCATGACTTCTTAGAAAATCTTGGAAATTTGAACCCCACTAGGTTTGATGATTCTCAGAAAGTAGATAGCATAGCCACATGCGTGCACTATTTTTGTATAATTTCATTTTAAGGTTAATTTGAAGGAGAGTGATGTCTCATTTAAAATACCAGTTGCAGTATTAGTGTTATTTTTTAAGATTTGGGCTTGGCATGAAGTGCTACAATGTGTCCCAAATAATCAAAATGTTCTAGATGTGTGTGCTCTGTAATAGAATGTAATGCCTCTGTACATCACCCAGAAAACTTTACTCGTAATTATAAGTGTACATTCAGGCCTCAAGATGGAAATAAATGCATTTTTGAAAGTCTGTTAAGTTATCTGCTAGCAGACTTGATAGTTTTGTCAGGTCTTGGTGAAGCTGTTGACACCAAGAGAGTTGTAAACTTTTTTTTCTCTTGATACATCAGGTGAACTTTTAGAGCACCTAAGGAAAAAAAGAACATTAATTTATATGAATAACAGCTATATGCCTTGGGAGCTATATCGAATATTCATTAATTGTGTTTATATTGAAGCAGCTCCTCTTTTTTAAAATTAGGATGCTGTGAATATGGTTTGGCAATAAAAAGTTTAATACTAAAACCATCTGAAAGCACAGAAAAAGAATCTGTGACTTTGTTCCTTTACTTTGTCATGTACCTCAAAGTTTTTCTTCAGACATTTATATTTATTTAAATGTTATTGTTTTGTGAATTTTCTTTTTATAAATGTTGCCGTAACAGCTTGATTTTTCTCCCTGTGCTTAACTATTGATGGAATAAAAGGATGTCCTTTCATAGTCATAGCTTTTAAACAACCATGAACATCAGAGCTTTTCTTCTGAAGCTGTATAATTTTAGGCAGTGAGGAAATGTCACTTTTAGAACTAGATTCTAAATGTGGCAAAGTGGAACCTTTAGCTGTTTTCTAAGTTATTTAAAGAAGAAATGGCCTGGTTGTTCCTTACAGAAGTGCAGTATTCAAATGGTGTTGGTAATGTGGCTTATGAGAACCAGAACAAAGACAGCCTTACCCTGAGTGAACTCAGCCTGGCCTAAATGAATTTCCCAAAGACTTTACTTTTGGAATTATGGAGCTCGATATTAGCAAATTAAACCACAGAAGAGTTGCAAGTTCTTGGCGTCATTCATCAAGAAGCATTCAGTGACTCCACAAGTAAACAGAGAAAGCTTCTATAGCAACAGAGTGCCTTTCCATTCTGCAGGAGGAAACATTCAGCTTCTGCAGATTTGGGAAGCTGAGGCAGGACGCTGATCTGTCTCTGTGGATGTAAAATACATATGACTGGAATTGCTCTTAAGGCAGCCATTTTGTAGCTTAGTCAAATAGCTTTTGATTCAGGGAACCACATATATCATGTACTGTGCTCATAAGATAGTCTCCAAATATTTTTATTAATAAATAAATAAGTACAGGATAGCCTTTTTGAAAAGTAAACTGGAATAGCTGAGAATAAAATTTACTTGACCAAGTAACTGAATGACATGATAAATTTCTAATCACAAATAAATATTTGAACATAGTTTATCAAAAATATTTTTTGATTAGCTGATAATACCTTCAATAGACATTGCTTTTATACTATATATCTACTGCAGTTTACATTGTGTATGCAACTATTTAGGAGCTCAAGGAAAGTAAGAGGCAGCAGTGTTAGAGGCAACTGTGCTAGAACTACCTTGGTCTTCCTTTTATTGACAAAATATTGATCCACAACACTATTAATGCTATGATTTTTAAATTTTGGCAGATCACTTTACCTTCTATATTCTCAAGTGGCAAAGATATTACCCAAAAGGAGTGACCTGATTTAAGTTTAAGAAGGTTAAAGGTTAAAGGTTAGCTCAAAAGCATAATCTGCCTAGCTGCTTAACTTTAAACTGATCAATTTAATGAAAATCTGTTTTGCAGATGGTGTTGTAATGTCTTTGGCAGGATTTAGGCAGCTTTAACATTAGACGTATGCTAGTAAAAATTATTTCTTTATTTGACCAGAACAACACCTTTTCTTTTATGTTTTAAGGTAAAAGGCATGTGGGATATGGTATTTTGGCAAAGGACCCAGAAGCAGAAAGTGTTGATGGTCTTTCCATATGGGCTCAAAACCAGAATACCCCTATGTCTATTGCTAACGATGACTGAAGAAACAAACAAAGCTGTATTCATTTTTTTACCATAATGTTTTACTTTGAACCCATAAAGAATCATTTCAGTCAGACCTATCCTTGGAAAAGGCTTGTCTTCTTTGCCTGGGGTGGAATGCAGCAGTGTTAACTTTTTTAAGCTGGCAGAGCACACCAATTGTCTCTTTCAGACCTTGTATTTGTAGATCAGAAGTATTCTTTCCTTTGCTCACAAACCAAGCAGTAATTGTGTTACTTAGCTGTAGATACTATAAATAAAAAGGCAAATTAGTCAGTCCAAGTGGTAAGTTTTATCTGATGGAGGTTGTCTGAATAAACAAAGAATTAGATCCTTGGGAGTGTAATGCAGAGCTTTGTGTTTATGTCTTCTGAGAATCAAGCCCTCACAGTTTTTGCCAAGATAATTAAGTTTCAGCACAAGCATGTCTTTCTGTTTTCAGATGTATGCAATTCAATAGGAATTTCTTGGGCTGCTAATGCAATGCTATTATATGTTAGCTTTGTAATTAGCTAGGACTTTATGCCTTTGCTGAAATGCGTTGTGATATTACACACACAAGCATAGTTTGCATGTAAGCAGTTATGAAAGTGGTGCCCTTTGTTTCGTGTTGACCTTCCGACTTATTTAAAAGAGAGTTTACAATGAGCCTTTGTTTTGTCCGCAGATGATCATCAACAGCTTTCTGAAGAGCCCAATAAAATGAGAGAATCACAAATGTATAACATCACATATTGAAAGGGTGGAAGAACAAACGGGGCTTTTGCTGTATTTTATAGGATGGATTTAAAATCTGTTCTTGGGTCACTTAGGGCCAAGAATTTTCATGGTCAGCTGCTTGGTGTCCTGCTAGCTAGCATCCTCTGCAGGAAAGGCAAATACCGTGCAGCACCTGCTCTTCAGCTGGGGCTCTGCATTGCTCTTTAAAGCGAGGTGTCCACTTCTCTGCTGGTTCAAAGTCAAAAGATTAATCAGAGCAGCTTTTTTTTCGGCATCTGTCATCAGCAAAGCAGAATAGTCTGTCTGGATTCCATAATGCTGTTTGCATATTTGGATTTTAAATCAGCCAGGAGTATTGAATGCTTCGCTCATCTTTATCACGTGCAGGAGGCACAAGTGGGATTTAGTCCTTAGGTAACTTTTAGTGTAACAGTTCCCCAAGGAACACTGCTTGGTTTTTTCTCATTATCCTTGTTCTGGATGAAAGCATCGTTGTTAGGAATTAACAACTGAAGGGGGTGTGAAGTATATGCCCAAATCACTTTGTTTGCTTTACTCTGTTTGGCATGAAATGTTGGTACTTCATCAGCTTGGAATTAACAGAAAGTCATATTCTTTTCAATTCAATTGTCCTGCACTAACTTTAATATAAAATAAAATACCCTACAAATATACCAATCCAATTATTTAACTGTCATTGTCCCAGTAAGATAGTAAAAGAGGTCAGGAGATTGTGCAGCATTGATTTGCATAAAAATCATTGTGGAAAGGAAATTGGAATATGTCTGCACACCTGAGGAGCCAAAACAAGCTTTGCTTGATATTATTCTTTTTGTTTGTTTAGAAGAAAACTGTTTTCAGTTATATACAGAAGTTATTCAAATTTGTTTCTCAACACAAGCCTCATATAGAGGATAGAAGGTATTTCAATTTTTAAAGTCCTTTGAGATTTATGTTCACTTAAGGTTTTAAATGTTTTATGAAATTTAATTTCCACTGCAAGTTTTAGTTACTGTAATTCAGATTATGCAGTTGTGCTTACATGTATAAAGAGAAACTAGTGTTCAAAGAACACACTGTCTAGTCACAGGTATACATACATTGTGTAGTCATAGCTACAAATAATGTATATGCCTACTGTATGTACTTGTACACTATAGACAAGAATATTTACTTTAAAAAATCAAAAAAACCCCAAACTAACAACAACAAAAAATTGTTGGCTGGTAAATAGCAATTTCAAAACTATCCTTTCTATGATATTTAAAATAAAACAGCAGAGAAAACATTTTCACATTATATTTTATGTGCATTTAATTTGATATTCAGATGACTCTCTCAGATTGTCTTACATAATGATCCTTGTTAAAAAATGCTGTATTTTGTATTCACTGCTGAAACAGCGAGATGTTCTCAAACCATGTTCTCCCATTGAAATGCTGTCCAGAACTCAGTCTGTTCTGGGTAAGGTTATGTGAGGCTGCTCTTGGAAAGGAGGCTGTACCAGACCACTTGCAGTGTGCAGCCTGCCCAGTGGAGCCCGAGTGAGTAAGGTCCTCTTACAGAGCAGGAAAAGTGAGCAAGGAGAGCCAAAGCAGCAGAAGGAGGATCAGCCTCATTTATTCAGTATGCTCAACACACAAAATGGCTGTATAACAGCTGGTTTTTGTGCCTGGAGTTCTTTCATTTTGACATTGAGAGAAATATGTAATTATTTCTGACTGAGATTCAAAGCAGAGATGCAGTGTGTAGTGTATGTAAGAGTATTATGTCAATGTGAGTGCATATGTATGTGTGCATTAATAGATTGCAGCTATGGATTTAGCAGCCACTCCCTCCCAGCCTTGCAACATAGATTTTCTTGTTACCCTTAGGAGATTTTAGCTGATATTATGCAATTCACTACAGGTGTCTTTTCTAAAATTGTAATTAGTTTGCCAGACTCTCCCAGGTGAGATTTTTCTCTACGCTCTCTTCCACATATTTAAAAATGAGCAGTAAAAAAAAAAAAAGTAAAAAGACGGATGCATGACAGGAAAGTTGTATTTTGATATGGATACAATGGATACATGTAAATCAGCTTTGCTGTTGTTTTTGCTAAGTAATTTAGAAGAAATTTTCCCTTGGTCTATGCATTTGTTGGCAAATCCACATGAAATGCCAAAATTGTTGTTTTATAGGAGAGTTGATGGGAGTGAAATCTTACAGACCTCATACGTACAGGACAGATTTGAACTTTTTTGATATACAGGTTTTGGGACTATATTGGCCATATATATGTCTATATTGCTAGACAGACAAATTAATTTTCAGCATTTCTTCTTTTTTCATCTTTTGGGGTACTACTGGAGCAGGAAGGGATAAGAAAGGATAGTGAAGAGGCTGGTGTGAAATACTAAGTCATGCAATTTCTGTTGGTTTCAGCAGGGATCGGGCACAATGCTGGAGACATATTTTCTTGGATAAACTTCCATGTGTATGTTTGTGGGTAAAATATAATACAGTGCAACAGGAAATAGGTATTAATTATGTTAAATGTGAGTAGGGGCATTATGTTGATAAAACATAAATTATAAGTGGTGGCATGTAATAATTTTTGAACCTGATGGTCTGCCTGTTAGAGTGGTGTACTTAATGCAGGCAGATAGTGCAGACTGATGATCATACAACTTCATGCTGATACGTAAAAAAAGTGAAGCTTTGCTAAGAACTTCAAGACCTTTGCTTTGTGGGCAGCCATGAAGGAGGATGTCATAGAAATTACCCCCATGGTCTGCAGCAGAAGGTGCCAACCCTTCAGTACTGCAGCAGACAGATATACAGCGTATTGTGCACCATAGCCTCAGGGGAAACTGTATGTTCTACTCTACCAGTGGGAAGGAAGGCATTAAAATAATCCTTAGCTTTTAAAGGCAGGGGGTATTGAAGAAAACAAAAATTGAGCAAAGGTAGTTCTTGAATGATGAAGTGTGCAGATTCCCATGCCTTGGGCATCCTACTGCAGTAGTAGTTACAGTAACAGGAAAAAAAAGTTTTTTTCATATACAAGGAGTATGAGCAATACTCCTTGGTTATATGCATGAATAGGAAACATATTGCTAATGGGAGCTATGAATAGTAACATTCGAGCCTCATTCCAAGAGTGGATGTTTGACCACCAGGGTTGCCTAACAGAAAATGTGATTTTTTTTTCTATTTAAAATTGTTATCCTAGGGTACTAATCAAACCATGCTGTTCACATGATTCACATGTGTAAAATACATGAGGATGTAACTACTGCTTTGTTCCTGTATTGTGTGCAGGAAATCTAGCATATAAGGACAGTATTCAGTGTTCTGCCCAGAGAGGCTATTTATTTGTAGTCTCTGTTCTCCTTTGTAAACTCTCTCAAAAATCAAGAACATGCACTACTCCTGGAGGACAGAACCATAGAGCCACTTTTACCCATAAAGACAGGACAAAATCTGCTGTTCTGGGATATTTTGTACCCCAACCTTTAACAGAAAACTAGATTACTCTTAGAGAAAGTTCGAGATGACCCTTTTAAAACAAAGGCCAACAGTGGAAACACTTCTTTTCAGAACTTTATCAGGCAGTCCCAAAGGTCTACATCTCTTGATTTAAAAGTTGTTTAGCACATATGGAATTTCTCCATTGGCATCCTAAGCTTGTGTTTGGACCTACAGCAGTTCTTGGGTGGAGGAGGTCAGTTGTATCCAAATGCCATCATTCAAAAGGAAGATGTTTCCCATGGAAAATCTTAAAATGTTGCAAGTGGCTCAAGTATCATAATAGCTATGACTGGTATTATCCTTATCCTAAATTCAAAACTCTGGGTCCTAATGGTAAAGGAGAAGGAAGGGTACTTCTTATTCACAGAATCATAGAATCAAAATGTCTGGTGTTGGAAGGGACTCAGAAGGATTATTGAATCAAAATTCCTGCTCCTCGCAAGACTACCTAAAACTAAACTGTATGACTAAGAGTGTCATGCAGATGCTGCTTGAACTCTGACAGGATTGGTGCTGTGACCACTTCCCTGAGAAACTTGTTCCAATGACCAGCCACTTTCAGTAAAGAACCTTTCCCTGTTGTCCAAGCTGAACTTCCTCTGACACAGCTTCATACCATTCAGACAACAATGTTCCTATTTTCTGTGTAACCTAGACAAAAAACTTGCTCTATGGGAAATAGATTGAGGAAAAAAATGCTAACATTCTCTAATTGAATAAACACTTTGTGAATGACCAGAAACTTGATATTTTTGCAACTAAAACAATGAAACAAAGTCTAAGGAGGATCTTGGTATTCTTGTTCTTTGTGTGCTAGTGATGAGAGCATGGAAAAAAGCTTGCTTTACTACTGAAATGAGGCAGCTTTAATATCTAGATGTTACTATTTTGGAAACACCCTTTGGCATTTGCAGATATTTAAGCAGCTAATGAATGACTGGAAATTAGGAAGAATAAAGCTGGTGGAAAAAAATAAGTCCAAACTGCAAGTGTTTCTGAAAACCTTATGGCCTTATTTGTTCAGGAACTTCTGTGACTCAAAATCCTGATCCAGAAGGAAGCTGGAATCCTGCTATGTGTCAGGACAGAATCTTCTGAAGTCGGCTCTCAGATAACAAGGATCACAGGCCACAGAAAATAGTTTAGGACTAATTTTACCAAATTTCTGACCTAGAGTTTGGGCAGATTTGAAAGCACTGCTGTATTGTTAGTCCCCTGGGTCTAACCCTGTTGCAGATGCATCTCAGTAATAGATGTTGTACCTAGGCTGTGGATATCCTTTGTCACTTCTTGATTTACTAAGGTAGTCTCATAGGTCATGATGAATTGGCTGTGCTGTCAGTGTGCTCTGTCTCTCTGTTCCTGTCTCCACTGGTGTGTTTTCTAGTGTGTCAGGCTTCAACAGTATCTTCACAACACTTGAATTTCTGTGACTTACAGAACTCAAGGGATGAAAATCTTTGTAGCTAGTCATTAGGACTGCTTACAGTTATTTTTGAGAAAGAGCAAATCTTTTCTCAGATACTATGTAGTCACTTTGAATTTTTTTTTCTTTTTTCCTTTTTGGGTTGTCTTTTTTTTTATTTCTTGAAAAACAAAAAGGTTTGTGGGATCATCTCTGACTCAACATGTTACATGTAGGGCCTGGATCCAAGAAGTCTTGCTAGGGTACTTCTTTTCTTTTATTTCACAAGTTTTTCACTGAGCAGCTTGAATTCTGTGGCTTCAGCTACCTCAAAATCATCAAACAGATGATATGGTTTACCCAAAGCATTTTGGGGCACACAAAGTACAAGAGCTATTCTGGTTTTGAAGAGTTCTGTAAGTAACAATTTTTATGATGGGGAAGAATTGAGCTGGTAATCAATAAAAGGAAATTCTGAAATCTCATGCTACAGAGAGTCTGTATCCCAGTTCACTCAGCTTTTATGCTCTCCAGATACAAAGGTTTTATGCCTCATAAAACCTTTGTTGTTTGTGTCCACAACAGGAACTAAACAAATGTCTTTCCTTTACTTCTAGTAGATGTTTGTCCTAATAGATTTAGAAGGTAAGGTCAATACTGTCTGTACTGGGAAACAGAGCTTGGCTTTGGGAAAAAAAAATCCCAATAAACAATGTATCTCTGACTGAGCAGATGTGAGTGAGAGGTTGGCCTGTAGTACGTCTGACAGTCTAAGTGGACCTCGTAGAATTATAATTAAGCATAGCAAGTTCTTCACATATGTCTGTCTTTCTGTCTGCATATATTTATTTTTACATGGACTTGGCAGAATGTCTGTAGCTGGGAAGGATGAATTCGAGTATTGGGAAGAGTTAGAGGTGGAGTCTGAAGTTGTTCATGCTCACAAAAGCTCAGAGAGACACTTACCCAACAGTAGTGTTAGGAAGTCACAGTTGTTTGCGGATGGGCTTCTTGCACAGGGGCTGCAGTGGACAGTGACAAAAGGGCAGGTGTGTGCTTAAAAAAGTGAGCACTTTCCAGAAGCATAAACAGGATTTAAAACTATGTCTGTCCATACATACCCCTGGCTGCTACTCTCATCTTCTATAATGCTGTATGTTAGCCTATGCTAACATACAAAGGTTGGATTTCCATTTTTCTTTTAATTTCCTTCTCCCAGTTACTTATAATTTTCTTATACATGCTTTTAGGGCGGAAATTATCACGATTTGGTCTGGGTGTAAAGAATATTTCTTTCTTCTTTGGAGCTCTTTCTGAGTCACTTAATCATGAGATATCTTTCCAACCTGTCGTAATGAAAAATACTCCATTGCAAATAAAGTTAGTTAAGTACATTTCTTGCAGTGGCTGTCCATAACAGAAGAGAATGTTATTTTAAAAGCAACAACACATTAATAGGCCAAGTATGCAATCATTGTCCTATCACAGCAAATTATACCATTAGTCCACCTTATCTAATCTCCTTGCTACAGACTGCCTAACAATTGCTTCTCAGAGCAAAGCAGATCAAAAAAAAAAAAAAAAAAAAAAAAAAAAAAGATTTCATGGGCAAATACAGAATAATGTTGCTTATACAACATTCTTCTGGAAAATTCTTGTTCTTCTCATATGTCCTCTCTACTTTGCAATGAATTAACATCATACAAATTCAAGTATATATATTTTTACACCCCCCAAAGTTGTCTTTGAGTAGTCTTATACAAACATCAAATCAGTTTATAAAGTAAACTTCTGGCTGAATCATGTGCAGTGGGAAGGAGTTCCACAGGTTAATTTAACTTGCATACAATTTTTTTCCAGCTTTTAAATTTTTCTCATTAATTTATTAAGTTTTGTTTGTTTTTATTCATCAGGCAATAGAATGAAAAAGAGCATGTGTTCTTACTTGCTTTATATCTTTTACATAACCTTTATAACTTCACAATAACCTTTATGATTACTTTATGGTCTTTTTATCATGCCTCTATTTACACAAAAAATTTCAGTCCATTCAGTCTTGCTTTTAGTGGAAGTTTTTCCACATTTCTGCTAATCTCATCACTGATCTCTGAACTCCTTTTACCGCTGTTAAATTTTTCTGGAGATACACAGATATTTCAGAACTGAACACGCTGTTCTCAGTGGAACTGTATGATCTTACTGTCCCATGCCTGATGCATCCAAAAATATAATCTGCTTTAAACAAATCCTATTGCAGCCTGTGCTGGAAATATGTTGCCTTTCATTACATGATTCTTCCCACGCCCCCCCTTCAAACTGATGCTGAAGTGTCCTAGAGTGGCTTCATTTAATTTAGGCACTGGTAACATGTTTGATTGGTTCAAAGTATTCCTTCTAGTATACATTTTCTTGGATTTATCTGTCAATAGTGTGTTTCTTCTGCCTGCTCAGCTAACTTTTAAAAGTATCTGGCATTTCTCACAGTTCTTTGGCTGGTCTTGACTGTCATGAATTCATTTATGACTTCTGCAGGATCAGTCCTAGTTTGCAGTTAGAAGACACAGAGGTAACTTTTGTTCTCTTAAATGCCCTTTTAATTCATCTAGCTTGTTTTCTGTCTCTGTCAGTTTTTAATCCATGAATTTTTGCCCCTCTGGTAAGTGCCTAAGTTATGTGGTTAGGCTGCTTCTGCATAGCCAGCTGAGGGGGAAAAAACTCCAGCTCTGAATTAACTCATGGAGTAATTAAATTCCCCCTAATATTAGGAGAGTGAGAGAAAGAAGCATCTCCTTGGGCCCATGCCACATTGCCTGCCTCTTCAGGTAGCTGCCTCTCGTTGCTTTCCCACACATGTTGCTATACCTAGTGGCTTGAGGTGCAAATGTCTGTAGGCAGGTAACTATTTGCTGAGCTTAAGAACAGAAACAGCTAATAAACCATCTTTCTGCAAATATTTACCCCAGATATTTATTTACTGATGCAAAATAGGAGATGTTCTTTCTGCATGTGGACTACTACAAGGCTGAGGCATAACTGCAGTTGACTCTTTGTAGTGTGCTCTTTTCATACTGTTCAGTGCTAACTTTAATGTATTATTGATTGTTATTAAGGTACACCATGAAATACAGATGGGATGTCTGTTGTGGTTGAACTCATACTGTGGGAGCTATGTTGACTTTTAGATTGTTCTGGCCTTCATGCTGCTTGACATTAAAACCTTTCACATTACAAGAGAAAGAAATATATAGTAACTATGTTACCCTGTATGTAGTGTGAAGTAATGTGAAAATATGATGCCAAATTCTCTCCCCACCAAGTCAGCACAAAATTTGAGATGAAACACTAATTTCAGAGCAAGGCAGGAAGTTCAGATTCCCTGTGTGACTGTATATAAACACTAGTTCAGGACAGTCAATACCTGAATTTAAATTAGCTGTGCTACCTGTGAGTAGAAAGGGCTAAAAGTGGAGGGATTAGGGGCCTGATTTTCTAGAATGCTGAGTCCTAGTGGCTCCTCCTGGCAGCATCTGTTTAGCATCCCAGGATCCAAGGTCATGCTCACAAGTGACTGGCACCTCTGTGCTGACTGCCAGCCTCCATCCTTGCACAGCCTTCTTGGCTGGATGTATTGGCTAGTTTGAAATATACAAAAATTGCATCAGAGGATCAATTACTGCTGAAATGTCACTACTGAACCCTGTAATAGTGCTAATTAGTTAACGCAAAAGAGGCACTTATCTTGGCAGCAGATCACTGAATTTTTTTTTCCACAAAATTAGGTTTGAAATGCTTCACATTCTTCCTCCTCCCTTTTTTTGAGAAGTTCAAGTATATAAATGTTGAGGGTTTTTTTTTCCTTTTTTATTTTTTATGCCCCCGTTAAAAGAAATACTTCTAAACGTTTCTCACTATATCCAGCGACTTCCATCTTAGAACAGCTAACTTTTGTTTGGAACTCTTAAAGACGCAATTAGTCATTGGAGAAAACTTGAAAAAAAGGAAACGTATGACAAACACACAGTCACAGGACAGCCCTCTCTAATTTTGGCTCGGCTCCCTTTCTGCCATTAATGGGGCACAAAAGGAGCAGGAGCTCTGATGGGAGTTGGCTGCCGTGGGGGAGGGCAGAGTTATTCTGCTTGTGTCAGGGAGTCCCCGGCTGGCAGGGAGCCAGCTGTGTGTGCCCTGTCCCTCAGGAGATGTGTCAGGAGAAGGGCTGGGAAGGGCAGTAGCTGGAGTACACGGAAATGTGTCTGTGATGAGAGTGAAATCCCTGCTGCACAGGGAGACCTGGGGAGCTCCCCAGCAGAGCCGGCTCAGAGGGATGCTGGTGACTGCAGAAAACTTATTTTATCTGCTACAGAAAAGCACTGGCGGCTGTCACAAGCTGTAGGGGCTGACTGCAGTCCTGTGTTTTGATCCCCTGCTCAGATGGGTTTCATTTTTCTTGTGCTCACCTTGCAGGGAGCCTTCCTGGGCTGTGTCAGTGTGTTCCGGGCTTGGTGAACTAGCACAGTTCTTTCCCAGCACCAGTTGTTCTTTTTCAGTGCTAAAACGTGCACGAGGCTCTCATTCACACATCCCATCCCCCAACTTTTCACCCAGCATTTAGTTTTTGGTGAGGATTATTTCCTCACTATGCCACAAAGATAAGATTCTCAGCTGCCAGTGGCATGAACAGAGTCTGTGAAGTTTCTTTAGTATGAGACAGGTCATATTGTTAAGCAAAAGTCTAAATATTTGCAAAGATTTAGGAAAAAATACAGAGGTTTTGCTGGTTTTTATCCTCTGCAGAATTTGTTCGAAGCTTTAAAAACGTTGTTTGTTTCCTATTAAAACGGTGATGAGAGGGAAGAGATAGGAAGAATGTGGGCCAAATCCATCTTTGTTGCAGTATTGCTGATCTCAGTAGTATTACTCCAAGGATAGAGAAGTTTTCCAAAACGACAGTGTTTCTTAGCTCTGTCAATTGACTGGGACATGGCTCTCCTGTGGTTTGACTACTGTGGTTTGTCACTACTGTGAGAAATTATCCAGTTCAAAAAGTCCTGTTATTTGGGTAATTTCTTGCTGAAATTGATGGTTACTGTTCCTGTTTTTCTCCCAAAGTTTATTTCGAGGGCTTTCCCATTTGTTTCTGGTGCTCTGGATAAAAGGCTAGTCACAAAGGCAGAGTCAGAGAGACTGCTCTGCAATGAGGATGTGTAAAAGAGAAGAGAATGTGAATTTGGGACTGTTTCCTCTCATGGAAGCAGTTTGCCTATTTGATACAGAGAGTTGATGCAATAAAATCCACCTCCTAAATATTTTTTTACAGATCAGACCGGGTTACTGGGTATTGATAACCATGACGTACTTTGTGGGTGAGCATACACACTAGGACACCTCATTTATAGCCCATTTCTCCTCCTAAATTATTCCACATTTGGGAGCATTTTTTAAGCAGCTACTATTTAAAACCAGAAAGCCTCCACCCTAAAAGGCCCCAGCCTGTCAGAAACATTTCCTCTCTTGCCTGAAGCTTGGAATTTCGCTCCAAAATGCCAGCTCCCTCAGGAGTGTACATAGTGTCATCCTCGCCTTGTGGCTTACTCTTAGCAACCTCAGTTGCACACATGGCCATTTTTTACCACCTCACCACATTCTTCTTCCTTCTCTACCAACGTTCTTATGTGTCGATTTTTCACAGTGCCATTTGCACCTAGATTTCTGCAGCACTTAGCCCAATTTCTCTCTTGCCAAGCCCTAGACCTCTTTATGTTTTTCTCCTTTTCTGCCAACAACTTTCTTTTCCATTTTCTCTTGTGTATGAATGTGTTTACGTACATTGTCAGATATGCATTTCTATTTATCTGAGATGATTGTGATAAAGATTTTATTGTCTTAAGCTTGAGTTGGGTGCGTTGTTTCAAGCAATAAAGAGAATAAAAAGGTGTGCTGGATATCCCACAGGAAGCTATCATGCATTTTGAACCTGCTGCATATTTTGCATTAAGAAAAATACGTTAGAAATTTCTAGGGTGCTCTCTAACACTGTAAATACTCTTTTTTTCATATGGCTGCACGTACCCAGCCAAGCCCCAGTAATATTAAGGGGGAAAAACACTGCTGTAACTTTGTGACTAATATATTTTAGAAACGTCTTACATTTTTCCTGTAATAGCTTTTCCATACATAGTAGCATTTCAGTTTGAAGGTCTGACTTCTCAAAGCCTATCAGAGCTGAAAAAAAAGTGCCAGCATTCTGTTGAAAAGCTGGAAACTTCCCACCAATGCTATGAAGCTCCTTTTTCAGACTCAAAGATCATAAAATTAACACATCATTGGTAAAAGGCCCATCCTGGGTGTTGCCCCAATGAAATCTGAAAGGATTTTTTTTTTTTTGTTTGAAAGCAAGGAAGAAGTCTTGATGGTGGTTTGCAGCAAAACCGAACTATAATGACAGCTGATTTAGGCTAACTGGGCTGGTAGCATTAACAATAATTACTTGGAGACAATTTTAGGTCCAAGACAATAATCTTGGAGACAATTTTAGGTCTTGTTTCAAGCACAGAGATTTTGTTGACGCCATCATCTAGGATTCAGTTGAGAATTCTCTGAAGACCGTGCTCCTTTCACATGACGGGTGTAGAGTGTGCCTTGAGCAGTCAGAGTTTCCTTTGTGAAGAATGCTGGACCTGTGCTGGGTTCATATTGACAATAGAAAATCTTCTGTGTGGCATCAATAAGGCTGGGATAAAACACATGACATGTTCCAGACCACGGTCTTTTGTTCTTCTTTAGGTATAGCCACTGGGGCCACATATAAATAATTACCTGTCTCTGTAAAGGGGTCAAACCAAGACTTTGATACTCACAGTACATATCCTGATGGGAGTGTGTTGTTGTTTCAGTAGGGTTAATTTTTATCCCAACTGCAGCAAATGACAATTTTTCCATTGAACTTGGTGGAACTAAGATTTCACACATGACACTTAAATCTGTGCTATATAAAGCTTTGTATAAATACATCTGTACATAATATATATCACAAGCATGTACAAATTGTTTCTGTATATTTTAGCCAATTACATAAACTGTGTTTAAACAGTCTACTATGCAGATGCCTAGAATGAACCAACTAAAAAATCTGGATAGAGGTAAAATACTTAGAGAATGTAATGGGAACATGGTTTTCACAACTGTAATTTTGAGAGGTTTTGTTCCCTTTATCAGTTGCCTTTCTCTAGTATAAAATCACGTGGGATCTTTTTTTCTAGTTGCATCAATTTTCAGCTGCAAATGTTTTACATTATAAAACTGTGTAAAAAGACTAAAAATTGTGAAGTGTAAGAACAGATAATCTGGAGACTTAAGTGCTCTGGGCAAACTTCTCTTGCCGGCTTTCAGAGATACAGAGGGAGACTGTATTTGAAACCCCTCATCAGAGCAAAATGAACATTTTAGTGTTTCTGGACATAATATCAGGCTTACATGCTCCCTGACTGACATCCCGTACGTACTGTATAATTGCCAGCCTACTTCTCCAAGTGCCTTGAAGATTACATTTTTTTTAATGTCCCAATATTAATAACCAGATGTGATCTTCTTCCTGCCCAGGGGTCAAGCTGACTGGCCAGGTCAGGCTGTTTGTCTGTGTGCACAGACTGTGAAGTCTATTCAGAATGACAGGTATGGGGGGGGAGGCGGGCAGGGTGTTAACCTCAAGACCACCAAAAGGGAGTTCTCCCTGCTGGGAACAAAGACCAGCAGGAGCTTCAGCCTTTTTCAGTACTCCTGGGATTTTAACCAAGTGAACAAAAGATGATGCACAGCTGAAGAAATGCTCTTCACAGCTGATACATAATTTAAGATGTTCAGTTACAAACAACCGGATATGTATTTGTGATTTCATTTGAGCACAGGCCAATTATCTGCAGTCAGTTAATATTTTTGTATGAGTAGTTTCTGTGTGCTGCTTTATATGTTCAGAAGATGCTCAATTGCCAGATTTTGAACACACACTAGCCTTGAAAATAGCCCTAGTATTTAAAGAAATAGCATTTAAACACCAGCAGTTGCTATGGGGTGTTTTGTATCTTCTAGTTAATGTTTGTCAGTCTATGTATAGATTATTTTATATTATGATATAGTTTCGTTAAACATGTATTATAAAAACATTTACTCTTCACTCTGTTTTTTTGTTAGGTAAAAAAAAAAAATCAAAAGAAGAAGCTATTTGTTTCCTAATTGATTTTCTACGTTAGTTGTTCATTGAATAGATAAGTAGTGCCTGTGATATTTGATTACAGAGCAAGGCACCCATTTAACCTTCCGTTCTTTCCTGGCCAGGATTTCAAATACAATACAGCGTACCTCCCTTAGGCTCAGTAGGATTAGACTGCTAGCAGTAATCCCTGATGCTATGAAATAGACCTGATAGAACTTCAACTCACTTGTTTAGGATTATGCTCATGAATTTCAGTCATCTAGTTGTATTAACCCTTTGGGAACTTGCATGGTTTATGCTGCTGTAAATAATAAAACATTGTAACAAACAATGTTAGATGCATATCAAAACTTATCTCTTTGTTTTAAAGAATTCACTTTTTCGTGGTGATCAAAGTGTAAAATTCACACTGAAATGAATTTAACTCCTGTAGCATAAATCCTCAGAGTTTATTTTAATTCTAATGTTTAGGTGCCTTTTGCAGTTCAACAGTGTCTTTGAACAGGTTGGTCTCAATTTGTGCATTGCTGTTTAAAAATTGTTTGAATGAATTTTAGTTCTCAAGATTGCATTGAAAGGGCAGACAAGTGATATCTACTGAGTACAGAGCATTAGTGCAGAATCTCCCAGTATAATGACTGAAATGCAAGCATGGTCCTGTGCTAAAGAGGAGGGGTAGTGATAACCTGAGCTATCATTTCCTGGCTTTTTTGATTATAGCAACAATGGGCAATACTGACTTTAGCCCTGAGCTAAAAACAGGAGTAAGAATGCCAGAGCATTTCTGATGGACCATGAGACTGCTGGTGTGCAAAAGCATTGTAAGCACTCCAGATTTGGACAACTGTTTTGAACTGGTGACTTCTGTTTAAATGCTGATTTGTAATCTGGTCAAATCACTACAGGGAATAACTCTGTGCTAGCAATACGAAGGAACAGATCTTTTCTTTCTTTCATTTTCAGGATCCTAAAACCCACCAATGAAATAAATATTGTTTCCTATTACCAGTCTCTTAAACTATTGAACCTTTAGTTCCAAGGCTCATTAAATATTTATGTGCACAACTAATTGTACTGATTATTGAAATGAATATATGTATATGTTTTAGAATATTGGATGTCATTTCCAATGAAAAATTGTGGAGAGTTTGACTTGGGAACTGTAACCTACTCTCTCAGCAGAAGATAGAGTCAAATTAGGACTGACTGAATATGCACATTAAGGCATCAATTAGTGAAACTACTGTCACTTCAATACACCTGCATGTGGAATTGCTATATTTAAAGGCAAGATGACAGGCAGAATCAGTGCTACTAGCTGCACTTGATGACAGAGGCATCAGGGCAGTTCTTTGCCCTTTAGACACTATTAAAGCATGCCTATTATTGTAGATCTGTTGGATACTCTTGATACATCTGATGATAAAGTGGTATTGATGAATAGCTGAAGGCCATGAGAGCAATAAATGAAGTTACTCTTGAGTGGTTCCATTCTTTTTTTGCAGGAGGACCTGGGAGTGGGGGGCAGTTTGGGGTGGTTGTTCATCAGCCCAGTGGTTCACTCATGTGCTCCCACATGGAGTATTGCTGAGTTCTAGTCTGTCACCCTTCTTGATTAACATATGCCCAAGGCCATTACGGGAGAATCATCTATGCTTGAGGTGTGGGTGTCTCCATGATGCAGATGATTCTCATCTCCACAGCAATATCGTTAGACTTGGATGGCAAAATCTGTTGTTTGACTCCATGTCCTGCCAGCCTTGGGGTTTGGATATAGCAGCTGTGTTGTAAACTGAGGTTCTGATGGATGCACAGGTGGTAGGAATGGCCAAGGCAGCACCACATCGCTGTCCCACACCCACAGGCTGTGCTGATGCTGCATCTGGCTCCTGAGGTAACCCAAGGGGTGCTAAGCATCCCTTGATAATTTCTGTGTAGATATATATATATATATGGCTGGTTGCTAAATGGATGTTTCTCTTTCAAATTGGCTTTCCTCAAGTTTTTTGTCTTAGAAATATCTTCCAAAAACTGCACCCAGTCCTGCTGCTGCTGAAACCTAGACTCGGTTGCAATATTTGATATATTTAAACTTTTGTACTTTGTTGGTTAGTTTTGGTTTGACACCTAGTATATTTCTGCTCCCTGATTGATTGCAAATGTACCATTAGAAATGGGCTGTTTCATGAATGCTAAGTTTACACATTCAGAATGTGTTTCCCCTGGATATTCTGTAGTATATGTTTAAACATAGCTGTTTCTGAAACAAATTCCTTGCTTAGGTCAGCAGGTTTAGTATGGAGAAATTCATGGAAAGCAAACAGCCAAGAGGTGGGGCACGGAAGGAACTAATTCAAGAATTTCAGATGAATATAGCCAGTATTTTCCATCTCTCCATCTAATGCTTTAATTCTAAATGCAGAACTTGCAGACCTTAGTGGCCTACCGGTTGCCATCTTCAGATTTGCTGAGAAAAGAGAGGTAAACCTGTAATGTTTGATGAGATTTGAGCTGCCAGGAATATAGCTGTCTATCCATTAGCCAGTTTTTCTGACAGCAAGTATTTTGCAGATGCAATTTCAGTTCTGTTCCAACTCTCTCAACTTGTCTCTAGTTGCAGTTTCACTCTGTTTCAACCTATGAAGACTGAAATGAGTCAGACCCCAAGTCTCTCTGAAAACCTCACTACATGTACATAATTCAGATCAGCTAACAGTGCCCTGGGCTAAATCTCAAAAGATACTGAAAGCTTGTATTTTTAGAGAGTGGTTGGGAAATGAAGAATCTGCTTTCTCATTTTCTTGATCAAAAATTTCAATTTTCAATCATTTCACCAATTATCAAGTTGCACTTGCCTTTCAGGGTAAAGGTAATGCAGAGTGGCCATGTTGGGAGAGTTTGTTCTTAGATGAAAATAAATTTTGATGGCTTGGGTAACACTACTGTTTATTAATGTGCATTTACTTAGCAAAGCAAAAAAAGGTTGTGTGTGTGTGTGAAGGGAATCTTATTAAGTCTAAATAAATAGACTGTAGAAACCGTGGTAATACTTTACACTTCTGTAAAGCCTTTATTCAGGGGCTTTCAAAATGTTTTAACAATGTTAATTAAATTCAGTGCTCCTTCATTCTGTGTTAGCCTAAGTGCATGTAGGGCCATCTTCATGTACATACTGGTAGAATGGAAGAAAGCTCGTGTTTAACTGTGTGCAGCAGCATTGGACTGCAAGTATTTTCAAGGCAGGTGAAAAAAAAGAAAAAAAGCCGTGTTCAAGTGAAACTGCACAGGGAATTGCCTGTAGGTAGGCAAAACATAATTACAAGTTGAAATTCGGCCAAGACATTTGTCTTAACACTCTTCCTCCTTTGAAAAAAAATTGTGCCACGTACTTAATAACTTTATTAAGTACACGCAGTTGTGAAATCTGGTCTTTGTTTCAACCAAAAGGAAACATTTCCTAACAGGACGGTGCTGTTAAACACCAAGCTAGGGCACTGACTCATTACTAATTTAGACAGAGAGCACCATCAATGAATTACCAAAACTCTTTTTTGTAGCCCTGCTGTTTTCCTTGGAGATCTCCCCTCCGAGTTCTGACCCTGCTTTAGCCTGCGAGATCTGAAGGGATCACAGCACAAGGTGGTATGGCTTAGGGCTGTATATAAAATGATGAAGGAGAGAGTGAAACCCAGCCATGTGCTCCTTTTACTTGACACTGTAGTAGGAGAGGGAGGTGGCATTCAGTGAAACTCAGAGCTACTCTTTTTTTTTGCGGTAAATAATCAGCCTGTGAAATTCACTGCTGCAGTGGGGGGTTATCCGGATAAACAGTTTATCAAGATTTTTAAGAAGGATAAGGGCATGAACATTAATGATGTTTCTGATTATGTGGGCTAAAACAAAAAGATACAAGAACGTTTAGTTCTCTATTATTATTGTTCGAGTCAGGATATAAACAGACTGTCATCTAGGGTCAAGCAAGGATCCCTTGTCACACTGCACATTCATTTAGGCTCTTTGAGGGCTTGTATTTGTACCCTGCTTTTCTGTGGATCTGACATTAGCTGTTCATACAGAGAGCATGTCGGAACACCTGGGCCAAGGGGATGATTCATAGTTTTGCTCCTCCGTTTCCATCTCTCTGTCTCCCTCAGTGACTGTTCTCAGAGGACGACATCAGACTTCAAAAATGTATACGAGAACTGAGTGCTTCAAATGTAAATAAGATGCCTTTCTGTTCCCAATTTTGTCTCACTAAGGAAAGGTACTACTCCAACAGTAAACAACTGAGTCTGCACGTCTGGGTTATTTTGTTTTTCTTTGTCAGCTTATCACTCAGCGTGGGAGAGGAGTGTCTGTGTCATAATTAGTGTTTCATTTATTTAATTTGGAAGTACAAACAATAGACAGAAAGGGCCATTTGACAACTAATTAATTTGTTTCTGCTCAAAGAGCTTGACAAAAAGTTTGCCTTCAGATGAGCATTCATAGGCTGTGGATTTGCATTTGGGTAATAATTCATCAGCATTACTCCATAGAAAATTTGATATCCTCAGTACAGCATGTAAAGGTACAGGCTTTGAATATGTTTCTTAAAATTTAGATGACTATTGGAAACTCTTGGATCATTCTAAAACCAGTTATGATTCAGTACCACACAAGATCTCCCCATGTTTCTAGAAAGCAGAGTTTTATTCTACCTCTTGGAAGAGGATGAAGCATCAGCAGCCTGGCTCCTGTGACAGCTAGTTCTGCAGAATCCACGTGGCACCATGTGAGATAGGGCTTGACCCAGGTTACTGTTCCTCACTGCGGTTTTGAAGGCATCACAGTAACGTGTTAACTCTGCATGCTATCTGTTATTAATTGTTCTGTACACTCTGCTCCAAGCAAGGATTAGGAAGACAAACTCCGGTGTTTTGAGGGTTATGAGCAGAATAAACAATCCAGGCCTAGGGAGGCTGTGTGCAGATAGCTGTCTGGATCTTGACACAGCAGCTCTCCAGCCATGGCCTGTGTGTGGAACACAGCTCTTAAAGGGAATAGGGGAAATGGAGGTAACTTAGGGCACTGCAGGAATTTGCCCCGATACAGGGCTGGGAGATGGCAGGGCATGCACTTGCTTCCTTGCTAGGAAGCACCAGGTGTTTTCTGTAATGCAGAGTGTGAGAGAGCAGAACATTTGAATGGCAGTAGAGGGATCAGTCTTCTTTCAAGAGAGGCATGTTGTGTTGAGCATGGTATTTTTCACATTTCCCTGTTTTCTCTTTCCTTGCAGAGTATTAATAATGTATTGGAGAATTCACAGACTTTAGTATGTCAGTGGGACTGGAAGAAAAGATGTAGGAGGGAAAGGTTTTGCTTGACCCAAAAGAAGAGGAAAGCTTCTTCTGCTAGAAAGAAAGAAAATGCATTGATTATTTGAGGAAAGACCTCAAAGGGAAAATTGAGATGTAATTTTTTCCAGACATCCAGGCTGTAATGGTAAGAACTACAGAGGAAGGAAAAGCGTTACCCCAAACAATGCAGACCCTGGAAGGTAAACTGATGTGGAAGTCAGTCAAAGGCTTTTAAATAAAAGCTTCTTCAAATAAAGTCAAAGTTGCAAGAGCAACAAGGCTACTGCAAATTGAAAATGAGAATGAAGCAGTTTTATTAATACTGTTCAGTGAATGAACTAGCATTTAGTAGGTTTTTAGCATCTCTTCCTCACACATCTCTGCAAAGAAGTGCAGTTAGTAATACTGGTATTACAAGTTAGTAATTGTAGATATTAATTGTAATAACATTGTAATGTAATCACTGTAATGTACCTTTTAAAATCAAATATCCTAGTAGAGGAATCAGATTTTTCTTTGTTATTTCTAGTCTTAGCCAGAGGTGTGTAGAAGGGGGAGGGGATAAGGATTATTTTAATCCCCAAATCAGACATGGGTATGTGAGTGGGCACTGGCATGCAGACCAGCTAAATCTATTATTTTGAAGCAATGTATAGTAGCTCCAAGTATGGACAATGATAAATAACATTGACCTAAAACAGGAATGATTTAAAGCCACCT
Organism: Brachypodius melanocephalos; assembly: GCA_013398615.1. Taxonomy (NCBI): domain Eukaryota; kingdom Metazoa; phylum Chordata; class Aves; order Passeriformes; family Pycnonotidae; genus Brachypodius; species Brachypodius melanocephalos. The sequence goes on from VZSR01001685.1 coordinate 26,986,426, forward strand.
TCACTTATCCAGCTTCATGGAGGTCTGGAAATAGAAGCTGATTTTCCTTTGCATCGCTCTGTATATACGGGTCATTATAGGATTTAGTATACTTAGAAGTGAAATGCCCATTTTCTTAGTCACTTTTTTCCCTTTGTCTTATATACATTGTCACAATAGCCTGAAGTAAATTTAAAATAAACACAGAAATGACATTAAAAACAGACCACAAAATAGTATTTACATTTGCTGATCACTTCCCTAAAGATCTGAACCACAGCTGTTTGGAACAAACAAGCATCTTCCTAACTCTCTCCTTTTTACAACTGTCCTTTGAATCGGGGATTCAAACCTGAAATAACACAGTGGCATTTGGAGACAGTCTCAGAGAAATGAGAGCTTCACTGGATACTGACACAGTCTTAGTGTTTGGTTGCCTCGTTTTGGTTTTTTTTTCCCTCTTGTGTGTTTTTTTCCTTTTCTTCTTTATTTTTTTTCACTTCTATAGCAGTGGTACTTTCAGGTTTTGCTTGAAAGATTTTGGTAGTTCAGACAAAGAGGAAGCTTTTCTTTCAAAGGCTTGCAGTTCAGCCCCTTCAGTAGCAAAGGGTTATTTTCAGAAATATTTTAATTTTTTAAATAATAAGTGATGAGCCAGGCTTTTAGAAAATAGGGCTGATGTAGCCACTATATAAGTAATAACATAATGAAATAAAATTCTCTCCTCAACCACCCCTCCTATGTTATGCAGTAGTAATAAGTGGAGTTTCTTTTCTTAGGTGCGTGTCCAGGTCAGATTCTTTTCCCCTCAGTGATTGTGATTAAGAGTTTATCCTTCAGTTGTTACAAAATATTGTGGTCCCCAAAAATTCAGCAAGGAAAGCTCAGCTGTTATGAGATGTGTGCAGATAAGACACTGGTTTTCCTTCTTTTTCTTTTTTTTTCTTTTTTTTTTGTTTTGTTTTGTTTTGTTTTGTTAATGGAGATGCCAGATTACATATCCAAATAAGCACTTGAAATATGCTTGGTAAAAGTTTATTAATAGATGCCATTACTACAAGTCCTCATATGTGCCCCTTTCAAAAACAGTGGTCACTTATTAAGGACCAGAGACAGAACTTTTTCTTGATAATAAAGCACATCAAGACTTGTTTCTATTAGTATTGGTCCATGAGTACTTCATGTGCTAATTGAGGGTTTAGAGAGATTTAGTCATACAAGCCCTCCAGTCTGAAATAGGCATGTACCTTATTATTATTATTATTTAAACACTGGCCTTTTATATTTAGGATATATGTATAAAACATACTTGTCCTCTTCATAAAATTAAAAACATCTGCTCTGGCTTTTCAGTTAAAATGTTGTGGACTTGAAAGTCTGGTGATAGGTCAGTCTGCCATTTTGAATGGCAATTAAGCTGACAGTGCACCCTGTACCAGTGAGACTGTGAAAACAAACAAAAAAGGCAGATGGTTCATTTAGTTTAGTAATTGTAATTTGTTGTTCATTAAAAGCAATTCCCACACAGGCATTCTCTATGCAGATGGAGTATATGGAAAATTTTATTCTGCCAACCTGTCGTAATAATTATTTTTGTTAGTGTAATTTGCACCGGCATTTGATAGGCAGTTGATTAGAGCAGTGTGGTTTCGTCAGAATTAAAATGAATTATAAATTTTGCTGCTTTCATTAGTGTGCTTTTATAACTATCATGACCAAGCAGCAGGGGTTTGGCTCTGAAATACCGAAAATCACAGCAGCATTTGTTGTGTGGAGTTTGTTTTGGTTTGGTTTGGTTTTTTTCCCTTGAGATGACTGAACCTTTTAATAAGGTTTTTGTTTGGTTGAGGCTTTTTTTATACCTACAGAAGATGAAAATCAGTGGCAAAACTGTTAGGATAATTCTAAAATATGCTTGTAATGGAGGAATGTGCAGAGTTCAGTTACTAAGCTTGAGATGTTTTTCAGTTTTCTTATATGCAGTGATAGCATTGTAGCTCCAGACATTCTGATAAGTAGAGAGAAGCCTTATGGCCAGTAATAGAAATGCCTTTACAGATAAAAACCCCTATTTGCTAATAGGTTTTTTAGAGGGATTTTGTCTTCCCTTTAGAGTATAAAATTATGTTAAATAAACTTCAAAAGAAGGAAAGTAGTGCCTTCTTTATGATTATAATTACAGAGCTGCTTATTTTGATAATCATGATAAAATAGTTGTATTCTACATGGCTCGAATTGCAAAGAAATTCTTCAAAAATAAATACTAGAACATCTTGGTACAGACATAGGCAGACAATTCTTATGGCAAATCTGAAGGGCTGAGTGCAGCATAGATATTTTACCTCAGTACATTGTGTAACACTTCTATCAACCTGCAATATTAGGAAGTAGATAAGTGCTGAATGTAAAATACAGAATAAGTCCTATGAGCTTCAGTTTGCTTTTAGTCTTTCATGTCTTGGTATTTTTGGTGGTTAATCTGAGAGTTTTGGTGGTTAATGTGAGAGTTTTTTCTCCATTGCAATTTAATATTGGTAAGGCAGCAGAACAGACAGTGGGGGTTGATGTCCTTGTCCTGTTCAAGTCAGGGGCAGCTCCATCATTAATTTCAGTTGATCCACATAACCTGTGGGAAAAGCCAATGTTTTAGAGATGAATAGATGAATGCTTTAGATGAATAGAGTATAACCAGCGCTGGTTTACAGCTTTTTTTCTTCTAGAGAATAGGTTTATTTTATAACTCTGCTTTGTCTGAGGTACAGTATCCTCTGGGGTGTAATTCCCCTTAGAATTCCCTTAGAGTTTAAGTCAGAGCATGCTTGACCTACTAATTTTCATTAATACATTTTTTCTCTCAGGACCTTAAATTTATAGAACTATCTATATCTAGGAATCAGGCTGGGAAAAGTAGAGAAACTCTTCTGGTTTGTAACTTGACTCTTGTTTCTGCAAAATATGAACAAGACAGTGTTTATTGTAGTCAGAAAAATAGTTGGCATGATTGTGCGTAAGTGAAGAATCTCTGGATTGTCTCAAAGTGTTAGCTGCCCATTTGCAGACAAGCAAGCTTTTAGTGTGCAATTTAGGTCAATGGATAGAGGGGAGAAGATGTGTTTAGGCGACAGATTTTAAATCACCATAATATAAATATGCTTCCCTTTTCATCCGGAATTTGCTTTCTTTCAAGGTAATTTAGTGGAGCAGACATGCACTTATGCCTGTCTTTGTAATTTTAGGGATTAGGATAGTGAGGATTAAATGCTGACCCTTAATCTTCAATATCAACTTTAAGAGCGAAATATAATATGCAAATGGAATACCTTCATTTTGTGTTTATATATTTTAATCTCTGTAATTTAGTTTTAAGAAGATGGAAACTCATCTTTGCCTTATTTATTTTGAATCCCAAAGCAAGATGCCATTAAAATCTTTATCCCTGTATCTTAGAGGATAAATGTTTATCCTTTAGGGATTAAAATATAATTTTTTTAAAAAATGAGTTTAACCTAACACTCTTACATCAGGCCAAGAGTTCTGTGTGTCTAATTTAAATGTATCCTTGAGTGTCATGTCAAACGTTGATAATGGGGAAAAAATCATTGAATGTTTATTTTCAAAAATAAGTGAATGGAGTTTGCATTAACAGAAATCAATTGGTTACTGTACCACAGATCAGTTTTGATCTGTTCATTCTAAGCTTTTCCTGAAAATTCTGGATGTATTGAAAGTACAGAACTTGAAGAGAGAGTATTTTTAAAGATTAAATATTCTGCAATTATAAACAAGTAGGCTATCTCAGCCACTACAAATGATTGATGCAGTATGAAGGAATCAGATCAAAATGAAAGATGAAAGATGAAAAACTTGCAAAAAATGGATTTGTGAAATAGTCTTCTTTTGGTATTAATACTAGCAATGTAAAGTGTAATTAAAATACTTGACCCAATTAGATTTATCTTGGATGCCCATACAGATGTAATTCAAAAAAAGTTTATTTTGACATAACCATTCCTAAAACATTTTTCAATCAGGCTGTCCTATTGATTGCTTTATTATCTGCATGTCTCCTTTCTCTACTTTTGCTGATTTTTAACCAAGATGACACTTTGAAGGTCTCAAATAATTTTCAGCTAATTTGAGATTTCTTCACACTGAGGATTTAGAACACTCTCATATGAGCTGTGCTTTAAAAGTCTGTATCATTAAATGGTAAATGAATAATAGCAATGCACTGCATTCCTGCCCAGTGAGTCATCATCCAAGGACCCTATTCTGACAAGAATAGTCTTACAAAGAGTACTTTCTTCTGTGATGAATCTTTCATGTATTTTGATGTCCTTTGGAGAGTGAGGTGCTACCCGAACTGATACAGTTGTCAGAACATGGATCAGTGAGGATATTGTGAGAGTTGAAACACAGCCTGAGCAATATAAAGGTAAATAAAAAATTCTACATACCAACTTTGCTTCTGTCATGGCCTTAGAAGTTGCATTGGATTGCTGCACATGGTTTGCCAGGAATCACCTGAAACTTCTGTTATTTACAGATGAATTCCCTTTAGAAATATTGAGGAAGCAAACAACTCTGTTCATAGTTCTGTCTCTCTGTCTTTGGGATGCTTGCTGGCCCTGAAGTGGTTCAGAGTAAAATTTTAAAATTAGGCCTTTTACCTTTAGGATAGAAGCTTGCTATCGTGTCTCTCTCTTCCTTAGACCTTATAAGAGTGAGAAGCTGATTTGTGTCCTTATAATTCCATAACACATCTATAAAAGCCAGAAACTATCTGGATTTTACAATAATTTTCATGTTTTATTAATTTCCCCAGTTGTATTGAATGGGAAAGACCATACTGCAGAGGAGAAGTAGAGTTTCATCTTTATTACTGCTCAGTAGATACCTAACAATTGCCAAGAGATTTAGTCCTGCTTCACATGATCTGCACCTGAAAGATTTTGAAAGTACTCAGCAAGAAAGGTCAGAAAAAAGAGATATTACTTGCTATCCTACTGTCAAAGTTAGCCAAGAGGCATATATAGTATTTGAAAGCCCATTACTAATGGTAACTTTGCATATCAATAAGTCATCTTGGCAATTTGTATTTGTGCTAGACTTACTAGCATATTTCAACAGGCATCAAAATAGCCAATAGTGGACAGTTAGTCTCTCTATCAAGGGTCATATTATACTTTCTAAAAGTTTGTCTGTGTTAATGGAGTATATCTAGAGGATCACACACTGCTACAGATGACATACCTGGAGGTGGATTTTTCTTGATGTTTTCTGCTAATTTTGTGTCATATTAGGCTTAAGATGTCACCAGCAATGTCCTCCTATGCAAAAAGAGAATCTATTTTAACTCTGTGTTGGTGTTGATTGCTCAACGTGTTTTTGTGATGGTTCAGTCAAATCTTTCATCTGAGTGTCAGGGACATTCTTTATATATTTCAATGGTGTTAGCTGAAATTAAAGTGATATGTACTATGGTAAATAAGTGAGCTGTCTAATACATGGATATATGGGTACCACAAGTTATGGGGGTATCCAAATGTACCTAACAGACCAACAGTTGTTAAAAAAATTAGTTGTGTTTTATGGAATAATCACTATCAGTCATTAGAAAGTAAAAGGTTGCAACTTTGCAGTGTATTCAAAATAAAGGTAACTGCCAGTATAACACGTGGTGTTCTCAGTTTCTACACTGAATATACTTTTTCTTTTGTTAAAGGAAAAATAAGAACTTTTTCCTTATTCTGTCCTTATAGTATTTTATGCCCTAATGGTTGGAACTAAAAACATTTTGTAAAATTACATAAAGCCAAATGATGAAGTGAGTCCTGCAGATTTCTCAACTCAATCACTTTTCTGTGGGAATATGGCTGATACCATGGTGGTGTTGGTACCTCACAGAAACCAGAGAACTTTTTGGACACTATGGGCAAGGGACTTCCACTGACTCCAGGTCATGATGCTCAGAGTTGTAAAACTTGCCTAGAACCTGCCCTTAGACACAATCAGGAGGGAGAGGCAGAAACTGAGGCAGCATGAAGATACCAATATTTTAGTTAATGGCTTTGATGAGAACATGTTAGCTAGTACATTTTAAGCATGACATAACCAAACAATATAAACTTTCACATTAAGTTAAAACCTAAGCTTTCTCTGAAGGTTTAACTCAACCTAGCTGAGTTAAAGGCTTTTAAGTTGTGCCAGGAAGCATATTTTGATATGTTAGAAATCCTCATCTAAAGAAATTCTTAAAGATCCACACAGATAGGGACTAGTAGCAAGCTGTAGTGTCAAGAGCATAAGTGCTATCTACAGGAAAATTTGCTAAATAAGTGGGCAGCTGCTTTCAGCATTAGCTGCCATTTTTCAGTGGTCTTCACAAGTGGCTGTAAGTAGAAACATTACTGTAGCCCTTGAGGGAAGTGCACAAGAGATGCTCATTTGAGGGCATTAGGGCTGATTGTACAGTAGGTCTCTCAGATGGGATCCATCTGGATGATGGAGCCAAGCTCTGCCCCAAACCCTGGTCCTGCTACAGCCTCTTGATGTTTGGAGGCTTGGGCACCTGCACCTGCTGGCATTGGCTGCTTCAGGTTATCACAGGCATTTGTAAAGGCACAAATCTCTCAAAGACAGCTCAGATTTGTCACAGATTTAGGGAAAGGCTGCATTCAGGTAACTTTTTCCTGGAGGAAGAGAAGAAACAGCAGTGTGAGTGCCACACAGAAGCACACACAGCTATGATGAAAAGCAGTCATGTTTGTGCCTGACTTGTGGATGTGCTGTATCCACAAATATCCATACCTTGCAAGTGTAAAAGCCTCAAAGCAGGTACGTCCATCCAGCCCCAGAATGTATCTGTGTATATCCCTTCATGCTGTGGCGAGCCACTGTAACCTTGTCCTGTCTCCAGCCTTACATCATTAGCACTTATCCAAATCCCACTTTCTTCAGGTAATAGGAGAGCTGTATGACTCACTGGCCTTATTAGAGTAATTGGAGAACTTTGTCTCCTAGCAAAATGTCCAAAGTCACTGTGACATAAAAGATAGGGAAAAGCGAGCAACAACAAAATACTTTGGCCTAATAATTTCTTCTAATTCCTTAGACACACTGATTGTTGGGATAGTCTCCATGGCACTAACCACCAAAAGTACATGCAATATTTGTTGAGGAGTAATAACTCCTTGCAGAGTTCACTTGAAGTGCTCAAAAACTGTCCACTTAGAAACAAGCAACAACCATTATAGCCTCTGGGACCGGTCTTGCTGTAAAATCAATATTTGAAGGTAATCACTTTATATCTGATGCATGAGCCCAGTTTTTACTGGCCGCCTGTTGTTAATATGGACCACTGCCTAATTGTCATTCCAGAAGAGGATCCAGATGTCCCTTACTCTCTCCCTCCAGCCCACCATGGCTTTCATTACCAGAAAAAAATTCCTAAAAGGTGATATCATTTACTGTTAGAAGCTGAGCAGGAGAAAGGCCATCCCCCTTGCACCTTTAGGCTAGTGAACAGATTCTAAAATTAACACCTCTCCTCAGCGCCACAGATGCATGTGATTTCATCTGCTGGTCCACATGCAATCCCCTTTGAATATGCTCAAAGTTCTGCAAGCCTGTATCTTTTGCCATAAAATCTCAGTAGTTGTACCTCTGCAGGTTGTAGCACTGGCATAGGAATTTTTTATTTCAACATGTTTGCTAATGGAAGATGTGAATGGGACATTTGACTCTTGACTTCAGTGGTTGTATTCCACATGTAGTATTCAAATTCCAGCACAAAAGGTATATATGAAGAGAGGTGAAATTTACTGTCTTTTGGTGAGTTTACATTTTTTAGCAACTGAGTAGAAGCATTGTTTTCAGAAGATACATATCTTTTTATTATTATTTATTTTCTTCCCATGGAATCACTCTGGTAATAACTATGAGTCTAAATTTCCCCAAACTACAAGAAGACCTTGAGGTATTTTAAGTCTACCCATGTGCTTGCTGTAAAAGACTCCATAAGTGCACTTTGCAGTGTTTTACAGAAACATCATTGCCAAACATCATTGCCAAACATCATTGGCTGCTTGAGAGTTGCTGTTTGTTTGAGGTTGTCTTGTTATGGAGGAGGTGAAGATGCAGCTAACATGGATATTGTAGATAGCTTTTTAACCCTAGAAACCACTCCTGTTTATATGAAATTTGAATTTGTTTCCTTTTATTTAATTGACTGCTAAAGATGATGATGGCCTTTCAGGCCATGATTTGGTGGAGATATCCAGAGCCCTAATAAACCTCTAACTTCTGTTAGAGATAACATTTTCACGAATGTATTCTCTCACCTCAAATTATGTTCACCTATGCTGGATATTCTTCCTCTCCTGTTTTTTTAGCTAGACTTTTTGAATAATAGGTAAAGCTTGTTTTTGCAAGGATTAGATTTTCTGAGAATTCATAGTCATGTTTTTTTGTCAGCTGTGGAATACAAGTAGCAAAGTGTTTTGTTTAAAAAAAAAGACATTAAATAACTTTAGAAATTGTGAGGACAAAAGACTTAAGATGGGGGAGGGGCAGTGCATGTGTTTAAAACATAGTCCTGAGCTTTCTGTATATTTAAAGTAGATATATACCTTGCTGCTATGAATCTTTGACAAAGTGCCAAGTGTTGCATTGCCAAAGGTATAGCATTTCATTTATTTCTTTAGGCTCAATAGCGGTTACTGGTAACATGTGTTTGTAGGGTGTCAGTTCTGATGGAATTTTTTTACCTGGCCTGTTTCCAAGTAATGTTGGTATGTGTTTAAAATGCTTTAAAAATAAATCAGACTTTTGTATTTCTGCAATAGAAATTCCAGGCAGAGTGATAAAGTGGGATTCACTTGCCATAATTTTTTTTAATCTATTTTGTTTAGGGAAAGAGACTTTGGTCTTTCTATTTCACTTTTCAGTAAGCTAAACCAATGTAATAATCAGGAATAAGTACTTAAGACAAACATCTAATATTTTAAAAGAACTTTAAATAAGAAAAAATATTTACTGCTGTCAGAACATGCTTTAAATGTTGCTTCCCTTGTGTAGTTTCTTTCTCTACCAGATCTTATGTTTGTGAATTGCATCCCTGCAGACATGCTCCTGTGGCTCTGAAATTTTTGGTGTGTCCTTTTTGCCACATGGAGATGTAATACAGATCATCCCTTTTCATATTAAGACTTTAAGTTGGTTACTGTGCACATCTAGGATCTCTTCTGGGCGAGGCTTTGGACACATATTGGATGTGTGATAGTTAAAGATGCTTGATAATACCATTCCCCGTAATTCTGTAAGGATTCCCTAGAAAAAGGAGTAAGGCTGTGAAAAATTCCAGTCTGTGGGTCCTCAGGACATTGCAGCCAGGGAGAGCCTGGTGTAAGTGGAGTTAAGATGCCTGCCGGGAGCAGAGTTCCTGCGGCAGTTCTTGGCTTCTCTGATCTCTGCATGCTTTCCCCAGGTGACAAACTTCCCCTTCTCTTTGTGGGTGTCTGCTACCCTGGACTCTTTCTCCTGTGAATGAATATATAAATCTATCAGCCTGGTAAGGTGGCCAGCAAAAGCTTGCCAGCACTTTGTACCAGCTGCTGGAAAGAAGCTGCTTAATGCAGATGTGCTGGTTCATATACCTTACACCTGCATTTACAAAGGTTCTGAGCACCTTCAGATGCTGGTCTCCTTTGTTTATTCTTTGTGAAAATTTGGCCTGTACTATCTCAAGCTGAGCTTCTAAAGCTGAAAATCCACCCCTAAAAAAAAAAAAATCCACAAAAAAAAAAACAAAAAAAACCCCACAAAAAACCCCCGTTTTTTTGCAAATAGCAGCCAAAACCCATAAGATACTGATAAGCTGGGACAAATTTTGTGTCAGTTATTTTTAAAGCAAAAAGATATTAGAATTTGGACTTTACTTTTTTCTGCTATGGAAATTCTTGTCTTTCTTTAAGGAAAGAGGGAGTATTTTCTTGAGGATAGACTTAGTGATTATCCAGTGCAGTGGTAGTTTGTGTTTTTTTGTTTTTTTTTTTTTTTTTTCCCCAAAGAATGTTCAAATTTAGAATTATTTTATAGTTTTAAAGCATAACTCATTAAGTATTTATAAAGTGAAACAATGGTGAAAAACCCAAATATTCAATATTTGATATTTACTGTGACTATGCGGTAGCAAATATTTACTGCTACATTTGCTTCCAAGTTCCACTGTATATCTGGAAGCTTGATAATAACAGTTCATATTTTCTTACCAAACTGATAATGTGTTATTAATTCAGATGAAAAAAGAGGTAGCTCTACCAGATTCTTCTGTTTTGTCCCAGGTTTGAAATTTTATGAGAACCAGACTACACATTCCTCTGCTGTTAGACAGTATTATTTTCAGAGATGCTAACCTGTTAGTGATTAGCCCAGACTAGTGTCTTGGATGCTTGTGGTATCAGAAAGCCTTTCCCTGAGGACTTTTCTGCTCCAAAGAGAATTTCCACATCTGAGCTTGAAAAAGATGGTCTGAACCTGTGCATATTCCCAACTAAGGGTCAAATCCCGTGAGTCAATGGGAATTTTGTCTGAGTAAAGACTGCAGGATTTGACCCTTCAGGATTTATTTGTTTCTTGTACAGATGTTTAAGTAATTTAAAATTGCATGGCCCAATGTTCAAAGAATTAGCTGCTTAATAGAATTTTTGCTTCTAACCCCAGCTAATTCACTGTCTCTGCTTCTTGGTGTCTTTGCACTTAACTCATCCTGTATGGTAAATTAAGGAAAATTCAGGCTTCCAGTGAAATGATTATCAAGGAAAGTAAATTACAAATTATCACAGACTGTATGTGGCCCAAAAGGTCATTTTAGATTTATTTGTAGAAAATAGCTATCATCTTTATGATATTACTATTGGTAGTGCCAGAAGGCAATTTGTTTCCTATATTTCTTTGTTGCTCTATGCAAGATCTTGCTCAGTGATCCTCATCATTGCTTTTGTATGTTTGATTGCTTTTACTATAAATGGGGTTTTTTGGGGACCCATCTATAAACCTTTAATACATGCTTCCTTCTGCAGCTTATCACTTTATTTTGTCTGGATGACAGAGCAACTATGGTATTTAACATGGTGAAGTTTAATACAACAGTTGGAGAATCAGGAACCATGTGTTGTAACATAGATTTTTGCATGTGTTTGTACATGCAAATAAAATACGTACTTGTCTCTGTGTATGTGCACTAAGACATGTAAGCATGTGACAACACAGAGTTATGCTTCATCACATGGTTACTTGATGCTGTTTTCTACTTGGTTAGTGCAGAGTGTTCTACAGATATTCAGTATCTGCAAAGATACTAACATGTTTCCTATTATGTATGCTTGTAGTATCTATGTGTCAGGCTTTTCTGCAAACATCTTGATTAAGAAAAGGCTGTAGTAAACTCTATGTACAAAGTTGCTTGTATTTGATTTTTTTTAGTGTTTTTATTACAAACTCATTGTTGTGCTCTATAGTTTATTTATTTAGATAAGCACCTTCAATCTGGAGCATACCTAGTACTTAAGGAAAAAACCCTACTGGCCTGGCAGCGAGCAGCACCTGCTAAAGGGGAGGACTAGCAGGAGATGGCCATTCAAAGGAGTCAGGCTGACCCCTATCTCTTTAGTATCCCTCAAAAACTTGGTGGCAAGAAAGGAATTATCTTCTTGCTTACTAGGTCTGCAGTATCAAACCCTCTGTCTAAACTGTATCTTTGCAGCGTGGAAATGAAACAAGAGATGAAAAGGTTCTGTGGAGAGGCCTTAAAAAGAGAAGAAAAAAGAAGAGATGGTGAATTTTTCCAGAAAGCTTTATAGGAAATTTCATTTAATGGTAAAGAACCTGACTGCTAATTAGGAGGAGACAAAGAAAGGAGAAAGAAATGGATTTTTGATAGTTGATAAGCTTTAGTTTCTTTTCCTCACTCACCTCATTGCTCAGAGATGAAAACAACCACTTTTGACACCTATTTTTCTCTTTCCCTGTAAACTGTTGATATTTGCTACAGCCCCCATAAAACTTTTCACTGCCCTGCTGAGTGTCTTTCAGAACCAGTCATACAAAATGCCTTTCCTAATCTTTCTGCAGTCACAGTGGAGGAGAGGACACAAGAGTACTAAAGCCATTTGCTTCTGCTAAGGACAAGAGGAGACAGAAACTGTGTTTCTAAATTCGACACTGTGTAGTTTTACTTATTGATTTACAGAGCACTTATTATCATAGTAGAACATTATAATGAACATAGCTGAAGAGTGAACATTTGTTGAAACATGTCTGAGGCATTTTCTACATGTTGCTTGAGGGATGAATTAATTTACATGATGTTTTACTTTTAAAATAAAACAATTTATTATAGAAATCAAAATGTCAAATCTAAAGGCTCTTCTCTGTGAGCTCTCATAAATTATTTCCTTGAAGCTTTTTTGGATCAGGACTTTTCACATATTCCTCCCTCGGGCCTAAATTACACAAACAATAAGTAACAAGTTTTAGGTGTAATGGTAATTAACCATAAAAAACCCCTACTTGTTTTGATTTTAGTTGATTTTTCCCTTAAGATAAAAGTGTCTCTGCTGTGGATTTCTGGTTCTTGATAATTTCAAGTTTTTGAGTTTGTTTTTTTTTGGCCTTTTGCCCTTCATTTTTTTAAGTGAACGCTTACCTGTGTATGTCATTAGATGAGTGTCTCCCAGGCTGATTAGCCTCCTGTGTTCTTACAGTCTTTTGGCAGCAGCAGAATAGTGATTTCTGTTTGCATGCTGGTGAGGTTCTGGTGATGAGCCGTTAAATAAAATGATCTGTCCCCAGGCCAGCCACTTGGTTCATTGCCAAACAGTAATCCAGTACAATTAAGTATCAAAGATTGGACTACTCCGTTATTGCCAGAGATCTCACTGCAGGCACCTGGAAAAGCAGGGAATTCCAGAGGGAAAGAGCAACCAGGACATTTATTTTCACTGGGGTATACTAATTTCATTGGGGTTGGTTTAAACATAGGGGATTTGGATACCCATATATTTAAAACTGGCATTTCAATTTCAGCTTTATTTTCTTTCCAAAGCTGGAGTTGAGAGAAGGAAGAGATGAAAGTAAGAAATAACTGACTCAGTTTCTCAGACTACTTCTGCTGTTCTTGACTTCCTTATTAACACACAGGATTTTATGGCCCCATTGTTTTTTTCTCTTTCATAAAAATGTTGTGTCAGTTGCTGCTGTCATACTCGTGCACACATTTAAGCATTTAGTAGAGGCAACAAAGCCAGAAATTTGACAAATTATTAGCAAATTGTTTTCATTGTTTGCTTTGCAATTCAGGGCTGGGAATGCTGTTTTTTGTTCTACTACTGGCCTTGCAAATAAGAATTTTTCCTTTTTCCAAAGAGCATTGAATTTTGACGGGTGGAATTTTACTACGAGATGCTGTTTCTAGCCACAACATTGTAAAACACACTAAATCTAAAACAAATCTTTTTAAAGTTCTGTAAATGGAAGAAATGGCCAGACATGTCAGGTATTTGCATGTTTTGCAGCCAACCAGAGCTGATCAGATAGAATATTACACCTAATGAACATAAAGGAGTGTTTAAAATCTTATTAATATACAATAACTGAAGACAATCCTGCCTTTTGTTACTTTGAGCTAGACTGATTTCCTAGGTGCTTTAAGGTGTCCAGTTTGAAAGGGAGGAATTTGGCCTATTTCTCACCTTTGAAATTTAATTGTAGAACCCTACAAAATCACAAGAGTTTCCATGCTTATGGTACTTGAGAAAGTCAGAGGAAATATTCATATTAAAGAAGTGTTAGCAGAGTCCTCTGAAGACATAGATAATATACAGTTGCACTGATGGAGAAACTGAGTCACAGGATTGTCAAATCATATGTTTTACAGCTCAATCGGTATTGAGAATAGCAATCAGATATTTCCAATCATATTTTCCAGCTGTGACTTGCCTCTCTCTAAGGCACTAAACTATAGCTTTGAGAAATATGAAAATATATGGGATAAGGAGAAGTTGGTGTAGTTTCACCAGGGGCTGCTCAAAGATCTGTGGAAGCCAGATCTCTCCCAAGGCAAAAATGAAAGATGGAAACAACCAGGAAAATTAAAACTCTTTTAAGACTTGGAAAAGTTGAAAGAAATGCAAAAGCAGAATGAGTTAATACTAGCCAAAGGAGCCAGGGGAAATAAGAATAGCATTTTAAATATATTGGAAAAAAAAAGAAATAATGGAATGAAAAACTAAGCTCAGTAACAAATGAAGAGGGTGACAAAATGAAAGCTGATTCTGAAATGGCTGATGCACTGAGCTACTTTCAAAATCAATCTCTGACAAGAAAAATAAAAGGAGTAGGGACATAATAGCTCAAGTAATTAAGACCTTTTCAAAATAGTTGTTGATAAAAAAAGAGTAAGGCAATACTTAGGAAAAATAGAATAAAGTAAATCAGCAGGTCTGGATGATAAGCATGGTGTGGTCTTAAGAGACATAGATAATGAATTTACATAATCACTAGTAATTATTTCTGAAAAGTAAAGTACAATTGAGGAATTATCATAAGATTGGGAAAAAGCAAATCTAATACCAATCTTTAATAAAAGCAAAAAAAGAGTAATTCTGGTAATTACCATAGGGCTGCCTGTTGTTTATAAAGCCTAGTGGTGTGATAGGAACTTTACTGAATCTGCAAGAAACAATCTTTACCCAAAAACAATTTAATTTTCAACTTGATGTGCAAATCTTCATGGTTGCATAAAGATTTGTGGTCTATCTGAAGTGATAAAAAATGATTAAGAAATAAGATAACTATATTGCTCTGACACTGAAGGTTTTACCCCACGGTTTCTCTTTTCTCCACTTGCTAAGCTCAGAGGCATTTCAGGAGGCCAAGAATAACCAGGCAGGTGCTGTATGCCTCTTCCCTGCTGCCTGGCCCCTGTCGTGGAGATGGTGAGATGGAGCTGTGCTTCCAAGAGTTCTTGACCATAGTTTGTTCCTGAGCTATGCACACACACAGTATGGAAACAAAAGTGAACATGAGGATAAATAACAGAAGTGGTCTTCTGGGCTTGCTTCCCCATAGACTTGCTGGGTGGATAGTCTCAGTCTCTCTCTTCTCCTAGTCCCTGGTCTCAAGAGGGTGTACCCAGGGGCTTCTGAGATTCCAGGAAGAAAGAGAGGCCATGCCATCTAGTAGAACTCCCTCCACATCTTCCAGATCTTTGAGAAATATGGAGGAGAACATGGTTGCTGGAGGTCCATGTGAATCTTGGACCAACCACTTCCTGAGGAAACACAGGAATGCAATTTCCTAAGAATGATCTACTGAGGGGAATAAAGGAGTTTAAGGGCAGAAAGTCAGGCAAAAATATTTGGAAACTGTGATTCAATTTTAAAAAATAGTTTGGAGGAAACAGCCACACAGATCTTTGCTTAAATGAAGGGATAGATACAGAATTTTGGAAAACATTTTGGGCAGTTGAAATGACCATGGGTGTACCCACATGGCCATGTGAATTTGTCATTTGGTTGCAGGAGTTCAAGTTGTATTTTGGGGATGGAGTAAGGTGTCTAGAGGCCTTCTGCAGTTGTGAGTGGCATGCTTAATTAATTGATCATGTGATTAAGGAAGGGGAGGTAAAGAGACCACTTATTAACTCTGCAGGTTGTGCTAAAACTGGAAGGTGTTGCCAACACCAGCGAGGACAGAGTGCAGAAATATAAAAAGTGAGGACAGGTTAGAAATATGGAGAGGAAATCACAAAATGGGATTCGACCTGGCAAATGGAATCTGATACATCTGCTGAAATAATAATGCAAAACACAGGTATTCATCAGGAGAAAGATGCTTGTAAAGAATTGATGTTGAAAAAAAAAGGCGGGGTTGATAGCAGGCAGCAAATTTGGTACAAGTTTGCAATATGATAGAAGAAGCAACTGTCCCCTCCCACCTCCAACAGTTTTGTTCTTGCTTGCATCGTGTTATAGACTAGAAATGGGATAGACCCCCTTTCCACCAGCTGTGATAAGATATAATACTGCTCACAGCTTTAGGCATGTCATAAAACAATAATAGATATGAATAGGTATAGTAATTGGAAGCTCTCTCATAGTGAAATGAGACTGGACAATGAATTTTGAAGCATATAATAGGAAGTCGTTCTGCACGGATGGATGAACGCTGCTGTCTTTTTCAGCTTTAATTTTCATGTTTCCATATAAGGCGAGTAAAATGAACAGTAGTTATTTTTTAACCAAGTATCTTTGCACACCAAACGTGTTAATTTCATTTTTTTCTGGGTCAGGTATTTCGTTAACCATGACATCTTGGCACCAAATTAACCATAATAAACTGCCCCTGGCCCAAGTGGTACAGTTCATTGCAAGGTGATCTGTATATCAGGATGCGTTAGTTTTCTTCTCTGACGCAGTAGATGAAAGAAATCTAACCAGAAGAACAAACCATTTTAAAACACCCTTATCCTTACCTGCATGCTTAGATTTTTGGACATTTGCAGTCTGAGTATTTTTCAGCCACTCAATCAAAGATCATATTATATGTGTGTAAATCTATGTATCTATGTATTTATGTATGTATGTATGTATCTATCTATCTATCTATCTATCTATCTATCTATGTACTAATATGTATGCCCCACATTAGTGAAACTTGGTAACTTACTCTGTAATTTGTGTAGGTGACTTCACTTACCCTTTTACCTAAGTCTGCTTTTGTGGAAGAGTGCTGTCTTTGGCAGAAGCAGAAATACAAGAAATACTGTCTTTTGGAATAGTGACTCCTGAAATCAGGTGCAAAAGGAGGAAACAGTTGCTGGGTCCTCCTATAAGTACAGCTGTTGCTCCTTTGATTTTTATCCATCTGTTTTTTTGGTGATTCCAGAAAGTCAACCAAGTCCTAGTTGCCTCAGCATTTTTGCCAGTGTTCTATTTCTTATATCCAAATGCATGTTTATTACCTAAAGTTAATACAAATAGGCTGCTAGAGAACCATATCTTCCTTGTGTCCTTCACAGAACAGGAAATATGTGGATGTTATCCATTATAATTTTTCATGCCACACCAACTACTGCAGAATGTTAGTACGTGTATTGACATATTGATAAGGAAAAAAATGGAGAAATATGTATTTCAGTAATGATTCTAATATAGAAGGAACCAACAGAGATTTTTAGTTACAAATGCCATTGAAAATTAATTTTTATTAAAATGAAAGGATCTACTGCTCTCTCTTTTACTTTATAAAAGTATCTCTTAATATCAGCACAGAAATACACTTATTTGTTGACCTTCAGTAAAGTTGTCAGTACAGGTAAATGCTGTCTCTAATACTGATCATTTTTCTACTGGTAGATGAACCTGTCTAAACGTCTTGTAAGTTGTTTCTTGATAAAAAACAGAAATAGAATTTCATAATGAAATAAATATTTTTTTTAAGAGATTCTACTCATCTATTGGTACTTTAAGAAGTTTGGGGGCTTTTTTTTTCACCCTTACTTAAATATATTAGCAATGCACTTATTAAGACAGAGACTCTTCAGGTCAAGTAACCTGATTATATTTTTATATTAAGCTATTTTAGCTTAAATAAGCTAAAATCATGAAAAGGACCAAAATTGCAAGGGTATGTTCAAGCAATATTAAATAAAGCAGTAGTTGCTTGTTTTCTCTAACAATCAAATTGAGAGTTATGCGTAAAGGACTAAGCTCACAGTGGAAAGTATAAGTTGAGATGAATATTCAGAAACAACGTACAAACTCTTCCTTTTTTCAGCAGTACTTGTGCTACATTTGTGTTCATAAATTTGCAGAATTTGAGTCTCCACCTCCTCGGTTGAATACGCATCTTAATACCTTGTTAAATCAGCTTGTTAAAAGAGCTTTTGATGTACTGTGTTCATGTAAAGGTTTCCAGTTTTTGAAATATATATGCTGGTGCACACACGCAGCATTTAAGACCAGAACTAGGCTATTAAAGTTTCCTATTTCTCATCACAGCTAAAAAGGGTTGGAATTGCAGTTAGCTGTAGAATAAAAAAAGTAAGCCTCTTAAACAGGCTTTTTGACAGTGGCAGCCTCAAAGGTCTTTTCATATCAGCGTATTTATTTCTGTGTGTATCTATTTAAAGAGAGAGATGGATTTTAAAGATATTGTTGAACTACAGAAGGAAAAAACAGTAGTCTGGAGTTCCAAAAAGGCTGGGTCAAGTTCTCACTAGAGGAGAGAGAAAAGAGCCCAAGTTCTAGTGTCCATTCAGAGTGTTGTAGGTGCAGGTACTGTAACTGCACTGGGGGTAGATGCAGCCTGGATAACATAAGGTTGGGAGAGCAGGTCCCTGGGGTTAGGTTCTTCCAGTGTTCCATTTCAAGAGCACTTCATCAACAAGCTACAGGTCTACACTAGCAGAGCTTGTAACAGTGGGATTGTGTGTGGAAAGAAAGGACTCAGGGGTATGATGACAGCTGTGTATCTGTATATAGATTCATCCTGCAGACATAAGTGGCCAGAAACTTTTTGGTGATAGTGATGATTTTAACTAAGGTGGAAAAAAAGGAAAATAGTGACAAAGATCAATGGAGTTCTGTGTTGTTTTGTTCAGGGAAAAGAAGCTACAAAAAGAGAAGATGGCTATTTTATAAGAAGGTTCAACATGGTTTTGTAATCTCCTTGTAGAAACACTTTTAATATTTTATTAAATAAATATCTGCTGCAATATCTCTGGGATTGCTACTTTGGATGTTGGATTTAGAAAAACAGAGGCAACGGACAGAAACATAATGCACAGCAAAGTAGTTTCTTTATCAGCAGATTGCCCCTGTTGCAGGTCCTAACTTCCTAGAGCTGGTTCACATTCTTGGCAGTATTTCCAGTTTTCTAATAGTTTCTATCTTGCTTCTGCCATTTTATGCGAAGTACAGTAAATGGGTGAGAAAATAAGTAAATACCCAAGGGAGGATCAAAATAATTTATACTACGCCACAGACATTTCAAGTCTTGCAGTCTCTGAGCAACCACTTGCTGAGTTGAGTAGCTCAGAATGGTAAAGTATACTCTATAAATCAGAAATCCAAGTCAGAGTTTCTGAAAAAACATTATTTTGCCAATGTTTTTATTAAAAACAGTAAAAAATATGTAGTTTGATATAGGACTTTTGCAGGCTTCAAGGAATGTGAGGATTTTGATAAAACAAACTTCATATAAATGAACAAGGAGTGTACTTAGAAAGATATATAGTTATCAAGCTGTCTAATAATGATAATAGTATTTATGCAAAATACTTTGGCTAAACCCAAGATTTTACTGGGCATGTGAAGCCATATGACTATCAAACTCTGGTGTATTTTAGAGGAATATTTGTTAAATGCGTGTATATACGAAATTAGTGACCCCCAGAGGAAAAGAATGGATAAATTTAGAACCCAATATCTTCTCTTTATTTATGGAATCAATAGAATGTTGCTGTATAATACTGTATTTCACACTGAGCCTCAAGGCCATTATCTCTAGGAAAGAGTGGTACAGTGTGTTCCCCATATCTCAAGCTCCGATGAAGCAGCAAAGTAGTACCAGTTATGGTGTTGGCTTTTTTTATGATGTGAATGCATCTGGTAAAAATGACGCCTACAGATTAGCCTTTACTTAGGCCAGTGAATAATTGTTACAGGGTAGCAATTTCAGCTTATTATTCTAGACTTTTAAATTTTTTGATAAGTGGCACCTAGCAATAAAGTTTTTACTATTGCAGATCTAATGCAGATACCATGTCCTTTGATTTGAATGCAGCCTTGTTCAGAGGTATTTGACTGATAAAAACCATTAACTTTAACCCCAGAACTGCAAGACAGGAAGGAAATTATGCTTATTTTGCTTAGTTTTATGCAGCATGGCTGGTGTCTGCTAATAACTAGCCATCCAGCAAAAAGCATATAAGAGGATGTGTACTAAATGTGATTCAAGTATCATTTTGGGTGGAAAATCTAGAAATTTAAAATGCTTTGTGCTTCTAACAGTAATGCTGCTTTCATTACTACTGTACCTCGAATCAGCAGAGAGAAAAGCTTCTGAAGTTACGATTACCTATAGGACTTGTAAACCAGATTGATGGAAGTAATTGGTAAACTGCTTAATCAAGCCTCGCTTGGAGGTGAATAAGGACTGCAGGATAGAAAATGTAGGCTGTGTAAGTAACCCAACAAGTCAGTAGAGCTCTTTTTTCTGAAAGAAACAAAGATAGCAGTAATTAATGACCCTGACTCTGTGCCAAAAAAGCTTTCTTCTGACAACTCCAACTTAATTAAAACTTAAGACATTTCAATGGCCTCAGAAAGCCCCTGATGGGGTGAACTCTTGCAAACTCGTGAGAAAATTTTGTAAATTA
>VZSR01001685.1:27011847-27076847 GCA_013398615.1 Brachypodius melanocephalos
CTGGCAAAATGCCAAACAATTCCAAAAGCATTTGGGACTAAAGGTTATAAAGGCACTGTAGTGATTTTCATGGAGATAAGAGTGAATGTTATTAAAATTTTGTGTATTGTTTAGTGGCTATAATTAATACTGGGCAGTAGTTAGTCTCAGTAATGGCAATATTCAAGGAATGTGGGTTTATTTATAATAATTGGCATTAATATCCTGTGAGATCTCTGGGTTAAAAAGCGACTAACACCATATTCATCGTTCTAACTGTATTAAAGAAATGGATTTTCCTTTCAGCTGTGTCAGATGTGACTTTTATATATTGGCTTTGTAAATATTTTGTTTTTTGGTATCACAGGTTACCATTTTACTGTATGTTTCTGTACTGCTAGCCAGACAGACTTGTCCTGGGTGATTTAAAAGCAGGAATACTCAAAGGTTATGAAGCAGGGTAAGACACCAGATTAAGAGCAGACTTTTGTTTAGTTTCCAAAACCTGATAGTTCTCTCTTATGACTTGTTTTTGGAGGGTGTACAGTCATGCAGTTCATACATAATCCAAAGTATTTCTCCACTTCTCTTTTGTAAGAAAGACTTGCTGTGACTTTCATCCCTTTGTGCAGAGATGGAAGTAACCATTTCTAGTTCTGTGAGATTGTTTACACGATTCTGATAAAAATCCTGTCCTGTGACCTCATCCTTCAGGGTGTTCAGTAGCCCAGGCTGGGCTTGAGCCCTTCCGCCCCTGCTGTTTTCAGGTAGGAAGGCACTCATCTGGAGGAAAGCACATCAAGGCAGTTACTCTGCCAGTAATTTCAGAAGGGATTTCAGAATAAACCCATCCTTTTCAATGGGTTTTCTAAACTCCAGGTATTTATTTCAGAGTTGTTTGTGGTTGTGCAAGGATGTTTGCATATGGATGTGCAACACAGTTAACAATTACTTTATTTAGCAAACACAATTTTTAAAACTTGCAGCTTCAGTTTCTTTCTGTAATTAACTAATTTGATTTTCTTTGGCCCTTGGCCCTGTCAAGGATTAAGTGGGGAGACTTTTGAGCTACTAATTTTTGTTCACTATGAAAAATATGCCTAGAACAGAACCATTTCAGTTGGCATTAACTATGAACAAATTTCCAGTGGTATTTGAACGTGTGACCATAAAATATTTCTGCTGGCATTTCCTTACTAGTTAGCAGCTGTTACCACAGTCTGCAAACATCTATTAAGTTAAGGAAGACATTTTTTAATACGGATTAATAGAAATGAACTAGAAGATGATAGGCAAAAAAAGCTCTAGGATACAGTTGCCTTTTGTTCTTAATTCAGAGAGTGTATAAACAGACCAAATTTCAGTACGAATTTTAGACTTCAGCGGGAGTCCGTAACTTACATTGAATGTAGCTTAACATGTTTAATTTCAGACATAACTAATACTAATCAGATGGGGATTTTTGAAAACAATTTATTCCATTTTGATGGAATTTCCATTTTGCTAGCTGTAATCTCAAATATGTAAATGGTAGCCAAAGCTGGATGTGATGTTTCAGTTAAGAATTTTTTTTGCCCGTTGTTTCTTCTAGCATCTTCTTGCCAAATCTTCTGGAGTGCTTGTAATTTCCTCCATACAGAGCCCAACAGGCTCATCAGCAGCAGAAGGTAAACATAATAGATGTGAGGAATTTCTGGAGATTTATGAGGTTTAGCTTTCTGAAACATACACTGTGTCTGGCAATCCTAGGATGTGACCACATGTGGACTCTGCGAATTGAAAATGTTTTAAATGGGGCATCATTTAGCCCCCTGTTAGAAATAAAATTTAGGAACAAAAGATTCATTCTGCTATAGTGCTTAAGTATCATTTCTGCCCTGCAACAGTGTGTTTTGGTTCAGAAGAATAATCATCAGGGAGGTTAAGCTTTTGTTAAAATGTCTATGAAATTTGACAAACAGATTAATATCCCTGTTATTTAATAAATTAAACTTACTACCTACAGTCACCCATATCTTTACAGTGAAAGATCAGAGATCATTATACAGCAACCTAGGAACATAAAGCTACTCTGTACTAAGGAGATTGGCATTATTGGGATTTAGTATCAAAAGCTTCAGAGCAAAATACATAAAAGTACAAGTCTCATAATGTACCTATTATTATAAACATTAATTTATTAAATTTTGCCATCTGTTTATGAAAATGTAATTGAAAAATTGCACTCCTACATTAGTTTATTGAGCTGATAAAAGAAGATTCATTAGCGAAGACAGAAATATGCCATCCTAATGATCACAATAATATCACTGCATGTTAAAGTGTTCTTTTAACCTTTTTCAGTGGGCTTTACTGGTACTAATTAATCAGCTTGGATGCTGTCAACATCTCAAGCACTAGAAGGATAGTTCTGTTCCATTCCAGGCATTTCTCTGCGTCTCTTTCTTTCATATGTTTAGCTAGAAGAGTCTAGAAGAGCATTAGCAGAACGATAGAGACAGGCCTCTTCTTCCTGCCCATTGTTTGCCTGTAGTATTGCCTGATGAAAGAGCTCATGTCCATAAGCCTAGATTTTTTATGGCTTGTTTCATCCTTGTTCTCAAGGAATTGAATAAATGAAAGATGGGATCATATGGAGGTAAATATTGTTGAGAACATCACTTTAACCCTCATCGTTTTCCGCAGTACAGTAAGACAGAGATGAAAGGTAGCCTTTAGTGAGAAGCATGGTTAAACAAAAGCTTCTATGAGTTCTGAGATGAATGACTCTTGAAATGTTGCTCCTTTTTGCATTTAAAATCTAAAAATTTTGCATGGCTGCCTCATGCTTTTATTTCTACTGAGTAATAATACCCTGGGATTTTTCCAACTGTAGCAACCTAATCAATAAGATTGCAAGGATAAACATTTACATATCAGTTTTTTGGCCAATGGGTGCTGGTTACAAAAGTTTTTGTGTATTAATTTCTTAGCATTTCTCCGCTTTCATTGTGAATTTGGGAGAATGAACATTTTTATCTCCCACCATTCATATGCATGCTTATAAAGTGCGTGGCACCTTAAAAACATTGCCGGTATTTTTTTGAGCTTCATTTGGAAGATAATATATTTCAAAGACAAGGGCATAAAATAGCTAGATATCATTGGAAAACAACATTTAATTATTAATGAAACCAAGACATTGGCTTTGAATGAGAAGCGACTGCTCATTTACTGAAGATTTTACAGCGAAGGTAAATAATGAAATCTCCTTCCTAAGCTAACCTACATAGTGGTTTTGACTTAAAGGTTTTTTAACATGGAAAATACAAATAAACATTTTAACTCCCCTGCAAAATAGGAAAATAGTCTTGTGTTCGTGCAGGGTTTTTTGTGCATTTGTCACAAGCAGCTATTGTGGAAGTGGGATTACTGCCTGACAATTTCATCATGTCTGTGAAAGTAATGTTTAGGAGGTGAAGTAATACAATGATGCTAATCCAGCTTTTTATAATCAGCCTCCTATGTATATAATATTTATGTTATTGTCGGTGCAGGGTTTTCTTTTCCTAGAAGCATTCCTTATCTGCTAGAATTCTTGTTTGACAAATGAGATTGGATTACCAAATCACAGCTGTATACGCTGGTTGATGTATTGCTGTAGGATTGATAATTCAGAAAAGCAATGTATTATTTGGGGGTTAATTTTCTTTCCTTAGACACAAGAATCTAATGCTGCTTGCTAGATATTTTCTTCATTTTTGTTATCTAAATTTTACCAGGTTTAGACTAGTTATTGACTCAGTTAATGTAAAAAATGTTGATATGCTGTCAATATTAATGTAGATGTCAGACCAACACTAGTCCCTAATGTATGTAAGAGCAAGTATTTTTTACCTTGATACAGAAAGGCAGTCATGTGTGAGATTTAATATACATCCTAATCTATCTTGTCATTGGACTAGCCATGGGTGATGTGCTAATGTATGGGCAACCATTTTCTTTCTCTCTTCACACAATGGAAAAGATACACATGAATGACAGCCAAGTCTCCACTCTGTAATTATGTGGAGGGCAGTTAGAACATACAGAAGGAATATAGCAATACAGTAGTTTTAGTTACAGACTTAAAGTCTGTGGACTGTTGTTTCGTTGATTTTGGTTTGGTTTTTTTTCTAATTTTCCAAGGAACTGTATGATCACTTAAAATTTGGAAAAAACACACATGCCCCCCCAAAAAAGAAATCCCAAAAAACAAACTGAAAACCAAAACAAACATCCCCCCCACCCCAAGAAATGGCTAAACCTAAGTAAGCTTCATAACACGTAGTATTTAGAATTTCAGTTCCGAGTCCTTACACTCACAATAAAATATTTTTACATATTTCAGTGCATTCTTTGTGCTGACATCATCATTTTGATTCACTTTTCTTGGCAAAATATATGTTGTATAATACAGAAGATTTGTCATCAAGTATTTCTAAAAAGTGAATAATTAAATTAGGTCTTTAATTAAAGGTCTCCTTTATATTCATTTTACTTTTCCCTTTCTCCATTGCTTTTTCAAATTTTGAACAATGGTGGAAATATGGGATTGTGAATATAAGTTGACACAATGTAAGATAAGCAAGCAAAAATTAATGTCCATAGTATGTCTCATCTTTGTGCACATTGGCAAAACCAAAAACCTGAATATTGCTTTTTATATAAAAGACATTTTGATGAGATTGCAGTTTCCTAAAAAGCGAGTCCAAAATTACATATTTCTTAACGCAGCTTGAGTCAACAAATCTTTGAGTTCTCATATTAATTTATAATATAGCTTCCTTTTGTTCCTCTTTTCAAACTGTAAGAAACTGTCTTTACGCATTCAATCTGTCTTTGTGTGAGAGAAAATGAAAATGAGGCACACTGTCCAGATCATAAAGATAAGCAACCGCCTGCAATTTCAGCATTATTTTTTGCTATATATTTAAGGAGGGAGGGCACGTTTTCTTCTCTGTGGTTAGATGCTATTATTTGTAGACTAAAACTATTGCTTTCCTGGTATCTTGCAGTGTTCCATTCAGAATTAAAATCACTATGCACATCTTCACTAGCTCTAAATTGAGACTGGTATAATTTCAACAATGGAAACGGAGTGAAAAATTCTGCTCACAGTCCTTTATATGGAAATATTCCATTTAGGAAAAAAAAAAAAAAAAGAGAGAGAATCCCAAAACATTCTATTTTTAGAATATATGTTCTAATCCCCATAGTACTTTAGTTTCCTATGAATAGTCTTTTTTCTGTGAGAGTAGTAATACAAGGCTAAATTGTTACCTTATATTTTCATAAGATAGGTTTGTGACCACTGACAGTTATAATTTACAATGATTATGGACATTAATATAGTTGACTGTCACTTTTATTTTTATTTCAAGTAGACTTTCAGTGGACTAACAGCATGAGGAGTAGATTTTTTATCATCACGGAGTACTACAAACTTCCTATCAGTCTGTAGCTAAAGTTATAAACCAACACTTGCAGTAAATAGGAATTTGTGCCTTTGAGACAATCTCATGTAGATTTGTAGATTGGGTCACAGTAGGTTCTTCTGCCTGTCTCTGATCTGTCCACCTACCTGCTACATGACATGGGATCTGGGTATTTGTTGAAGTAGCTAAAAGCAAAGAAGGGTGGTTTCAGGTGCTTTAATATGCAAGTAATTTCTGCTCACTAAAGAGTTTATAATGGCTTCTATGTCACTACTCATTCAGCTAAACATTATGTACATTTCAGTGTTTCTAGGTTTCTGAATTAGAAGTATAAACTTTGATGAGATACAAGTGATGTTGAAGTGGTGTGACAGGCAGTAGATGTGTTCTCACAAACTTACTGCTTTTGCAAAGTCAACATTTTCAGAATATCTATTCAACTTAATCGTCAATCTTCCACCTTTTATAACTCAACTCTCAAAATCTGTTGCCAGTTAAAATTTATGTCAGGGTTTAAATCTGAATTTCTTACCTGCAAATGCTACCATCTCCTCTTGTTGTAGATTAGTGGAATTGCTAGTAGTATGTCAACATGTAGGTACTATGAAGCTCTTGAGTTAAAAATATCTACAATAAATTATTGGAAAGCCTAAGAATATTGATTTGAAATTGAGCATAAACGCTAAGTCTTTCAGGAAGAATAAGAAATCGGTTCTTTGCTTGAATATAAGGTACGTATCTGTGTTTTAATTTTTTCTCTTCTAAGTGTTCCAAAACACTCATGTGTTGAACACAAGACCATGCAAACCAGTTAATTTAGTATCTTTGCAACCTGTCATGTTAATATGTAAATACATGTGCATATGTATTTAGACAAATCTAAAAACATGCATTATTTACATACTGCAAGAGATTTTTTTCTGAGCCATTACAGTCTATTATGTAAATATGTGTTTAAGGGGCATAATATATTTTTTTAAATTTCTGATTTTTGACTTGATAGGTCATAATGGCTAGGATCCCTTACACAATACCTCATAATTTATTTCAGTCTGTATTATAGATGTTTCAGTGATGTTAATATGAATTTGCATATAAAATATGCTTCAAGATGTTACTGTACACATAAAGATTAATAATTCACGGATTTTAAATGGAAGAGAGAACATCAAAACTGATTAGTTTACATAAGGGTAAGATTCATCCTTTCTGTGGAAGACTAGCACAAAACCTAGGCATCATGTAAGCCTCACTTAAGCCCTCAAAATGCATCTTAAATGGATTTTAACTGGTGCGTAGGCTTTGCTGTGGCAGTTGGTGAAGTAGTGAATTTAATCTGGAAGAGAATAATGCATTTCTAAATGCTTCCCACTTCTGGAAGTAAATCAGTAGCTCTTCTAGGGGCATTCAACTTCCAGCAGTCCCCAAAATTCTACTTCCTTGTTTGCAAGAGGAATGAAATTCAGTTTAGATGAAACACATAAAGTGCATTTCTCTGTGAAGAATCCCATCTGTTTTGGGTCACGTCTGCATCAGCAGCCGTGGAACAACACAGCACAGAGATGGCCGACCTACTTCAGAGGATATGGATACATCTGCTATGGGACAATTATTTAACCCAAATTTATATTCCAACTCATGCATATTTAGATACCAGCTCATATTCCATAATTAAATACTGAATTTAGCCATTCGATGGATTCTGAGGTGCCCTCAAGATCATTATTATTCATGGAAACTGTGTGTTCATCTGGTTACTGAGATGAGATTAAATGTTTGGATGTGCTGACTTCCATTCAACAGATATGACTAAACACAGGCAGAAATTTAAAAAAATGGTCTCGTATTTTTCTTTACCAGCTAATACTTGTGGTTACAGAACAGTGCTGGCACTACTTGATGGTTTTGTAATAGGAACCTGACGGCCGCCAGTAGCAGAGGCTGAGGGAACGAACAGAGGAAGAGGTCAAGCATATAGTCATGCTTCCCTGGCATAGCATCCCAGCTTCTGGCAAGTTTTCCAGACATCTAGTTTTCAGCAGACCAGGCTTAAGCTGTGAGCATGGGAGAACAAAGAATACCTACAGAGTTTAATAATGGAGAATGTCTCAGGAGGGACGGTAGGAAAAGGGAAAGTGTGACTTGGGCTCCAAAAGCTGCTGGGAATGAGGATGTCAGAGGAAAAATAGACATGTCTAGATAATTGTGAAATAGCAGAAATGTGGTTATTCTGGATCTGTGTTGGGTGCTGGTTGTTCTAAAATATTTTATCTAATGCTTTGTTTCTAAGCAATATGTTTTGAAGCAGAACAGCTGTTTGTAGGGTATGTCCAGGCTCAGATTGCAAAAAGAGCTGCAAGGCCTAACTTGAGTCAGGCTTGTGGAACAATACTAGTTTATAAAACAGAAAATATGCAAAACACATTGCAGCCTCAGAGCAGGAGCTGTGTGGAGAGGTAGATGTACAGGGGGCTGTAAGATTCAAGAAATTCTTCCCAAGTCCACATAAATCCTGGGAAACTCAAGTGTCCAATCCAAAAATGCCTTACAGATAAAGGCTTGCATCCTTATGATCAAACTCTTCTCTGCAGGAGCTACTCCTTCTCATTTGGAAGGGGGAATTGTCCACACTCTTTGAAAAAGAAGGCAGAAGTGGAGTTCAGCTAACCAGTGATAATTGCTGGTGGGCAGCATGACACCTATCAAGGCCAGGGTCAATTTGTAGCTACCTAGTCCAGGTGGAGTGCTCCAGAAGTGCCCACATGTCCTGGCTATGGAATCTTCCTGTAGGACAAATTGTTCTGGCAAGAGAAGGGGATTTGATTTCATTGGATATCTTGTAAACATAGTAAAAACCAAGAGAAATCTGAACTACCCTAAACCTGGGTCACGGACTGGTCAAAATTAATCGTTTAATTAGAATCTATTGGCTAGGCAAAATTAAGAGTAAAATTAAAGCTAGTTGACTTGTTTTGGATGGGTTTTTTGGTTGGTTGGATTTTTGTTGGGTTTTGTTTCTGTTGTTGTTACAGCAACCTGTTGAGTGTGTTAAATTCTAATGGGCCTTGTGGAGAAATGTCCTGATGGGAACGGAAATGCTTCTCCTAAATAGGCTGTGCTAGGCCCTCATCAACAAGAAATATAAAACAGTATTCTGATTTCGTGTCATGCAGTCTTTAAATACATTGCTGAGCTGAGGTCTGGGCTGTGTAAGAAGAATCCAGGCAGAAGAAACTCTTTCTTAAACTGTCTCTGTCAGATGACACATGACACACTGAGACAAACTGAATTCTCTTAATTTCTCCCTGCTCTTTTTTTCCCCCTTCTATATTAGGCAGACCCATGGATTGAAATGACTGTTCTTCTGGCTTTATATATAAAGAGATAGATTTATATAGATAAATGTCACCTTTGATATTTGTAATGGCAGCTCTACAATATCATTAAACATTATTTTTTCAAATTTCAAATTTTTAGAAGAGGTAATAATATTGAGCAGTTGTACAAAAATAATTCAAATAAATCCTCTGGAACATATGGAGAGAGGCTGCTTATGATTGTAAAGCAAAAATACTAAACAATATACATCATTTGGGGACAGAAATTACATTATCTATGCTCTGTGTGATAATAATTACTTCACGTTTTTATTCTGAATGTTTACTAGTATATTTTACAGGAATCCATTACAGTGCTTACTTGAAAACCTCCTTTTTGGTTATTATGGATCTCATTCTTTTTGACTTTCCAGGGAAATGCCAGATGTTACAATTCCCTGTGGTGGGCTAATTATTTGCTAAATTTTTATTATTTTAAAATACATCAAAGATATGGTTCAACTATGTGAGCCTTGAAAAAATTAGTGGATTTTTTTATTGTTGTTGTTCGGGTTTTTTTTCATTTTAAACATAATTTTAAAACATTCCAAAACAATTCTCTTTCTGGTTTGATTAAAAGAATCATATGAGCCTGGACAGAGACCTCACTGCTCAGCTTTTAGCCTGAAGCAAATTTCCTTAAAAAGCCTGGGAGAAGGGGGTTGGAGGGGATGGAGGAAAATGAAGGAAGGAGGGAGGGAAGCCTCAACAGTGGAAATGCTGACCAAACCTTAACTATGGCATCATGAATGGCAATGCTATAATGCAATGCTAACAAGGACTCCTGAGATAAATACATCAATTAAAGGCTTGCAGGTGTGTCACTAGGGGTGGATAAAAAGAGGGAATGGGAAAGGATTTGTGCCGGTAGACCTTATGGTTTTGCTGTAATTAGTAATCTGTGCAGGTGTCTATTATGACTAACTGACAATAAATCTTGGTTTCTGTTTTGAATATTGCTTTTGTTTCCCAAGTTCCATGCCTGAAGGGGAGAAAGAAAATGACTAGAAGATTAATTACTGCAATGCTTAGTCCCAACAAGATAAAATGGAAAGTAGTAATCTACTGAATGAGATTAAATGTTGTTGTTATTATTATTTTCATATTTTATTTTGATAACAGAAAAATGAAGGCTATGTAGGCTGTGTGGGGGTGTATATGTACTGATTTTTGCGTAACGATGGAAAAATGTCTAAGCTGTGAACAGACTTTCTTCAAGCTATGTGCATAAGGCAAATCTTTTTTCTTCTTCAGAAAGATAATGGAAAGGTATTCAAACCTTCTACATTTGTGCAATAACCTCTAATTCTAAGCACAGTGATGAACTGTAAGTAAATTTTACCATAGAGCCATGTTTTCCTTAGCCTCTCCATCTGCTCATTTTTGACACCCCTGTCATTAACTGTCATTTTCCTTTAAATATACAGTGAAGCTGAAAGGCCAGCTCTACATCACATCATTTCAGATTAGGGGCAGTTCCTTTGAGCTGAGCACTGTTTAGGTGTCAGAAAGAAGTCTCTGACCTCTCTCGTACCACACTGCCGCAGGGCCTTAATTAGTCCTGACTCCAGCCATTACTGCAGAGAGGACAAAGGCGACCACATCATTTTTCTACTTAGGAAGTTAGCGTCTGACCTAATAACTTGTCCAGGCTGGCAGGACAGTGTAATGGCCGCGCAATGGCAGTGGGGATTATTTGTCAGATTCTTTGCTCCTCTGAATGTAGGAAAATCAGGGGAGTTAGCTGTTATATTCTTCAGTCTTGCACGAGCTGTTTTAGGCCTTCACTCTGTTGATTTGTCATGGAGAAAATGACAGACAGAAAGGGAGTCAGATATTCAGGAGAATAAAGAGTGTGATAACGAAGTGTGGAGTGGTTTTTGCCCTGACTGGAAGCATCTGATTATTTAAAATATCACTCATCTTTCAAGATCTGTTCTGGTGCTATTGACTTTAGTAGAATTTTATCACTTATTTCATGAAGAACAAACTCAAGTCTAGAGTCAAATTAGCTCCTTTTTTCTCTCTCCTTCTTCCTTTCCCTCACCCTTCTGCATCCCATCCCCCATCTCCTAGCAGTAATTCACTATCACATGAGAAGCATTTTACAGTGCTTTTGGCACAGCATTTTTGATCTATTTCACTAGAAATCGTACTCATTGCATCAGATGTCAGCATTATGTAGTTCCACAGAATCTCCTTAATTTTTCTATTTGTTTAGTAATGTTCCACTGAGAAAGCTTCATGCCAGAATACAAACATTTCTTAATCTAGAACTCTTTCTCTCTCTTATTTTATTTTATTTTTCTTTCTGAAATTATTCAAAGCAATTGGAATTGCTGTAAAAGTTGCACAGTCTCACATCACATTCCTTTATTATCAGCCAGTGTCACATGCTGCAGCACAGAAGCATGTTTTATGCTACTGCAGCAGAAATTGCTTTCACTGTAAGTACAATTCAGAGAGCTGGCAAGATGATCTAAAACGTGCAGCAAGCTAAGACTCTGCTGATGATCGGTTTGTCAAGGTATAGGTATCATGAATACATAGTATTTTTGAAAGCTATTTAACCATAAGCAATTTGTCTATTAGTTTGAGGCTTGAGATTTGTCCTTTTTCTATAGACAGTAAGTAATTCTTCCTCCTTGTCTTACACCTCCCTCAAAGCAAAAAGAAAGAAAAGGAAAAATTTGGTTCTAATTCTGATATGCTTTTCCACACCTCTTGGTCTTTGTAATTTTAGTTCTAGTTAGGATTATTTTTACTGTAGTGACTTTGAGCCAGGTCAGAGTCTCAGAAATACCATAATGTTACTGCATCTCCAAGGAAGTCTCTTCTGAAGTGATCACACAAAGGTAATTACAGTATTATCAAAGCTGCAAAATGTTGCATTGGTATTTCTGGTGCTCAAACAGCATTTAAAGCAATACTGTGCATTCAACAGGGCCCAAACAGAGCAAAATTTGCAAGAGGCTAGACAAGTTTCTATGTAGAGCTATAACATGGAATAAGACTGTTGGGGCCAGACGCTTCAGTCTATGACAGTGTGATCAAGCATTATTTCATTTAGTCTGTGAGCTGAAATAATAGCCTATAAAGTGTTTCAGAGTAGTCCTTTGACTACATATCATATATTGCAATTTCCTTATTCTCTTTTAGATTACCCTCATACATTGATTTTTTTCTGAGCAGCAGGAAGGTGAACTTTACCTTTCTGAGCATAAATAACTCCAGATTCAGAAATGTTCATTTCACCAGAAAGTTAGAGCACAAAAAAAGGTCTATATGAAGGAAGGGGCTTCTGACTTTCTGTGTATCTGTATGTCTACAGAAGTTTATTCTCCAGAAACGGGAACGGCATCTACTGGCAGCTATTTCAGCAATTTAGCTGATGCTTTTTTTGCCCTCCATTTGCTGAAGAACAATATCTGGTCTGTGATTCCATTCATAAGTTAGGTTAAAATTTTAAAGGGCCACTGCCTAGCAACTTACGCTTCTTAAGGCTTGACACTTTTATTATGAAAAACACCTTAAAATGAGAGTTGCTTGCCGTCATTTTCCCACTGCACTGAAGCTCTCAAGAAGGGCCGATGGAGAAGAACCTCGATGTAAAGGCGACCTGGACACAGGAGTCCCTTCCACCTGCCACAGAGCCAGTCCTGGGGGCATTGCTCCGTTCAGCTGTCACGGATGAATGGCAAAAAGGGAGACCTCATCTTCCCCTCTGTCATTTGTCTAATCAAGATTAAACACATTGTCAGATTTTTGGCCACTTCACTGCCTCTCCCCACTGGTAGTAAGGCAAATGGGTTGCTCTAGCAGAGGGACATGGAACTGCCTGGGCTGTAAGTAGAGAGTAAGAAACTAGGGAATGTGGTGAATATGTATCAGAGTTTCTCTCTCAGCAGAGACTTCCTTTCTTTTGTGCCCTATGTGGAAGGCTAGAAGTCGTTCTAAGGTGGTTGGTTTTCCAGTCTTTATGATTTGGATTCAGGGGATTGGGAGGTCGCTAATGTGTACCATGGGAAAAGTAATAAATAATCAATATTGTATTTGCTTTTATGAGGCTGTTACTTGTGCATACACAGTAAGGACTGTACACATGTAGAAGAATATACATGGCCATTAATAAGCCTTAAATGAGCTTACAATATTTGCTTTTACAATATCTTTTTATATTACTGGTAAATAATAGACATTTTCTATCTTCGAACAGTTGTTTTTTGGTTTTTTTAACAAAGGTTGTTTGAGAGAAAAAAGTCCAGAAAGGAAGGACAATCAGAGACAAGGACTACTTTTCAAGAACATTAAAGCTTAGACACAAACTCAGAAAAGCCCAAGAAATAAAAGTTGAGTTTGACATGGTATTTTTCTGTTTTTCATTTGTGCTTATATGCACCTTCCCTTTTCTTTTTTTCCTGGTTTTTGGTTTTTTTTTCATCTCCTTATGTGGTAAGATGAGGAGAGAGTGTCAAGCTTAGAATATTTTGGCTTTCGTTGCTTTGAGTCATAACTTTACTGTTGCTAAGACCTACCTCTTTGGCCTGTGAATAATAGTTTTTATGTCATGATGGTATAGTTAGAAGAATCAGATAGTTTTAAAGCATATTCAACCATCCTTTTTACTTACTTTTAATCAACTTGTTCTTCCAAACAAGGTATGGAATTGATAGCTGTTATTGATTGCTTGTAGCATTACCTAATCTTCACTAAATGTAGGAAGCTTTTCAGATTTAGAAAGGTGGCAGAAAATGTCTAGTAATGATGCTGCTGGGAATTGAAGCTCAATACCATGGTCAGTATAAAAGTGATATAGCTATAAGAGGTATTTTATTATAGGCCCATTGTTTTTTATTAAATGCTCAAGGTGGTGTAATTTACAGATATTTTGAAGTTGCTTATGTTGTTATCAGCTGTTTCAGTATTTCATTTGTTTGAATTTACACCAAGAAAAACTTTTATTGAAGATAATTTTCTGAAACTTTGGAAAACTGCAGAATGTAAGGAATACGGTACTGTAATAATGTAAAAAAGGGGATGTCATTTATGCTTTCAATACAAAAGGGAAAATATAAGAAATCATTACTAAAACAGATATAAACGTGACCTTCACTGTAGTTCAGTAATTATCCTAGTCCACAGTATGGTGTTTGGATCATGATTTCCTTTATTTCCTCTTTGTTTTCATTTTTATCTGGGTACTTCACTGGTGAGTAATAGCTAAAGGGAACCCATTTATGCAACGCGAGCATTCAGTTTGCAAGTGAATTTGCTTGTAGCTATTGCCACATTTGAACCTCACTAATGTATGTAAATTAAAAACTCTGGTATTTGGATCGCTCCTGTTTGAAATAAAAACAGAATCTGATCATTACAATCTGCAAGCCAGGTATTATCACTGGACTAGTGAGCCGCTGATGATAAATTGTACTGAATAGCTTGTGGATAGAATATTTTATCTCAGTTCTCTATCACACAGCACTGCATAAAATAAGAATGATTCATCAAGCATGAGAGCTGGTGGTTTATGAAATTCATTGCTCACGGCAAGTGTATTTTTTAAAATTCAAAAGACAAAGCAACTCACAAGGGTTATTTAGTAATCAGTGTGAATTACTTCTAGGTATAAGCCTTAGTGGAAAAAATTAAAAATACATTTGCTGTACAGGAAGCATTATTGCTGTAGGTGCTATAATTTAACTGCTTCTCATCTATACTTTTGTTTTATTGTGCATGTGTGTGTGTGTATCTGTGTGTGACCATTTTGGATTCCAGTCCTCCTCCCCTTTATTTTTAAAAGTGAAACTGCATAATCAGTTGTAACAGGATTATTACATCGAACAAGTCTATTCTATGCACTCAGCAGAAACATCTTCAGGGGCTTGTACACCTTAGGCTGCAGAGGATATTTTGTTTATTCAAAAAGACATGTAAAAGGAGAAGAGCAATATAAAGTCATCTTTTTTTCCTTCAGATTTACAGTAAGAATGTTTCATTTCTTCTTGTGTATTGATGTCCCAAGGCAATGTTCCAAATGAAAAGATAATAACTTATGAAGAAGTGTCAAAAACTAATTAAGTTTTGTAACTTGTTTTTCCTTCACATAAAGTATATTTTTCATCACACTGTCCAGTCACATGCTGGGATTTCTGCTAACATCATCACATGCCAGTCACACCAAATCTCAGTGGTTCTTCTACTCCTGTCATTATTTTCAGCATCAATTAATTTTCTTGTGACCTCGCCTTTAGAAAATGTAGCAGGGAATTATCAGTGCATGCTTTGTACAGTCTATTTGGAAGGCATTAGGCCACTGTGTGTATTTGGAAATGGAGTAGGCCAAACATTATATTTTCTCACCTGCAGGGTTGCCTAGTAACCTGAATTAAGGATTTTCACCAAGCCTTCAAGACAAATAGAAAAACTGTAAAGCAGGTTGACCCAGGTGGGAGACTCAGACCCACTCACGTAGATTAGCATTTTGAGTGGGGAAATGTAAAACACAGCTCCTCATTAACATTGTTGTGGAAATAGTTTTTGTAATTAAAGCAGCCTATTTTCTTGGCAAGCGAAAGGCATGTGATGCATCGTATTTCACTGTTGCTAAATTTGTGTTGTGAAGTATACTTTGTTTTACTTTTTGACATATTATTGGCTTGTGGACTGTCGAAATTGAGCACTCGATGAAGGCATTGAGGAAATGTCTTTAAAATACGTAAATATCTCTTTGGTGGCGTTCTCACTAAAAGCACACACGCTTGCATGCGTTGGGTAGCAGTTCACGTAGATATGTTCAGCTTTCATTTAATCACTTCAAGGAACTAAATTCCTTGTTTAATGTATTGCCATTGAAAAGAAAGATTAGTGTACTTTAGAGGTGGGGGTCATTCTTTGTAACGCTATTACAGCTTTGTCCTTGACATGCAAGATTCCTCCAGAAAAGGAAGAGGCAGGGGGGGTGGGGGGGGGAAGAAGCTGGAAATTCTGCCTCAAAGGTACAAAGCAAAGAAGTAGCACAATTAGAATGTCGGCACATAGTGACAGTCCTCTGCAAATGATGGTGTCAGGCCACTGAGGGGCCGAGGGTGGCAGGAGTGACATTCACCCTAGCAAGATGGAAATAAATGCCCTGTTTGATAAAAGAAAACAGACAATTTATGTATACCCTGAAGAGTTAACAGCTAGTGAGCCATTCCTATGGGTCAAGTGCTGCATTTGCATTTTGATGGGATGTTATCAAGTAATTAATGCACCAGTCAGGATTTATTACCTCAGGAGTGAACTGAAAGGTTCATTACAAAATCGGTTTCACTTGAAGATAGGCATTTCCTCAGAGTTAGCTTTTGACATGTTGTTCCTAGCTCTCTCTGCCTGTGGCAGCAATGGTAGAAGGCCAGTGAGGTGAAATTCATTGCTTAATAAGGGCATTCACTTTGGGTATTCTTGTGATAATAAATGTATACATCAAGGCCGCACTGCCTTGTCAGTTTAATTGCTTCTTGTGCTCCTTAACAAGCCAATCTTAATCAGTCTGGACCATGTTATGAATAATTTAGGGATCAGCAGACTTCACGCTTAATAAGATATACTAGATTATAAAACTTAAGTGCACTGTTTATAGAAAGCACAGAAAACACTTTAAGTTTTTATTAGCAGCAAGGAAAAAAACCAAAACAAACCCAAACGCGGTAGTGAGGTTTTCTAACACTTGCATTTTGTGAGCAACAGCTGTGTGTCTCCATGCCCAAACCCCCTCCACTTCTGTCAAAGGGCCACGGTTCGGCCTCTCTGTCCCCCTAAGCGTCCGCCAGACATAATGGGAAATTTGAGCAAGCCTTGAGATTAAAGCTCCGAATCTGTGGCCAACCAGCAATTGTCATTTTAGAAAACATTCTTTTATCTTTTTTAAATGCAAAGCAGATCTTATTTTAAAACATTTTCTGATGGACAAAAATTACCTTTTTGTTGTTTGGTGGTACATTGGTACTGCGTACATGGAATTTAATGCAGCTATTTGGATTTGAGATTGCGTTGCCAATCCTATATCAACAATAGGATTTTTAAATGTTTTTCCTTTGTTTAATGACAAAGGTGAAATATAGGATCGACTGTAAATCACTCATACATAAAATGTGAATTATTAAAGTAAAATACTTTTTATTTATTAAGGTGATACAGAAATACATTTAAAAGTAACAGAAATAGTCTCCAATCTCTGTGAGCCTGTTATGATTCCTCCGTCTAATAAGTGTTTTTTGATTAAAAAGGAACGTTTAACTTTTTTGTTTTAAAAGAATTCTTTGTCCTCCATTTTACCTCAACATTTGCAGGCTATAAGTTGTCCACAGAGTAATGCATCATTCAGTTTATGACATCTAATAAAGGCCTACTGCAAGCATTAGAACCAGGTGCTTCAACAATTTTCCAGTCTGCTTGTAGCTGCTTCTGTTTGTTCTCTTGTAGCCTAGATAGGAAAGAAAGAAAGAAAGCAAGAAAGAAAGAAAGAAAGAAAGAAAAAAACCTAACAAAGACCTGCAATATTTTTCATTATTTTCTTTTTTATTCCTTTCTGTTTAAGACTTGACACATGCTGACAGCACTACGGTATCATTTGATGCCCGTGTAAACAATAGCTGCATGTATTTCTGAACACAGAGCGTATTTATTAGTATAAATAGAGATGTAATTAAAGGCTATGCTTTCAGTCGTTAGATAATGTATTAAAATAATGTTATTGTTCAAATACATTTATGAATCAGGAAGATAGGTACCGGTAAATGAAAAAACAACTTCAAACCTATTTCCCAACCTATAGCTGGACTATCATACTCCTTTGTTCTTGTGCAGGTTAATAGAGATTGAGGAGATGGGCAGAGGAAAAGCAGTGCAATTTTCTGCTATTTAAGCTTGGCGAAATGGCACTCTTCAGGAAGCAGCAAAAAGTATGAAAGCGTAATAGGCATTTTAAAAGTAGAAGTCCATATAGCTGCTTGAGGGATCCTCAGATTTAGGCATGCATAGAATCACGAATGAGATAATCAGCATTGTGAAATTGAAACCTGTCTGCTGCCTGCTGCTGTTCTTCCCTCTTTCAGTGGAGTGATTTGTAACACTCATCTTCTTCAGGCAAGGCAGCCTTCAAGATTATCCAGAACTGTCAATAGTAATTGCCAAAGTATTTTATTACCTACAGAAAATCAAAGGAATTTTATAACCAACACTTATCAAGTTTCAATACACGGTATAAAGAGAGCAATTTTAGTTGGAATACAATCGTGTTTGGCTTGCTTTTATGTTCTTGAGACAATTCCTGTGCAACCAACTACAACATTCACTGTATTTAAGCTGGAGGCAAGAATATGCATGTGTACTTGTAGTTTAAAAAAATTACATAATGCTTACAAGCTTCTGCAAGCAAGAATGGTTTTTAATTGCCATGCAGACTATGCCTTAACTAATTACTTCTAAAAAGAATGAGGTTTCTGTAAAACTTGAGATGACATTTTGAAATTCTGACAGTAGATACAAGTTTAACTGGGGCATTCTCTGTCATGAGGTAAATAAAATGCCTGGAAATTGGCAAAATATGACACTGATTATAAATCTGAAAACATTAATGTTGCAGATCTTATTATAGCCTCTAAATACTACTACAATGTGAACCACAGTTGTGATTGTCAGCTGTTCATTTAACACAATTCTGTTTTGCTACAGGGTCACCCGTGATTCAAAGCTTTTCAGATCCTTGGGTTCTCACTCAGGCTATGCATGAGTGAGGACTGCATCTTCTGTTCAACAGTGCTTTTCTGAGCTGTGCATTTCACTTTCCTTCCCTGACACCAGGGAAAAGGAAAGTGTGACTGTCTAAATGCTTGGTGGGAGAAAATTCGGTTTCTACTTTTGACAAAGTATTTCCCCTCTAATTCATAATGTCAAGACTTCAGTGGCACGACTGACTCTGTGGGTTCTTTTAAAAACAAATATACAAATTCATGTGTGAAAAATAAATTGGCATGGGGAAATGCCTCTTTTTAAGTCCCAAACCTGATAGGTGCACTTGTGTTTTGAGTCGTGCACAGGATTTTATTCACGGCACCAAAAAGCAGGTGTCATTTCTATTGAGGGGCTGCACTGAAAGAGAAATAAGCTATGAACAAATTTGATACTACTACAGCCATGAAGCCATGATAATAGCATAACAGAGAGCTCTCCTTTCAACTGTGTACCTCTTTCTCCACAAGCTTTTGTTTTTTAAAAAAGACCTGTTAATTGAATTATTAATTGTTGTTGAAAGGGTACTTTACCAAGAACCTCCTTTCATAGCACTGCGATATATGAAAAATTTAACAAAATGGTAATTAGGGGAGAGGTTATTTATATACTATTAAAATGCTGATGTAATTATCAGAGAGTTATTCAATTACACCGGATAATAGACATTTTTAATGTAAGGAAGATGGCTAGCCTGCTGGAATTTTGCTAATATGAGGAACTTACCTTGGGTCCTGTATTTTTTTCACTCTTATAATTTATACTAATTTGTTTATATTGTACAGTGTGTGAAACATGCATTGCTACATTATTCCATCTAGTGTTTCTATATGGATTACAGTAGTGTGTTATATACATCAATCAAAATTCTGCAGATATTTAAGCACATCAGAAGAAATGGTACTCATTTTTCCCTTTTGAAGAGAACTTCATTACTTCACCTGCACATCCTGAAAGGAGGAATATTTAGGGCTAACACAGAGTTAACACAACAATCTCATTTCTTGTTTACTTAGAGCTGCGGGTTTTAATTATATAATGGCAGGAGAAGCTGATGTTTGTATTTTGAGGGCTTGGAACTTTGTATTTGAACTAGATGGGTGCAAACACTATGCCCTTTAGTCCCCAGTTGTCTTAGTAGAATATTGTCCCATTGATAAATCTGGAATTGTCAAAAGCCAACGTGGGCGTGTTGCCACAGTAACGTATGTATTAAAAGTATTGGGATATTTTGTTTGATTCATTTTAATTTACACTTTTCCACTCTGGCTGTACATTTAAGCATTTTAGAAGTCCCATTAGTTTGTTTATTAAAAGGAAGGAAAAGTACAGAGGAATATGCTCTATTATTCCAGATACTGAACAGCTTGAGAAATGACTAGTGATCGTTTTTCTAATCAGATATATGATCGTGGAGACTGTCATGATGTAATGGTGATATGGACATGTGGCTATAATACCATTTTCTCAGAAGAGGAATGATTTGTCTCTGATTCTAAGCTGATTGAAGTATTGGCATTCAAAGAATCAGAGCATAGGAACAAAAGAATCTGTCTGTACAAAGCTGTACTACATCTCATATAAACCTAAAATGCCTGGCAATAAAATTGAGTATTTTTTTTTTTTTTCTTCAAAAAAAAATCCAGAATGCAAGCTGTTGGAAGTTTTAAAACAGGAAAATGCAGAACAGGATATTTGTAGATATTAGTTCAGATACAGTTTTCTGTTTGGACACAGAATCTGAAAATGCTTCAGCTAAAATCAGCTTAGCAGTAGCACAACTCTATTAAATTTAGCAGAGCTAGTCTTAATTTTCACTAGTTTGTATGAGAAAACTGTAATTGTCACTCATTACTGTAGAGAAATAAATTGCATTTCTGTCTTAAGTCTTTGTTTGTTTAAACCCTGTATGGTTGCATTTAACATTGGATTAGGTAGGGTAAGAGTTTACTGTGAAATTGCACAGCTGTATTTGTACAGAGCTGTACCTGATTCCCACCTCCTGTAGTGTGAGCAGTGGTAAGTGAACTGTTTCTGTGTTGTTCACTCACTCTGTCAGATCGAAACTCAGCTCAATAGCATTAAACTAGCTCCCATTTGAAAGATTTGTCTTACAAAACCCTGAAAACTGCTCTGAACATGCATACATTGATTTTGTAGCTGGAATCTCCTGAGCTTTGATGAAAAGGAGACTCCACATGCAGGTGAAAGAGGGTTTACCTCTTCAATATTAAAAAAGGAGAAGATTAAGGATTTTTGTTCAGCTAAGGCTGAACTAATCAGTGACATGTGAAGGTAAGAGACCTGGCCTCACGCCTATAGTATGATAATGTTATTTTCTTTAGTCGAACAACAAGTTCAAGTTTCTCCAGTAGCTGCCTCTGAGTAACTGTCTACCATTATTCCCATTTGCACAGGTAATTGAATATCCAGGGGTGCAGCAGTAAAGGGTTTTTTTTAGCCACAGTGAGAGAGGTATTTGTCATGTTCATTGCAGGAAATTTTCTCAAATTTTGTCCTGGAAAAGATGCAACTGTTACATCAATTCACTGAACACCATCTGTATCATGGTATTCTAAATGATGAGCAGTTTGGTATTCATGGAGGAGATAAGGGCTTTTTTTGGAATCAAAAGTTCAATTTCTTTCTGTTAAGTTCTGTTAAAACATTAGAGAATGAAGATGAGTGATTTTCACAAGCTTCCAGGTTTCACTCTAAAGTAAAAAGTTCATTTAGGCTTCCAAGTTGGAGAACCTTTCTTTTGTGTCCTTGTTAAAGACATATTCTGCACAATACTTGTGGTTATCATAGCACATAGAACTATATGAGTTTTAGTGGAAGAAGGGTAGAGTGTCTTTAATTTGCACATGTCATCACTGAGAAGAGAATGTCACCACAATGTAATCCTGGGGAAAACAATAGTTTTTCACCTTCTACTATCTGATCCAGCTTTCTCTTGTATTCACCTGTAGAAAGTCAGATAGCAAAAATGTTCCTTGAAATTGTGGCACAGGTAAGGCTTTGCAAGATATAGAGGGAGAAGGCAGTAATTGTTTGAACGAACTAGCTGTGCTGTAAGATATCATAGCATGTTACAAATATATCTAAACTTAAGTCTTATGAGCCATGCTTTTGATCTGTAATAAGAAATACAGTAACAAGACTAAAATGAATGCTACAGAGACAGTTAAAACTAGATAAGATGTTTTCAGAAATTAGATAACATTTATTTTTCATCATTTATAAGAATCACTTCTTGTGCCTGTTAGGCATATGGTGGTTGCATTCTTGCACAGCGTGGTTTTTCTTCAGCAGATCTGCTCCCCTGCCATCCTTAAACTGAGGTCACACTCCATAAGCACGTGGAAGTCCAAATAAAAGAGGGTAGCTTCTTAACCATATCTCATAGTTTTAAAACTAACGATGACTTATCTGGAAAACTAATTGTGGATGATGACTTAGCCTTACTTCAGTCTGAACATAGAGCAGAGAGGACAAGAAAAACAAGCTGTGAAATAACTCACAGGACTGGAGGGTTATTTGTCTAACTCAGTGAAATTGTGAATAATCTTCAAATCCTGCTGTAAAAAATAATGTGCAAATACTGCTTAGTAAATTTGAGTTAAAACTCAAATGTATTTAATGACCGCATATATTCTTGAAAGTATTTAGTGCTTTTATTGACAGAGAACTATTTATTTTACCACAGCATTTCCAGTTTGCTTGACTTACGAGACTCAATAGCAGATCCATAGCAATTCCAAATAGAGGAACTTAAAAGCAGTAATGATGAATTTAGGCCAGTTGCAATTTAAAGGAATGTTGCTGACATTTTAGAATTACATGATTCTCTTGGAATTCATTTCATACTTTAATTCTGTTATACCAAGAAATGTTAGATGCAAGGGTGGAAGGTGAACTGGTAGCCTTCTTTTTTTCCTAAGCCAGTCCGTAAAGATGTCCCTTCACCTCTTTGATGTGATAAAGGAAGTGTTAAATCAAAGTGATCCTTATTCTGTATCTTGGGACAGAATACTGCTTAAGCCAATTGCTACTATTCCTGAGTGTTTTAGACAGTGAACCATGCATCTCTCTCTGCACATCAGAGAAGATTGTAGCAGTCATTGTGCCACCTGCTATCACTTAATTAGTATAATCATCTAATTTCCAGTTGGAAATAATGGCATCATTCACTTTTTAGTAATTGTAACCCTCATAATATATTCCAAATTATGTTACACTAACATTATGTGATTTAGAAATATTAGGAGAGGGTATTTGCTTTGCATTTGTACACTGGTCTTTCTGATCTTGACTCTCACTTGGCAGCAAAAGTCCAAAACAGGTTTTCTCTTTTATTATAATCCTAAAAATATCACTGTTCCATATCATAACTCTGCAAATGGGCCTTTGGTAAGTACGGTTTAACCTTTAGTGAGTGGACAGAGAAAAGGAGAAACAATGGAAACAGAAGCTTGACATGATGTAAAACACACCCAGGCTTCAAAGAATTTGATCTTGTTTCTTG
Organism: Brachypodius melanocephalos; assembly: GCA_013398615.1. Classification (NCBI taxonomy): domain Eukaryota; kingdom Metazoa; phylum Chordata; class Aves; order Passeriformes; family Pycnonotidae; genus Brachypodius; species Brachypodius melanocephalos. The sequence goes on from VZSR01001685.1 coordinate 27,034,959, forward strand.
GCAAAATAATTTTTTAAAAACAGATTGTTGGTGATCATGTATGCAAGTTATATTTTATATAGGTTCTGTTTGTGGTTTTCGGTTTAAAGAATAATTTCAGTTGATCAGAATAAGTCTTAATGTTTAAACATTACTATACTGCAGTGGTTTTTTTTGCTCCTGGAGATTTCATCACAGCAAATGAATAGGTAATAAATGAGTCAGTTTGGGGCTGCTTCATTTCACTGGACGGTTCTGGGCTATGAGGCTTCGAAAACAGAAAGAGAGAGAAAAAGAGAAAGAAACAGGCAATGACATGAAGGGATACAGGCAAACCTGAGCCACCGTCAGAGCTAACCCTCCCCCATTCCCAGTGATACTGTCTGGCTAAGCAAAGCACTGCCACATATATATCAGGCAAGGTTATTACCACTCTGCTTTGTAAACATGCTGTGCCTCCTGGACATCTTCTATTTTTATTTCATTTTTGTGTTATATCTTATATGTAAATCTAGGCTGGCGAGAGTCAGGAGGCATTCGTAGCGTTGGGCCAAATTCATTCCAGGTGCAGTTTCAGGTCTGTCGACTTCAATGAAATTACACCTGGGATGAATTTGGTCTATTATTAACTATAGAGATTACATGTCCAGCTTCCATAGTATACTAAAATACCCAGAATACATATAAATAATGAAGTATGTAATTACAGTCCTGGTTTTAATTTGTGTTCCTAAATGTACTGATGCTTTTGCACATGTTTATAGTTATAGCTATGCTATTGTAGTATATTTTTGTTTAGTGCAAATATATTTGGGTTTTTCTTTAAAAGAGATATACACACAATGTTTACTTTCAAATGTCTCAGTAAATCTTTCAAAATCCATATGATGGCTGATTGCATATAACAGTATTAAATTATATTGGTCTTAAATATCAGAGAGAGAGAGAGAGCAAGAGAGACAAGCATATGCAGGACATCACGATACTGCCCCTTAAAATCTTTCTACAAACAATGAGCTTACCTTCCTATGGATTATATGTTAATCTATACTCACAAATAGGTGATCTTGTCAGAGTTGATATGAGCCAGTAGAACTGTTTCCCATCAACGCAAAATATTTCAATTCATTTTTATGTTTCCTGTCTCAAACAGTGCTTAACAGGTCAGTTGACAGGAATTTGTGCCTGACCAAACCCCAAATTTTATTTAGGCAGTATTTAAATGGACTCTTCCTTCATTAGGATATTAAAAAAAGCATAAATATGACTTACCTCTGCGTGCATCTAATTCCTTTTGCTTCCCCTGTATCGTTTTGCACATTCCTGCACCTTTCAGCATGGAGTGCTGTGAAGACCTGGTAAGCGAGTTAAAGTCAGATGACGCTAACGAATCCCAGCGCAAATGACTGAATCAATAGGAAACCAGCCACTGCTGTTTAAGTGTATCGATAAATGTACCTTTATTTTCTCTTGAATGGATAAGTGTCGCAGTTAAGAGTCCTATGGATCTCTTAATTGAAAGTTAATTTTAAATCAATAAAGAGAGTCATTTAAATATTGATCAGTCCTTTCTACACGAATTGTTAGCTGATTTTTTTTTTTAAACAACTTTGTTTAAATGCAATCAATAGCCCACAATCAGTGCATTCCATAAAAAATTGACAGATGTTCCCAAAATGCCTGCTAGGCATAATCTTATCTGTTTACATATGTAGCATAGATATTTCAGTTCTTTTCAAATGTACCCAGGTATCTATGGCAGAAATGTGATTTCCTTAAATACCAAACTGCACTACTAAAATGCATTCTTCCCCTTCTTTTTCAGTACAGTGATTTAAAATTAAAAAGGAAGAGTTCTTGGATTTCCTTTGATTCTACAAATAATATTCATATTGTTTTACTAGTGCAGGCAGACTGCAAAAGAAGAATGACCTTGTTTTGCTTATAGGGAAGAGAGAGATAAGCACTCATATGGAGCACATGTTCTCTGGAATTTGTGTGTCATAATCCATCAGATGTGTTCCTATATGCAAAAGAATACCTAGCTTTTAATTATATAGACATTTACGTACACTTTGTGTATGCGTGTTGAATAGTAAGGACTTTTAGCTTTATTTCATGGATATGGTCTCTCTCCTCAGCAGTACATAGCAAGACTATTTTGTCTCAATTTGACAAAGCACACAGTAGAGTTAAAAGGATACAAATTTCATTTCATGAGATTCGCTGGGATTAACCTAATAAAATAAACGTAGCTACATGTGGCTTTCAACATTTCAGCAAATATGACACTCTTCTAAGATGCCTTCCCACAACACTTTCAGTAATTTGCCTGCAGTGGCCTGGTACAATTTAGTTTGTCACACCTAGTGATGAAGTCAGACTGGACACTTTGGTACAAGCAATATGAATTGAATTTTTTCTCCTGTACACTCTAATTAATTACAAAGTCATACTTTGATGTACACAGTTCTGAAGTCCTGAAGTTGGCCTTTAATATTATTTTCCTTATTTTTCAATTTTCAAATCCAGTGCCTTTTAAGAGAGGTTTGTACTTCTAAGTAATTAAGCCCTTTTTGAAGTATGAGAACATAAAGTTGACTATAAAAAATCACAAAATTACATATATATACAATTTGTCAAAATTAACACTTTTACTTTCAGTGATCTGACTTAAATATAAAATAAAATTGACTGACAATTATTTTGACTGACATCTAACTGAAGAGTATTACCATGATAGTGTTTCGTAAGTGACAAACTAAAAATTAAGTCCCGTAAATAAAACTGTTTATGACACATAGTAATTTAAGGCAGAAAATAATAAACAATTTTTTTTTAAGATTACTGTCTAAGGAGAGTAGGGGTTGCTTGGGGGGAAAACATCTGACATGCAATATAATTTACTCTATTTCTGCTATTAATACAAATGCTTCCTGCTGTTCTGAAAATCCACTGTTTCTTAATCCAGCATTATTGTCCCCTTAATGCAGCATTTCAAACCCATTTCACTCCATTTTCTCTTAGAAAAGCCATATTAAAAAGGAAGATTAAAAAGAAAGGACCAGGTATCATTGGTTCATATGCATATGGGTTCAGCGTGTGAGGATGCTGTTTCTAGGACTGGCCTTAAGGTGTGACTGATAGATCTTATTTGTCTGATAGAGTTGACCAGGGAAATAGAGCTACAGCTGGTTACTTCATTAGGTCCTCTCATTGATTGAACCCTGCTGAAGTGATGCAGCAGGCTCCTGAGATAACTGCTGGTAATAGAACAAAATGAATTCTTATCACAGAGATTGGAAAGGCCATTAACCCTGGCCTCCAATGCTTTTCAGAGGTCACAGACAGGAAGCCAAGCGGTGACTGGGAAAACTCTTTTCTGTCTAACTACAGGTCATGTTAGAGGGGGTCTGTGACTTTTTTACCCTTCGGCTTCTGTACAGATGAAACTGTTACACTGGCAGATGTTAATAATCAGCTGTAAATAAATATTGGAAGCAGAAGAAGAAAAATGAGAAAGCACAGGAATTTTTTTCAATAAATATTTAATAAAAGAGCAATTGTTTCTGTGATATTTACTGCCAGTTCTGCTGTAGATTTTTGCCTAATACTTTTTCATATAAATTGAAAAAAGAAATACGTAGAGGCACTTAAAACCAGAAATTTAATATGGTTTTATATAAAAATACCTTTCCTTCCTTCCTTCAAAGATGAGAATTATAATTGCCTGCTGCTGCCTGCTTGCCTTGTTCAGCAAGCCTATCACCAGTTCATCTGTGAATTAGTGCAGGGCACTGTTTGCCTTTCACCTGGTTGAGAAGGGTATATATCTAAGTAACAGTCCTATAATTTACATTTAATGCAACCTTTCAATTGACCAAGAGCCCACAACCTAAGCCCCCATCTCACAGCTGAGGACTTTCCCACATTTGTCAAGTCAGTGCCACTCCAGCATCAGCCAGGAGAAATCATCCATTTAAAGCCTGGAGCTGCACATGACAATTTTCCTATTGCTTGTGAGAAATCCAGCCATGGCAGAGGTAGCTTTGTGTTTTACTTTTTTTTTGACTCTTGCTTTCAGCAGCAGTGTTTTATTATGCACATGGATTAAAAAAAAATATAGTGGGATGCATCTTATAAAATTAAATGGAACATTTTCTCTGTATTACTGACATATTTAAGGCTATGCAGATATGTGTTGTAGGTTGATTTTAGCAGTATGTTGGTGGCTTCTATCCTTGTGATTGTGATTTAATTTCAGTGTCTGTGGTCATGTGGTATTCTCTGCTGGAGCCAATCTTTCACAAGGAGCAAGTTCATTTAAATGTAAATGGGGTCCTGTGGATGGAAAAACTACATACTTCATGTCTTCAGCGACCCACCCAAGCATTTGGTTTGGCCTTCCATGCATAAATAATAACAAGAAGGTATGCTGTCATTGCCTTGCTTGAAACACCAGAAGTGGTTTGGCACAGCAAAAACCCCAAGCACTAAAAAGAGATTGGTTTGGATAAACTCACAGTTCAGATGCCCATCCTGATTAAACAGTGTAAAAAAAAAAAAAAGAAAAAAAAAGTAAGAGAGAGAGAGAGAGTTATGAAGTTATTTTGAGAAGTTGTGAATTACAGGAACAGCTGAAAACCAACTCAGGCTAAGAACATACCATACCTAAAAATACTCTGAAGTAGCAGAAAGCTTGTCATTTTGTTAACTTGAATGGATTTTTGCTCTTAATTGTTTGTAGCAATTTGCAAGAGTGGGATGTGAATGTGGTATAAGTGGCAATATAATTAGCATTAATTTAGCATAAAAATGCAAACCTACATTTTCTAAGTAGTTACCTTCCCTTCCGCTTAAACATGGAAATATATTACATAACTCTAAAATATGTGTGGCTTTTTTCCAAGGTGTTTTTAAATATGACAAAATGGAATGCCTTTTCTTTTTTACTGTTGTATATAAGGAGATATGAAAGATTGCACAACTCCTTTGTTATCAAAACCTTTGTGGTATATTTCCACACTCCTAAACTCATGTGTTGACTTTTCATACTCCAGGTGTATTTCAAGAGAACTGAAAAATCTCCCTTAGAAATTCCCTTTCCCACCAAGCAAACTCATAAACAGGTTTTCATGTGTGTGGATGAATAGATATATTTTCAGGATTACTTCATTAAGTGCACACTTTTATTTATCTCATTTATTAAGAATGTTATGTTCTGTTGCAGATGTTTCAGGGCATGACACATGGGCCTGGAATCTCAGTGTGTGATACCTTTGGTGAAACTCACTTATGAAACATCCAGACTTCCAGTTAGTTGTGCTCCGCAGTAGGAACTTAGAATTTTGACTTTGTTCCAGAGCTGTAATAACAGACTGGTATTTACTGTTTTCAGAGATTTCTGAATAATATTTGATAAGCTTTCCTCTTGTTTTTTTTAAGTGGCATTAGTTCAAGACGAGCTAGATTTAAGAAGTACAAGATTTGCTATCCAGGGTAAGAAACAGGATATTAGTGTTTGTGTTACTCAGCTATATTAGGTGTAGCTGTGAATCAAATAATTTTGTCCAGGAAGCTTCAAAACCTAAAATCTTCATATGTTAGTTCCTCTTCCCTTATTTCATTGAGTGGGTTATGTAATAATAATCAAAGCTGTATGTTCAGTTTTCCTAAACATTCTAGTGAAATTAATGTGTTATGGGTACAAATAGTGGTGAGCAAATAGGGTTTTTTTTCTATCGTGTTATTCACCATTAGGGGATATACATGTTGTGCTGTTTTTCATTATTTGGTTACATTCCATACGAACTGATTTCCACAGAATCTCTTAAGTCTTCTAGATGTATTTGCTGACAACCCTATACTGTTAGAGTCTTTTAATTAAAAAAAAAAAAAAGATAATAGACCTCAAATACTGTCATGATAGATCTGAAGTTCCAACCTTCTTCCTGATATGTGAAAAACAATGCTGTTAGTTACAATGTGGGCATTACGGGATTTTAGTTTTGTTTAGAATGTGTAAAATTATTTTCCCAAGCGCTTTTTGTTTAAGCTTGTAATTTGCAAGACATACAAAATTATTGGAGACAGAAGTCCACCTCCTAATTCACTAGTTTAAAGGAACAGACTTGAGAAAGCAGTGCAAATGTCAAGCACTTCGTGAGAGAGAGCAGATCCAAGGGTGGGTGGTGCTAATCTAGGCACATTTGCAGAAGTGGCGTAGCAATTGTGATGTAGAAAATAATCTAAAGATCATTAATAGACTAAGAGCCATTACCCTTTTTTTTGAAAATATTAGGTTTCTTACATAATGATAAGCTATGGCAGAGAGAGAGTATCACCACAGTGATTAATTTTAAGGCAAGTTAGAATTCGAAGCATCTTTGAATAAAGCCTTTGAAAAAAAGATCTCTGAAAATGAGTTAATATGGTTTGATCAAAACAGCAGTATATCATTTCATAGATATTGTGAAAAGTATGAGCATCCTTAATTTAGTCACTTTTATTAAAAAAATTAAATGGGATCCGCTTTATGTGATTGGAAATACACTTGAGAATGGGAAAAAAAAAATATATATATATATATATAAAGCCTTTGCTCAGCAAGGACAAAGGGAAAGCCTTTCCCCAGAAAGTTGGTCACAGTTTTTTTACTGCAAATAGTGAACTACAAAAGGTGGCATCTTCCTGCAACATAAATTTTACTCCACATATCCTGGAGCAAGATATCTGACTAAAGCACTCGAAGGGCAAAAAATTCCTCATTGCTCCCAGGAGCCAAACAATCTGTTAGAGGAATGAAATCCACCTGGCTTTCAACCATTTTCAGTTTAGGAGGTAATACACATGAAACTTCTTGAGGTCTAAATATTGAAGCCATATAAATATAAAACCATAAATATGGATGGAATGATAGAATTATTGATGTCTGGCCCAGGTCAGGAGACGGGGTCCAAGTTCCCAACTGGCTTCCAAGACAGTGATCTGGCTTTCACTTAGTCTTTCTGGAAACTAAGAGTTTGGTATGGCAGCTTCTCCGAAAACCTGACACAAACACAGGCACTACTCTTCCTGTGGCATTGAAGGTACATCCCATCATATTTTTCTAGACTTTGCAATAACAAATGGAATTTCTGGTTTTGTTTTCTTGCATTTGTAGGCTGTGTTAAATGTTACATACTTTTCTGCTGTCCATGTCCAATTTAATCAATATTACAAGTGCTCCCATGTGGTAGGCGGAACAGTGGCAATAAAGTGAAATTTCCACAGCTTTTACCCATTGAAATTCTCAGAGGGCAAGATTCTTATAAACTTCACTTTGCTTCCTCTGTAATAGATTTAATAGCCCCATTCAGGAAGAAAGTCTGATGTGCATTCTCATTTTCAAAATGTAGATAGCAAACCTAGCTTTATTCTATTTCCAGCTCTTGAAGAACTTTGGCATTTCAATATTCTTTTACCATGACTGCTGAGAAATGTACTTGTCTCCAAAACTGCACCAATGTCCCAGTGTGACTCTGCACTTAAAAATGAGGGAGTTAAATCAGGTAAATTCCAGACATTCCCAAAAAGTTTTTGAAAACTGGTGTGATTTAGATCAGTTTAAGGCTGTTTGGAATATCTTATTCTACACATAGGAATTGGTAATGTCCACTTCAAATGAATCAACTACATTGGCTCTGTGCTACTGGGCATACTTTTCGTTTCAGAGCTTTCCTTCCAGCCATTTAAACCATCTTTTAGGCATCTGTGTGCTGCTGAAAACAACTTTATCAAAACCCAAGATCTGGTCTTTAGTCCCAGAGTTCATTATAATAGTTTAGAACTCGTGTTGTGTGCTTGTTATTTTGGTGTCCTCTGTTACAAAGAATTACTGTACTGTCTTCTTCCTTGTACAATGCATCATTTGGGCTCAGCAGTCACTAGCAGAGTTCTGCTTCATTCTTCATGACTGATTATTTGTCATATTAAATTCTCCCCTAACAAAGAAAAGTTGTGAAGCACTGTAATTGAAAGAGATAGTGGAATGTTCACACTTCTTAGAAGATGCAGCACCAGTTCTAGCCTTTATTTATATGAAATTATCATTTCTGTTGCTATTGTGTGCTTTCAGTGAGAAATAAACAAACAGTAGGAGGAATATTAAATAAGGGGTTTAGGAAAATTAGGTTAGATGAAGAAACGATAAAAAAAAGATTCAACACAATTCAAATGAAACAGCAGGGTTTAAATGATCCTGTACATCTATAAAGCTGTGTCTGTGGATTTGCTGTTACTTGGTAGGCCAACTGTTTTCATTTTATGTACCATAAAATTATTGTAACTGCATTTCTGCTTAAGCAAGGGTGGGGACTCTTTAAAATGGAACAGGCTGTGTACTGTTTTCTTAATCATAGGAGCCCTAGAATAATTATCAAACAATGTTTTCCATAGAGTTGATCTATAATTCATCTGACAAAGAAAACATCTTCCCAATAAAAGATTTTTTTTGTCCTCAATTGTTCAAAGGTTTCCTTTTATTATTATCATTAACCCAATTATGAAATTTCACAACTTCATTTCTCAGCTTTTTTTTTTCATCTGCTGGTAGCTGGAGGGGAAAAACATAGGTGGAGACATTCAGTAAAAAGCTTTTTACAAGGCTTACAGTTATTCTAAGTTACAGTCAAGGGAATTTAATTGGAGGAAGGGTTTTGGAGGGTAGCTTGTATTTTTTGACAGTTTCTAGTATTTTCAATTCCATAATTCAACAGTCATAAGAGTGCATTAAAACTCCTGATATTTATAAAGAAGTCAAATTTGAATTATCAGTGACTTGATTACCTGGATTGTGGCTCAACCAGAGCCCATCTGCTGCCCACACCACTGGCCGCAGCCTACAGTTACAGAATACAGAACACCAAATAAATATTGCTCTATCAGGTCTGCTGAGCTCACTGCATTTTAACACCATTTCTTCATTCCATAGGCTGCTGTTTACAAGTGAAAGTAAGAGAATTACTTCAAAAGTGAATGTACTAAATGTGCTCTTTTAGTGTAGTTTACATATGGTTTTGCTTTTTTAAGTAACCCCACCCCTGTACTCTGGATAATTGTGAGTTGATTATAACATATTTGGGGTTGAGTTTTAGGTTTTCTATTTGCTTAGGCCTTATGTGGTGGTGGTGTTTTTTAAAATGGTTTCTTTTTCTTTTTTTCCCCAGAACTATGACATTGTTTTTTTCAACTTTGTTATCAAGTGAAACCTCATATTCTTGCATAACTCTTAAGCTGAGGTTGTGAGTATAGCACCTATCATGAGACTTTCCATAAAAGTTCCAAAAGTTGACCACTCTTCATACATTCCTGCTACAAGACATTTCTTTCCTGTTGCCAGCAGTCATGCACACCTATAACAGCCCACAGAAGCACCCTGCTTTCCTTTGGTGGCTAGCAGCTAAGCAGTGGCTCCTGGCTTCCAGTGGCAGTTCATATTTTTGGCTATGAGGGGATGAATGACAGCAGTAAGACTGAAAACTTTTCTATTTTGAACTAAGGAACACACATGAAATATGGCTTCTCTAAAGTCTGATCAGCAACAGCTTCTGGAAGAAATTCACTGAAAGCTGCTGAACCTGCATGTTGCCTTTGAAGTATTTAGCAATTTCGTTTTTACCTTTGATTTATTTTTCTATTAGAAACTAAGGATTGAGTTCAAACTTAGTTATGCTGAATTTATGGTAGTCTCAAGTGGTATTTCTTATATGATTTTCAATGAGTAACTTGTGAGGAAGATCTAGTTGAATCAGCTTCCATTTTCAGCTTGTTTCTCTTAATGGTATGGTACCTGATTTTTCAGAAGGAAAGAGCTGAAATACATTCCCATGTCCCCAAATGGACCTTCTGACCAATCCTATTTCTATTTTATTTGGATGTATGGTCTTGTCATAGCTCATAAAATCTTTATGAAATAGTAATTTTTTTCTAGTTTTAAAGTTGACTTTAAGTGACTTAGTTAAATAAAGGTAAAATTAATTTTGTTACACTGATGCCTGAATTTCCTTATGTGAGACGTGCAAAATAGTTTTACGTAACTCCATGACACATGGCATGTAAGTGTTCAGCTTAGTTTTGTTTCTTTTTTCATGTGGAAGTATCTACATCTCCTAGTTAGGAGCAAATTTAAAATTGCACCCATCTGATTCCTGTGTTCTCTGTTTCTGTTGAAGTCACCTTGTAAATTGATTCTTCTTTCTCTGTAAATATATATATATATATGAGAAAAATATTTTCTTTTTTTAATGGTGTTCAGCTTTGTAATAACTTTGTGAGATGGTCTCCAAAATCAGCCTGCAGTACTTGTATTCATAGATTTTGAAATGGGCACAGGCCATGCAATCCGTTTGAGTTCAGCATCCTGCCAGGCTGACATTCTCTGAAGATACAAAAACATGCATGTGATCCCTCTTAGCCATCAGCTAAAACATGGCTTTTGTTAGCCTGACAAATTTTATGCTGCACATGGGGGAATGAGTGAGGAATGTCACCTCATTGTCACATGCAGTTCAAAATAGATACCAGCTCCGAAAAGCCTTGGATGAAGAGTCTCTTCCTGTTTCCTCCTCATTTGAGAGTATAACAAGTATGTTTATCTGTGCTGGTCTTGACTATGTCAAGTGAGCTGTGCTCACCAGATGTGGAGGCTTTCACAAAGCATCAAGATAAATGTAAATGACAGACTAATGACAAGGTCCTGCCCAAATTATGTTTGTATAAAATCGATGATGCCCCATTTCATCTCCACAACAAATTCTGAGGAGAGTGCCTCTCTTCCTTCCCCTACCTGTGCTTTTGGGACAGAGACTGTTGCAAGTAAAACAGGTAACCAAAAACTTACCTGCAGTTTCTGCAGTGAATTGAACTGGAGCACTGCTTTTTAACCACACAATCAATTTTAAAAAGTTCCCTGAGTGGCAAATGAGTATGTTGTACATATTGGAGAGAAAAAGAATGTTGGCCCAAGCTTTTTTGGGATACTAGAGGGAGCATATCTCAAAAAAGAGGTGTTTAGACAGAAAATGGTGGTGCCTCCAGTAATTGCTTCATCTTGCATTTTCACATGGTTATCTGAAATGCTTGTCAGATGCAAGCATTTCATGTCTTTCATGTATGTGGCTCAGAAATGTCCCCAGATCAGCAAATCTGACTTTCTGTCAGCAACATAAAGATAGGACTGTGCCTAAAAGCTGCTTGTTTAATTTTCACAGATTCTTTTTTTGTTAAAAAAAGATTCATAGAAGATGTAAAAAACCAAATTTAAGCTTTTACCCATATCTACAAAAGATCTCAACACTGTATGCTCAGATGCTGTATGAGACTAAAAATAGAAGTCTTTAAAGATGCATGGATTAAGTATACAGTAAGTGGCAGAATTTATTTTATTTTTTTATGAAGGTGCCTAAATTAATCTTGCTCTTATAATAAGAAACTTCATAGGAGTTTGGGTTTTTTTTTTTTCCTCCTGGTTTTGGAAGTTATGTGCTGTTTGCTTCACATCATGTTCCACTTTTCAAGTGAAATACTACTATAAACGAGTGGCTATTATAATCCCCAGACCTCAAAGCCCGGCACACATGGCTTTGTGAACACATGATTTGAAATGAGTGGAACTTTCTCAATATATTTGTAGGTTGGTGTGTATGGAGGATATGTTTTACGAGGACTATAAAATCTGCTTAAAGGCCAGGTGTTGACCATCTATTTTGCATTGGTAAAAATCCTCTGAGCCTAATGTGTGGCATTTTGCTAATTCCTCTGAGACTGTGGAGATTCTCAAAACTGCTCAGCTTTCAGCCCATGGGTGCAAAGATTAACACTGAGCACTTCTGGAAATCAAATGTCGTGTGTTCACTTAAGCCCATTTTTCTGTAGAATGACCTCTGAAGATTGCAACTTCTGTGAATACCTTTACTCATCCAAAGAAAATCCATGGCAATACTTTAAAAAGTCCTTTTTTTTTTTTTTTTTTCCTATTTTTCATCTTAGTGATAACTGTGGAACTAATTTATGCTGAGGTGATCAAAACATCTTGTTTCAAAAAGAAAACAATAATTTTCACCAATGTAGCACATCTCTCCAGTTGTAATTGTGTCTCATCTTTTCTTGTCTCTTTCCATCAGAAGAGAAGCTACAGTATTTTTTATAATTACAACATGTATGAGTTGATTATTCTGTCTGAAAACACTGTTTGCCAACTTAAAATTATTACATTTCATCAGTATTGGAACAGATATCTGCCTCACTATGATATTTGCTAACTACAGTCGCTATGCTATTCCTAAATTCTGAAGTCCTCTTCCTAAATACTACTCCTAAATTAGCTAAATTGGATCTAGTATAGTAAAGTAAATCAGTAAAATGTTACACTTTTATTCACACCATCCCTGTATACTTCAGCCTACTTAGTGCAGGAAAACCCTTGTGCATAGAGCGTGAAGAGAAATAATGTAGTATATTAAAGACAATGAAAAACTTGCTTCCATATCTGTTTCTGCTGGAGAGTTCTTTTCCTTTTTTTTTTTCTTTTTTTTTTTTCTTTTTTTTTTTCCTAAGCAGGTCACCTTTCCCAGCCTTTTCATAGGAGTTCACTAACTGTGTGGCCTTCATTTTCTAAGTGCTTGATTGGAGGCTGTACCATAGTGTTAAATAAGTGCTGAACACACAGAGCTGCAAATGAAAGCAATCAGTGCTGTGCTTTGAGCATATTAAGTGCTATATAGTGCTATGTACTTTGAAAAAATTGGGTCCCATCTGTATCAAACTGGGTTCTCCAAGTTAGAATTTTTTTAACCTCAATTTCTGTATAACTTCCCTTTCTAAAATTGCAGAATCGCCTACTCATCTCTTAGGAGATAATGAAGATAAATTCGTTAGTGTTTGTGCAGCAATAAGAAGTCAATAATGAAAAAAATAATTTGACTTTCAGAATAAGTTGAAGAAATGTAGTAGGTAGAATATGTGGCTTCATGTTAAACAGTAAAGAACAAAGTCCTGAATAGCTTTTCACGAAATAAGTATCAATAGTTCTGTGCAGTGAATAAGGCAAGAGGTTTTGCTTAAGGTTGAGCTTGATCAAGATATTAAATATTGTGTCAAAAGGGAAGAGTATTTTATTTTTTAAGATATTATTTTACTTTTGTGATATTATTAATAGCTCTAAAAACATAAGGGGGATAGATTTGCCTATACAATCCCATAGCTATTAAGACTTAAACTGAGGGAAAAAAAATGGACCATGTAGTACTCTACTAAAAGTTGCATGAAACCTCATTGGTTTTGAATTTGCTACATACACCCCCTTACTAGAGCTAGCAAGCCAGCTGAGAGTAGCAGAATATTTTTGTCTTCTCTCTGGATAAACACTAGTGCAGGGCAGTGCAATAAGCAAGAAGAAGAGGAATTATAATAATAAAAAATCAGGGATTTAATATTGGGCTGTGGGGGACACCATATTTTTCTAAATTACGTTTCTAATCTCACTGCCTAGTAATCACTGTCTTCACCTATTATTTTCTCTATGCATTGTTGTACTTTAGGTCCCAGCCAGGTCTATTTCCTGCAGTCCAGTTTGGTGCTGTAGTTTGGTGTGTTGCTGATTATAGTCCTACTCTCCTGCCTCCTAACTATTTTTCGTTTGAACCTAGTTGTCACCTCAGTTTCTCCTCCCTTCCCCATCTCCTGGTCTTTCATGATCTTTTCCTCAGACCACATTCTGCTTACTTTTCTCCAGTTCTTTCTCTGACCTCAAAATCTCCCTCCCTTCCATACCTCTTTTGTTCCTGCCAACCTATGAGCACAGGGGGAACATGCTGCTCCTGTTCTCCTACAGCTGCCAGCTCCCAGTACAATGATACACAGCTAATAATAATAATAGTAATAGTAATAGTAATAGTAATAGTAATTAATCGTAATAGTAATAGTAATAGTAATAGTAATAGTAATAGTAATAGTAATAGTAATAGTAATAGTAATAGTAATAGTAATAGTAATAGTAATAGTAATGGAAAGATTGGTTTTACCATAGGAAGGACAATGCGGTTGCAGTCTAGTTGTGCAGGGAAGCTGCCAGGTGAATTTGTATTTTAGAAGACCTATTTAAGTTGTAGTCCCTCTTTGAGGAAGGCATGTGCATTGGTCGGTACACACCCAGGAACTGGGTGAAGATGTTTGTGGAAGCTCAGTGGGATGTGACTGCCTGTGCACTTTGGTGAGCTCTCAGCACTGTGGGGGGTGTGAGTGTCTTCAGTGATTACAGATTCCTAGCAGAATGTCAGCTCTTCAGTGAGCTTTTCTGAGCATGGGTAAGTAGAATTTTTAAGAGCTATATTGCTTGGCTGAATTTGGGCAGTTTAATCTGATGTACCACATGCCAGACATCATCCTGTCTGCCAGATTTTGGGTTCCAGATTAAAATCACTGAAACATTAAAGATTTCCAAAATGTACATATACATATAAAATTATATTTGTCCTAATCCTATTCTTAGAAGTAGATTAAACCGTTTGGCTGAAATTAAAATATAAAAATAAAAAAGCACATGCTATCCAACCTGCAGTAGAGATTCAGCACAGCTGATTTCAGCTCAAGCACTTAAATTTTTTTTAAGCTATAAGCAAATAAAAAGGCATATGTATGGTGGGAAGTCAGGATTACACTTGCAAATGGGTCCTCCTATCTACTTTTCTGAAGACATTAAAAACAAATGTTAAGTTCAGATCTTGTTCAGATGCTTTCTCTGAGGTGTTTTCAGTGGTGTCAACAGAGTCACCTCACAAAGCATTTCAGGACTTTAGCTAGATTGTCACTGTAGATTTGTGCCCATTAGGCAGTTGTGAGTGAGGAGTCTATAGGGAAGGGATGTCCTCTGCTTCCAGGAAGGCAGAATTGTATTGCTGACAATAAAAATTAATTCAGAGGATTTTAGGCATCTGCTGCGTGTGGAAGAAAGCGCGTTCAAATTAGACGAACATTTAGGAAAGGTAAGAGTAGTGCAGTACACAGAACAATGAGAATTGAAAAAGTTGACTGAAGGAAAGAGGAAGTGAAAGATGGAGGAAATGATCTATTATGTTGCACTGGTTTCGTAAAAGCAAAATGGATACAAACCAAGCCCAGTCATGCCCTTCTGTTGCTGTGATACAGGTAGCTTTACAGCAAGACTAGGTGACCTGAAATGCTTGACTTGGCCCTGGGAGAACCCCTTGATATAATTGGCATTTTTGAATTCAGAAAATCTATGTCTGCCATCTCCTCCATTTCAGTGTTTGTGAGTCATGCGTCACTGTGCTGAGAACTGAGTGATACTGCTCATCTTCAGAGTGTGCCATCAAAGTGTCTCCAAAAAACTTGGCAGTGGACTGATATTAATCAATAGTATAGTGTGATTCCTGACCTCAATCAATGCAGCAAGAAAAGACCAGGCTGAGGTATTGAAGCACAGTACTGAAATTGAAAGTATCCTGCTGCTGTGGAAAGGGGATAGAGATGTGTGATGTTATGACTATGCATCCCAAGCACACTAAAATAGTATAATACTTGAACATTCCAGAAAATTTCATAATACTCAAGTTATTACTCAAAAGTTTGTTGTTTGAGTTTTCCAGACTGGGTCTTGAGAAGGCAAGGAAAGACAGTAACAAAAGGGGCTAAGAGACAGCAGAAAGGCAGGAATGTACTGCTGTTTTTTACTGCTTTTACTGGTTTTGATAAGCAGACTTTTTTATCTTTTCTTCCTGTCAGAGGAGTTTGACCATGTGTCAGTATACTATATTTTTAATAGTACAGCTCCAGCTAAGCCAGGAAATCCAGGTTTTACAGAAGATTTTTTGGAGTAATTTGCTGTGGATGTCTTGGTGAAGATTCTTACAAATCACTTCAACATTGTGATCTGGGTTGGAGGAAAAGCTGAAATAGCACCTGTGTTGTCTTTCTGAAAAAAAAAAAAAAACAAACACCCTAAGGACTACTTCATGTATACATATGTTGAAGAAGCCAAACTTAAAGTAATATTTGCAACAAGTAGGTTTGTAAAAAAAAAATCCATGGATTGCTATAGACTACTTGGCAGGGTATTGTAGAAAACAAATATAACAACATCCTCCTCACTTCAATCCCCCAACAAATAATTCTGTAAAGATTATTTTTTAAAAATTCAGAAAGTGTTTTTGTTTAGGAAAAATGTTATTCAGTATAAATAGATCAGCTACTTCTGCTTGTGACACGTGGTATCAAGAAAGAGGAATATTTAAACTGGAGAGCTGTAGTTAGCTGCATTACAAGACATAGTACAAGAATTTATTCAGGTCAGAAAAAGTATCCTTAAAAGTGGAAATAAAGCCAAAGTGATATTAATAAAACTGAACACAGAGATTGGCTATTAGGAGAAAATATGAGTAGGTACCTAGAAAAGCTAAACAGGAATTGTTAAAGTATCTCAGAAATAGAAAGCCTGCCAGAGTCATTAGGTCTGCTAGACCACCAGAGGATAGTCATTCCAAAATGATCAGGAGATGGCAAAGAAAATAAATTCTTTTATTCTAGTATTCTCAAAAGACAAAGAAGAAATATATGCACTAACAGAATTCTTTACAGATAATTTCAGAGACATAGTGTTAGCGAGCCAAAAAGAGGTGAATAATTCAGGAAGAAAGTCTAGAAGGTAAATAAAAAGGATTTTAAGTGTATTTCAGAGAGAAACCCCCAAACTGAGTCACTAATAAAATACATCATTTAAATGACATTTTAAATGAGTTCTTAATCAACATTGTGGTTTCTTTGTAAATAAACTCCAAAGGATTTTTTTCTGGAAACTGTGAATGAGAGACTCAATCTCACCACTTATGTGATGAATTGGAAACTCAGCTCATGTAGGAAAAAATGCAAGAAATTAGGTACAGTAGAAATGTTTGTATATGAAGGGACATTGAACACACAGATTGAACAGCAAAACAAAAAAAGTAAAGTAAAGTGAATGATATTGTGAAGATCCAGTATTTTGCTTTTTTTCACCCACTGGCTTGAAATAAACATCCAGGACACTGGTGAACGTCATGAGGAAACCCTCCTTGACTTTCTGAGCTGTAGGTCAGGCTTAGGTTCATCCACCTAAGTTCCAGTATTTAGCAGCAGTGTCCAGGTGAAAATTCTGCGTTCCAAACACTAAAACTTCATTTCAAAATCCTTCTGCAAACAGGAAGGAATTAGCAATTCACCTATGTAAAGTCGGTTGTGCCCCTAAGATATCTGTGTCTCCCTCCACAGAGAATAAACTTAGAGTGATGCCTGAAATCAGGCAGGGTATATCCAGCGTGTCGAATAAGAATTAACAATAAGGTTTAATTTGATTTTCTACATAACCTTGGTGGAAATGTATTAGTCTTCAAGTCAGACAATGGTAATGCTCTTCATGCTTTATGCTGATGGGGGAAACAGCATTTTCTATGAACCATAATGGCAGCCAAAAGAAAAGTAACGATCAGTTGGAAAAGTTAGACTATTCTCAATATAGTTTCATGCTTCAATGCCTTTCTAGAGATGGCCAAGTAAGAAAAGTATCCCTTTCTGCATAATAAATGATTAACTGTACATCTCCAATCACATCTGGAAAGCATTTCTGAGTTTCATTCTGAATAGCTGACATTCTCTGTTAATGGTTTTGTCAGCGTATGCTTCTTTTGCTTCTTGCAAAATATTGGATAAAATATTAATGTAGAAATAAAACAACAAAAAAAAAACAAACGGCAAATTTTCCTATTTTCTGGTAAATCAGTATGGCTCAGCATAAGTTTACCAACAATTCTTTTCCACATTTGCACTCTCATCAGAGAGTAAAATATGCTTTTTTTTCCTGGTTTGCTCTGAGACTACAGGAGGGAGACTAGAAAGCAGACAATCTCAGGCAGCAAAAAGAGGGAGGGAGAGCTTGCACAGAAACCAGACTGGAAAGGACACCCCACCCCTCCAGACTTCTGGGGAGAACATTCCTTTTTCAGCAGCTGGAAGTAGACTGCAGTTTAAGAAAAAAAATATTAAAAATTAGAATAATCTAGATTAGGAAATAATGAGGTGCTGGTTAGATTAGCTGGTGATAATGAATGTTTTCTGCCTTCAGAAGCTGAGAAGCAAAACCAAATAGGGTAAATGAGAGCTGCCTCCCTCCAGCAGCCAGAGGGGTGAGGCTGAGTGTGACAAATGGGGAATACAGGCTGCTGGGTGGAGTGGGTGGATAAAGTGGGTGTGATTTGTGACAGTCTTTGGGAAGGAGCCACCAGGGCACACTCTGTCCAGCCAGCTTTGCAGTCGGCCTCCTGTGGCACAGCGATACATTTCAATGAGAAGCATTAGGCTGCCATAAAAATTCAAATGATGCACCACAAAACAAAATGATACAATTTGATAGTAACTGCCAGTTAGCACTTTCTGGTCAATATGATGATCATCACTTAATTATAGGCTTGTTTGTGGGAAGTTCAGCCTTCTAAGAGCTCTACTTCTGAATATAATACAGTGATTAGAAACAGTTATTAACGGGTTGGTGCTGTTGTTCACCCCGAATCCCTAAAGGAGAAATTAGGAATCCTGTTTGAAGATGAAATATGACCACTAGAGGATGCAGTCAAGATCCTGAATGAGTGAGGCATCCTATTCCACAGTTGTCCTCTGCAAGGCCAGCCAGAATAAAGAGCAAATACTTTCTGGAATATTTGAGTGAATAAATGACAATGCAGGAGTCAGGAAGAGTTTATCAGCAAAGTAGTATAACTAGAATAACCCAGAAGTCAAGCCCCACAAGCCCTACTTTTATTTAACTTCTTTTGCATAGTCCGTGGGTTTTTCTTTGTTTTCCTCTTCCATCGTTTCTCCTTTCCCTATGTTATCTGTTGTCTGTCCATCCCTCCAATCTACACCCTACTGTTTTCCTTTACTAGTGGTTACTTTCTCATCTGGACAGTGAATAAGCCATTCACTCTGCTAGTTGAACCTGGGATACACCTGTGCTGAACACTTTATGGGTACCTTAGATTCAGCTACTTATTGAACATATTCAGTAAAAAAACACAATTATTTTTTTAAAATCTCTCTCATTTAATTTTTATTTGCTTACTACTTTAGTTGATTGATTTATTTATTCCCCATCCATCCGGCCCTCAGCCACAAGCACTTGCTTAATCTTGTTTTCTCTCTCATAACCACAATTACTCACCCACAACCAGTAGATCATCCTTATTTAGGAAATTACTTGCAATTTGGAGAGGGCAAAAGGGATACCAACAAGAACAGCAACAACAAAATAATCCAGGACCAAAACAGGAACTACTGGCTGTTAATTGATATATCAATGATGTAAAAAAACCCAAATGAACCAAAAATCACCCCCTGAAAATAATACACTTTTTTAAACAGACTAGAGAACAGACTCCCAGTGCTGCTGATCAGTAGGGAAACTTTCTCTGATAAAACACAGGGAAAAGCGCTTGCCCCTGTGATTTTCACAATGCATTTAAATTAAAAGTGAGAGAATTGTTTCAACTCATCCATGTCTTGTTTTACTAATAATTATTTAATTTTAAAGAGTTTATACTTTTCTCCACACCTTCCCTTGTTTATGGTGTATGTATTTGTTCCTTAAATCACGCCTTCATAAGTCAGGCTTTTCTGACCTATGTATGAATATTTATCTAATTTTTTTTTGCCAGTACCTGCTAATCAGCTTTGTCTGAGGCCTGGGTTTTACAATGGAAATCTTCACATGTCTGACTTCATTGGACTGAGGAAAATCACAAGGGTTTTACTTCATAAAATCAGTACAGAATCAGATCTGTGTGTAGATTAACATACTAAAGTATATGACATAAAATACAGAATATGCAATATCAACTGATTAATGTTACCTCCGACACAAGAATTTTTCTTTTTTCCTTATTTCACAGTTTTAGTGCGGAATGCTGCTAACCTCATTTTTATATTTCATTTTAAGTCAGTTGTGAGGCAAAAGGTTGATAATGCCTAAATTCAAGACATCCAACATCAAAAGAAATTTTCAGCATTTGGATAAAATAAAAACAGGTGTGAATAAAATATCACATTGCAATAGTAAGTGTTATTAAAGCCATTAAAGTGCATTTGAATCAGGAACTCTATTCATTTTCAAAGCTGACATTTGTAAATGTATATAGGCAGGACTCTTGTAAATTTAAAACAGAATGTTGGAACCTAACTCTGGAATTCGTAGCACAATCGTACTGTGTTTTGTTGATACATAATAATTCATAATTTTGTGTCTTTGAGCAGGGGTCGTCCAATTCTTATTTCTGCATGGTATTCTTGTTGGTTGGTACACGTAGTAAGAACAAAAAATCTTGCTAAAAAAAGATATTTGTTGCATTCTGGCATAGGAATGTAATGTCTTTGATAGCACACTTAGTTACATTTCCTCAATATCTGCCCTGACAAACGGTCTTCAGGATTTTTTGTAATTTGCTAACTGCTTTTAAGTTAGAGCTGTTTTATTTCCATCTTGTCCCTTTGATATATGTCGTGACAGTGTGAGACTCAGACAACCTTTCCATAATTTTGAAGGAAAATAGGAGAAGTTGTATTATCATTTCTGTCTATGAAATTTACTTCTGAAGTGAATGCCATACATATTTCTGAAATGAATGCCAAATGTATTTTCTAGAAAGGAGTGCCATTGAAAGCCAAGGCAGGCAATTTATACCATGCATAATAATGATATTAATTTTTATGGTGTGTATAAGTTACATTTTGATTAGTTTTTTGCATGATTAAAAATTTGCAAAGCCTTTATGGCCCCCAGGAGCCTACCTGTAATAAACAGCTCTCACCTTCCAAACCATAAAACAGGCCTGCAGTACTTGAACATTACAGCTAATTGCCTTGCTACATCAAAGGGAGCACCACAAGACTGAGAAAAATCACAGAAGGGGGGGTGGGGAACGAGGGGCAGTTTCACCTCTAAAGGTTATGTGTTTGTGGCTTGGTGCAGCCCTGTAAAGTTATGGCCTCAGAACTGCTGTTTGCGATTAAGTTGATGGGGAAAGTCTATCCCGCAATCTCTCCCTGCTGCTGACACAGAGTCTTTGTTCACATTCAGATTTCTCAAACTGTTGCCAGGGTCAGGCTGAGGTCAGACACTGCGATGATGTATAGGAGAACATGTCTGGGAATTTCTCTCACACTTAAAACACATACCAGAAAAACAGGAGAGCACCCTGCAAAAATTGTCTGATGAGACCCAGATGATACTGTAGCTTTTCTTTTAGTACCTTCATAATTTTCTTTCTCTTTGCCTGACATGCACGCAATGTTTTATTAATGTGTGCCACGATAGCCCTTACAATTTTATGTCCCCTCAAGATAAGGACACTCAGTAGCACTTTGACACTTCATTTTCCAGCCCAGGGGGATTGGGCCAGTAAATCTAGTGAAAGAAGCAGCGCGTCCATTCCCAAGGATGAGTCGAGAAGGGATTGCTATGGGCTCCGTGAGGCCACGGGGCCTGACACTGGATGTGTGCGCGCTCAGCGTTGACACAGCCCGAGCCAGGCATGATCACAGGCGCGCAGCATCGCTCCCTCCACCCTGACAACACAGCCCCGCTGCCAGCTGCGCCAGGGAGACCCACCGGGTTTGATTAGCTATCAGCGTGGGAGTAGAGCGCTCACGCAGCATGAGGGGGCTTTCCATTCGCATGGAAATTTTTTTTTTTTCTAATATGCAATTATTTTTAAAAGAAGAGACCGTCTTTCTCCCCGCATTGTTCCAGAAAGTGGACACACATGCTTAGTGCTAACCTATTGTATTTCCATGTCAATGCAAAACACATTGATCCTGTGGTCAGGGGTTGTTTTTTTGGGGTTTTTTTTTTTTTTTTTGGGTGGAGGGGGAGAAGGTTGGTTTCCAAAATTGCAGCTGTGTTTTTCTCTTCCGATTTACAAAAGATTTTGCAGAGAGTTGAGAATCGGATAGGTTTGCCACATCGATCTGGGGGCTGTTTGCCTAGGCATAGGGTTTCAGTGTATGGCTGGCAGGAAGGCAATAGGCAGCAATTTTTTTGTGCTCAGCTGCTACATATGACAGAGGATATTTCATTCGGCTGTCAGAATGTTATTAATAAAACATGGGGTGCGAAGAGGACCACTATTTCCCCTTTCAATCACTATAGCATTTACAATGAAAATTTTATGCAGTGTGTAATTTTCAGTTAATGCTTGACACTTAAAATGTCGGTAGCTGCATTTTGTATGGTTCCTGAAGGGTTAATTGTATCATGTTCCCTGCATAAAAGCTCTGCTTATCAAAAGTGAATAGAAGAGTGTATGCAAATGTGTGTCTGTGACCTTTTGCCTTTCCAGGGTTAATTTATATGGTCATTAAAGATTTTATGAAATCGAGCGGCCTGGTGCTTCGAATCCCATTTTACCTTCACCTAATTTATATAATTCCTACCTGGACAGAGAAATATGATTTTTATTTTTGTGTGTGTGCGTATGTGTGCTGCAATGAAAACAGCATGCTGTGCTGTAGGGAGTTGCAAGTCTGGTTATCTGGCATTACTCAGATTGCTAAAAATTCATTAAAATGTGACATCAGCACAGTGAGAGACAAATGATCACAGGATGAAAAGGAACAGTGGGCCTTTCACGGATTAGTGCTACACAGCCCCAGCATAGAAGCTAACTGCATAAACAGATTAATCCACCAGTAGCAGCATAGCTAAGATTTACCGAATAATTAAATGGGCTTGAGTTACTGTGAAGATTTCCATGTAATCTAGCTGGTGTGAACATGTAAGTGAGGTGTGGGTAATGCTGCTTCCTCAGAAGCCATATACCAAGTTGCATCATTTATCCTGAATGGCTCCCCCTGGAGACAAAATTTGAGACTTCTCCCGCAAAGCCAGAGGTTTATATTTAATACTGTACCTAATACCTAATACTTACTTACTGCAATTAGCGGGATACTGCTGCACTAATAGGATTTATGTTTCAGTTCTCCCTTTTTTTTTTTTTTTTTTTTTTTTGGCTCCAAGATACATTTTTACATGTGCTTGCTTTTGTTCCAGCCTGTTGGGGGGTGTGGGTGTGTGGGGGTGTGTGTGTGTGCGCGCGCGTACGCGTGTGCGTGCATGCATGTGCATGTATTTTAACACAAATCATTTCTAGCCAAAGAATATGAGATGACAGGCTTTAAATCTGTCACACTGGGGGAAAGCAGGTACTCTGGTAAAGACACAGTCAGATCTTGAAATACTGCAATTTATTTAGAATTAATATCCAACCTTTTTGAAGCACTGTTCTTTTGCTTTTGTTCCCCCGACCCTTCTTCCCCCTATTTTGCCACCCTCTGTTAGTGCTGTTCTTATTACAGGACATATTTTTTAACGGCTGTTAACTGGTCACTGAGTTCCTTTCCTGAGATCTTTTCTGTGTTTGTCCACAGAAGAACAGGGTGAAGACACAGAAGGGTCTGCTAAAAGTACATCAGTGACTGTGGCTGATGATAAAGACTCCAGTGAGAGAGACAATAGTGAAAGCAAAAAATCTAGTAAAGACTCTGGTAAGATGCTAGAATTTTGTTTTCCCCCTTTTTTAACTTATGAAATGCTCTTTAATTTTAAACTGTCTCGACATTCCCACTACTATTCATTGCATGTGCATTTTGCATGTGATTTCTATCAGTAGCCTCCCATTGACCTATTTTTAATCATAACCATCTGACAGGATAGATGCGGATAAGTTGAAGAATATTACAGGACGACCAGTGAGATTATTTTTTAATCAAATCAGTTTGTGTGCTTGTAATTTTTTAAGCGCCTTTCATTAATCTTTGCTGTACTTGTGATTCCTCTGATGGCATATTAATTTTTCATAAGCATAGGATTAGGTACCACTTGAATTTTTTCTTCAATCAGGTTTTGCCCCCCTTTTAACCCAAAGAATGTGAGGGTTTTTGTTATTATTTTTTCTCTTGCTCACAGATTAGTTACTCCCAAGAATCTGGCCTCTTCCTGGGCATTTATTTGAGGCATTTACAAAAAAATACACAAAATCCAGTGAAAAAGTTTACAGATGATTCAGCCTAAGAAAGAGGAAATATCATTGAAAACGGATTATGGGTTGGGTAATTTTGATCTCCTGGAATAGACAAAGCCCAGTAATGAAAGCTACTGTCTTTGAAAACAAAACCTCCATGTCATGACATTTACTTGTGCACAAACAAACCTAGGGCCAGCATCTGGTGTAGATACCCAAGGCTTTTTCTGTGTTTGATTTGGCAAATATGTGACTTCACCCATGCTTTTTATGTATGAGATGGAAATCTATGGTCACAATGAATATTACATTGGCTACTTTTGCTGCACGCTATACCTAGTTACATTATGTTGGATTCACTGAAGCAGAAGAAGTGCTGAAACAGGTTGAAGCCTATTAGTTTCAGGTAGTCATATATCTTTTCCTTGTATGCCGATGACAGCAGCATACAAAGGAGGTTGTGTTGTCCGTAAAGACATATAGTTGTAGAAAAAATATCACTTTACGTCTGAGTTTCTTTACACCCAAATTCGCCCATACTGCAATTTGCTCTTTACATATTAAACATTTTTTAATTTATTTCCACTTATTGACTTATGCTAAGTCAATTCAGAAGACTGACTTAAAGATTAAAGCTTCCTTTAAGTTTGTTTGTTGACGGGCTAAGGTCAGCACTCACCACAGTTTACAACCTCGACTGCTCTTCAGTCGCTTTATTTTTTGAGATCGAGAGACCGAGGCAAGGCCGATGATGACAAGGATGATGTTGAGCAAGGAGCTGTGTTGTGGTTTAAAGTATCAATTCCCCTTGTCTGGCTCTCTAACTTGGTCAAAACTGTCTGCAGTGCAGTAAAGCCATGCTCCCAGCCTGACACAGGTCCTCCTATGCAGTCTTCTCAGGGGCTGGCCTGGACACTGCCCAGGAGAGGGGTGACAGCCATTGCAGCCTGCATTTCCTACCATATGCTTTGCCTAGGGGACAGTATGAACCACTTCAGGGAGTTTAGCAGCCCTCTCTTTTTCTTACGCTGGTCCATTTATAGTTGTTTAGGAAAGAATACTGTATTAAATCTCCAGCCAAAAAAAAAAAAAAAAGGAAAAAAAAAAGAAATCTAGAAAAAAAATACTGAAGGGGAATTCTCAAAATTCCATCAGGATTAGCTGCTCATAAGGGCCAAGTTTAATTAGGACAAACCTATATCCAGATGCCTACTGGGTGCACTACAAAAAAAACAGCGTAATTGTTCTGCATTCCCGTGCCAGCAATTACACAAATAACTTTGCAGTAAGATTCATATAAAAACAAGGGCTGAAATACATGATTGCCTTTGTGCTTTGCAGAAATAGTTTGTACTGAAAAATCCTGAATCTTTTAAAAACTTTTATTTTCGTAATCTAAATTAATTCTGCATATGTAACATTCCAACCATCATCTTAATTTTCACTCAGCTGACAAGTGTTTCTAATGACTGCATAACTGCTTCTGTATAATTGAATGTTAATTTGAGCTTTCTCATGAATTGAGTGTTGCAAGTCTTGCCAAAGAAATCTCAGGAAAACCAATAAATTAATCACAATACTAACAAGTTAAACAGGAAAGTGGTGTGACCCTTCTTTAGCATAGAATCTATTAGACAAGAAAGGATTAACAGGTATTTAGTAACAGTGTGTTTGTGTAAGCTGTTGTGCTGCGTTGCTTACCTTATCTCAAGGAGAAGAGCTTTCAAAATGAGACTTGGCAATATGCAAGTTATATTTGTTGAATATTCATCCCGAATAGAAAAGCCTACTAATGCCTCATTTATATTGTCATTTAAATCTAGTGCCACTTTAGATTAATTATAATCCAAATTACAGCTCTATGCAGTGCAAGAATTAATATGGAATTTATCCAGATTAATACATTTGCATTGAAAATGTAATATGTCTCTGCCATGGCTAAGGGGAGCACTTTTTAATAAGGTAGTAAACATGAGGAAGGATGGAAATTAACCTTCATTATTGCTTTGAAAATTATCCTTTCATTCTACTCTAATTAGAAAGAATACTCTACCAGTAATTATAATTTTAGAATTATTTTGAGTCTGAATAACATCATCTGATGTGTCAGAAGACTTAAATTATGCAATCTTTATCAAATACAAAGATTCATAAATAAGAAAATAGTGATTTTATCATGGCTTTTCCAGGATTATTTCTCACTAGTATATGTACTTTATTAACTTTCTCCTTCTTATTAGTCACGCAAACATTTTTATTTTTATTTTGGGACTTCAAAATGTATTATGAAGGTGATGACATCTGAATTGCAGTGAATTGTGTCATTTTTACATTAGCAATCCTACACAAGTTAAATAATTCTGTTACTGACAGGCAATCATTGCCTAGTCTATTTCATGGCACTTATTTATAATTAAACTTACTTTTTGAGCTAAATGTATTGAAATTGCATTATTCATCTAAAATAAGATGAGTATTTTATATTATAAAAAGAATTTCAGTTGTGTTTCACAGTTGCAAAAAAACTCCCCCAAACCTACAAAGAATGCGTCTCAAGAATAAAAAGTGAGCATTCAAAGCATGTATAACAACTGGATTTAGTCTTTTTCCTACAACTGCCTGGTAAGAATGGCATGGCAGTGGAATGTGTAGCTATGAAAACACAGTACGCTCAAGACCATGAGATTTTCTCTTCTCTTTCCCTCCTCCTCTGATAATCCTTTCTATAAGACCGTAGGTGTTAACAGCTTTTCTACCAAAGCTCCCTAAAACAGTGAATTTAACGTATTTTAACGTAATTCAATGAGCGTTGATACAGTGAGGCAAGGGACTGAGTGGTTGGTAGTAGCTGGACCATTGGATAAAAGGTTGAACTCCGCTTTTGGTGTGTTCACTGTGGCTCAGGGACTCTGATCTCCATGTGCAGGGGCGAGTGACCTCCCTATGCCAGAGGACAAAATCAACCACCCTTTTTCTTTTCTTTAACGCTCACCATAAGTCCCGGACTCAGTTACATTACTATTGGCCAGATGCAACTTCAGTCATATAAGAAGTAACAGTGCTTGAGGTTGAATGAATCCAGAGCCAAACGACAACAAAAGCAACAAAGCCTCTGTAAACTTTGACAGTTTATATAAACATCATAGTAAACATTGTAAAAAGCTGTGCTTTGTTATGCATTTATTGACCCCAGCACAGTGTTTTATAACTCTACTGTTTTATTATATTAACCGCAAAAGAAATTTAACCAACCCCCCTCCCCTTGTTTTTATAGAAACAAGAACTATGTGTTTCATGATTATTATAGGCCCTTTGAAGTAATTAAGTTATTCCATCCTGTGGTGGAAGATGATGTGTAATATTAACCTTGTGTGTGCCCAGGCGCACACAGAGTGCGCTTCAAGATAAATTTCACTAGCAGTTAAATATCACTGCCAGAACACAGTAAGATGAACTTTCACAAGTAAATTTTGAAGGAGAATTTGCTTTGTAATTTCTGTAACAACCAGTTGAGAACAATCTAGTGTGATGAGGGGAATAGAAGGTGGAATTTTTTCATTTTCTTTTTTAAATTCAGCTGCTGGTATAACAATGTCGATTTAAATCAACTGAGATTCTGGGTCATTTGTCTTTTAAAGGGATATTTTAAATGTGACATATTACAAGGTAAGAAACAGTAGAGATGTTTTTGATGGTTGGAAATTAAAAGAGGTTGATAATTTGAATCTGTCTTTCTGAAGCCGAGAAACAACCTTTCTCTCTTAATACAGTATGTCACTTTTTTACTTTCCATAATTGTCATAGTTAAGATACTTAAATAATATGTAAATACAGACAGGCCAGAGAGTACTCTATTAATGGTCATAAAGCAAAGTGAGTAATAAAATGGTGCCTTATGTGATTTCATCACTTAGATTTTACCTTTAAGCATAGGTAGTCCTTTGGGTTTTTGGCCCAGCAGTGACTGAGCAGTCTAAAATAAGCCTCTGAGTTCTGTTCCTGAGAGTGCAAAAATTCAGGGGGCTCCAAATAGGGACTTGTTCAGATGATAAACAAATGATGATGGACTGATCATTATAAATAGGAAAATACATCAGGAATAAGCTTTAATTTGAGCTAGGATGTGCAAAAATTACTGGCCTAAATTACATCAAAAGAAGTAATTAACAACTTAGGAGTGAAAGTCAGTGTGTGCAGAAATCGCCATTAAGGTATAAGTAATAAAATATGTTTTAATGTTGGTTTTTTTGAAAAGTACCCTTCAGAAAATGTCTATGATTCAGTTTTCAATTAGTTATTATTTTACTATGAGGATTTAGTATTTACCTTGAAAACTATTCTCTTATTTTGCTTTTCTTTAATGTCATCTTTGTAAGATCAAATATTGCACAAAGTCTATATGAAAATGATGATAATAATAATAAAAAGTTCTTGATTTTGTGTTTTCTTTATTCTTGTTTACTTTGTTGCCAAAATATCCATGACCTTATTTTTAAATTAATCCTAGGTTATTGTGCAATGAGGTGCAATTTGTTCATTTATATGAACCTTATGTGGATTGAAAAAAATCAAGATAAATCTTCATGCACAGCATACAATCAGATTACCCCTGGACTATATATTTACGTTGGGTCTGATAGCAATCAATGGTTTAGCTTCATTGCATTTCAAGATGTATTTGCACCCAGTGTCCAGTGATAGTGTCCTCACCCTGGAAATAATTTAGTTGCAAATTGACTGGAAGATGGTGAAAATTGAAAGTTAAAATTAGAAATACTCATAATAAACAGCAGAAAAAAGGTCAGATGATGCCGCACTATGATGAGATTGGAATGGCTGGTAAATGAGGTTTTGTGTTTGTCGTGAGATGTATGTGACATGCCTACCCAATGCTCTTGTAATATCCAGCCTAGCAGGAGAGATTATCTGGCAAATTGACGCTGGAAAGAATTTTCTGATGGACTGGGAAATTAGAATTGCACTCTTTTCTTTGATGTGTGCAAGACTGGGCTGCATTACACAGCTAGCTCAGGCATAATATTAAATATAGTGTTTAATACTTAATAGTACAACTATCTATAGAAAACAATTATATTCTGGTTTTGATCACAAATGCCAGACTATAAAAATTCACAGTGTAAACATCTAAAGCAATCCCAAATGACTGATCTTTGTATATAATTAATATTAAGTTAGTTCTGAAATCCTATTCTCCACAGTATTTCTTTTAAAGCCTTGCTATATTTAGCTTCAGAATAGTAACCAGGCAGGAGTTATCAAAACAGCACAATAATCATATTGCTCAGACAATTTAGAAAAGAGAGAGGGTAATTAAACAGCAGCAAATTAATTATTTTGGAAAACAGGCTTTTTTAAGCAAAAGCTGATTTGTTTTAATGTAATACACAAATTCATACTGAGCTGCTAAAGAAAGAACATTATTGATTAATCTTTAAAGGCAACCTAGGGTTATCTAAACAGTAGAGAAGAGTCCATTTTTAAATGTATTTATAGAGTATCAAGGATAAAAGTGTATTTTCACCTTTGTGCTTACCAGACTTGTTTTATTCAACTTTATTTTTTCTCAGCATTTAAAAAACAAGCAAGCAAAAAAAAAAAAAAAAAAGACCCTCAAAGACAATACAGACCTTTGAAGTCAGAGCCTCTTTGTAAACCCGGATTTTTAAGTTTAAAACATGTTCTCAAAAATTGTGTTTTCAAAACAGGAATAGTCACACCAGAGAAGGAACCAAAAGTGAACACTGTGGTAGGGGCACAACAGCTTCTTCTGGCAAAAGAAGAGGATGGTGCAGCTAAAAAATCAAAGCCTCCAGAGGACAATAAATTCTGTCATGAGCAGGTAAAAGGAAATGTAACAATTTAATTGCATTCTAGAACTCTTTTTCAAATAACTCAAGAATGAAACAGAGATGATATGCTGTTAAAATAGCTATATCAGCAAGTTATAAAAAGCACATTGACTAATAGCCTGCATCTTAATTTGATTTTTTTTTTCAGTTTTATCAATGTCCTTATTGTAACTACAATGGTAGGGACCCAAATCGTATCCAGATGCATGTCTTGTCGCAGCATTCAATGCAGCCTGTTATCTGCTGCCCCCTCTGCCAAGATGTCCTCAGCAACAAAATGCATCTCCAGCTTCATTTGACCCACCTGCACAGTGTGTCCCCTGACTGTGTGGAGAAACTGCTCATGACAGTAAGTGCTCCAAATACTGATGCACGTGCTACACAAACGTACTGGGGCCTTGTGTGTTTGTTCTGACATAGTGTTCAGGTAGCTCGAGGAGGGGGATGGGTCAAGACTCTTAGGTTCTCTTGTCAGCTCGTCCACTGACTGCTGTCCCTTGGGAAAATGGCTGAAGGTGGATTTCACAGATGCAAAAAGCCTGTGGTTCCTCAGTGACATTAACCTTGGAAAAGTTAAGCCAGTCCATGTCTCAAAGTGCATACCTGAAAATTTGGCCTAATAATATCCAGGTCTCAGAAGTATTGTGGCTTCTATTTGTAATGTAATAGGAACTCCCTGAAAAATGTAGTTCCCAAATGTGGAAGAATTCCTGTGTGTACCTCTACTGTACATTACATTACATGAAATTAACTGTAAAATAGCAGTTCAAACATCCATCAAAGTAATGTCAGTAAAAACACAATCAGATCTCGTACGTGTTTATTATTACAGCATAAATTCAGTTAGAAAGCAGACCTCCTAAGACAAAATGGCTCTGAGTGTCTTGCCTCCTTAGACAGAAATGTACTTGGAAATCTCAGTGTTCCAACTCCTTAAGTAATCATTTCTGTATCCATAGATGACTCCTTCATTTATATGGATGTGGTTGTAGATCTACCACCTCATTCCCAAATAAAGTGGCAAAAATATTAGAAAGAATCGAGACCTCTTAACTGAAGGTCCAGAGTTTGCTTAGAGCTGGTGAGCAAATACACACTTGGGAAACTTATTTTCTTTTCTTTGGTTTTCTGCTAATTATAGCTCTAATAGATCATGTAATTTTGCCCCACTGGATGGAAAAGGCAGTAGAAATTTCACAGACCCTTTCAGGAAAATGGAAAAATATGGAAAAATGTGGAAAATCTTTCCCTCCATATTGAGCAACTAGCTTTCTTCTCAAGTTCTTCATGATTCCCTCTATGCTGATAATGAAGCAACTTTGAAATCTTTCTTCATCAGGTGCTGGGGAGTTGAAGAAGATACATAAGAAATTGAAGTCGAGAAAGAGAAAAAATCTAACTTTTAATAGAAATAAGTTGTTACTTCTCAATTGATATAAATATCATTTTCTTTCAAAGATCATGCAATGTCTAGCATTTGTAGGTGAAGAAAAGTGGGAATACCCTCAGTGAAAGAGTGACTGGTGTCCATATCTCAATGCGATCTCTGTCTTTGTAGGATATCTTAGGAGAATTCCCCTGATAAATGCAATGACCCTGGCAAAGTCAGCAAAACCTTCTTTATGGTGATACAGAGACCAATGAAATATTGAGAGCATGTAGTTCTGTAGCATCCCCTTAGTGTGGATTATTTTGAGTTGATTCTCTATCAAGGGACACATGATGCTCTGGATTATGATCTGTCAGAAACCATAATCAAGGATTGAATCAGGATCTTGGTTTCTGACAGTCATCCAGATACGGTAGATCTTTTGAATTATAATTTCATACTATTGTATAGTATTAAATAGTGGGACTTTTTCTGTAATAATACCATATTCTTGGTTTTCAAAGGTTCCTGTACCAGATGTCATGATGCCCAATAGTATGCTATTGCCAGCAGCTGCTTCAGAGAAATCTGAACGTGACACACCTGCAACCATTACAGCTGAGGGATCTGGGAAATATCCAGGTATGCAAGAAAAAGTCAGACATGTAAAAGATAGGTATGGGGAATTTAGAAATAAAACTGCTTGTTAATTAGTAAAGGGAGTCTTTTTCTGGCTTGCTTGTAGCCACAGAGATAAAAAGGTAAATGTAGCAAGGGGTCTGAATTTGGCTGAGCTAGTAGAATGCACATGTATGCCAACTCTTTGCTTTTGGTGGAGCTAAGATCATACAGCAGTGCCACTTTGAGGGGAAGATCCTCATTGTTTAACCAGCAAATAAGACCCAGACCCAGAAGACAGTGGGGCTTTCACCATCAATGGGGAATGTTAGGTAAGTGGTTTTGTCTTCATTTCCAGTAGCAAGTTTCTGATCCTGGACACTTACTGTATCATACACTGGGAAATTTTGGTACTTGTCACAGCATGGTCCTTCCTCTCTTCTCAGACCACTCTCATCCTCTTTCTAATCATCTGTGCTACCTATTCTCTCCATTTTTCTACTCCTTCCCTCTTTGCTACTCTTTATTTCCCTTCCTTTTTTGGTGCTCCCATTGTACCAGTAAAATCCTGCCTTCTAGCAAAGAAGAGTCCTATGCCACCGCTAGGCCGGATGCCACTGCCAGTCTTATCATTGTATATGGGTTTTATTCCTTTTTTAAAACTCCTGTTTCTCCTGCCTGCTTTATTTCCTGGGACAAGGACAGGTTGTTATATTTTGCTAAGCCAACACGTGGCATACTAGGTGCCTTTTCTGATGAAAAAAATTAAAACGAATACTGTGTGCTTTCTCTTCTACCTGTGTAAAGAACACTTCACTTTCTTTAACCAGGTGAAAGTCCTGTGGATGAGAAAAGTACCCCTGGGATCGATGAATCGAAAACTGGAATGGAAATTAAGACTGAGGAACAGAAGCCACCCAAGGAATCCACTGAAACACCAGATTGGAATAAGAGCAGCAGTAAAGATGCCAAGACCACTGACTCTATGACAGACCAGCTAAATGATCAGCAGAAGAAGCAACAGCTGTCTGTTTCTGACCGCCATGTCTATAAGTATCGTTGTAACCATTGTAGCTTGGCTTTTAAGACTATGCAGAAGCTTCAGATACATTCCCAATACCACGCTATTCGGGCAGCTACCATGTGTAGCCTTTGCCAGCGTAGCTTCCGTACATTCCAGGCTTTAAAAAAACACTTGGAAGCAGGCCACCCTGAACTCAATGAAGCTGAACTTCAGCAGCTTTGTGCGTCTTTACCTGTCAATGGCGAACTGTGGGCAGAAAGTGAAAGTATGGCACAAGATGATCATGCACTAGAACAGGAAATAGAAAGAGATTATGAGATGGACCAGGAAGGTAAAGCAAGTCCTGTGGGAAGTGATAGTAGCTCTATTCCAGATGATATGGGCTCGGAACCAAAGCGGACCTTACCTTTTAGAAAAGGGCCAAATTTTACTATGGAAAAATTTCTAGATCCATCTCGCCCATATAAGTGTACAGTGTGTAAAGAGTCTTTCACCCAAAAGAACATTCTCTTGGTCCATTATAACTCAGTGTCCCATCTACACAAACTCAAAAAGGTTTTGCAAGAAGCATCAAGTCCTGTCCCTCAAGAAACCAACAGCAGCACTGACAACAAACCCTACAAGTGCAGCATTTGTAATGTTGCATATAGCCAAAGTTCTACATTGGAAATCCATATGAGATCTGTGCTTCATCAGACAAAGGCAAGGGCTGCAAAACTAGAACCAAGTGGTAATATAAGTAGCGGAAATAGCGTAGCAGGGAATGTTAATAGCCCCAGCCAAGGAATGCTAGAATCTATGAGCTTACCAGCAGTTAACAGCAAAGAAACACATTTAGATGCCAAAGAATTAAATAAAAAGCAAGCTTCTGAATTGATTTCTGCTCAACCTACACATCACCCACCCCAGTCACCAGCACAACTTCAAATGCAACTACAGCATGAACTGCAACAACAAGCTGCGTTCTTTCAGCCGCAGTTTCTAAATCCAGCTTTTTTGCCTCACTTTCCAATGACACCAGAAGCACTGCTCCAATTTCAACAGCCTCAGTTCCTTTTCCCATTCTATATACCTGGGACAGAATTTAGCTTAAGCCCAGATCTGGGTTTGCCTGGTTCTGCCACGTTTGGTATGCCTGGAATGGCTGGGATGACAGGATCACTGCTTGAAGATTTGAAGCAGCAGATACAAACTCAGCACCATGTTGGCCAAACCCAGCTACAGATACTGCAGCAACAGGCCCAACAGTATCAGTCCACCCAACCCCAACTTCAGTCTCAAAAGCAGCAGCAGCAAAGTAGTAAGCTGATGAAAGCAGAGCAAAATACCTTAGTCAGTACCGACTGCCAGCTGATAAAGGATTTGCCATCGTATAAGGAGTCAGAAGAAGTTTCTGAAAAACACGAGAAGCCAAAGCAAGAATTTACTAATGAGAATGAAGGACTAAAAGAAAACAAAGATATGAAGAAGCCAAAATCCTCAGAACCAGCCATCCCACCACCCAGAATAGCTTCTGGAGCAAGGGGGAATGCAGCCAAGGCTTTGTTGGAGAACTTCGGGTTTGAGTTAGTTATCCAATACAATGAGAACAGACAAAAAGTGCAGAAAAAAAGCAAGACTGGGGATGGTGAAAACACAGACAAACTGGAGTGTGGAACCTGCAGTAAGCTTTTTTCCAACATTCTTATTTTGAAGAGTCATCAAGAACATGTGCATGGACATTTTTTTCCATATGGAGCGTTAGAAAAATTTGCCCGACAGTACAGGGAGGCGTATGACAAACTTTATCCAATTTCTCCATCTTCTCCAGAAACGCCACCGCCTCCGCCACCACCTCCTCCACCACCTCCTCCTCCCCCTCCTCCAACTCCTTCTCAGCCTTCTTCAGCTGGAGCTGGAAAAATTCAAAACACTACTCCCACACCTTTGCAGGCTCCACCACCTACACCTCCACCACCTCCTCCTCCACCACCACCTCCACCTCCTCCACCACCACCACCATCAGCCCCACCTCAAGTCCAGCTTCCCGTTTCCCTTGATCTCCCACTTTTCCCTCCAATTATGATGCAGCCAGTGCAGCATCCTGCACTGCCTCCTCAGCTTGCCCTCCAGCTGCCACCAATGGACACTTTATCTGCCGATCTTACCCAGCTTTGCCAGCAGCAGCTGGGATTAGATCCCAATTTCCTGCGGCACTCTCAGTTCAAGCGTCCACGTACAAGGATCACAGATGACCAGTTAAAAATCTTGCGGGCTTATTTTGATATTAATAATTCTCCAAGTGAAGAGCAGATCCAAGAAATGGCTGAGAAATCTGGTCTTTCACAGAAAGTTATCAAGCACTGGTTTCGAAATACGCTGTTTAAAGAG
The DNA here is from genome assembly GCA_013398615.1 of Brachypodius melanocephalos. Taxonomy (NCBI): domain Eukaryota; kingdom Metazoa; phylum Chordata; class Aves; order Passeriformes; family Pycnonotidae; genus Brachypodius; species Brachypodius melanocephalos. Next base: position 27,070,284 of record VZSR01001685.1, read on the forward strand.
CGACAGAGAAATAAGGATTCTCCATATAATTTCAGTAATCCTCCTATAACAGTATTGGAGGATATCAGAATAGATCCTCAACCTTCAGCTGTAGAACCCTACAAGTCTGATGCGTCTTTCAGCAAGAGGTCATCCAGGACTCGGTTTACTGACTACCAGCTTCGTGTGCTCCAAGATTTCTTTGACACAAATGCTTATCCAAAGGATGATGAAATTGAACAGCTTTCAACTGTACTTAACCTACCTACTCGAGTTATTGTCGTATGGTTCCAAAATGCACGACAAAAAGCTCGCAAAAGTTACGAGAATCAAGCTGAAACTAAAGACAATGAGAAAAGGGAACTGACAAATGAGCGTTACATCCGAACCAGTAACATGCAGTATCAGTGCAAAAAGTGCAGTGTGGTTTTTCCCAGGATCTTTGATTTAATTACACACCAGAAAAAGCAGTGTTATAAAGACGAAGATGATGATGCTCAAGATGAAAGCCAAACTGAAGACTCTATGGATGCCTCTGATCAAACAGTGTATAAGAACTGTACAGTTTCTAGCCAAAATGACTCATCAAAAAACCTAACAGTAACAGCAGCAAGCTCTGGCTCTGGTTCTAGTACTCCCTTGATTCCATCACCTAAACCAGAACCTGAGAAGGCTTCTCCTAAACCAGAGTCCACAGAAAAACCAAAACAAAATGAAACCACCTCTAAGCAATCAGATACAACATCCCAAAGCGCCAAACCAGTACAGTCTACTCCAGTAACATCTTCTGACCCTCAGCCCTCAGCTTCTCAACCACCGCAACAAAAGCAATCCCAGATTGTAGGGAGACCTCCTTCTGCATCACAAAACACACCTGTTCCTTCCAGTCCTTTGCCAATTTCCATGACTTCTCTACAGAATAGTCTACCTCCTCAGTTGTTACAGTATCAGTGTGATCAGTGTACAGTTGCCTTTCCAACTCTAGAACTTTGGCAAGAGCACCAGCACATGCATTTCCTAGCAGCCCAAAACCAATTTCTTCACTCACAGTTTTTAGAAAGACCAATGGATATGCCCTACATGATATTTGACCCAAATAATCCTTTGATGACTGGACAGTTACTTAACAGCTCTCTGGCTCAGATGCCACCGCAAACTGGCTCATCACATACGGCACACCCTGCTACAGTTTCTGGTTCTCTGAAACGGAAGCTAGATGATAAAGAAGACAATAACTGTAGTGAGAAAGAGGGAGGAAACAGTGGAGAAGATCAACATCGTGATAAGCGTTTAAGAACTACAATTACTCCAGAGCAGCTGGAAATACTCTACGAAAAGTACCTGCTGGATTCCAATCCCACCAGAAAGATGCTAGATCATATTGCACGTGAAGTAGGACTGAAAAAGAGAGTCGTACAAGTCTGGTTTCAGAACACAAGAGCCCGAGAAAGAAAGGGACAATTCCGTGCAGTTGGTCCAGCCCAGTCTCATAAAAGATGTCCTTTTTGTCGAGCTCTGTTTAAAGCAAAATCCGCTTTAGAAAGTCACATCCGCTCTCGGCACTGGAATGAAGGAAAACAGGCTGGCTATAGTTTGCCTCCGAGTCCTTTGGTATCAAATGAAGATGGAGGAGAAAGTCCACAAAAGTACATATTTTTTGATTACCCATCACTGTCATTAGCAAAAACTGAATTATCAAGCGAAAATGAATTAGCCTCCACTGTATCAACCCCCGTTAGCAAAACTGCAGAAATGTCACCGAAGAACCTTTTAAGTCCTTCTTCTTTTAAGGCAGAGTCTAGTGAGGATATAGAAAATTTGAATGCCCCTCCTGCTGACTCTGGGTATGATCAAAACAAGACTGACTTTGATGAGACTTCATCAATTAATACAGCAATTAGTGATGCCACAACAGGGGATGAGGGGAACAATGAAATGGAAAGCACAACTGGTAGTACAGGGGATGCAAAACCTGCATCACCCCCCAAAGAACCAAAACCGCTTGCGAATGACACACTACCAAAAGCAGCAACTACACCTACAAATGAGAATACTGATGACAAATTTCTCTTTTCCCTAACAAGCCCTTCAATACACTTCAGTGAAAAAGATGGCGACCATGACCAAAGTTACTACATTACTGATGACGCTGATGATAACGCTGATCGCAGCGAAACTTCAAGCATAGCTGATCCAAGTTCACCTAACCCATTTGGAGCTAGCAATCCCTTTAAATCCAAAAACAGTGATCGGCCAGGCCACAAACGTTTCCGAACACAAATGAGTAACCTTCAGCTTAAAGTTCTCAAGGCTTGCTTTAGTGACTACCGGACTCCAACCATGCAGGAATGTGAAATGCTAGGGAATGAGATTGGTCTGCCCAAACGTGTGGTTCAGGTCTGGTTTCAGAATGCCCGGGCTAAAGAAAAGAAATTCAAAATTAACATAGGGAAGCCATTCATGATAAATCAGACTGGACCTGATGGGACAAAGCCAGAATGTTCTCTGTGTGGCGTGAAATATTCTGCACGTTTGTCCATAAGAGATCATATCTTTTCCAAACAACATATTACAAAAGTGAGAGAAACTGTGGGAAGTCAGCTAGACCGGGAGAAAGATTATTTAGCTCCTACAACAGTTAGACAGCTGATGGCACAGCAAGAACTGGATCGCATAAAGAAGGCTACTGATGTGCTAGGATTAACAGTACAGCAGCCAGGCATGATGGACAGCAGTTCTCTTCATGGTATCAGTTTGCCAGCAGCTTATCCAGGACTCCCTGGCCTTCCTCCTGTTCTTCTGCCTGGAATGAATGGTCCATCCTCCTTACCTGGATTTCCACAAAGTTCAAACAGTAAGTCTATAAGGGGATGATTTTCTCATTTTATTAATTTGATCATCTTGCATAGTCACCATCCCCTTCTGAGAGAATGCATATTATGCATTCATATCATGCTTGTTAAACTGGTGTGAATAGCTAAAATGTGCTCCTATGGGGTATACTCCGTGCATTTCTCCACTGATGCTATAGCCTTCATGATCTGTCTGACTTCTCGGGAAAAAAAAAAAAAAAAAAAATAAAGAGAGATATGTTTTTAGCCAACACTAGATTTTTCTAACAAAAGCAATAGGAATACATAATTGTTATACTTATTTTGTCCTTTAGTCAAAACATGGGTTAGAATTTTTTGTTAATTTTTGTATGCAGATATTTAATGTAATATCTCATTAAGCACAAAACAGATTCTCACATTGTCAGTTCATCAGGCAACTATTTCATCCCTTAGACCACTTCAAGCTGTTGTTTAATCCAGAATAGATATTTAATATAAATGCTGCCCAGGACTCTCTATTATATTTCTGAATAACTGCCTGCTAAAATAAAAAAGGGTTTGTTGAAGGTGATTTATAAAGGCAGTTTCAATTGAAATCCAAATTCCAGTTTATAAAGTCATTGCAGACCTGTACCACTTCATTTGGGTTTGCACTGTAAACAGAACACCTAACTCATTTTACTGACAGTTTTGACTCTCATGTGACTCTGGGTTTTGCTCATATTGGAAAGCACTCCCTCTTGCAATAAGTTTCACTGATGTTAAGAAACCAAGTTTTCTCCAGCAGGATTGTTTAAGTCCTCAAAGAATGAACCTAATGTATTTCTTGAATTAGACTCCAGTTTTGCAGTCTGGGTTCATTGTGACTGCAGCCTTGCAGATTGAAGCTCTCACAGTCATCTTCTAATTTTGCATATTCATATCAAATATGTACACAGAAGAGTTAAGAAGCTGGTTAAGACCCCTCATCTCATTTTATCGCGTAATCTCACTTGCTGTTGATCTCTAAACTTTGTTTTAGAAAGCAACACACTTTGGCAAGTACAATAAAGACTTAATCACCAGTGTTATTATGCATACTGAGACTGTAGCAATGTCTTCTCTACTACCCAGGTCTACTTTGATTGATGATGATCACGTTATTGTTTCCCTAAGTGGTGGTCAAAGCATCTTGTTTTTCTCTTCATTGGATCAGAGAGGCTTTCCTTCCACAATGGAGTCTCTGGCCGAGTGCCCTCTGGCTTTTGTCAAACAGTTATTGGCACAGAGATTGCATATAAAGGAAATATAAAGTTGCTGTATTTCCTTCTTAATGGCATACAGTGTCCTGGTCCTAAAATGGCTGGTTGTTGTTCATTAAAATTATAGATATGGTTTCTCTATATAACTTTACTAAATAGCTTTGTCTAGGTTGACCTTCAGGTAAAAGAGACTTCAGAAGACTCAGGCTTTGTCTATACTGCTCAAAGAAATTTACTTGGATATATATTCTTTTAGTTCAATACCAGGAAGTTCCCATGCAATGTATGTCTGGGGAATGGTCATGGACCCACGGACCCAACCTTGCAGCTATGCTCAGGAGTTGTTTAGGAGGAGGCTAGTTTGCCTAGGCCAAAACAGTATCCATAACCATTCTTTCTGTTTAAATTTACAGAAGGTTTACTCAGTTTCCGTGAAATGTTCCCTGGTACTCTTTAACTCACTGGTATCAGTGTAGCCTCAAAGTCGGCAAATTGTCCTGTTAATAATACAAAAGGCATTATTACAGGCCAACTGTTCCATAACAATTCCATATTCAGATTTTCTAATCTCCACAAAATATCTCTTCTTTGATATCATGCACAGTGCACTGCCAATTGAGATGGATTTTTACCCTCTTTCATCTTTCATTTTCTTAAGGTTAATTAGTCCATTGTGGGCAAAGCCCACTGTGTAAACCAGCTACTAGAATCTTGTTGTTAACTTCTTCTTCTGCCATATGCTAAACAGCCCCTACATGCCCCTTTTGTTGCCTAGAAAATACTTGCATACATAAATCTCCATTCCCTAATGATACATAATGGAGCAGTGATAGTGAGTGGAAAGAAAAAAAATAAGAGAGATTATTTTAATCATTCATCATAGAAAAAACATAATGTACTTAGATGTGCTCCAGTATATGCTCAACACCAGTATTTTCTGCACCTAATTAACCCATTTCTATTTTCTTCTCTACCCTGCTCTGTCTGATAGCTCACATTCATATTTGATGCTAGAAATCGTTTTAGAAAGCAAGCTTCCAAGCAAGCTTTTCCTTGGCTACAGTTCTTCTTGCAGCATGCGTATTTTCAGCACGCAGGACAGTTGCTCTGCATCGTTCTGTGCATGAAGAATTCGCTGAAGCTCCCTGATGCCTCACTATCTTACAGTTCAAGTCTACTTCTTGTGAATTCCTCTGCAAGTGTGTCATTTCTTCTCTCTAGGACCCAAACCCAAAAATGCACTTCAGAAGAAGCCTCACTGGGATCCCTTATATTGAAGTATTTACTTGTTTTTATTGATGCTTACAGGGTTGATCACTGTTTTTCCTGTAGCAAAGCCCATCCATCCTGTCCTACATGTTTGTTTAAGGGACAATGTTAACATTAGTAAGATCCTCAATTTGAAAGAATGTGTTTACTCAGAGAAGGAACTGTTGAAACCTAATTGTAGACATCATACATAAAATTCCCCTTTGTGATTCACTAACATCAGACGTAAAATTCTCCTTTGTGATTTGCTTTCCTCATGCAAAGGAAAATAACACTGATTAGTTTCACTGGTTAATACGAGTTTATAAGGGATTTCACTTTCACGTTCAACCATACAGTATTTTTTATGGATTTCCAAAATACAGAAAACCCAGCTAAATTTTGAAAAATACTATGCTTTTTTAAATGCAGTATTTGCTTTTACAAAAGGTTTGAAATTGACCACATGAAAATAATGCTAATTCACAGAAGACGGTATGATTCAAACTACAGTTCATTTTATCTTCTTTATATAGTGCTTAAACTAGATTATTACTTGCGAATATTACATTTCACAAAGTAAGATAGCTTCATTTCTGAATAAAAGGATATATTAACTTTAAATTCTGTTATTTTGTTCTTAAACAAGTGGGTTTTAATGTCAGAATTATTGTGTGGTTCTGAGATTATGTGTCACAATCCTCTCACCTATGGGATATATTTTTCTAGATAATATAATTTTACCATCTTATGGGCATCAAATGCTGAGCAAGGTCTGAAAATTACTGCAGTGTTTGCTCAGCATAATTCCTAGTAAGGAGTTATTTGGTGGAATTCCAATTCATACAGAATTTTAGTTCCAGCTCATCTTTGTTCTTCAAGCTTCTTCTTATTTTCTAGGTGACTGTAGATATAAGAGTTCACCTGCTGTTTTCAGCTGTTCTTAAAATTCACATTCTCTTTTTTCTTAGCTTTGTGTTTTGCCTATGATCCCTTGCAGAAAGCTGGTGCTTCATCTTCCTTCTAGCTATTGATACTGGTTCTATGAACCTTTTAATGTCATCATCATTACCATAGGTTCTTTGCACATCACTTAAGCCTGGGCTGCCTTGAAGATTCACAGCAGCTTTTTCCAAGAATGCACACATCACTGGGTAGTATGTACTTAGTGGGTTTTGAAATCTTATCAAGAGAGAAATTTGATTCAGCAGCAATGGCTTTCGTTAGTGCATTAAATTCTGTTCTCTGTTTGCTTTTGGCCC
>VZSR01001685.1:27084347-27159422 GCA_013398615.1 Brachypodius melanocephalos
TGGCCACAACTATTGCAGTTTACAGTAATACAGAGTCAGAGAAAGAACTTGGTGGCACTCTCTGCTGATTTCGGTTATTCAAAAACCAGGCTATTTAGAACACTAACCTTTTACCTCTGAGAATGTGCTTTTGAGTTTGAGGCCAAGTTCAAGTCCTTACTAAAATAAGCTTGCTGATCTTTGTTCAGTCCCTAGTGACTGCCTGTCTACATCTCAAAACTGCTCAGTAAACATGATTAAAGAAAAAGAAAAGTCACCATCTGAAAGCTGCATAGAATATTTTGTTTCTTCATGGTTTAAAGCATATATATTACTCATAATACAGTTCTCAAAAAGTTTATAGGATTTAATTTTTTTTAAACCTACTGTTTACTTTTCATAAGCATAGCAGGCTTGATTCTTCTTATCCACAAATGCTATGCTATGATAGGCTTTTGTTGGGTAGCCAACCAAGCATAATGTTCAGTGGGAATAGATGGCAAAATTCAGTGTTTAATTCTGAAAATAAAGGCTTGAATTCTAGCATAGACCTCAATAAAAGTAAATATGACCGATCTTAATCCCTAAAGTATGTACAGCATAAAACCCTAATTTTTTTTTTTAGATTTCATCATACTTAATAGCCTCTACTCAGGAGTAGTTCACACTTACCTGAGGTGTTGCACATCTGATCTGTACACGTTGGCTATATTGGGTTCAGTTCTGGGTAGAGGTTCTCTAGCTTTTTCTTCCAAAGTATGGGTTTTTTTTTTCTTGTCCACTGATGTTGACTTGAAGCTACCCTTGGAACAGAAGTTATATTTTACTGTTCTAAAGTGAAAAAAACCCCCACATTTTAGTGTCACTATAACTCAATACAAATGCTTGAGAACAAAACCAGTGCAGATTCAGATGTATCAGCTAAAAGTTACATGGTAGGTTTTTTATTTTGCACATTAATTCAATAATTCTGTGCACTGACTGCCTTGTAATTTTTTGGGAAAAAAAAAATACAAGCTAAAACAAATCATCAAAATGCAAAACAAAATAATGATGATGTATTAGTTATAGTAAAAATTTACAATTGAATTATGCAGTATTGTTAGTGGAAGAGCTGAGAGAGAGCACGATCTGAAATGTCTGCCAATAGCATGGGTATTTTGAGGTAGTGTCCCATTGTGGATCATAATTCCATAATATATCTGCTGTGCCTAGCCCTAGTTTATGGCATAATTGAAACAAGACCTATATAATGTGGCTCCAGATAAAAGATGTAAAATTAAAATGACAATTTAAATAATTCCTCTACTTGTAGTTACAAAATTTTGGGTATCTGCTCAACCAATTGGATGGGTGCTTAGCCATTTTGGAAGCTCTGTGTATTTTGCATCTTTTAGAAGTTGCTGCAAAATCACAGGAGCTAGGAATGGGAACAATTTGTTAGATCAACTTGTACGGCCCCATTCATCCAAAATTGCTCCCTGTGTACTCTCTGGAGTTTTGTCCCATTTAGATTTAAATGGCTCAAGCAATGGGTCTCCTGTAGCCTCCCTTGAGGGGTTGCTTTTAAAGGATATTGAATCTTACCTCTACAACATTGTTCTGTGCTCTTTGGCTTTCCTGTTCCTTCTTATGAAAGTAAGAGTTCTGCAAGTAGAGGTAAAGTCTGTCTGGAGGGGAGAGTTGATACTTGTCAAGATGAGCCAACTTTATTTTCCAGAATCTTGTCTATAAATGCCCAGATCTTCTTGAAAGTTAAGAGCTCCTCCCAAATTCTGGACTCCATCTATTTCCAAAATTTAAAAATCATTACAAAGTTACTCTGGCTGGTAGAACATAAAATTGCCTGATTTCATATCATTTCAGCAACCAAGAAAAAAAAGTGCCTCACCCTACTGACAATTGTTTCTTCCTCCTCCCTTTGATGCCACGTAAATTATAACAGTGAAATATTTGCTGTGTGGCAGATGGTCAACGTCAAAATGCACAATGTTTATAATAGATTCAAAACTTTATATGGCCTTCAGTTGTGTCTCTAAAATACCGGTATCCAAAGTTCTATAACTACAGGTAGAGGAATTATTTTGTCATGATTCTATGTTTTGTATTATTTTCCACCATGGCCACATCAGAATAAAAGCCTGAGATTAAAAAGCCTGTAAAACATATATATCATGTTGGCAAGCCTAATATTAACTATAAGAATTTGTATTTTGCCATTTTTCTTGACACACATTCAAGCACCTTCAAAGCACAGGCTTTACATCTCTGTACATGTAAATTATTTTTTTAATTTAATTACTGTAGTGAAATTAGGCAGGGAATTTTTCCTAATGAAAATACTCCAATAGAATATTTCTCACACAAAAATGAACTCTCATGTTGATTTGGTGACTGGCTTATGCGACAGATAGCGTTTAACTAAGAAATTAGCAGTGATGTGTTAGTACACCATAGAACTAGCTTGGACTTTTAAAATAATTTTTTAAAAGCATACAGAAGTTTAGAAGAATGTATGGTGATATCAAAAGATACGACTGAAAATGAGAACAGAACTTTCCAATAAACTTGCTAGTTGCAATGAAGATTTTACGTATTGTATACCTGTAGATTGAGAACCTTGTGAAAATGAGGAATCTCATTTCCTATTTCATATTTAAGCTTTTTAAAGAACCTTAAAACAAATCCACTTATAACAACAGTGATAAAATACTATAAAATACTTGCATAAATCATATAAGGAATGACATTCTTAAGTAAAGCCCATGTGTTTTTTATATTGGTTGCATTCTGGTTGTAGCCAATGGGAAGATGCCTTCTTGGAGACCTGTGCCCTTCTAATTTGGCTGATTAGATGAGTATGAAATTGGAGGGTTTTTGCCAAAACAGTAATATTACTGGTTTCAGCAAGGTTTCCATGAATTCTGTTAGGAATAGATACCATGCTATAGTGGCCCACAATGCTTTTGTTTATCATTGCTGTGTGGAAAGTTTGGTAAACAGTGTGATATCAAACAATGGTAAGTAAACCATAGTAGTGAGGGGTTTTTGGTTCTCAGTGACGTAGTACTAAAACCAATGTAAAATGAAATGTAATTAAGGGAAAGAAATTACTTTTTTTTTTTAAAAAAAAGATGACCTCCTTACAAAATGTGAAAAAACCAAACCCAAACCCAACCAACCAAGACAAACCAGGACCTAAACTGGTATATAGCCACAGTAACTTTGCAAATACCTTTTGGGCAGGAAGGGTCTTGGGAGGTGTTTCAAAAATAGGCAGACATGAACATTAATGGGATTTTGCAAGAAAGCCATTTCAATGCTGTAGGAACCATCAAAGTGAAAATTGGATTGCATGCTGGCTTGGGATCTGGTGGGGAAAATCCCTCAATAGTGGGTGATTTGTAAGCTCTCATTCTTATTTCAAACAGTAGGTTGCCTGCTCCCTTTGAAGTCAGTTTAATATTCCTAGACACATCCACAAGCAGTTCACTGAAGAGATACGTGGTGGTGTTCAGTACTCCTGCACCACCAGGGCTGCTTTGTGACCCTTCTCCCACAACACGTGTTTTCAGGGCTCGAGCATCAGTAGGCCAAGCTGGTATATTAGTTGAACAGCTTCTTCCCAAAGAGAATCACAGAACTGGGAGTGGGATCACATCCTTCTGGGACCCTTATTTTTTCTAAATTCCACAGATTCTTGGGTGCGACATATTTGCAGAAACTCTGTGACTGACATAGTGTTCATACAAAGACAGACATATCCATGTCACATTTATGAGAACAAAGATCTTAAAAGCTGATGGCTTGGCCAAAAATCAGTCTGGATAAAAATACACTGCACCTCCGAATTCTGCACTTGTTTCCCCAGAGAAGTGGTGTTCTTCATTTCTGTTCCAAAGCCATGTAGAGCAGCATTGCTGTGGAGCAATTAACAGCTGCTCTATTTCCCCCCTACCCCATATATAACTGGCATTTCACAGAAACTGTTTATACCAGTTTAGAACTTGCTAGGGTGAAAAATACGATCTACATTTAAAATTAATTATCTATATAATCTTTTGGCATTTTGCCAGAAAAATAGATCTTCTTTTGCTTTTTCCCCCATAGCTATTAATTGCTATAATTGTTATTTTATTTCTTACACATATTTATCAAGTAGTTACCCACACTGTCTGTTTGATGACCCTGTTAATATTGCATAAAATTCCTCTGATCAAATTGCTTAGGGTTTTTTTGTAACAACTCACCATTTCAATGAGACAAAATTGTTTTAGAACAGATGGTGTGAAAAGTATATAGTGATATGTCATTATTTGTTCAAAAAAGATTTTGTTGACACTAGTATTTAAACAGTCATTTAATATGCAGGAGCTAATTCAGTGTCAAGGCATTAGAACTCAGTGTTTCAAATCCTTGGTTTTAGTTCAAAGTAAGAAAACTTGTAGGAATGCTTAGTTTGAAGGCACACTAGAAAGCTGAACATTAAATAATTAGGTGTAGAAGAAAGTCCACCTGCAACTTATTTTAAATCATTCCTTGTTCTGTCATGTACTTCTACCTTTCTTTTTAAAATATAATTTATACACTGTTTCTATAAGAAATATTTCATAACTCTTTTAGTTCATTTCTCCGCTTACTGATTTATGAAACTTACATGATATTAAAAAATCATTTCATTTTCCATTATCCCTTTAAGGGATCCTTTCCTTTCCCTTTCCCTTTCCCTTTCCCTTTCCCTTTCCCTTTCCCTTTCCTTCTTCCCAGTTTCCCTACGATACACAGATACACATATTCCTCATTTTGGTCTAGTTGGTCTGACAGGAAGGGTTGATCTTTCACACCTCACTAAACTTCAGGTACAGGAAGTGAAGAAATTATTGCCTGTTTGAAACTCGCAACTCCCTATGACCATTGGTCCCATGGAAATGAGGGGGAAAAATAGATTAGCTGGGATCTGTGGACTGGGAATCCCTAGTCTGGAATTCATAGACAATTATGACCAGACAGGTTTGCTTTCTGCATTACACAGGCCATAAAACTTCTTTGGGTCTTTCATATAGTGCAGAAAATAAATGCTTGCCTATAGCCAAAGTGAACTGAGCTCAGAAACGTGCATTCCTTTCTGCCATTGCACAGTCTGCATCACTTACTGCCCCAGGTCTCTTACAGGCCATTCATGGTGGAGTAATTTGATTCTGGTCTGTCACACAAGCTTGAGCAGCAACCTGAATATACAAATACTTGCAGCATTCATTATTGATAAGACTTGGAAAAGCATTAGATAATGTGTTACTTAATGTATTTTTACCCAATATATTTATTGTAGGCAACTTCAGATGGATGATGACTTCAGATACATGAAGGATTGCACAGCACTCAGCAAATCAACAACAATTTTGCTGTTTACTTTTATGTGTGCATGGAAGTCATGATGAGTCAGCTGCAACATAAACCATTGACACAGCAGCTCTTCAACACAGTTTGTCTGTCATCAAGAAGGTGTAATTATTGGAGGCACCAGGAGAATTGAAAATAGTTTCTCAATGCAATTTGGGCAGCTTAGGGGTATTTAAAAAAACACAACCCAAAACAACTTTACACTAAGAACTTTGATGACACAATTTTTTCATGCCATGTATAAACCCCACAGGATACTTCATCATACAGCACTCCCTCTCCTACCCCTTCCAAACCAATGAAATAACATAGAAACACTACTGGCTCTGAACAGCATCCCTCAAAGGGTAGGTCTTTTAACAAAATAAATTCAGACCCCAATAATATTCACTAGATAGCCACTGTCTTCCTAATTCTCATAACATCGGTGCCATAGCTATTGTGACAACTAAAAAATTATTAATTCTGCATCACAGATTGAGTCACAAACCATAGTAAACGGACCAAAATCTTACAGAAGTAAATAAACTTTTAAAGCCTTGCAGTAATTAATAATGTAGCACAAAGCACCTAGCAGTTGAGTTAAGGTGATCCAATGCTTTGGGTGTGATGGCACAGCAGGATAGCTTCTGCAGAGTCGACACTTTGGAGGAAAGGGACTGCATACCATTCTGGGCAACAGAAGAGTCACTGTTTTTCAGTAGTTAACATTAAAACCAAGTAGGAAGAAGCATCTGTTAAACCAGGCAGAGCAGCACATTAGTACAGAATCATTGCTTTTGGAAGCCCAGCTAACACCATGGTTTGGACTGCTTCAGATACCTTAAAATCACAAAGCAGCACGGAATGACTGATAATACTTGTCGATGTGGTATCTTCCAAGCATCAGTAACATCCCTGATACAGATTTCCCAGGTAGGGAAGAACTGCTGAGTGTGCTGGAAACAGAGAGGAGGATGAAGCAGTCCAGGCTACGAGAGCAAGGAAAGGTGGAGCACAGGCAGTGACTTGCTGGGCAGAAACTCCATACCATGCCACATCTGTGCCAGATGTGTTATGCCACAGTTCTCAGAGAAAAAAAAAAAAATCCCAACGAAAATAACAAGAAAATCAGTCAATCAATCAATCAATCAAACACAACCAAAAGCCCAATAACCACCAAAACCAATAGCCGAATGCCAGATTCTCCAGAGAAGTTACAACTTTTTTAGCTTTTTCAAGCCTTCTGCAAGACATTGTAGCTGCAAACTCAGACATTATGTGTTTTTCCTGGAATGGCTCCCATTTCATTTATCATTTTTAATGTTATTGTCCCAGTTACTAAGTAACATAAAGTTGCCATACACATCCTTCCCTTTAAATGCTATTCCTGTGTTATATTTGATACTTTAAATCATCCAGTCAATCATTTGTATACATAGAAGGATCAGAGAAACAACAGGTTTTATTGACTGAAATATTGAAGTGTTTTAACTTCAACAAACTGTAGCTTTGTTCAATGTAGAGTGTTTATTTGTAAGTCGGTGTTCCAGTCTTCCATGCTAAATAAGAAGATTATTAAAACAAAAGAGTATATTTTTGAGATATTAAATGTTTTGTGAACTAACCCAATTCTACAGTGAATAAGAACTTTTTAAAAGTGATGTGGCCACGTCCAACTTCAACTGACAGAAGGATAAGTAGCTTATTTACATTTAAAGCAGTGAAACATTTTGTCCCTTGATTGAGAATTATAGACTCCCACATTTGTAATGCTTATTTTAGGCTTGCATAGCTCAGTTTTGAGTCACTGGTCAGCTCATTATGATTATGCATTCACTGTTGGAAGTGCTATCTGTTTTCTCTGCACTCTACAAGTACTCCCACAAGGCAAACTTAAATTCCCACGGAGGTATCTTTGGAGGCATTTGTAAACTTGGAGTAACTCCTGCGTGCTTGTCTTTTTATCTCCCTTTTCAAGTGACAGAGAAGTAGCAATGGGAATATCTAATATGCCGAGATGTGCACTGTCAGATTCTCAGCAACACCACCCCGCTTTCGTCATCCTGTCTTTGTTAGACCAGGGTAATTAGTTCTTCTCATGGCTGGTAATTAAAGCCAGATCTCATGGATCTAAACACTTTGGGAAAGAAGATTAATGATAGGGCCTCTGGTTTTGGGCCTCACAAAGGTGGGGAAATTGTAATGAGTAGGAGGAGGAATGTGGAGGAAAGAAGTTGTTCTGTGCACTAATTGGAGAAAATGGCAAACACATGACTTCTGGGAAAAGTATAATGGTATTGTCTTCTCCATTTTTGTAAGAAATTTGCTTGCAGTACATTTCCCTTCAACTTGAGTGCCCCAGGAAGGATAGAAATAATTTTCTTCCCACTAAGAAATGCCGATAGAAGAGTGTGGAGGCCACAGCCACCCAGTATGATCCAGAGTGGCTTAGCTTTGACTGATGGCTGTGAGCGAGCCTGCATCCCAGATATGGTCAGGGCAAGGGCCACTCACCAATGCATTCTTTGTGTCCTAATGTTTTATTTTAGAATCTCAAAGAGAGATTAGAAAATCTGTCTTCCAAGATGCTAACTGATGTAGAGTTTTGTGGGGTGTTTTTGTTTTGTTTTGGAGGTGTTTTTTAGTAACTGTTAAGGGCTTACTAAAAAAACTAATTAAAAATATTAGCTTTTGAGATTTCATTCCCCCACCTCCAAAAACCTCAGTGATGAACATGAAAATTTTGAAGCAAACTATTTGAGACAAAATGTAAAAAAATATGATTTAGTTCTTCAGGTATACCTCTGTATCCACATTCCTGGAATCATAGAATGGTTTGGGTTGGAAGGGACCTTAAAGATTATTTAGTTCCAACCCCCCTGAGAAGGGCATGGACAAATTAAAACTCTTAAATTCAGTGGAATTTATGTACATCTCATGTCCAAGAACAGGTCATAAGTGCTTGATTGCAAGATCAGCTGTTGCTGTTATTAAAGTTTTGTAGTACTGGAACACTAAAGGGACTTTTATCTAATTAGGATCCCATTCAACACTGGAATAAAAATAAATCTGTTGTGTAAGGAAGAGTTCACTCTAACATGGGGAGTTAACAGGTGAAGTGTATTTTGGAGAAAGGAAACAGAAGACAAAGAAAGAAGAAATACAGGGAAAAAAACCCAGACTCTTTTCAAGCGAAGTAGCCCTAAGAACGAGCAGTGAAGTATTGTCGGTTCTACAACTGCATTTGGAACCCAGTTGTAAATGGGCTTGAAACTGAGTTAAAAAAGAAAAATCAGTGAGTGGCTCACAATAATCAAGCCATGCAGTCCATTTGCCACTTTTGTTGGTTCTAACTCACAGTTTTTGAGGAAAAACACAGCTTGAGATTTAATTCCCATTTAAACCATTAAAATAAGCAGCTCAGGGACAGTTTCATTTACTTCTGTTCCAGACCATACCTATTCTATGTAAAGTACCCCTAAGCAGTATTCAACAATGACAAAGCTAATTTTAAAATAATAAGGAAGTTGTCCCATTAGGTTCTCTAGTTACATAAAAACTTTTTCCATCTCCACAAATGCAAATTAAAAGGAAAATTACAGAACCGGATCTCTGCCACAGGAATCTGTTTCCCTGCTTCTTCTCTCTAACATGAGCCAGTTTTGTACATGAATTTTTACCAGGTGTGCAAACGTATGTTAGCACTGAGATTCTGTAAAACTTCTAATTCAATGGAGCTTTACGTGTCTGAACTCCAAATATTTAACTTAGGTTTATTGGCTCACTGCTTTTTAAGGAACCTTATGTGGATTAAATTCTGCCTAGTAGGCCATGTATGTTAAGTTTCCAGCAATAATTTTCCCCCTAGTTTCTCACTTTTTTGACTGAGGATCACAGAAAGACCAAAGTAAAACTAGTAAACCAGGAAGAGCGTACCTTTTTCAAATCTTGCCAGCAGTTTATAACAGTATCTGTGCTTCATCTTGTTATTTATTTGAGTCACTTTTTTCAGAGTGGGCTCCAAGTTTTAGGCAATAACTTGCATGACTCAGAGCTTGGAATGACAGTAAAAAAAGGTTGTTCACTAAGAGCATCTACACAAATTTTCGTGTGTGTGCACATGCATATGTATCAAGTAAGGAGTAAAAAATACTCTTCAGATGTTCTGCTGCACAAAAAAAAAAAAAAGTTTTTTATATGCACTCAAAAATGTAAGGGATAGTAGAATGGGAAACTGGTGTATTATGGTATATTTAAAACAACTAACATGCAATTCAAACCTTGGCTGAAGTCAAAGCGGGCTTTAGATGCCAAGACCTGAAATGCAGATCCCTAGAAAGTGTGAAAAAGATTGTTGAAAACTGATCCAAGTGTTTAAAGGATTAGCAAAGTAAAGGCAGGCTTGGATTTTCTCTGACCTGACAGTGCTGGCTTTTGAGCCAGCTTCCAAGAATTTTCAGTATTCTTCATTGTTGTGATGGCTTGTGCAGTTTCCAGAAGGTCATGATTAGTGGCAGAGACTGGATTAACTGAGAAATTTACAAAGTTCAGAATTAAAACTCATGGGTTGATAAGGGTCTAATTAGCATTTTAGAGGCTGTGGAACCATAAATTTACAGTCTCTCCAGGGAATGGAAGAGCGATTGAATGTTTTCTGAAGGAGCTTGTCATATACTTCTGGGACAGGAAGAGCCATCACAACAGACCTAGTGCTTAAGAAACAGCGTGGGAAAAGTTCAAAGGCTCATTTGGACCTATGCATCTTATGGAAAAGAACTGAGGCCATAAAGATGAATGTAACAACTGGCAAGAAAAATAATCTAAGTAAAAATTTTTAATGGCAGAGGGTTGAGACAAGAACAAATTATTTTTGTAGTGTAAGCATGAGAGTATGTGATTGTCGGTATGCAAGTAAATAACTACCATAAATACATTAGTTATCCTGACTAAATTAAAGGTAAGTAAATATTTGCTTAAAACTATTTCAGTACAAGAATTATACTTATGATAGTGTTGTCCAGACTTCTGTCCACAGTACTTTTTATTTATAGGTTTTTCTCCCAAGATTACAGTAAATAATCGTCCAAAATTCAGAGCATTTTGATTCCTGTTGTTTCAAGCTTTTGCGGATTGCTGTTGCAGAAAGAAAAAAGGATGTGTGATCTGTAGTGATGGTGGGAAGACAAGTGTTAATATTCAGTCCTGGCTAGTCTGGCCATGAAGGAAGCAGAAATGTACATTTTTTCCAGAGAGTGCAATTCAGGTTTTTTTACAGAAGTAAGAGAAAGTTTAGAGAAAAACAAAACCAGAAAATGAATAAATGGCCATAAGAACCAAAACATTCCAAATCCTGTTTCAGTTTTGACCCAGATCATGAATATGTTTGCCTGACTAAAGGCTGTTTGAAAGCAATGTGCAAGCATTTAGCTCTGAACTTTGTGCAAGTGTGCGAGTGCTGTACAAGATAGGACCTACATTCTTCAAGTTAAATAAACATAATGAAGAGATACAAGTTATATCCGGGAATGCTATATGCTTTCTTCATATTTTTTTTAAATGTTAAGAGGATAAATTGGAATTGGGAACTTTTAATCACTTTTGTTGTAAGCCAGTTTCTTCAAGGGGCTTCCGGAGCAAAGCAAGCCACAGCTTGATTGATCGTTTTTAAAGGGATTCCATTGGCCACATATGTACTCAAAGCAGAGTCTTTTATATTTTCTGTGACAAAAGTAATCCTGGTTAGGTTCACAAGGTGAATATAGAAAAAAACCCAAGAGAATGAGAACGAGAAGAAACTTGTATTTCTCATTTTCAGGCTTACCATACATTGTGCTTCCCACCTTCAGTCATATGGGAATTCCTCTCCCACAAAAATAACTGAGTAACCAAACCTTTTTGCTCTTCTTTTCTCAGGAGACATGGAACAAGTAGAAGCAGTCAGAAATGCTGGATAGTCCTAAATAAGAAAACTCTGTGGAAAACAAAAACAACTCCCAAAAAACTTTACATATAACCTGCATCATCTTCATGTAAAAATGGACTTTCTTGTTTAATGCTGCACTCAGTTTTTAAAATAGCAATAACAAGGAAGAAATTTACAGTCATTTAAACACCGTGGACAGGCTTTGCTAAGCTGCAGTGCTTTGGCTACTGATAAAACAAATTAGCATCAGAGTAAGAATAGGACAAGATAGTGCTATGACAGAAATAATATAAGGAATACTAAGAACCCAGGTGTACATAATTAAGATTGTAATTCAAGCAAAGGGTTGTGGTGACATCATTTATCAATGTCACTGCAAACTCTCAATGGAATTACAGCTTTGTATGTAGAATTCAGATATACGCGATTTGTTGGAATACATGAGGAATGTTTCTATTAAAAGTAGACAGACAATATGTTAACCTCAACTAGTGGTAGTGACAGGATGAGATACAAAGAGAAGAGCTTTTTTTTCCCTATTCTAGCACAAAAGAAGGGTGAAACAGTCAGAGTATTTCTGAGATATTTGGAAATTAAGTTTATTTAAAATGCTTACTAAGGAATTTTTCACCTCAAAAAGAAACAGAAAAAGTTCCAGTTCTAATGATTCAACATGTCAATAAAAACCAGAGTTGTTCTGCAAAAATGAGAAAAGGAGCAGTCAAAACTACTGATTTCTCCATCTCACTGTGTAGCACAAAATCACATTAAAATAAGCTCAAGAAAAAAAATTCCATTAAAAGGATGGTATAAAATATTTACAATTAAACACACAGTAAGGCTAGTAGTAAATTATTAATTGCAAATTAACTCGTTTTTAGGAGGAAAAAAGAGTGAACATTGGTGCTTGTAAATACATGTGCTGAAAAGAGGTTATAATCTTTACTCTTTCTGAATGTCTGTTTCTGGTTTTATTCTTATAACAAGAATACTTTTATGAACGTAATTATGAAACAGAGGATCCTCAGTCTACAAGAATTTTTAAGGCCTTAATTGAACTTAAATGCTAGTTAATGCAAAATCACATTCTTAAATTATGCTCCTTAATATGATTTCAATGCCAAACTACTTTTTACTCAGTTACCTTGTGGATTTTTCAGCCTTGCCCAGATGCCCACACACCTTGCACAATAAAAATGAACAGTATTTCCTTGAGAAAGCATCACTCAGGAAATAGTCATGCATCCCAGAAATACAGCGCACAGTGGTGTGAGGCTTGATGGTGTGAGGCTTGACTACCAAGTGATTACAGAGAAAAATCCTAATCAATGCAGTGAAGAAAAGTTTTCCTTTGACTTGATAAACTTTGCACTAAATTTCACCTGCATGACGTACCTACAGCTATAGCCATGAAACTTCATTAAATTAGTCAAGGCACTGTGGCTTTTTCAGATTTGGTCACTTTCTGAAGTACTCTAAGTGAACCCTATAAATTGCATTCCATTTTAAGTGTACAGCAAAATTGTGATGCTCTTGAATACAATCTAAGATGTGTTTCTGGATTCTATACGGTCACTGATAATGCCACCAATTTTTCAAGTTTGTCATTTGTACACTGCAATAATATCTCAAAAGATAATATATCCTCTGAAACTTCCGGGAAGTGCTGACTGACGTAATGCAGTCATGGGGTATTCAATTCTCATTAGAATTAGAGTTGTGGGGATTTTAGTTCTCTGCTGCTGAAGTGCATAACTTTTATGAAAAGTGAAATGCACAACGACTTGGGAACTTGTGGGGTAGCAACACTTCTAGCCCAAGTTCACAAGTCTTGAAAGTCTAGCTTTCTACATTATGCTTTTGAAGAGAATAACCTGAACAGTAGCAGTTTTGACCTTGAGTAACTTAATTTGGAAAGGAAATTTGGCCAAATCAGCTCAATGCTGGAGTTCTCATCAAGGATTAATGCAGAGGATCAATATGAACTTTTTATAGCAGACTATTTTTGAAAGAGGACAACAAAAGGTTAGAGTCCTTTAAAACTTGAAAAAGCAAATTAGTATGACTTAAAGTGGGCAGCATAGGAATGAGAATGGAAAAAGCAGGGATCTTGATTTCATGCCAGCATTTAGTAATACCATACAACAAAAATACAGAGAAAACTGACTTTAAAATTATATTTTTGTATCTTTTTGCAACTACAGCTGAGTTTATAAACATTTGACTACTCTGTCTCCTTCATGGTAGTGCTGTATGACAAACACTCACGATTGCAATTGACTGATGTTACTGTCACAATTTTTCTATTTTCTACAAGGTCAAAATTGCATATAAACATATGTCTTTATTTGAAAATTTAAAGACTTAATTACCTCCTAAACAAAAGAGCTATGGAAAACACATAAACATAGCTCTTCCTTAAGTTCCTGTACACACAAATCCCACTCCTGAAGTGTAAGAGCTCCTGTAATGGGGAATCAGGCCCCTTAATAGCCCTGTCAGTAGCAACAGATATTTATGCATGACCTTACGTTTCCTTACCTAAGGAGCTAAAGGACAGATTGATCCACTTACTTCCCCATCACTGTCTCCTTTCCCCTTGCCTCTCCCTTAACTACAAATCAAACTCTAATATGGCTTCTTAGCCCAACTCCCATCTGACGTTTTTCTCCACTGGCATGGGGCAGACTCACAAGAGCTGACCCCTTACCCATGGGCCATTTCTGTTCAGCAAGCTCCACGAGCACTGGAGGTGTTGAGGAGGGCCAGAAGGTGTGTCCAGCTATCTGCAGCCATTCCAGCATGACCATCTGTGACAGATTCCAGTGCATTTTAATCCACTTCGGAATACTGTTAAAAGCCTGGTTAACATCTTCCTAGATGGCACTAGATGTGTTGTAATAAATGTTATTATCCAAGCTTTATGCAAAATTAAAAAATTTCTAGCATGATTATTTAATTCAGGGTCTCAAATTTTCTGTTTCTGACACTTGCTAAGGCAAGTTTACAAGTAGTCTCCTTTCCTTGGGCCTCTTCAGTCTTGACCTGTGCTCTTTTGAATCAGAGCAAGCTAAGATCCTGAAAGACAGCAAATGGTTTTGCCAGATAAGCTATCTTCTTGAAATCTTCCTCTCATCTTCCCCTTACTTGGGCTTTTTCCGTGAGGATGAATCGGGGCACCAATTCTTTTCATTCAGATGGGGGAAAAGAAAGGATATTTTTCAGACAATGATCTCTCACCCCTGAAATTTCAGTTCTTTGTTCTCCTTTTCCTCTCTCATTTCTGTCTTTTGTAATCTCTGCCTCCCATTTAGGTTCCTACACCCAAATATTTAGTATTTCTGCTCTTTGGACTCCAGTTCTTGTCTTCCTTCTCCTTGAAGCTGACTGTATGTTTAAAGAAAGATGAGGATGCTTCAGGTGATGGAGGTAGAAAGACCATGATCTTTTTTCTCCAAACCTCTCCATTCTGGTTTGGAAGTTAACTGAGGTTTAGTGATATTTTCAATAATGGCTGGTTGATGCACTGTTTCCAAACGTGAACACTGCTTTCAACAGCAGAACAATAAAGATGTAGTGCTTAATAATGAAGAACAGCATTTTTTATTTTACAAAACAAGCCTCTCAGCTTCAGTGGTGTTATTCATGAATAACACCTTGTGCATATGCATTATGAGACAGTGCTTAATTGAATGATTGCATAATATGTTGTTCCACAGAATAAAATATGAAATATTCATTAGGCCAGAGAGGGAGTTAGAATGCCTGGTGGTTAAATCACTCACCAGGGAAATCCAGCTCCTACTCCTTCCTTCTAGTGAATATGTAAGTAGTTTATACAAAAAGGCTTTAAAAGCAACTAGGATTGTTTTCCCCAAAATCTACTATCCCCTCATGGCTGGTGTACTATCCCAACAGGCAGGAGTGTGCTCTGGCTGGGGCATGGAAGGACACAGTTAAACACAGATCACCTTCATCCTTTCATGTAGCTAAAGGAGTCAGATCTGCCTTAACCAGGCAGCTGGGTTTAATGGAACCAAAAACTCCCTACTGTGTTTATTTTTCAGGAAATGGTTGTCTTGGTATAGGTGCCTCATTGAGCAAAGGGCTTCCAGATGTGGCTCCAGAATAGAAGGAAGAACTTTATGCAGTCTCAGTCCACACTCAGTTTAGGTCCCTCTGTGAAACAGGGTGTAAGAAGTCTGTGCATACCCTCAGCTGAAAGTGGAGGGTTCTCCACCCACTTTTCACTGCTTTGAGTCAAGTGCTAAAAACCCAGCTCACTTCATGCCTTGAACTGGGAAACAGGATGGTGGTGGGATACTGAATATATTGTAATAATCTAGTTAGTTATTGTAATAATTATTTATTTATTTATTTATTTAGTTAGTTAGTTAGTTAGTTAATTAGTTCAACATCTAACTCCTGTTGAAAATTTTACCTTTGCTAATCTGTGAGGTAGAAAGGTCTCCAGGAGACCTATTTAGGTAAAATAATACCTAAATAATGCCCTCAAAATGATGAGATCTTAGTTTGATCTCATAATCATCCTGCCTGTTGGAATCATAAGAAAGCTTATTGAAGACATAGGGGAAAAGGAGTTTGAAATGGATAAAATTAGGAGGAAAATAATGCTTCTTAAAAAAATTAATTGGAAAATTATTTACATTTCAGACAACAGTCGGCACTGTCAAAAGATATGTGTGTGTTTTATGAGTTACTGGTAAATAGCAATAAAAAAATGGCTTTTGATTTTGTGGAGGGTATCACAGAGAGGCATTCTCCTGGCATATTTATTTTTGCATTTATTCAGGAAATAAAAGAGAAAGTGAGATTGGGGAAATAGCTCACTCTGGGGAGACAGAATCAGTCAGAATAAATAAATATGCCCAAAACAATAACAGAAGCAAATGTGGCACCAAATATCACTGATAGACAAAGAATGCATTAATTCAGCATTGCAAATTACTTTTGCTTAAGGCAGATTTACTTGGTATACCCTCTTAATTATTGCTCTTCTCATCAGTTTGCAACTCAAAGCACATTCTCTCAGTAGCAATTAGGGAATGATATAATTATATGAAGCTTTAGGAACAAGAGAAAGCTTCTGAATCTAAATGTGAGAGTATTTTTTTAAAAAGTTTGCATTGTAACAGATGCCTTGTGGACTGTCCGTCTGGAGAACCCATTCCACATCTTCGGAGGCTCAGGAAGCAATCTGCATCAACAGACACTTGATTTTTATATCATCTTTTCAACCCACCTTCTCTTTGAATGCTCAGTCTCTTCCCAGGCATGAAGAAGACAGAAGTAGGTGGCTGGTGAATTAAAGAGTTCAGCTTCTTGGCTCCTGTTCATCCATGGAGCGGTTTCCCTTGAGGATATTTTGCTTATATATACACATGGGCATCTATAGCTCTAGAGAAGATCTCTCTCACTATCTGACTGGTCCTAGAAGAAGCAGATACAGTACAAAGGCAGGCAGCAGAAACATTTGTATGTTTGTCTGCTTTCATGTGTCCAAAGGATTAGAGGTCTGTTAACATCTGTCTGTCACACCAGCAGGACAAAGTCTGAGAGCCTGTCTGCCATCATCACCCAGGGGCCAGGAACCTCACTCACTGTTTTTTCTTCACTGACCTTCATGCACTGATGAGCTCGAACATTATTAAGGACATTTCTGTCTAAATTCACCTTTTAGTAAGAAGTCCAGGTTGTTTCAGCAGATCCACCCAAAAGATATGCAGGTTCATAGAAGTGCACTAATGTGAATATCGATCAATATATGTGGACTGGCTAAAGTTCAAGGTTCTATGAAAGCAGTCACCATAGTGAACTTCTCCTCAGTTTGAGAGTTCATAAGAAGACAAAAGTTTGCTGCCTTATATTCTCTTGGCCAGTGAGTTTAGGATATTGTCCACAAATGAAAAATAGTGAATTGCTTTCTCTATTCAGTGCTACAATTAGTTAATTCAGCTGGAGACTAGAGTAAGTACTCACTAAAGCTGTTAGTACTGTTAAAAGCATTAAGATGACTGTGGTATTAAAAAAAAATTAACTACATATATGGTACCCCTAATGTTGTGGGTAGTCACTTCAAAACTGATACTTCCCCATCTGCTGTGTTTTATGTAATGACCAGACCCATTTTCTTCTTAAAGACAAAACAAGAAATAGGGTACTTAGTTTTGAGAGATCCCAATTTTTTCAACTTTAAATGGAAGAGTAGGTCTACAGTCAGCCACAACTGCCATTTAACATAGGTTTATAATTTATGGGGAAAGTAAATTTTCCCAGTTGCATGAATACTAGTAATTTGATTTTTAGAAATAGTAAAAAAGAAGATAAACATTTCTCAAATCAATCAAAGAGGGAAAGAGCTAAAGATTGTGAGAATTTGCCAGCAAGGAGCCTATTTATTTACAGTTGGCCCCTGGAATCTTGATTTTTGGTAGAAATTTTGCCAAGGATGTAAATATGAGTAATTTTATTTACCTGCCCTAAGTGGAGAAATCTGTCCTAAAATATTACAAATTTCCATGTTTCATCTTTTTTTCTTTGGAATACAAGACAAGCTGTCATTGTTTTCTTTTGCATTAGTATTGATCATCATTATTTTAGGAGTATATCAGCCTAAGACATACTTTATATGAATTTAAGTAGATCTAATGTTGAGATAGTTGCAGAGTTTCTCAAGAACTGGCCAAACAGAATTCAAGATACCTTGGCTTAGGTGTCTACAAATCAGACACAAGAAAAATGAAAAAAAGCTGCCTTTGCAGCTTATAATTTCTTTGTTTCTCAGAATATTCCTTTAAAAATAAATTGCTTTATTATAGTAATGTAAGAGTTTCTCAAACTATTCACATGTGACAAGGATGCCATGCTACTGTTGCCTTCTGTGGAGGGCAGTGAATTCATAAAGAATACTTTATTTCATGTCAATGTCAAAGAACAAGCATTATAGCCATTATCATCCCAAACTGGGTTCCTGTCCATTCTCAGTGGATATTAATCTGAAGCTGACATGTCAAAAACAACCCAGAAGATGGTGGTTGGGACTGATAATGCCTGATAACACAGGAATATGGAGGGGACAATTCCAGCAATATCCATGTTCAGCCTCTTTTTCAGACTGGTATGTCAGACTATACATATATTGTCTGGCTGACAGTGTGCATTTGGCTTACATCAGAAATCCAGTTTTTCTGGAAGTTCATCTGTTCTCTTTCAGGTAGGTGTTAGCCCAGCCCAAATGAAGACCATAGCAGGGAGTCAGAAGATAGCTCTGATTCATTCGGGATGAGGGAGTGACCATGTGAATGGATGGAGATAAATCAGGATAAAACATATGGAAGGGAAAATAATGGCAGAATTGAGATTAGGACAAGAGGTCATAAGTACAGCCAGATCATGTTACAGCAAAATGACTGTGATTTCAGGACACCACACCATGAAGTTTAGGTGATCACAGGAGAAATTTGGATGATTTATAAATTAATTGAAAAGAAAAATCAGGTAACTATTCATTTTAAGTGTGCTTCAATAGACTTCTGTGTTCTATTCAAATTTCTGACTTGAGAAGGAATGTGATGCTGGCTGTTCCAATGGAAGCAATTATTGATAATGTGGGAATTTGGCTGGCGTAGAAAAGTCATTGCCTCACTGCAGCAAATTTCCAGTGAAGCTAATTATTGACTAAGGATTCCACTTTATGATAAACTGTAAACAGAAATGAGAAGGGAACAAAAGACAGCAAAGAAAGTTGGGGCTACATTTGAGTAAAGATACAGCCTCCTTTTCCATTTTTCAGTCCTCTTCAGGGGAAGGGGGCCCATGGATCTCAGGAGTGATGCTAAGGCCATGTTAGCAGGGTGGAGGGCTGATGGCAGCTTGCCACCACGTGGTGTGGATTACAAAGGAAGTATGACCTGCACTGGACGAGCCATTGCCAGATGGTTCCCAGATGTGTTATTTATGAAGTCACGGCCTACTTAAACCACATTCCTGGTGTCTTGTCTTCTTTTCCTGTAATGTCCAAGACATTAATGAAGGAATGTATGAGAACCAAATAGCAGACCAGTTGTCAAAAACCAAATGGCAACAGAAATCCTTTCCTGTCTCTGGATATATGTAAATACATATTAGATTAACAAAACCAGCTTTGAACAGCTGATCCCTGAAGAGTCATAGAACTGGCAGTAGTGCAGTTTAAGGACAGTACTTATTTGGCCTCATCATTCCCTCATGAATATAAAACTTACCACATTATCCTTGACGATTCTGTTCTTATACCTTCTTCCTTCCAAAGATGTTCTCTCTCTTAGCTTCCTCAGTGCAGATAAAAAAAAAAAAGTCTCATATATAAAATCTAGGTCATTCTTTAAAACACCAAGTAAATCTGGATGAACATTGTAGTGTTTCAGATGATCTGACAATGTCAAATATAGTTTGTGGGTTGACTGGTTGGTTGGTTTGTTTGCTTAGATTAGTCAGGTCTGGCAACGTGCTGATGTGACTGACTGATCGTGCAAGTTTCTTACCGGAAGGTAATTTATTCAGTTTGTGTAATGCATCTGAGGCAATGCAGTAACGGTGCATCAGAGCAGAATTTTCTATTCCTTTTGTTGGTGTGGGGTTTTTTTGTCTTTTGTTAGAAATGAATGGAATATGATTTGGGTTTGGGTTTTTTTTTCCAGTTGCTATAGTTATGAGAAACAATTCCTGAGTCATTGCTAAGAAGGTAGAAAAGAACACTGCAAACAAGCAACCGCTTTGTAACATCCTAGAGACAAAACTGTAGCAATATGACTTGACATACAGAATAACATCAGTTGGCACAAGTTTTATTGATTACTACCTACCATGTGATGGGCCCTCAGGTTTTAATAAATAAGCTGGAATTCTACTGGTACAAGAAGTAATAGAACTATGTTTAAAACAATTCAGAAATATTTATTCTGAATACAGAAGGCTTATGACAGATTATTTTGCATACAACATTTTCATGCAGCTATTCAAAACAGACAGCAACCTGTTTGCTTTCTATTCCCAGAAAGTATGGGATATATATTAACATTGATTTTTCATTACAGTGAGCTGTATTTCTTTCTCAATTTATTCCCTTGGTGAGCAGCTTTCCGAGGTGGAGGCCAGTGTAAATGAAATCTGAATATGTCCATAATATGAAATAGTGCTGCAAATATATTTAGTGTCAATGGGATTTTTCTATTTATGTAGTATTCTACTTTAATGTAGATACCAAGAAAAATGAAACTCCTATAATCCATCTCAGAAAAATACAGAACAGCAAAAAAGGATGTGTGTAGCACATTTCGCGTAGGTACAAACACTCAACGATAAAGAGATTGGTCATCTTTGTTATGACAAAACATTTTGTATCATTCATCTGACTGTTAGAAGGAGAGAAAAATATTGTTATCATTATAGAAAAAGGATGGAATCTGTTAGTTTCTTGTTAGAGAGATTATCCTTTGTTAATACTATATGAAGTTAATACTATATGAAGTAGGGAAGGGAACAGTGATACACAGATATCTATGTTTAGGCTGAAGGCATGTGGTATTTTATGCATACATTAGAGGACAAAGAGCTCACAGATTTAATAATTTGACAAAGAAGTGAGGGAGTAATTTATTGAAACTAAAACCAAACTACCTGGCTTTTACCACTGTTTAAAATACAACCTTCTAGCACAGATATGTAAGCCAGGTTAAAATCATTTTAGAACAATAATGACTGGCAGGAAAGAGCACATCACAACTCCCACAAGTGGAAGTTAATTGAACAATGCATTAATATAGTCTAATTACTCCAGATATTTTTAGACATTAAATTCTTACAAAATTTACATTTTGAAATAGTGGGCCAAATTAGTTAATACCTTCATAATGTTACCTTTCTGGATTTCCAGTTAAAACTTGATTCCTGTACAAATTCATCATTGTTGCTAACTGTACAGTAAGTGCAATAGATTTGATCAGTGTTTTATTCATCCCAATGTATTTTTATGACAAGAGTACACAACTTCTTTTTTTTTCATATTTAACCTACATTATAGCAGGACTCTCTCTCCTTCAGAGAAGAGATTTATTACTTAGCTTCCATCTGAGTTGCGTAAAATATTTATTAATATGAGAAAGCACAATTCTAGTCCAAACTTTTTGTTCTTAAGCCCTCAATACCTGATGATGAAATGTCTCCATTGTTTTCTACACCTTATGTAGAGATACCAACAAGGATAATTCAGTTTGGAGTATTATTTGTGAATACATATGAGCTGGCAGCAGGTAATGAACTAACTACTAATTAGTCTTTCCATTACATCTTTCTTTGCCATTGCAGTATGACCTAGATTGAATTTCCTACTCACTTAAGATTTTCTGTTCCTCCTTACACAGTCTAAGGTTCATTTTGATTCCCGAATATTCCTACCAGCCAACATGCCTGAAATGCTGGGAGCTCACAATGACAGCTCCTGTGGTTGGGGGCAAAAAGATGCTAGTAAAAGATGGTTAGAAAGAGGGAAAGAGACTTGGCAATGAAAGATTACTCAGAACATTAACATGAAATGATCTGGATGATGGGTCAAGTTTGCTGAAGACACAAAAAAGTGAGGAGTGTTTTGTCAGAGAGTTATGGGGCCATTCAGAGGGCTGACAGGAGTTTCATGAAGCTCAAAAAAGGGAAGAAAAAAGCCCTGCCAAGCAACAACCGCATGTCTTTATATCTCCTGGGTGACAGCCACCTTGAAAGCAGCTTTGCAGCAAAGGACCTCAGATTCCTGTGTGAGCAGTAATATGCCCTGGCAGCAAAGAAGGCTAGTGGTATCTTTGGCTGCATTGGGAGAAATGTTGCCAGCAGGTCAAGAGATGGGATCCTTCGCTTTTCCTCAACATTGGTGAGGCCCTGCCCGGGGTACTCTGCCCAGTTTTGGGTTCCCTGGTACAGGCGAGACATGAGCATATTGGTGAGAGTCCAGTGAAAGGCCAGAAAGATGATAAGAGACTGCATGTCTCCTCTGAGGAGAGACCTGCGACTGCTCAGCCTAGTAGAAGTCTCAGGTGGCCTTTACAGATATTCATACCTGTGAATACCTGAAGGGACGGTACAAAAAGGACAGTCGGGGTCTTTTCAGTTGTGCCCTGTGGCAGGACCAGAGGCAAGGGGCACAGCTGGAAATGCAGAAAGCTCTGCCTGAACATCAGAAAACATTTCTTCTCTGGGAGGGTGACTGAGCAGGGGCACAGGTCTCCCAGGGAGGCTGTGGAGTCCCTCTCCTTGGAGATTTTCAAAAGACATCTTGCAAAACTGTCTTTAGGAAGCCCTGCTTGAACAAGGGGCTTGGACCAGATGACCTGCAGAGATCCCTTCATCCTCAGCTACTTTGTGATTCTGTGACCTTGAGTGAAAGGAATATACTACAGTGAAAGTGTGTTAATTAGCCTACAAACAAAGCTTTTATATATGGGGTCTCTATATTAGTCTAGATCAAGATTATTAAAATTTGACCACCTTTTTCATGGTTCTTTAAAACCTGTCTCTATAAATAAAAATTCTTCATATGGCAAACAAAATCCTTCACCATTATGCATTTTATAAAAGTATTTTTTTTCACTCTATAGGATCCAAAAACATGACCATGAATAACCTAGTCTCAACCTCCCACTTGTTTCATTAACATTTGAAACTTTGTTTTGTCAAGTTTTCATTAGTATTTTCTGAAACCTAGAAAAAATCTAAAATTACAACAAATTGGCAACATTTACGATGCCAAATGATTTTAAAAAGTACCCAATTTATACAGATTTCTAATTTAGATGCTTTTATCATCCTTGGGTTTTAAATGTTGGGCTGTAATATTGACAAGATAATTTGCACAGCATTACTCATGCCATTTAGCTTAAGTCTTCACTGTTTCTTATTTCCTTTTGGAAGTTTTTAAAACAGAGATGTTTACCCAAAGAACAAGTCAGATCCTTTATCACAGTGAAAATTACCAGTAATAGATTAAATTTATAGATATTAGGAAAACATTATTTTAAAGTTACACTTAACGAGGGTGTTTGTTGCTTTACATAGTGGTTTTCAAGGGTTTTATACAGTTTCTGTAATTAATGCATGTTGTTTGACTGGGGAATGGAAAGAAAGGTTGAAATCTGAGACAATATTAAAATACTTCAGAAACTTTGAAGCATTATAATAGTTATTTCAATAAAACTACTTCAAATATTTCTTCAAGAAGGAAACAATTTGGAGTTCAAGTTCAGCAGCATAATAACTGAAAATGTATAACAGTACTCTTATTCCCATCACTAAACTATAGATTACGGTCTTTTTCAGTTGTTGCCATTATAAATCCCTGTTCCCAGGGGTGCTAAGCTATCATAAAAATTTGCTTTGAGCAATGCTTTGAGATAAGTTCTTCAAAAAATGCATAGGGGATTGGCTTGCAACTCCCACTTGTGTTAATAGGAGCTATCAAGGCAAATCTCTCATGTATTCATAGGAGAAAAAGCTCTAGAGTATAAAAAACTTTCGGCCTGAGGATTATTTGTTTTTGATATATATCCTAATAAAAATATGCTCTAAAACAAAACAGTTCAAGCTAGTGATCTCAGTTATTTGCTGGGTCTGTTAACACTCAGTAGATTTTTTTTAAATTGAAATTCCACTAATGAAGCCTGCAACACAAATTATTTCCTAAAAGTTTGTGGAAGAATGAATAACAGTTTGGCTGAAGAAATATAAAATTTTAAGGAAATAATATTTAATTAACTGCACATTATATACTAAGCTTTATTCTATTTTCAATCTAATCCAAAATGCTGGTAGAACTTCACTTAAATACACATCCTCTTCTTTAGGAGGTAGGGATATAGATTGGTGTGGTTGATTTGAGAGTAAGTGTCCCTTAACTTCTACATGCAGCTTCACATTTTCTACTTTGATGTAGGTTACAGTGGTATATCAGCTCATCTTCCCTCTTCTGGGAGAAATTCCATTCCCCCAATTTCAACAGCTCACATTTCATACAGTCCATCCAGGCATCAGGTCATGGGTTTACTATAAATGAGTGTGCTGATAAAAAAAACTTGACACACTTCATCTTCTAAAAAAATCTGGCTGTGTCTATGTCTCTCATGTCTGCATTCCCCAGCTAGCTTGGCAGTAAAATATACCAGAAACTTCCACTGAGAACCATAATTTTCAGTTCTCCAAAGTTCTCATAGTCATTTATATTAAATGTACAAGTGTCTGAATACTGCAAAAGAAGAAACACTACACAGAAATATCAATTTCAGCCATTTTGGAAAGTAGCTTAATTTTATGTGTTCTGAATCATCCCTTGAAGGATCTCTTTTTTCACAAACCATTATGAGATTGCAGGGAAAAGAAAAATTTACCTTACAGTCTAGGGACCACCTTTGTGAGTACCACTTTTCTGCCTACACAGTCTACATTATTTTTCTTAGGCAAGGATTTCTGTAAGAACCTGCTTATGTCAGAGGTTGATTATGTCAGCACAAAATACTTCTTCAACATAATTACAACACTATAAAGTCATCTCATGGGTTGGGGATAGTGAGCAATTCTGCACATAATAAGTAAGGCTAAACAAACTTTTCTGTAGGCAGACATTTCAGGTTCACTTCCTTATGCTTCTTTTCATTTCCATACATCTTTCTGGTAAACAGATGGCAGAAACTTTAAATAGTACTTGAGGTGAGATCTCATCAATGTCTTCTACAACAGAAATCTTGCTTTTCTCTCTGTACTGCAGACATCTTACTTGCCACCATCTCAGATCATATTTTTCATTTCAATACCCTCTTCACATTGCTCGTTCATGGATTTTATGTGACTGAGTAATAGTACCAAACTTCATCTTCTTTCCTCTATTATTTCCACTCTGTAAGCAACAAAGCCTTGCTATTTGTCCTAAACACCTACTACTGTTTTATGTCATCCCTTCTCTTTTACTCCAATGTTCAGTTGTCCATTTTGCTCTGATATCCTGGACCTCTCCCATGTTAATTTAGTATCACTGTGATCACTAATTAACTTTTCCTACTAACAGTTTCCACAAACAGTATCACATGCACTCTCTTCTTACCCATATTACAATTCTTGCACTAGTCTAGCTTCATTAACTTAATAAGCAACTTCCTACAGGAATGACTTTGCAGTAAATCTGATGCCCAGATATATTTTAGCTAGTACATTTTCTTTGCCTAGAAAACCCTTTAATTTAGTCAAGAAAGGTACAATTACCCTGCATGATTGGCTTTTGCTGAACCTACTTAGAATTTTTTTCACTTCTGATTTATATAATTAATTACAGTATGATCCAGATTTGTTCTAAAATCTCCATGAAGTAGGATTACTATGTCAGTAATTACCCAGATCACATATCTCCCTTCCTTAAATACATACAACATGTTTGTTTTCCTGCAACAAATACAATACGATTTGCAGCCTGATGGACTCCTTAAAAATACTTGCTATCCAATTAATTTTCTGTGAGGAAATCATGAGTTGAAATATGAAAAGAAAATTTAAACAACTTTTTTTTTTTTTTTTGTGGTCATGTGGAAAAAAACTTAACAAATTTTTATGGTCAAGTGGAAGGTTACCAAATTGCTGATCTCTTTGGTTGCAATGGGGAACATCTAAAAATAAATAAATAAGTCATGAATATTTATAATCTGTCTACTTTTAATGTAGTCCATCAAATTTAAATGAGACAAAGGATTAAAGCTACAATTTAAAAGCTTAAAACTAGAAAGGCTTATTTTTAACCTTAGGACAGCCCAGGCATTTAAATAAGACCAATTGGAAGTGGGAATGAAAATGAACTCTTAATTTTATTAATCTCCTTACACTGTTGTGCATTGTTCTGAGTCACCAAAATATGCATAGCTCCTGAACAGCCTGACACTTTGCTTTGCATTTCATGCTATATTTTAAGAAATATGTATCATATATCACTTGTTAATGGTTTCTGTGGGAGGAGATGAGTAATTAAGGACTTGTGAAATTGGGGCAGGGTACGTTTTTATAACTGATAACATAAGCTCACAGGATGGCTGCAGTTCAACAAAGGGCTTAGCTTGCTCTGTTCTATAAATAAGCACAGGAAATTAGATTAAAATTTTAAAATTAGATTGCCAAGATTTTCAAAAGTGACCATAGGATCTGTGTGTCTTGCCTCGGGACCTGGCCTTGGCACTATGAAGTATTTTTTAGACTTCTCATGTCTGACATCTTTTGAAAATATTTTAGTTTTAGAGCAATTTTATTTCTTCAGCCTTAAAATATACTTTTTTTTTTCCAAGAAGGATTTATCTAGACTTTGAAAAAATGGAAGGGAGTAAGCAGGACTCGTCTAATAATTGAATTGTCTCATTAGACATGTTATATATAGCACATTATGGAATATAAATTTTCTTTACAAGGATGAATTGTAGTCACACAAATTCTTCTGTATGGGTTTTTTAGTGTAAAGTATTTGTTTGTTATATTAATAGGCAGAAGTTAATCCTTACAGTTCCTCCCTTTTCACTATTGCTTTGAAGTTTCATTTAGAATTTTAATGAATGTTTAAGTTTCATTGGCTTTCTTTCCTAAACTTCGGTAGAATATGAGACAATGACATTTACAGTCTTGGAGAATTTATCTGAATTTATCTGAGTTTATCTGAGTTATGACTGAGTAAATCAGTCATATCGTTTAGGGCTTAGATGCTTGAGTTTCAGGCAGAAGAGGGAGGAATGGAGACATCTTTGTTTCTCTGGTGTTTAAAAAGATGTGTGATATCTGACGGCAGATATCTACTCAATACAGCTATAACACACTAAAGGGGGCTTGTAACTACAGTTTGTGACTGTCATGGGGTTCAAGGGTACTCTCCAAAGCCCCTGGAAAGCTCAGGCTGTACTGGGATTTGGTATTGTTATAGAACCTGAGCACTCCACTCCATCTGGCTAATGTTTAGTTTCCAGCAGGAGAAAAGTGGAGGCCAAGAAAGACACTGGTGTGGAGGATGTGGATAACATGGAAATTTTCAAAGTACACCTTACCTTGACATGTGGACTATATTTACTACAACAGACTCAATTTTTAGGAAAGCCTGGAAAATGGTCTCTACAGTTTTCTCTTGCAGAATGGGATTTGGGAAGATCCTGGGCATGTATCTGCATTACATTTTTAAAAGAGAATGAAACATATGAAACACAATGAAACTTTATTCCCCTTTTCTTAAATTCTGAAGGATCTTTTCACTCAGTCCTATTTCATTGGTTTAGTTGTTTATGAAACAATACAGTAAAAACAATGTTGAGAATAGAAAATGTCCTAATAAAAAGCATAAATTAAAGTTAGTAACATAGTAATGTATATAAAACAGAAACAAGGAAAAGGGTTAAATGTAAGGCTTGATTTTTCTCCTGCTGCTATTTGAACCATTCCTATTGTTGTTACCATTTCAAAAATAGGTCCTTACAGAACTGCAACACCTAAAATCTTATCTAGTACCTGCATTTGAACATTATATAGGGAAGACAGATACATGTACAAATACTTCATGAAAGAGAAATCTTAAAATTCTTATCAAGAAGATTGCCAACTGCTTAAAAATGGAGATTGAATATATCAGTCTCCATTCTCCAGTCCTCCTCAATTTCATTGAATTATAAGCCTGTGTAAAAGGATTTGGGACA
Source organism: Brachypodius melanocephalos (assembly GCA_013398615.1). NCBI lineage: Eukaryota > Metazoa > Chordata > Aves > Passeriformes > Pycnonotidae > Brachypodius > Brachypodius melanocephalos. The sequence goes on from VZSR01001685.1 coordinate 27,112,374, forward strand.
CCTGAACAAAAAAGATAAATGGACAATTATTGCAGTTGTAATTGGAAACACTTTAGATGAGCCAACTAGTGGGTAGGGCTTTTGCTGTTCTGGTCATACAGAGGGCAGGAACAAACATCTGTGCATAAATGTGAAAATTTTTAAGTTTTGTCAAACCAAACCAAACCAAACCAAACCAAACCAAAACAAAACAAAAAACCCACTGAAATGCTACATGTCCTTGGAAACTGCCCTTGCAGTTCTAACCCTCTACATGAAATCAATCCGAGAGAAACTGTGAGCTAGGTTTGTCACCAAGAATAAAGTGTGTCCTGAACTGGCAACACTTCCTCTTCTTTCTCTCTTCTGTCCCTAATAGACAGATATACAAATTACAAATTACAGTACCAAATTTCAATGTCTGAACAGCACCTGGCATGAATCTGCATGTTGTCTAATTCCACTTCTGTGATGTTCCATGTAAAACTGTATTGATGGCACCATACATTGGCTAAGCCCGCACAGCTACTCCTTCTGCCAAGTCCTTCCATGCCTCACAGAGATCAACTGACACATCTTGCTTCTATGCACAAAATTAATGTAGTGTTTGGAGGGTAAATTCTGTTTAAGTGAACAGTTGAGCTCTATTAACAGCTTTGAAGGTGGGAGGGAAATAGCAGAAAAAGCCACATTTATGTTGATGACCCTCCCACTGCTCAGCCAAAATGCAGGAAATGCTGTTCAGAGACAATCTGAATGCTTTTGTGGGTACTTTGATGCAAGTGGAGATAAAAACTCAGAACAAATTCGTTGTGTGGAGGAGGAACTGCACAACAGCAAATCTTTTTCCTCAGCTACTGAATCTTCAAGGCAAAGTTTCTTTGTGTGTATCCCTACACCATAACTCATCCAACAGTACATTTACTGTGTGTTAGGTATATATGCAGGATATTTCAGTCAGTATTCTAAACTCTTCCTGTAAAGACTGTTTGTTTGCTATGTCTCTGTACAGCAGTTCCAATCTAGGAGGCAAATATAGGAGTAAAATTATGTCTTTAATTTGCTAAAACAGGTATTACGCAAAATAGAAGGTTTTGTTTCTCAAGAACAGTAGACAACTGATTTCTTATACAATACATTAAGGTTCACATTCTCAAAGGGTTTTCTGGACTCAGACCCCAAAAGCAAGTAAAATGTTGTATTGTAAGCTAAAATGGAAGTATTTTTGCTGTTTCTAAAAAAATGATGAAGTATTTTGTCTTAAGTCACTTTTCAGATTTGAACATAATGGCACAAAAAAGTCTAATTTTTATTAGCACACAGTAAAATAAAATCTTACCATTTGTAACTTTAAAATCATTTGGAAATGATGCAATTGAATATAATTTAGGTCCAGTAGATAAAGAAGAAATAAGACAAATGTGGAAGCTACTACTACATTTAACAATGCATCAAATGCCATCTTCTCTTACTGTTGACTCAGTTACCCTTGACATCTATGGAACCTGGTCTTCAGTATCTCCCAAGAAGTTAGAAAACAGGCAGTCAGCACAAGAAGAAAGAAGAGATATTAATTGACAAAGTAGTTCTCCCAAATTTTTACTTTGTTACCTTTTCAGTTGGAAAAAAAACAGGGATAACTTTCTCTCATTGGAAAGCACATAAAAGAAACAACTCATTAAAAGGACACATCTAGATGCTATAAACTCTTACATCTTTGACTGCTGACTCTCCTGCAGCCTAATGTAGAGCTGGTACTGTCTTCTCACAGGCATGTGTGAGTTGAACTTCCAGGAGGGGTAAATCACAGAAATCAAATCTCTCACTTCTACCCATGGTTATATTTAAAAACCTGGATACAGGCAGGTGCATTATTTACTGCTTCTTTCTGTGTTTTATGTATGATGCACAATTGCCAGTGCATGTTTGGGGATCCTGGTGCCTGTCTGCTAAAATGCACCTTCCAGGAGACACGGGTGATAGGATGGTTGCTTTATAAATCCCAAGTTCTTTTAGACACAAGTTGGACATTGTCATGCTCTCCCCACACAGCTGTACTTTGGGATATGCATAGTACCAGACTAACACATATATGAGAAATTTGGTAGAAAGAAAAGTGTCTACATATTCCATCCTAATTCTGAATCATTCTCTTGGATTTTGGGGCTGCAATACTTTCTTGAACATATTCACAGAGCCTTATTGTTTCTGTTTGAGAACTAATCACATTTATCTTATTTATTATTTAGTCTTTTTTTGTGAATACGAAGTTTAAAATAAGTTCTCCCTTATATGTTCCTAGGAAACTAGTAATTTCTATGTATCTGCTTTCTGACCCCATATAATAACTATGATATTTATCCAGCAACTGCTGCCCCAAGCTTCCTGAGAAGAGGAAAATCTGCTACTCTACTCTGTAGTACAGCCATTAAGTCATCTAAGGTGCAGGAGGAAAGAAAGTACAAAAATTTTATACAGAGCTTTACTTTTTTTTTCCTTTACACAATAGAAATTAATTATTTTTGCTAGTTGTTGGCAATTATTTGTGTTGTATTTCTGGTGAGTTTGGATTAATTAACTAATATACAGATTCAAGACCTGTGTGAAATTAAATTGAAATATAAATGAAATAAACAATCCAGAAAAATATCATACCATATAGAGATGACTAAATAGTGATACCATCAGAGTTCAAACAAATATATTTTGTTAGTGTTTTAAATTTCTTTCACAAAATAATAAACAGTTATATTTTCTTATTCAGTTTTCTTTCTGGTAGGTGATAAAGGCACTGTTCAAGAGAGGAATCTGTAGTGTCAGCCCTTTCCCATTTGCCCAGGAGCCTCTATTCAGATCAGAAATAAAATGGTTAAGTAAAAAGCAAGAAGGTTTGGAACTGTTAATGGAAGCAAATAAAAACTTTGGATGTACAAACTATTTCCACATTAGTGCCATCTCAATCTTTTTAATTTTTTTGTACACACAGAGTACACTTGCTGTTCTCCACTACAAATCAGCAAAACCTTTTTTTCCTAACTTTATTATTGTACTGGATAGTGGACAAACTATTAGTTGTACATAGTGTTTCTTATATTCTTTCTCAAATTTGAGCTGATTATTAAAATAATATTTTAATTTTTTTTTAAGAAGTGAAACATTATTTCAGGTTACACTGTCTCTATAAGCTGTCATTTCAGCTATCATCACCAACAATGTATTTTTCCTGCACTGTAATTGTTTTAGGCATGACTATTTTCTCATCGCATGCAGGTACTCTTGCTTATTAGAAATAATATGTGCTGTATTTAGATATAAACCTATTCATAAAATACTTCATCAGAAATATTTAATTTAGAATTAGTTAAGTGATGGCTTGGTAAAAAGAAATGTCTGGATTTATTATTCATCAAGTAAAACCACCATAGAAATATTTTATGCTTTTATGATTATTTCACATTTAAGATGGAATGATTCATTTATTTCAAACTACCCTTATTTCAAGAGCATTTTGTGATTCCTGTTCTGTTACTACAGATTTTTTTTTTCCCTAGAAGACTTAGCAAGATTTGTATCTAGCATAAGATTTGGTTGTTACTACTAGGCTGAGTGATCAGCAGCCAGACATTGGACCAGTATCTCATTTCCTGTTTTCTGCAGGTGTCTATTGAGATATGGGAAGCAATTTCTTCCTGGCAGTCAAATTATTTTACTTGGTTTGGATGGACAATGTTGTTGACTGGTTTCCTTGACACTGACATGAATCAATAAGGACACAATCCATTCTATGTTCGTGAAGCTGAGGTGGCCATCACAGTAAACTGCTTATTATGCATTACCACTTACACTTAAATGTGAGAGAGAGACAATGTCTTGTAGTTTCAGATTCCAAGCTATGTAACAAACTCAGACTCCTGGTTCCAAGAACCTAAGGATCATAAATCTTGCATGCAAAATATCATGCTAGGGTTTTCAGGGTGTAATACCTGTTTAAATTGACACAAATTAAATCAACACGTGGACACTGTTGGAGGTTTTGGTATAATAAATCCTAGGACCCTTTTGTTCATCCTTTAATAAGTTACTTTTTCATTTAGGCTGAAGTTTCTTTACCATCAATTTAATTTATTGCTTAGTTTTCTCTCATTTTAATGTGCTACACAGACATCTTCTCCAGTATCTTACCTTTAAATAATTTTGTTGCTTCCAAAGCAGTTGTCTCATCTTACCTTACTTTCTACCACATCTACATGAGACTCTAATAGCTAAATAATTTCCCTTTTTGTTCGTTTTACACTTACTAGGTTTACACATTGGAAGCTTTTTCTCTTGCTTTTCAGTATCTAGAAGCTTCTAATCAAGTGCTCCTGAAACTGTTGTGTCCTTCAGTTTAACTGCTTGACTTGGTTACCTTTACCTTGAAGATTTTCAATTCTCAATGGCTTTTCAACATATAAATTAAATGTTTCACCTGAAATAGAATTGAACATAGATGCTTTCAATACCCTTACTCATTATCTGTTAAGTATGTTCATTAATCAACATTTTCTATTTTAAATAAAAATGTATTATTCTGACACTTGTGATTACCGTCTCCTAGCAACTTTCTCCAACCTGTCCTTTTCATTTCTATGGTCTAAGGCCAGAAAGGAGTGAAGATAACCCTAATTCTGCATGTGGTTTAATCCTTTTCTCCATGTGGTATAACTTAAATTTGTTAAAGGAGCTGATATCTGTAATTTCATTGGCCTAATGATAAAGTACAGTATTAAACTTCCATTCTACATGTCAGTGTAACCTACATCATAGAAAGAAAAATCTTTTCCCACATATTCACTTGGAGCCTGCAGTTAGCAGGCTGATTGTTTTTCACACAGAAAACTCCAGCAAGGCATCTTAAAGGAAAAACTTAATTCAATAGGTTTTTTCAATACCTCAGTAAGAATCAACTTTTTTTCATTTTACATGCTGCTCTCCTCAATCCAAGTGGCTGCATGAGGTAAATTTTCTTGTCCCCAGTTGCCAAGTGCCTTCTCATTTTTCAAGTCCTCCTTAAGCTTTTCTCTGAAATTACTTCCTCTTCTTTTTATGTCCATATATCTATAGTTTTTTTCTCTTGGAACATATTTTCGTGTCCTGTCACAGCTCGTTCTTACAAAATTGTGTAAGCTCTTCTCCTCAGGTGCCTGATCTTACAATCTCTGGCACCCTGTGGGACAGCTGCACTGCTTTCAGAAGAGGGAAGTCTAATTCTGCAACAACAGGTCTTCAAAATAATAGTTCACAAAGCACCATATATCTTTATATATGTATAAACTTACATTTGAAGAAACCCATTCTTCCTTGCTATCAGGGTGCAATTTCTCATTTTTCACTACACTTGAATTTAGGACTGAACAGATCTGTTTGTGCTGGTTTGCACTTACTCCATAGCTCCACCTTCATGGATACACAAGGACAAAACATGACTAATGACAACATCAGGGTTCATTCTTTCTATGTAAACCAAAGCTGAAATTAATATCTGACTCTGTTCTTCAATTTAAATTTACTAGTCATCCATATTGTTTACAAAACAATTTAATACAAACATGCAGGAAAAATTCTGTAGATTTTTGAAGGGGTAAGAGCCTGCATATGCTCAGTGCTTTAGTATGGGCTCAAGCTTTTGTTTCTATAATCTGCGGAGGGCAAATACAGGTAGCTTGAGTGCGCTGTCCTCTAGGAGGTATGACAAGTTCAGTTTTTCTTTGTTGAGACAGTCAACATCCTGGTCCTGTGTGGTTTGGAGCCAGATATAAGTTTAGAAAGAAAGAGCCAAGGAGAGAGGCTCTTACATCATGCTTAAACCCAGCCTAGGCTTTGCCCCGTTGTCTTTGCAGAGAACGAACTTGAATGGGAATGAAGAAATTATTTCTGCAGCACCGTTTTTGAGAAATCATGGATTCTAGCCTGGAAAAATGGGCACCACCAGTTAGAGCTTCTTTGCTTATTCTAACAGTCACAGGAGGATTCTGTCACTCAAGGATTCTGCCTGGGAAAGAAATGACCTGGAGAAGTAATAAAGAAGTAGAAAGCATGCTGGGGCACCTACAGATCCTCCTGTAGAACCTGTGATGTCAAAGTTGAAATTTTTGTGACTCCCTAATTCTACTGATGTCTTTTTTTTGTTGTTGTGTTGTTTTTGTTTTTGTGGGGGTTAATGGAAGAAGGCAGCATGCATTTAGTCTGTTTTTATCTATTATTGAGCTCAGTGACACCAAACAATCTGAGAATACTTGCAATACATGGAGAATACTTACCATGTGAAATTCATTAGAAATGACTCAGAAATTAACTCTCTGAGGTTGTTTATAGATACACTCAGTTGGGCTCAAGCATTCAAAGCCATCTTCTTATGATGGGTAGTGAATTTACTAATAGATGGGAGCTATGCCACATATACTGGCCAGAGTACCAAAAAACCCAGGACCAGACAGGTTTAGTTTTCTGGTATAGGTATAGCATAACTTGTAAATGTTGAACTCCAGAATCTGATCTGGTCAACAAAAATCAATCAGATCTGTATTTTCCTGTTTTCTCAAACTTTCAACAAAGGTTTCCTCTTTAGGACTTTCACCATTCACTTTCAACATCAAATCACATACTATATTTTTGGATACAGATACAAGATAAGGCACTGAAAAAGTGCTCATGCAAACACTTTCAATCATTTACCAGTAATCCTGGATAACCAGGGAGGTCCATGTTCAGTGGAGGTTGGCAAATGTGACAGTCATCTCCAAGAAGGGATGGAAACAGGACCTGGGGAACTACAGGTTAATTAGCCTGGCAAATGTGACAGTCATCTCCAAGAAGGGATGGAAACAGGACCTGGGGAACTACAGGTTAATTAGCCTGACCTCAATGCCAGGGAAGATCATGGAGCTGATCATCTTGAGTGCCACCACATGGCATGGGCAGGACAATCAGAGCATCAGGCGAAGCCAGCCCGAGTTTGTAAAAGGTAGGTCCTGCTCGACCTTGTCCTGTCTGCTGATACAGCCTCACCTCGAGTCCTGTGTGTAGTTTTGGGAGCTACAATACAAGAAAGACATTAAGCTGTTAGAGAGTGTCCAAAGGAGGGCAACAAAGATGGTGAAGGGCCTTGGGGAGCAGCTGAGATCACTTGGTCTGTTCAGCCTGGAGGTGACTCTGAAGGAAGAGTTAAGGGACAGGCAGCAATCTCTTCTCTCTGGTGACAAGTGACAGCTGGCTGAACATGAGCCAGCAGTGTGCCTGGCTGACCAAGAAGGCATTGTCATCCTGGCTTATAGCGGCAAGAGTGTGGCCAGGAGGACAAAGGCAGTGATGGTTCCCCTGTATTTGAAACCGGTGAAGCCACACCTGTGTTCAGCTTTGGGCCCTTCACTACAAAAAAGACATCGCGGTGCTGGAGCATGTCCAGAGAAAGGGAACAGGGCTGCTGAGGGATCTGGAGCAAAGGTCTTACAAGGAGCAGATGAAGGAGTGGGGGGTGTTTAGCCTGAGGGCTGGAAAACTCAGGGATGACCTTTTTGATCTCTACAACTCCCTGAAAGGAAGCTGTGGCAAGGTGGGAGTGGGGGTTACTTTCTTTGCCTGAACAAGTGATAGGATAAGAACTGGCCTCACGTTGCACCAGGAGAGGCTTAGATGACATATTAGGAAAAACTTCTTTATGGAAAAGGTGGTCAAGCATTGAAACAGTCTGCCCAGGGAAGTGGTTGAGCCATCATCCTGGAGGTATATTAAAGACCTGTAGATATGGTACCTGGGGACATGGTTTGGTGGTGGACTTGAGAGTGTTGGGTTGGATTTGACGATCTTGGGGGTCTTTCACAAATTAAACGATTCTTTGATTCTATGATTCTAGATTGGGTCTTCCTGATTTTAGCTCACTGATTCACACATTTGGAGGAATGTTCTCTCTATGCTATGTTAAGGATAGCATCAATGGAGAAAACAAAATGGGAAATAGAAGACTTACAGCAAGACTTAAAGCTGTATAGAACATTTACAGCTGACTTAATCTGTGCATTTTGCTACTATCAGCTAGCTCTAAGGGCTAAATTCAACCCCATCTTGGAGATATCAGTAAAATTACTTCCTCCTACTGGAAAAAAAAAATCTCATTCTGGTTCCTGCTGCTTGCCAGCTACTATTCTGGTTTCTTGCTACAAACTTTCTCCATACCTTTTCACTTTCATCTTAATATATTCCTTTGTCTCCTTTTCCTTCTTCAGCTATCAGAATTGAATTTTGTATCTACATAAGTTAATGCAGTGGAAATATAGTAGGGTGGATTCTATGTTATACAGAATAGAATTAAACAAAACTGCACACACTTGTAAGAAGCAGTTTTTAGGTCTATCCTTTATTTCTGGCTCATTGTGAAAAACAGAACTAAATTAACCAGTTAATTACTGGTTCTTAGAAAAATAAACTCTAATTTAATTTTTTTACAAAGGGAAGAGAAAAGGTAAGTTTGTTAGACAATGAAAATTAGTGGCTGATTACTAGGGGAAATTTCTATATTTTGAAGTATTAAACGATAAAGAAAGAATGGAAGAAAGGAGTGAAAAAATAAGAAAGAAGAAATGAAAAAAGAGAAAGAATGAGGAAAAGGAGGAGAAACAACTATGTAACCCAGTTACATTTTGTTTAACCTCAAAGGAAGATTTTGCTCTCCTGCAAGTTATTCACTTATGCACTTGCTATGAAATCAGCACTGTGAGTAAGTTGGTAGTCTGTACAGGGAAGGAAAGAATGGCAAGCTGATTACTTTATGGTTATTTCACAAAACTGATGAGACAGCAAATGATATTCAATCCTATTAAAAAGACTAAGCACAGCCTTTTTTCTACCCTTAAAAAAATTCCTACATTCCTTGTGCTGGGATTGGATGATATGATTCTACAATTCACGGAGTCTGCAGAACATCTGCAATGAAATTGGTTTTCTGTGGAAAACTGATGAATCACTTACTGCCAATGACTGGAAGGAAAAGTACTTGTTTATGCCCTTATGTAATGAATTTTTATGAGGTGAAGTTTGCTGTTTATAAAAAATATACTTTCAGTTGCTGCAGATGTAAAATAATAGAATTCAGAATTTAGACCATCACATTACTGAAAAGGCAGTCACTAACAGAATATCATCATCTACTTGCAAAATGCCAAAAAAGGGCTTTTACTTCTGTGATACAATTAAAATTTCCATCCATTCCATACAGTCTTACAAGAGAGAAAAAAAAAAAAAAACAAACAAACAAGGACAATATTAACTGCTACCTTTGTTAACATATTTTAAAATAAAATTAGTATTTTACAAAAAACCCCACATGTTCTGCTTCAAAAAGTAGATCTAAAACATTATGCTCATGAGCAGTTCCTGAGAAAGCAAGCAGTGTCTCTCTACAATGGAAAATCAATTACATGCTTTTCCTTGAATGTTTCTCAACAACATCTTTAAAGCATAAGTTAAATTAATAGCTTAGGTGGAAGAATTGACCATTTCACTGTGAAAAGCAAATTCTCACAATCATATGTATCTTAAGAGAGTTTTATGCCTGCAAATTAATTAGCAGAGCTAATTTTGGAAATTAACCAAACTCATTCTTACATTCAGCGAGAGCTGAGTTTGATTGCTACAATCTTTTAATTTCTTTTAGAATCTTGAAACATTTCAGTAAAGTATTTCACAACTTGAATGTTACTTCTTTTTGGATCCTGCCATGTATTTTCAGGAATAGCTGTAGGTGACTGGAAATGTGCAGGTATCTATTCTTAATGACAAATGCATTTTGCATTTCTGCATCAAAAGCTGTTTTGTTGTGTATGTGAAAATCTTTCAAGTGCCATTTTCTTCATACATCTAGTCTCCATGTCCTGATATCTGTATTGGTTCTGCAAGTGTGGATAACGCACCAGTTTTTCTTGGATGAATTTACATTTTTATGAAGCTGGGTTTTTGTGGAACTAAGCAACAGTACAATGAGCAACCTGCACTTTTTTGTGCCTTGCCACTCTACTGCCTTTGAAATTGTTGCAGGGCGAGTGCTGTTACTGCCATCAGTCACAGGTATTGTGAAAAGATGCAACAGAGATGGCGTGCTAAAGGTCCATCTATACCTCCTGCGATGGCCAGAGTTTGCTTAAACCTGGAGACAACGAGCCAAACACAACTGAACTGTCACCCTATTTTCCACAATGCATTTAACAGAAGCTCTGTCACTTGGCTAATTGCCAACCTCATGCTTGCATCTCCAGCATGCTCTGGTCATTCAAGCGTTGCTTTTGGAGAAGAAATGCCACACATCACATGGGACCATTTTGTCCTCCATATATGGAATGAACAGCAGCGAGTGCAGTTTTTGCATACAACAGGCCCTCTGAAATCCTCATGTTGTTTTATCCTGTAGCCACACTCCTCTAGAGCTCTTGATTCTTGTGTAGAGCACCTACCTCCTGTTTTGCCCTGTTCTTATCCTTTGAATACAGAGTAAATCGGGGATATGTTGTTATTATTGGTAGTGTACAAGTCATGGAGATGTTGAAGCCTTTATGAAAAGTATCCTGACAGATAGGAGATGAATGGCAGCACATTGGCCAACTTTATCATACTTTGCACCAGTTTGTTCTCTTAGGAGACCCAAGATCAGAGAGGCATGCAGCTAAGGATTTTGCACTTATTCAAAACTGCCTGCAAGACAGAACTACCTGCACCAGCTGTTGTGCCAAGTCTGTCCACACCTGTTATCTGAAATAGATCTGCATTTCTGCATGCAGAGCAAGAGTTTAAGAATTCTAAAACCCCAGGTGTATTCTAAAGAAGAGAAAAGATGACTAGTTGGCTTTAAGAGATGTTCTACAAACATGCCTGTGCATGTTTGTGATTCACCTGGTGCCAGCCTGAGAGGGATTCTGCCCACAAAGGTCTTTTCCTTGAATGATATTTGGCCACTTTGCCAGGCTTGTGCCAGCTCCTCACTTTGGAAGTGGACTCCCCTGGAAGGGCAGAAACTGAAGACTGTAATAACAATTTAGGTGGATGTTTTAATGTCAGCATGTAAAACTGTCTCGGGATGTTGAAGGCAGGCATCTGTAATCTATTCAACAAATTCTACTAAGAGTTCCTCTGGGGAATAGGTAAAGGGTTGAAGCACCATTTTGAAACTGCTTCTGCTGTTTTGGTTGTATGCATTGTGACTTGCAGCAGCTGAGGCTACCATAATGTATTAAAAGCAAATGCCCATCAGTTTTATTATCTGTTGTGGCAATAAGCACAAACCTATCCTGTGCCCAGTCATGCCACAATACTCTCTTCGGTACAAGGCAACACAGCTTCCTAGCAAACACACAGCCAAATGTAACAGCTATGACTAATCTGCTCAAAAGAAATGTGAAAAAGATAATTTGCTTAAACTTACAACTGAAGAATGTTTTAAAGAGAAGTCTAAACTAGTTTCTCACTTTGCATTTTAGTCTCATAAATAGCAAAGTATGAAGTCACCCACTGAGTAAGAAATAACCCCCCTTTCAGAAAAACTCTTTTAAGAAAAAGGCAAACTTCAAAACCTCCTGTTAAAAACTATCATTTATTTGTCAACTTGGTTTTCGTAAGAATGACACATCCCAGATAACAATTGAATTAGTATTCTCAGATAAGAACATTATAATAGATTGTATTTAGCAAATACATATCTTTCATCTTTCTTACTAACGCTGAGATCATCCTTGTCCATCATCTCACAAAAAAAAAAGTATTTCCAGGTAAGGCAGAAATCAAATACTATCCCTCTCATTTCTTTTACATAAACTCCTGCTTTTAAGTCTTTTATAAAATTACTTATATAAGACCTCCCTTAAAACATATAGAATAGATGGAATGATTATAATGTGTATAAGAAAAAATCAGTATTTTCTGATTTCTTTCACCTGATGCCTCCAGAATCACACCTTGTGGCAACTGGTAATTCTCATTCAAATGAAGGAATATAAAGTTTTCTAGTATGTTTATTAATGTAATTAGTCTGTTTCATTTATGCCTTCATTTTTTGATTTTTGATAATGAAAATGTTAATGTAGCACACAAAGTCAACAGAGCACAAATAAAACTGGTAATACAAGGCTGTAACTCCTATCCAAGACTGAACAGAAGTTCTGGTCCTTTAGCTTCCTTAAATTCTAAGTATTCACCCTTTTCACTGATGCACATATACCATTAGAACGTACTCACAAGTACATTTTAATGGTAGCTGAATAATAACCCTCTTTTGTTTAGATAAACATTCCAAGACAAATTTATTCCCTCTACCATAGGAAGTAGGACCAGATGTAGCAGTACTTTCTTTAAGTAGAATTTAAACCCAAAAAATATAATGCTTATGAGGACATATTATCAAGGTCATTAATATGTAGAAGTAATTATCCTTTGATTAGTCTAAAAGTAATCTGATTTTTTTCCTGTAATGTCTTCAACTAAGACTCTTCTGCAGCTGACAGATCACAAGACACAGCAAAACAGAATTAAAATATTTTAAAAAGTATATATTTAACTTTAAAGTGCTTCAGGAAAACGCTGAATATTGATTTTGAAGTACTAAAAAGGTAAGCTGGTAGCAAATAGGTTTTTAATATTCAAGTTGGAACCCTGGTCTCATTAATCTCAGTTGCAATTACAACTGGGCAAAGGTCTTACCATATGGCAGATTTTAAAAAATCTGCATCTGACATAAACAACCATTCTTTTCCCAAACCACCTACTTCTGTGAGATGCTTGGTACCTGCTTATTTGCATGGAAAATAAAAGAACTAAACCTCCACCTTATGATCTAGGATCTTAGGGTAACAAAAACTGTTTATGTCACAAGATGCTGAACTTTACAAACTTTGTTATAGCTATGGGCTACAAACTCAACACAGTGATGAGGAAGCATTAGAGGTAGAACCATGCTTTGCTATGAGAAGTCAGTGTAAGTATTAAAAGTTTAATTCCAGGAAAAAAACGCAACAGTATAGTGCAATATAGCAGAGCCAGCACAAAACAGGTGTACAACTGAGGTACTAAAGTGCCTGAAATAGGTCTTGTATTGATAGTGTAGCAGGGATGAAAAACAGAGTACAAACTTTACCTGCATGAAGCTGCAAGACACAAAACAAATCCCAGGAATTTCATACAGCTTACTCACCTCACACAGCATGACAGAGGGAGGTGGGATGAAAAAGGAAGAGAACATTCTGTAATATTCAGGAAAATGAAACATTTCTGAATAGGAAAGAAGCTAAGTCCTACATGTAGAAGAAGGACAAGACACCTAGCAGAGACTAATAGAGAGAATCCATGCTCTTTTGATAAAACATTGCTCTATGACTTCAGAATAAAACAAAAGTCCACAGTAAACAAAGGTCTGCTATGACTAAGCAACAAACACTGGATTTTGGATGCATACAAGTCTTAATAAATAAACATAGTTAAAGACCAAAATACCAAAAATGCTGATGATGTTTTGGAGACATTAGATAACCTTGAAGTTAGGGTTGCTAATACATTTCTTTGGGAAAAGCTATTAAGTGATGTGGAAGGACAATTCATACAACATTCCTTCAGGATCAAGAAGTAACTTCAGGATGCTCTCCAAATGACCTGTCAGCTTTCACACTCTAATAAAAACAGCTTTGCACCTGCTGGTTCTAATTGCAACAGCAAATAACAGAAATATGGCAGGCTGCTAATATACACATTTGACAGCAAATATTGCCGCACAGTATCTGGAAGCACTTTCTCTGAAGTCTCTGTTGACTCACAGAACAGCAGCAGAATTAATGAAGTTTTGGGCTGCCCACCTGCTAACTATATCTAATTACATCAGATGAAAGCACTGTGTGTCACTCTAAAGATCAAAACCTAGAATTTAAGATCTTCAAACAAACAGGCTAGTGGGTTGTTCTAATCAGGATGTAGAATGAAGAATGTAATAAACCATTTCATAAAAGATACTCAATCAGCTGTTACCCTGCTATTTTTGGGACTGACTATTGATGATTGCCAATCAAGAACAGAGCCACCATAAAGCTGTTCATTCAATTTAACTGTATATGTTTTTTGACAATTCAAGATTCAAAAGAGGATCTAATGCATTTTTGTTTAATGAGACTCTTCTGGATAAGACTTCCTGTTAAAAAATGATTGCAATTAAAAAGAAAATAATCTTATAAAACGAGGTTGAAGAATAAATAGATAAAGTGTTAGAACAATTACAACACTGCAAAGCCAACTAAGAAAGCAAATAGTGAAAACAAAAAGCAGGAAATTACCTATTTTAATACATTAACCTGTACATAACTGTGTTTGATCTTCTTCTGTGTGGAAGTGAACTCTGAGATTTGGCACCAACCTTGACCACACCAAAAAAACCTGAGTGGCAACTCCTACAGACAGCATCTTGTGAGCAGTTTTCTTCAGTGTCTCTGACTTAGAAGAATGTGCGTTACCCTAACAGCTGCCACATTCCAATGGATGATGGGATTCATCCCCCAGCTTCTGAGTGAAGAGGTGGAAGGCAATACGTATGTAATTAAAGATCAGAGACATAGTTGTGTGAGAAAATTAGTTGTCATCTCACAAAGGTATAGAAGGCACACTGTCTTGCTTATACCTTCTTTACCTTTGTTTTTTTTTAGTGTAACATCACACTGAGAATTCAAATTTAAAATTATTCTTTAGGCATGAAAAGAACAATAATTCCACTAAATCCATCTAGTATTTAATCGGGTAATAGCACTGTGTCTGGGTGAGTTAAAGATTGCTAAGTCAAAGTCTGCCAAGTGCCTTTTTCTATCGGAATATTCTAAAGTTTGCAAGTAAAAGTTCTTATTGAACCTCCTGAGAATGTTGTTGTTTCTCCCACACACCACCCAGGGTAAATTCAACTACCTTCCCCGTAGCTGCCAAGTGGGGTAGGGCATTATGGCACTGTTACTCAACAAAAACCTAAGACTGATAAAAATACATGTTACAATAACTTACAGAGTCTCCAAATCCATCTTTAAGCAGTCTGCTTTCAATAATTTTTGAATTCTTCCATCAATCTCTTCAATACATATCATGTACAGTATAAAACTAAATCACCCTCCCATCAGACACGCAATTCTGTCATTTCAATTTTATACTTCAATGGCTGAAGATCATGTACCTCTGAGCCACATTTAGGACATGTAAAATACATATCAAATAGAAAGTTACTTTTAATACAGTAGTAACAAAAAACATGTGGACAGCCTATGGTATGTGGCATGGTAGGCCATTCTCCACATAGTGAACATTCCCTGCAGTGAGCTGCTAATGTGTTTTCACTATTGGAAAGACCTGCGATAGGCAAGCACCAAGAAGAAATTTTAAGTTTCAGTTTCTGTACATTAATGAGTGGTAGCAGATATATCAAAAATTCAGCAAAGCCATGCCATAAGAGCTCCCTGTTCATGTATTCGAATCCTATCTGACGAACACTTTGTGGCTTGCAAAAAACTGACCTAATTCCTAGAATGCGTTCTGTAAGTGTTGCGAATGTTCCATTCCGAAGAAAAATCAGAAAATTTACAAGTCCACAAAGCTTAAGAAGTCCAGATCCAAAACTAATATAGCTCTTAATTTTGCAGAAAGATTGCTGTTGATGATTGCTAAATAGATCATAACATCTTTCTTCCAACCATCTTCCACCAACAGTGAAAATTAGATACCATAGCTTCTGGTGTTTGCTCAGAGGTTGGTATTTCTCTGTCTGAGATAAGTTATTCTTGTATTGAATATTGAGAATAGCCTGTCCCACAGTTGCATTCTTTGAATAGACAGTGAATTTCCATAATATAAGACATAAAAATGCTTTTACTTCTGGTTCAAAATGAGCCAACACCCCTGGTTTAAATCCATGAAAACAGCTGGTAAACTGGGACCACACTAGCTGTTCCAGAGCTTTGTTTAGTTCAAGAGCATCAAGTTGACTTATTCTGAGCACAGGATTCACACTCTTTTCGTTTCCAATGCTGAAAGCCATTTCTTCACAAAAAAACTTCCTAGAAATAAAACACAAATAGATTTTAGTATAATGGAATATTTCCTATTCCTATTTCTATTAAAGATAACAAACTTGTAATATACCAGCAGTACACAACAAACAACAGAAAGTTCTCAGAACACTCTATAAATATGTTATTAATACACCACAATTCCTTTCAGGAAGCTTTGGTTTAAAATCTCATTTTTAGAAGAAATTACACTTGACTATTTCTCACAAACAGTTAATATTTGGTAATAAATAACTTTTCAGCATCATCTAGATATTTAGAAAAAAACACTGATTTATATATATACATATTAATAAATACATATATACATTTTAAAAAATTATTGCATAATTGTAATATTCAATTGAACCTTAAAATATAACAGAAAGAAGAACTGTAACACTATATGGTGTTTCATGGAGAAATAGGGAAAATGAACATACCCAAAAATCTGGAAAAGAATAGTGAGGGAGACAAAGTGCTGCCATATGAAAATTTCATTTGCTACAGCTGAAAGCAAAACCTTAGAAATACTGACAAATTTGAGAATTACATAAAGATATGGATGAAAATTAAGGTGGGAAAGAATAAAATTTTCTCAATATAGGCAGTGAGTTGTTTGGAGAAAAATCATCCGAGATTAAAGAAATATACAGCATTCAGACATAAATTATTTTACAGTACTTCACTGAAGTCTGCATATATTTTATAGAGTGTTTTTGACAGGTGTGGGATTGTGCTACTTGTCGTATAACATTTCCAGGCAAGATGATTAATATATACTAGCAACTTCAACAAATGTATACTTCTCTTGCTCAAGCATCATAGAGAAAAATAATTTTTTTTTCAATGGATTCTTTTAAATGTTGTATCTGGAAGTCTGACTGAGAAATAAATGCAATAAATTGCCAAAACAAAATACAGGTAACACCTCAATTGTGGGGTAATCAATTTTTGCTTCCATTTGCCAACAGAAAAAAACCCAAAGTGATTCAGAAGTGTTTACAGACAGTATGCAACATATTTGACTTTCTAAAGCAGACTCTTTGCATAACAGACTTGCAAGGAGTTCACAGCCTTCTGGATAAAGTATAGGAGGTAGTATCTCAAATTCTTATAAATAAGAGAAAAATCTTATAACTATACAAGATTACTGTGAATAAAAGATGCTGTAGAGGGTCTTGGTAGCAACGGTTGCTAATGATGCCAAGAATACTAAAAATGAAATTCTTCAAACAACCAACCACGTTTACTGAAACACTTAGTCTTTTCTGTAGCAGGAACCAAAGCAAAGCAAAAAAACCCAACAACAACAAAAAAAACAAACCCCAAAAAAACAAACAAACAAAAACCCCCCAAACAAACAAAAAAACCCCAAAACAAAAACAAAAAACCAAAACAAAAAAAACCCCCACCCCAAACATTTTCCAGTATCATCCAAAAAACTTCCTTCATCTAATTTATGATCAAAAAGTCAATTCAACCCCTACTGGATTTTGCTGCGTCACTTCAAGAACTCCAGCACCAATGACTATCCACCCTCCAATCCCACATCTTTTCACTCCACTATCATTTTAGGAACCAGAGTCTTTGATAAACATCTCCTCTGGAACCTGTCACTGGTTATCCACCCATATCCCCTAAAAGTCTAATGTCTTCTTCACTTTGTCTTCTACTCATTTCACTTTGTTCTACTTGTTTCAGTGTTCTAGATAACTCCCAAAAGACAAAACCTTCTTTAAAAATGCTAGTTACTCAAAAGGGACATCTTATCCAACAACGTACTTGATCCATCTACTAAGAATATTTTCCAACATCAGTTAAACCATCTTTTCCAATTGTTTTTCATTACTGCAGGTGCTATGAGCAATTTCTATTGTAGGTTTCTCATAAATAAGGTAGACTAAATATTTACAGACTTTTTTCCTCCATTGTAGCTATATTATCTAAAGAAATTGAGCAAGCGAAGAATGCGTCATCAGGAACTTTCTGAACTCAAAGGAAAATATGTCAAATCCACAGCATTTGTGATGTATCATATAATATACATAGGCTGGGAGCCCATATGACTGCACACCTGCTTCGAAAAAGAGGATGTGGGGATTCTGACAGGCAGGAAGCTGAACACAAGCCGCCAGTGCATCCTTGCCACACACTGGCATGTGTATAGCCAGCAGACTTAAAAATGTGCATGTTACCCTCCCCTTGGCTTTGGTGAGTCTACACCTGGGATATCAAGTTCAAGTTTGCCTCTTTTCTATGAATAGTACAAAAAAAAGTCAACAAACTGGCAAGAGTCCTGTAAGTAATACCATCAGGGAACTCCAGGCCCTGATGTATGAGAGGAGCTTGAAGGAACTCATATGGTCCAACTTGAAAGATAAGGCAGCTAAGAAGTGGTCTATGAATAATCTTCTACTTCCTAAGGGTTGCGGAGAATCAAGTCAAAGTTTTCTGCGACATGCAATGAAAGAATGACAACTGTGTATTAAGTCACTACATGAGAAATTCCAATTGGACCCAAGGAAGCTAGAACCTTTTGACTACTGAGACTGAAATCTCTATCCTCAGAAATTCTTGAAATGACCAAAATGATGCCTGAACCTACCTGTTTTAGCAAATAATTTACTCCCAATTTTCACAGGAGAGTAGACTAAATGCTGTAAAGATCTTCTCTGGGACTTGGAGCTTGACCTTCCCATTGCCTCCCTGCAGAATCTAATGGATTTTTTTCTTTCCATGTCTTTCATCCTATGCAGAACTGTATTTGAAGGAAGTAATTTCACTGACTCTATCAGAGTGCACTGGAACTTTCTATACAGAAAATGGGAACCACTTTTGAGACAACACACCTGAGCAGCACAACTACGGTTTGCTAACATCTGAAATTCTGCCAAATCCAACAAGTTTTTTTTAAAAAATCAGAATCAACACTATATATACTGTTTAATTGTGTCATGTTTAATGTCTTGTCCTGAATCAACAGCTATGAAATGGATTGAACTTTTAGTCACATTTATAGACTATATGGAAAAGGAAGAATACCAAACAATAAGGATGCTATTTTTTAAACTATGCTTGTAACATAGCTATGTTAAAAAAATTCTTTTTGATGAACAATTAAGCATTCTCAATTCAAGCAATAAATCTGGGTATTGTTCTGAAGTTCTTTCCTGCTAAGAACATTTAAAGCTTGCCATAGGCCATGGCTGTTAACTGGACCCTGCAAGTTATCTAAAGATTATATCCATATACTTCTGATTTTAATGTGTGAGCACATTTCAGTGTGTTTAGTGTTTTGCTATCTACCATGAATTAAGGTTTTATTGCAATTATAGGGAAGATACTTATTTCCCATAGGCAAATATTAAAAGAGACAGTTTGAAATCTGCACTGTCCTATGAAAATGTCTTCAAATGTCCCATGATCTGAAAAAGAGCAACAGTTTCTTTGAGAGAAGAGCCCTAAATTTTAATTTCAATTTTACTATGGTAGGAATTTTCCCTATAAAAATTGCTTCTATACAAAGTCCATTCAGAAGTGCATTGTTTTTCAGTTTATATTGTTTTTGCAAACGGTAGTACTACAGTAGAAATAAAAGAGAACCATAGTAGCTTAAAACTAAATAAAAATACACCCTGTAAGTGTTAAGATATTTATCTTGTACTTTTGTTAATGTTATTTTTGCATTCTATATTTTGCTGAGCTACAGAGAATATAGAGAATGTTCATTTTCCTCCATGATTTTTTATTGAATTATTTTTGTCAAATCCTTACTGTTTTAACTGTCTTATTTTAAGTTGCTTAAAATGTATGAACTCAGTAGCATAGATCCAGTAACAAAAGCAACAGGTATCAACATTCAGATATGTAATAAACTCGATGTGTGATGAATCTTTTACATAAACACTCTTTAAGGCGTAAGAGTAAAGACTGGTACTTGTCAGGGTCTTCCTTTACTTTATACTGTCAAACATATTGTACAGAAAAAAAATTTCCTGGCAGAAAAAAAAAATAAACCCAAAATGTTCCTTTCTTAAATAATCTATATTTTGTCTGTTTTGTCTTTTTTTAACCACAAAATAACAATCCCACTTCTACAGTACAAAACAATACTGTATATCACTAGGGAAAAAGGAATTTCTTTTGGTATGTATTAGTGCTGTTATTGAGCATTGTAGGAATTATGAATGAATATATTTTATTTGGAAACATGTTATTGACAGAAATCTATCAATAGTAATGTAAGTATTGTCAACAGCCTGTCAATATTAATGTAATTATAATTAAGGGGATAACATGGATTTTAGCTATAATACCAAGTAACATCTCCTGCATTGCTGCTATCAATATAAGCATTATTATTGACTGTTCTGGGACTATCAGTAGGAGATGTATTACCATCAGGCATATCTGTCAATGCATTCTGCCCACAAAAATTCTACATTTAAATTTACAGGTCTGTAAACTTTGCCTGCAGAAATATACAAATCCAATAACCTCTTGGGTGCCATTTTTTCCACAGGGCTTTTCTGTTGTGGATGAGTAATCAAGGAGTTTCTATCTCAGAGCTACTGCAATCGCATTCCCTGATTTTCTAGCATAATCATTAGAATACAAATAGACATATATACAGAAGTATGATTTGTAAAATCACTTTTTGAGAAGCAAAATAAAAACATTTATTAAATTAAAAACCAAAATTTGTTTCTAACAGTTGATGGCCAGTCACTAATAGTGCTCCCCAGGGACCAGTGGTGGGGCTATGTGGGAGTTGGCCTGACTGGGATGCATGCTCACCCTGAAATCAGGAGACTCAATGATTTGTCGCAGCCATCCTCACTGCGAAAGGGCCAATCCTGTTTAATATCTTCACTGATGATCTGGATGAAGAGATTGAGTCCACCACCAGTAAATTTGTAGATGACAGCAAGCTAGGAGCATGTGTTGATCTGTTAGAGAGCAGGAAGGCTCTGCAAAGGGACCTGGACAGGCTGGATAGATGGGCCCAGTCCAACAACACAAAGTTTAACAAGTCCAGGTGCTGAGTCCTGCACTTTGGCCAAAACAATCCCCTGCAGCATTACAGACTGGAGACAAAGTGGCTGGACAGTGCCAAGGCTGGGGGTATTGGTCAACAGCTGACTCAACACGAGCCAGCAGTGTGCTCAGGTAGCCAAGAGCATCCTACATCCTAGCCTGTATTGTGGCCAGCAGGAGCAGGGAGGTCGTTCTTCCCCTGTACCTGTCACTGGTGAGGCCACACCTCGAGTGCTGTGTCCAGTTCTGGGTCCTTCAGTTTAGGAAGGACATTGAGACGCTTGAGCGCATCCAGAGGAGGCAACAAGGCTGGTGAGGGGCTTGGAACACAAACCCTGTGAGGAACGACTGAGGGAGCTGGGGTTGTTTAGCCTGGAGAAAAGGAGGCTCAGGGGAGACCTTCTGACCTCTACAACTGCCTGAAAGGTGGCTGCAGCCAGGTTAGGGTCAGTCTCCTCTCCCAGGCAACCAGCAACAGAATGAGAGGACACAGTCTTAAGCTGTGCCAGGGGAAGTTTAGGCTAGACATCAGGAGAAAACTCTTCACTTAAAGGGTGATTGGGCACAGGAATCATCTGCCCAGGGAGGCGGTGAAGTCAGCATCCCTGGAAGTGTTTAAAAAAAGAGTGGACTTGGTACTCAGTGCCATGGTTTTAGTTAACGAGGAGGTGTTAGGCCATAGGTTGGATGTGATCTAAAAGATCTTTTCCAACCTAGCTCATTCTGTGAACTTAAAATTACATTTAGAATGCATAAGTAGCCCATCCGCTAACTTCACTGAGTTTGTGATTTAATTCTTTTACACAATCTCTTCTGTGTAGATAAAACTAGTTTAACACTGTACTTACAAAGAGATGGAATGGACTACAAGAGACCCACCAAATCCTAACACAGCATGAACACAGGCTCAAAAATATACTGACACATGTTTATCTACCAAGAAAGCTAATTCCACAGTTTTTCTAAGTAGTCCGTTCCAGTGTTTTACAATCCTAATAATTACGAAGACTCTTTTTCTCATATTCAGCATGTTTAGCACAAATCAAGAACAATGAAATAAATTCCATTTTGCTGCACCTTCTCAAGAGCAAAAAGCAGCAAAGCATGTGAGAGGACCAACTACTCACAGATTTGCCAAATTAGACAGTATCTGCTTTCCTACAATATGCTTGGTATGATCCTCTAGAAAAACCAATCCAAACCAAAAACCCAAGTAAAATTCACAATAAAACAACTTTACTTTTTTCCAAGCGGCAATTTACCTTGAAATCCACTATATCGTCATGTCTTTTTCTCTCATTTTTCTATCTGAATAATTACTTCCTGTTTCGGATCCATGTATTTTGAGTTTTTCATGTTAAATGCTTGCATTGTTTTTCATCTTGTTTATTTTACACTTCCCAAACTCATCAAGAGTGTTTTGGATTCAGATCCTATGTTTAAAACAAATGAAAAAAGAAAACCCTAAACTTTCAGCCTCTCTCCAGCTTTTATCATCAGTAACTTTTCTAAGTATGTGTTCTCTTCCATTATCCAACTCACTAATGCCTTTTCATCTTTTCAGGGTACTATAGATAATTACTCTGTAAAGGCAATCTTTCAACTTGATGCTGATAACATCAACATCTCATGGAGACAATATTGGTATTACGCTTCCCTAGCTGGCTCATGTAGGGAAAAAGACTTTATTAAAATCAAGCTGTATTGTACCTGAAGTTTTCCTCTTACTAAACTTGTTTTTCTTATTTAGAAGAGAAAAATATTTAGGTTTCTTACAAACAGGTCTCACCAAACCATACTGGCTGTTTTACCATCTCTCTTCTACACATTGTTAGATACAAATTAATTGCTAAACTATTTACTCCTGAACCTTTATTTGGAATCACAACTGACAGTTTCAATAATTCTCTTTACAGAAGAATAAAGAGGCACAAAACCAGATACACACAAACCCATTTTGCTGGCTATTTCCACCCTCTGGGATATTAAATAAATAAATAAAATCAGTGGTGCCTAATTCCTCAATCATTCTAGGATGAATTTTATTAGGATTTGCCACTTGAGCACATCTATATTAAGATTCCTTAGGCTATTCTTTCTGTGCTTTGGTTCCACTCTTATTTCCTGTCTAAGATTAATTTTATGAAAGTAGCAGGTCACAATATATCTCTTTTACAAAGTATGAAGGAAAGAATCAGTCTTTGAAAGTCTGTTCCTTGTTCTCCTTTCTTATTAAATAACAGATCTAGGTAATGGACTTATCCCTTCATGCCTCCTTTTACTCAGATTTTTGGACTCTTTCATTGATTCTTTTCTTGTGCTTTGTAAATTGAAAATTATTTTGTTTTTCAGAGTCATTGATTTTATTCTTACATTCCTATACTATTTCTTTATATTCATTGCTAATTTCTGCCTGGACAACTCTTTTAATTTCCAGGCCATGGAAGATTTCCTGATACAAAGTCCCTTTTAACATTCACTATTACTATTTTAGATTATTAACTATCTCAACACAAAGAAACAACAGGATACAATTTTTCACCCTTTTCAACAGACTAGATTCTGCCAAGTCCCCCAGATTGAGATCAATGGTCCAAGCATGAGGAAACAGTACATAGAGCTGGCATCCCAGAATCATCCTTCAGGAACTACAATACATTTGGTATTGTGCATTCAGCATTGCCAAACTGGGTGTGTGTTAGAGCAGAGAAGCAAGCCTTGGTTTATTATCCCTCCTTTGATGTTCATTAACTTAGGGCATCAACAGATAGCAATGAAAACTACCTTTCCACCCATCACAAGAATGTTGAGATGACGTGTTCTACTTTTTGTTTTGTGAAAATGTATATAATTTAACCGTTCTCTTTGGGTACTCTCAACAGCAGAGGATATTTTAGATACCAATTTAAAATCAATAAATTTTAAAGATGAGAAATCAAACGATACATATTCAGTTAATTTTAAAATCTTCCTTTACACCAACTCTCATAACACAGAACATGGACCCCAGCTGCTCAAAGCTTCACGTCTCACCATTAATTCTCATCTCTTTCTTGCTTATCAAGTGCAGACAGAAATATCCTCAGATCAAAGTCTAATTGGGAGCCCCAACTGTGTTGTCTTTTAATCACTGTAAAATTAACTTATCACTATATCACTACCTCAAATAACCTTAAAGATTGATTTTGTATTACTGTCTGGATTTCTATATACTTCAGACAAATACCTATCATTTTCTAAAGAACATAAATTGATTCTTTAACTGTTTGGAGTAACCACTAACACTAATTGAAAAGTCAGTAACACACTGCAATCACAGAAACTATTATTTATTTCTTATGTTCCTGGGAGAAAGGACCATTTCTCAAAATACATGAATTCAAGGAAAACACTAAATAACTGTGTAACAAACCAATTCCATAGATAAAATTAAGAATTTTATTATGGAGGTTAAGTGCGCAACTAGTAAATAATCCCAGAATCCTAAATGCTACAGTTACATTTAAGGTCCAAAAACCAAGCACAACAGAAAGATACATTCAAATCACCGGCTGCTTTTCCAATTTTAACTCAGTAAATTTAGATTTCATAAAAAGAGATACAAGAGATTAGCCACTGCTGAATGCCTGGAGACAGCAAGCAAACATAACGATAGCTCATTGATTTATCTTCCAAAAACTACCTGCCAGAATCAAAATATTAGGGCTTCAAGTTACAAAATCAAAACTAGCTCAGAAGAGCCAGAATTGATACAACAGTAATGAAGAGCAGCAGGAAAGTGCTTCACTGTTGGAAGTTGTAAATCAGCCATTTCTGTCAGCATTTGACGGAAACTGAAAATCCCACACCAGTTTAAGACATCCCCTTGATGAATGCTAGCAACCATGACTATTACTGGCCATTCCTAAAGATATTCTGAATGTTAAAAGCTTCTACTGACTTCAGATAAATTTGTCATCAGTCAGCACTCTTAAAATACAGATTATTAGATCCAAACAATCAGATCTGATAATTACCTCATAGCTAATATTTAATATACTACCTTTTAAAATTTGTGGTGCTAAATTCAAGGCTATAAAACCTCAAAGTACATTTATATTCCACATAGCATAGAAGCCAGAGACAGCATCATCCTGGTAACTTTTTTGATATGCCCTAATTTTCATTTATTGGAATAAACAGAAAGATAAGCACATAACAAGTTAATGTTCCATCACTATTATTCTTAATCCCATATCCTTTTTCTCTTCCTCCCTCATCTTATTTCTTGTCATCCTGCTCCTTAGTACATCAAATTACAAATTCATCTCTAAACGGACATGTCAGCTCCACTTAAAAATTCTTATTCTCTGTTACACGAAATGAAATCTAGCTGTTGTTCCTTTTAAAGCAATCAGTGACAAAACCCCAAAAGTGTAAAAAACAAAGCTGCATTGCAACTTGAAGACTTCCAAAAAACATGGATAAAAATCCCTTGATCTAGGTGCTGAGCAAAGTATGTGCCTAGTACACAATACAAAAACATTGCCTTGTTTTCTTTGGAACAAGGAAATGTGAATTATTTCGAGAAGTGCCTTACCTTTACTGTTGATGAACTAAAATGGTGAAGAGAGATTTGGCTGAAGTAGTTGAATAGAGTGGCAACCGTGACGGTTAACTGGGAAGAAACAGCCCTTTGTAAGGAAGGGCAACATCTCTGACTAAACCAGTACCAGGAGGTGTAAAAACTAAGTTAATAATGTAGGTCTCAGCTGCTGATGTGATCAACAGATGACAGTGAAACTCTTGTATTTGAAGACATTATGGGTGTGATAAGGATATGAGGTTCTGGTAAAAGGATAGCTAAGTAACACTGCAATGCATGTGCATCAGTGAAAAGAATGCAAGGCTTGGTAAATCCTTAGTGCCATCCTTTGTGTAAAGCATGTGAAGTATCACCTGGTGGCAGAGGTATGCAGCTCCGTTTCAGAATGGTCCAATGACAGAACATGAATGCACAGTTCTGAGCACAGTGAGGGCAGTTACAGCCATAACTCTCCCAGTGAGGGCAGTTACAGTCATAACTCTTCCTTTGCTGGTTACTGTTGCTTTTTTGAAAAGTTGATCTTATACTTCATGATACATGTAACATCTGCATTTCATTGTTGTAACGGCACTGTATCTCACATCACCTTATTTGTCAAGCACACTGTCAATCACAATTTTGTGCATCTTTTCCATGCCTCTCCTTACATTTCTTCCATTCAAAATTACCTAAAAAACACACAAAAAGTAATCTAACTTGAATTGTCATTTCATAGCTCTGTGTCTCTGTTCTGCTCCTACCTGTCTGATTCACGTGAATGGATCACCAGATAAGCATGGAGATGCCAGGATGAAGATTGAGAAGATACATACAAGAGATTCAGAAACAACACCTGCTCTATATACTCTGATATAATTTACACAGATGACAGAACCCTGCAATTTTACATTAAACACTTTATGCTTATCATTTATAATACACAGTCACTGCCTAGATTTTATTCCAACTTTCTTCCTTTTTACATACATATGCATACCAACTGTACAGTTATGAATATTCAGCAATATGCAAGTGTAACAATGATGATCCAAGTAGCGTACTGCAGGAACATAACCTTTTATTAGAAATACTTATTAGATGAGAACGGTAAAATCTGTCCTAAATACCTAACTAAGTCATAATTAACCTCTGTCCACATCTGTACCAAAAGGAGGACTCAATGTAAAGACAGCGTCATTACAGACTTTATATATTTATGATTTGCTAGAACCAATGAAGTCTTGCATCAATAAAAAGACAAGCCTGTTCACTCTACGTCTTAAGTTTCGCTTTGTATTATGTGGCATAACTTATAAATAATTGAATCTAATTATAATCAAGAACTCTCAACTGGTGTAGGGATGAAAAACAGTACCTTACTTGACATGTCTCATTTTTCAGGCTTGTGTTCTATAAAAATCTAAAGTAATCTAATTTTTGACAGCTACAGTCACTGTCTCCTACTTTCCTTCTACTGTGTATTCTGTCTTTATCTTACAGATTAGCACCAGCACTCATCTGAACTTCTATTGAATCATTTTTGCATGCTGAACTGGCAAAAGCCAACCCTATTTAAACTTATTTTTCTGCAGATTTAGTACACAAACAGGTCACCATAGAATCAGATATGATACATGCAGTACCACTAAAAAGAAAAACAGGGTCAAGAAAACCCGGTAACTGTGAAACCAGCTGCCTTTGGATCTCAGCATCATGCTCTTACATCCAGCACCAGTCAACAGCAAGACAGACACTCAAGCCATTTGTTTGACCTGACTTGAACTGTTCTTTCTGTCTTCAAGCTCAACATACTGAATGTGCAAGCAAAACACCACAACACTGCAAATACAAATAATGAAACTTTTAGCTTTCAAAAATGAAAATAATTATTCATGTAAGTCCACTGTAGGATTTATTCAGACCTGCAAGTGAGAGGCTACTCTGCTTAAATAAAATAACACTATGTGATTCCTCCCTACTTTTAACTTTCTTCATTTGATTATACTTTGAAACATCTGGCATAAACAGATGTTTATGCCAGTTAATGACTACTACGGGTGCTGGGGAAATTTGATGTGCTCAGTGTCCCCAGTTCCTGATGATTTTATTACTTGGTAATTATGGGAACTTCATGCACACAAAGGAAGACTTATACACTTCCACCACCCTTCTCCTCAACCCTGTAACTTCATTAGCATTTTAGAATCAACTAAATGGTTGCATACATGTATTACAAGTAACAGTTTAGAAGAGGGATAATAATTTCCTTGCTAGGCAGCCTGAGTTGTATGCTGTTACAGCTTCTCAAATCCCTCTGCAATTCCAATATGTATTTCCCTTCATGATTTAGTTATGCCCCACAGTGTCATGGCAATATATTAATTTCCTTTTCAGGAAAAGTTTTTCCTCCTTACCAATCCTCTCCTGTGATATTTTTTGTTGGATTCTCTCCCTACAGAATTGATATTACTTTTGAATACAATTATTTTAATGTATTTTTTCAAGTTTTCTTAGAATTTAAATTTTGATTAACTTGTTTCTTTTCTAGCCCCACTCACAATATTAGCAAGAACCAGGAGTGGAGATAAGAAGTGTCAGAGACGAGACTTTTAGGGAAATTGTTCCCAGGCAGCTACTGATATAAACACAATGAATATTAGCAGCATTCAACTTCTTCCTAAAGGCAAAAAACTTCCTCAGGTCCTCCCTTGCAGGAGGAGGAGGAAGTGCCCAGACCAAGTCACAATCAGTCTTGAATCAAGATTTGCAACACTGTTGTAATTCCTTTTCCTTCCTATATTGTCTATGTCCTCTTTTCCCTCTGCCTCAAAGTTCTTAATTTCTCTTAATTTGCCCCCTTACTCTGAAAAATCTAAATTTAGTTTCCTTTTCAAAAGAGTCTGAAATAAACTCAAACTTCTGAAGCTCTTGTATTCCACCTCCAAACCAAAAAAATCCCTACCCACCCCCCCCAGAGAGAGGCATGTTATGAGCAGACAGCAAGCACCTCTTTCTGAAGATTTTTGTAAAGTTTAGACATGAACTGATGATGCTTTTAGTTTTAAGTCAGCTGTGTGGCTGCAGGAACAATTTAGCTCTTGAAGAAGCTACAGAACAGAGAGCCTGCTATCTTCAATCTGACTATGAGCCTGCATCTCTTTTAGCACAACACATTGGCTATTTTTATTTTTTTTAATTTGCTGCTTTTAACTTTACAGGGAGTGCTATAAATGTTAAGCCATTGTTAAGAGCACACTTGTTAGTTAAAATGAGAGGAACAGAAAGGATGTGACCCTCGTCAGTGGTCTAATTGAAAATGTATGTTAATAGGTGTCAAAAGCAAAAGAGCCCAACTCTATCTCTAAAAAAAACAGACCAAGAAAACCCAATACAAGATAAGCAGCCTGCTTGAAAACACCATACTGAAGTAAACTTCTGCAGTCCAAGAGAGGGAACAATTTGTAGGAGCTCTCCTCATTAACTGCAGCAGCAATACAGTAAGTGAGTCCATTTCACACATACTATCATTTAGGTTGAAAATTTAAATGCACTTTCTGGATGCTCTGAGAAATTCCATGAATTCAGATGTTTTTCCTAAATAGTTAACATTTGGGAACCAGACTTGGCTAGAAAGAAAATGACATTAGGATATTCCACTAAAAGACTGATTTTAATTGACAAAATTATCATCTTCTAACTGCACACATTGCATCATCCAGATCATTAATGGAGATGTTAAACAGGGCTGAACACAGTATTGACCCCTGGGGTACAACAGTAGTTACCAGTTTCCAACTAGACTTCACACCACTGATTGCCATTCCCTGTGGTCCATCTGCTCTGCCTGTTTTATGCTGACCTCACTGTCTGCTCACCCACCCCATACTGCAGCAGCTTCTTCATAAGGATGTCACAGGAGACACTGCTGAAAGACTTACTGATGCAAGTATCCCTTCCCTTGTTTTCCAACCCAGTCATGTCATTGCAGAAAATTATCAGGTTGGTCAAGAATGGCTTCCCTCTTGCTAAATCTATGCTGACATTTTCTTTAATGTGTCTTAGAAGGGTCTCCAGGATTAGCTGCTCCATCACCTTCCATCCTTCCAGGGGATCAAGGTAAAGCTGATCAGGCTGTAGTTCCCTGAGTACTTCTTCCCGCCCTTTTGAAAACAGAAGAAACATGAACTTTCCTCCAGTCTCCAGCCACTTCTCTCAGTTCCTCAATACCACAGCCCTACAATTACCGAGACTGTCCTCACAATGGTATCAGCCAGCTCCCTCACCACTCGGGTTCATTCCCAGAGCATTATCTAAGTCCTATGTACTTAAGTATTCCCTGACCTAGCCTCTTCCAAATACACATGTTCCCTGCTCAAGACTTTTTCTTGTGTTCTACAGTTCCTGAAGGTCTTTGCTAGCAGAGATGGAACCAAAGGCAGCCTGCAGAACCTCAGCCACATTTCTTGTTCATTCAGCCACAAGACCACATCTTCCCTAGTATTCCTCCTGCTACTGGTGTATTTACAGAAGCGATTCTTGTTGCTTTGACATCCCTCACCAGATTCAACTCCAGGTAGAGTCTGACTTTCCTAATCACATCTATGCATGTTCACACACTGTCTCTATATTGCTCCCAGGTAATCTGTTCTTGCTTCTGCACATTAACTTTTAATGTCTGACTTTCATGATGAGGTCCTTTTTCATCAGTTCATGGCTGCTGGCATTTTGGCCTGACTTTATAACTGTCGGGGTGGATTGCTCTTGAGCTCTGAGGAGGTGATCTTTGAGTATCAGCCAGCTTTGCTGCATCCCTCCAGGGCCTCACCCAGGGGGGATTCTTTCAAGTAGATCCCTGAAAAGGCCAGAGCCTGCTCTCCTAAAATCCAGGGCAATGATCTCACTTTCTTATTCTTAAACCAGGCTCTCAGAGAAAGCCGGCACTAATATCACTAACCAACTGAATAAGAAATAGATTATATTAGCTTCTGTCAGAGACCATATAGCTTAAAGGAAACATTGCTAAACTGGCACAAACACAGTGAACTACTTTACTGAAAAAGTTATTACCTAGAGAGTGTGAAAAAAGCCCTCTCTGCCCAAAAATCATGAAATACCTAAAAGGTTTAAGAAGTAAGGTATCAAAAATGTAATATAACATATCTTATTCTTCAGTTAGACTGACATAAATTTAGAATTAATTTATTGGTAATATACGAAGAACGTTTCTTATTAAATACAATGCTACCTTTTAATTCAAACATTTATTCACATTTCTTCTTATTATCGTAATTATTATTATTGGAGCATATCATACTTACAAGCTAATTCAATGAAATCGTATTTATGTCTGAATCTTATCAATTAGTGTTGGCTGGACACAATTTATTTGTATCTTTACATCTTCCTGATTGTTGTTTTCACTGAATAAATGCAGAAATTCCAAGTGCAACAACAGTGTTGTGGAACTTTTAAAAGTTTAGCAACAGCAGGCCATTATAACCAATAGAGAAATAAAACATATGGGTAACAAGATACTTAAACTATAATCTCAAATTGTTGCCTCGTTTTGTCTACTGTTTAATTTACTACTAATTTTCTTTCAAGAAGCTGTCCATCTTCTCCCTTCTTTGCCCCCCTCCCCCCTTCTCTCTGAACCTCATGGATTTGAAACTGCTTTCATATGTTTAAAAAAATAAGAAAAGACATTCCCGCCATCTCACGTTTTGAACATGTAATTAAATGTTTAGGGTTTTTTACCCTGAAAGACCATGTGGTTCATTACTACATCCAGCTACATGTTAATACTGGATTCAGATAACACTCTACACTTTTTGAAGAGTCATTTAGTTTACACCATATTCTTGGTATTGATTCTATGTAGTAGGAAACATTTCCTTCCTTCCCAAATATTCTCTAGGTAGTAGTTTTTAGCCATTTTCAAGACTGGCACCTCAAAAGACCATAAATGGAGAAGATAAAGTATCTTTCTTGACTTATACCACAGTGTTTGATGTCAAAGAACAGATTAAGGTCCTTGGATTAGGAACAGTGTCAAAAACTATCAGAGTACAAAAATTACCTTTCCTACTCTATTCTGTGAAGGGTTCAATCAAGTCTTTATATACTAAGAATACCTGTTTGAAAGTTTTAGTTTAATTTTGTTTAGTACGTTACAAGAACATTTACTTCCTACATGTCCTTAAGTATCAAAACCTTGCTGTGAGTCACTACAGTCTTTAATGAAATTAAACCTACAGTCTTCACCTACAGACATGGGTGAATAATAAAAGAAGATAACAGGAGACAAACACAGCTGTCAAACAAACAAAAAAACCCCCTCCCAAATCTAAACACCCTCCTTGCATAGAACAGACATGTATCTAACCTAATCCCTAATACTCTACAACACGAACTGAGGCATGCCATTTTAGCTGCTTGGGAGCCCTCTAATAAGTGGGTAGATTCATAATGCATCTGAAGGCTCTTTTTTTGAAATGATTTCTTAGGCAATAAATTAAGAACATAATATTTTATATGTTTGTGCTACTATACTGAGAGTTCTAAGATTAACTATGAGATACATAAGCATGAGCTGATTCAAACACATGTAAGTTCACTGCTATTTACAGTTTTCAACATTTCTAAGAGAAGCAAAAGATATTTTGACACTCAGACAGAGAGATATTTAATTTTAATTATTTATGTAGTTAAAACAACATTAATGGGAACTGAATTTTTTTTCATTTGCTGAGTAGGATGTTCCTGACAAATAAAAACCCACAAGTTTGAACAAAGATAAGCCTAGGAGTTAATGGATGTAAACATAGAGGCAAAATGCTAAGCAGAGTTATTTCAGTTGCCTTGGCCCCAGTTTAATGCAATCTCACAATACTCTGTACCCAATAATAAACATCCACAATTTCTACTTTAAAAACTGTAAATATATATGCATAAGACTGGGGGTTTTGAAATATTGATATACACACAAACTCTCACTATATAAAATAGCCCAAATACTGCACCTCTTTCAGACTACTCCCAAAAAATCCAGACCAGTAAGCAAGAAATAGGGTGTAATACAGGATCCTTGCAAAACCTTCACAGACAACAGCATATTCCACTTTCCAATTCACAGACTCAATCAAAAACTTTACAATATGGAGAACACTACAATCATCATGGTAATTAGAAGTGTAAATCACAGAATCCTAGAATTATCAAGATTGGAAGAGACCTTTAAGATCATCAAGTTCAAACATCAACACAGCACTAACTCCTAAAAAGTATTCTTAGTAACACCTAATGCTAGAGGCACTAGCAACCAAAGTAGACATTTCAATACTGACATGATCATCTATTTCTGTACTAATTTCCAGAAGAATTAAATTATAAGTGTTAAATCCCTTCAGTACTCTTGACTATGTGCCCTACTAGTTTATTCAATTACCACTAAAATTTAGAGGAAAAGAAAAGCCCTTTTAATGAGCTAATTTATACATCTTACAGATGTGAATTTAACCCCATAGCAAGTAACAGAAATTGATGACTTCATGCAATATAAACAAACACTAAAAAAACCCCCAAACATTATTTTTTCCTCCCTTTAATAGCTTATTTACTACTCTGAGTACCAGCAATGACACTTTCAGTTGTTTTACTCCTAATCTCTTCAGTAGACAAACTAGTCATGATGGACAGCCAAGAACTTAAGAACAAGCTGCTGCTGAGGAGGAACTGCAGCAGAAAGATGAAAAAAAATCTGTAGAAGAAAACACTGATAAAACAGATCTTCAAAAAGAACAAAAATAGCATTAGTCTTAAAAAGAAAACTTTATCAACTGTAGCTAAACCATATGTCAAGAAAAGCTCCAAAAAAGTCTGACAAGAACTAACTTCCAATGAAATCAAATGGCAAAGTATTTTGAACTCAAATTTTAGTACAAATGTCATCATTTAGTACAAATTTTAGTCATACTTCATCTTTGACCTTAGCGGACACCTCCCTCACACTGACAGATAAAAGATCATACAAGAAATACAGTGCTGTGGTTTCCAGTAGGAACTGTCATAAGCAGAATGTGTCTGTCAAAACACATTGGCCATTCAGAATAAATACACATTTGTTTTGTGATGAACCAATGGTTTGTTACTTACAGGCTGCACAAAACTGGATTAATAGAAAGTAGAATGGTGCCACCCTAATTTTTAGGTCTCTTTACCAACTATAGTAGATACTCAGAGGAATGACCTAGTAGGTAACCAGAGGAATGACCCTTGAAGGTTATAAATGTCTCAGTCCCTCAGGTGATATCAGAATGCAGGTAATAACACCCCTCTGACAGGACATTATGCCCTTTCCTCCCCGCAGAGGTGTCACCAGGCTCTGTCCTCTCTCGCCGCACGCCTGGGCCTAGCTGGAAAGCTTCCCCGTCTCTGCAGGCTGCGGCACCAGGAGGCTGAACGCCAGCGGGACCTACGGAACGGGGGCGACCGGGGAGTGCAGGAGGCCAAACACAAGTTTTTATAAGCAGGCCCTGCATGAGCTCCAGGGCCTCAGCCAAAAGGACTGCCCCGGCCTGCCGAGCCGCGGGAGGTGCCTGGATGGGCTCCGCCGAAGGCCATGGGCCCAGCAGCGGCTCCCGCCCGCCGCAGCGGCTCCGTCTCGTCCCACCCCGCGTCCCGACTGACCTGCGCCGTTGCCAGGCCCAGCCCTGCGCCACTCCGCGGGTGCGCTGGGCTCAGCCTCGACCCTCCCAGCGAAGCTCTGCACGGACGGAGCCGCGCTCTCCTTCAGCCGCCCCGGCCCGCGGGCACCGTCTCGCCAGCCGGGTGGCAGCGGCAGCTGTCCGGAGCGGCGGCCTCACGCACCGCAGCGCCCCGACCAGCGCCCGGCGCGGCTGCGCACGAAGCGCTCCAGGAGACCGGGACGGCGCGCGGGAAGGGCTCTCCGCACGGCGGCTGTGCCAGGGCGGGCCGCGCACTGCTTGACTGACAGCCCGAAAAGCAAATCAGAGGCCCGGTGTGGGCGGTGCAGCCAATGGCGGGGGGGGCGGGGCAGCTCCGCGGCCGGGGCTCCCGCGTCCGTGGGACCCGAGAGGCGGTGCCGCAGTTTGAGGCTCGACCGGCGCCAGTAGCGGCTCCTGGTTATGCGCGCAGCTCATGTGGGAGTGAAGAGAGTCCTGGCCTGGGGTGGCATGGGGCTTGGAGTCGAGGACAGTCTCGGGTGGAGTCCATGGGGAGTCGGGAAGCCTGTGAGCGTTTGCGGGGCAGCATTCACAGGTCTGTGAGAGGAGAAACAAGCAGGCTGGGGAAGGAGCGTGGCCACAGCCTCAAAGCTCTGCAGGCCGTATTTCTCTAGCAGTTACACTGTTCGGTACGTGGTTGCTCCGTTAGTTACTGGCATCCGTGTCCGGCTTTCCCTCACGGGCTCGAAAGTGTTTCAGGTGATTCAATAGCTGTAATTTAATTGTGTTGTGCACTTTAGGTGAGGCAAACCGCACTGTGGAGCTGACTATTACTGTTTTGGAAAGCAAACTAAAGAGATCTCTATGTGAGCAGATTGAGGGGAATTGTCAATGTTTATTAAACAAAAGTTAAAGGGTACTCAAATAGTGATGTGTTTATTTACAAACCATAACTATATTTAGTTTTGACATGTTCATGAACACAGATTCACGGGTGACATTAAGGGTTATAGTTCTTCAGATAACCTCCGAGGTTATCTCTGCTGAGGAGGCTGGGGGAGCACTCCATAGGCCCATATGGTTGCATTCTGTACTATTTTTTTCATGAGAAATTAGATAGCACTCTGGACTACCTCAGGTACACAAAACAAAATGCAGACATTAACGAATATCAGGATCCTGAAAGAACAATCTTGTTCAATATTTACATGTAGTTTTTCACAATGATAAAGCAGTTAGGCAAAACAGATGCCTAACTTCTTTAATAATGAGTAATTCCTCTTTTAGAGTACCTGTTTGAAGTGAATAGGGCTAATTCACATGATTGATTTTACAGAAAGAGGATTAGATCTTTTTGTATGAAAAGTACATTTTAAGCAAAATGCACTATCTTTTGAGTTAGAAAAAATCTTTTGTTTATTGGAAAGACATTGTAGTGGAAAGCTTATTACCACTAATAAAAAACAATCACCCCAAATATTTAAATAATATACTATACACACCAAGGTATTTGGGGTAATTTTTGCTTTGTTTTTAAAACAAAGCCATGTAATAATTTACTTCTGCTGAGGAGTAGTTAATTGAACTGTGAAATTAATTTATTATCATTATTTTATCTTTGTATTTTTGAATTAAACAGAAAGGAAAACCGTTCCTTGTATGGGGCACTGTGGAGAGCTTATAATTTAAGATCTTGTGAAGTGAGACTTTGCGTCACATGGGCATAGCAGAGGCAATAGAGGACCTGCAGCTCAAGAGCAAAGCAAGGTGCTGTTTCTTGGTGGGGCTGATACTGTGGCTGTCTCTTGGAGCCATGCTTTCTAGGTGAACCCTTGCCTCTGTTTTGACCTAACACTGCAGAGGCAGCTGCCTTATCTGTGTCCATCACAGGAGGTCTGAACAGAAGCTGGCAGGACTAAGTTGTCAGTGCTTGGAATAGTTACAGCCCCTGTAACAGGAAGTATCATAGGGCAGCACTGGGCAAGTCTTTCATGTCAAGCAAGAGTTTCAACATGAGTTCTGGAAGCTGAGTTTCAGAATAGTCTGTGAGTAACTCTTGATGAAGACACCTTTTCTTGTTTACTCCAGTCACTGAAATAGGCAGTAAATAAATAGGGGTACTTTATATCTGAAGTGTGTCCTCACGTCTGCATTTCTGTACTCATCTGGCACTCACATTTCCTCCTGCTGTTATTTCTACTCTTCATATGGAGATCATCTGGCCTTCATGCTCCTGAGAATTCTCTTTTTCTCCTCAAGCCTGGATGTGGATAAAGACAGCAAATTCATTGCTGAACAGGTTGGTTTTACAGACCGGATAACATTATCGTTTTGGAAACTGGCAAAGAACATGCTTGCTTGAAATATACTACAGTGATGGAAAAGGCAGTTTTCAGGTATGCTCTCTAAAGAAATAGAGAGCAAACTAAGATTACCTTTCTCTTTGAAACACTTTAAACACCCCTTCCTCCATGCAAGCAGTACTTAAATTGTTGTGGTTTGCTGATGGTTCAGTAATCAAAATGTTATTTGTAGTGTCTTTGTAGTAGGCTGCAAAGATTGGGAATTTAGTCACTGCTGTTAATATTCTTCCTGAAGCAGAAAACCACAACTAAGGGACTGAAATATGAAGAAAGAGAGGGGGATGGAAGAAAAATGAAAAGCTAAAGCATACCTTTGTCCAAGGTTTTCATTTGTGTCTAACCTTCCCTGTCATTTCTACCCTTCTAATTCTTTCAGGATATGATAGAAAAATGTCCCCTCTGACTATAGAAAAGCACTCTCAAATTTCTGTGCCACTACTTGAAACATGGTGATGCTTTTAATGCAGACATTTTCCATGGCCTTAACTGCTCACAGGTCTGTACCAAACCAAAGTAGCCACTGTGAATACCTAGCAAGTACTGTTCATAAACATTTTTATAATGTTTGACCTTAAGAGTGACCTGAAGATTAATGGATATGTTGTATCAGTTTTAATGGGTCTCTTCTCCCTTGGATACACACATGTGACTCCCATTAGTCTTAATGGGAGTTATATGTGTGCCTAGAGGTTAGACAAGATCTCTAAAGGTGCTGTTATGCTCTCTTGTATTAACGATCTCATAATTGCTGAGGTGCTGCACCTTTGCATTGAAAGCAAACTAATTAAATTGGTCTAGTCTAAGTTGGTACTCTAGCATACCTGGCACGTATGTGTGTTTTCCTGTGGGGCCCTCAGTACACAGAAGTAGAAGCCAAATCAAATGCAGAATTTAAATTTTGCATGCAACTCGACTTTCTTTGTAATTGTTTTTTGCAATCCAAAATGAATTCATGAGTTTGATTCCTAAGAAAGATGACTGTTCATGTGAATACAGAGGAAGAAGCTGAATGTGGTGTTTTATTTTATCATGAAAGCATGTATTGAGAAAAGGGACTGAATTGATTCTTATTTTGAAGTTCCAAATCATGCACTTTGAAAAAAGACAGTTAGGTCTAGAGGATTAACATGAAGCTTGATGTTGAATTTTAATTATGGCTTTGTTACTCATTTCTTCCAAGAGCCTTTAGACAAAGCACTTCACCTTTCTTTGATTTCCAGGTATGTAAAATATCTGCTTACTTCTTAGTGTTGCAGACATAAATTAATATCTGTTCTGCGCTTGAAATTTTAAGATTGGTATCTTTAACTGTATTCTGCTGGCATAACCATTGAAGTACAGAAGGAGGAAAAAAATCATAGTAGCCACCTGATAGAGCCAGGCAGAAACTCTGGTGATAATGCAGATCTCTTGAGAGGAGTGATTCTGCTTCATAGTTCATGATGCATAAAACACCATATTGGTGAAAAAAAATTTTTGGTATTATATATGTATATATAATCTATCTTTTGGGGTGGGTTTTTCAGTGAAAGCGATTGTACAGTAGGCAAATGGACACTGTATAGACATTTTACATTTTTATTAGTCAAAATAATGATTAGAAT
Organism: Brachypodius melanocephalos; assembly: GCA_013398615.1. Lineage (NCBI taxonomy): Eukaryota > Metazoa > Chordata > Aves > Passeriformes > Pycnonotidae > Brachypodius > Brachypodius melanocephalos. The sequence continues at coordinate 27,150,687 of VZSR01001685.1, forward strand.
CTGATAGTCAATGTGGAAATTTGTGCACTGTATTCCGTGACTATCTCTGTACATTTGAAAATCAACCATGATGTAGTTTTCTTTGAAAAAACAAATTTGGGAAAAGAATGAATCTTCATATTTACATGCTGGAGGAGAAGAAGCATTTGTGTGCTAGCCTTCACTTTTAACATGGCAATTGTTTTCTTTTTTCAGATTAATGTATTATATAAACTCAATTTCACAATTCGGTTTTATTATTTGAGAAGTAACAGATCCTGGGGTTTGGGATTTTGTTTGTTTTTTTGTTTGTTTGTTTGTTTGGGGTTTTTTGTTGTTGTGTTGATTTGTTGGGAGTTTCTTTGATATGTAATTATTTTATTTTTAACTTTATGTGTTTCTTAGTTTCTAGCAGAAAGGAGCAAATATCTATCTGTCTGAGACTGAGATGGTAATATTTTAGCTGTGTAATTTAAAATACCTGGAAAAATCTTGTGAATGGTAAATATATTTTCTTTACATTTGACTACAGTGTATAAAATATATGATAAAAATTTCCTTCCTCATGTAAACTTCAAACATTAATTTCCTTGAGTTTTTTTACTAATTTATGCTTAGTTCTCCAGTACTTTTTAAAGAAGAAATAGTTAATATTTATTAGTGTTATATTTTAGGCTATGTCAGGTATTTTTAAAGAAAGTTGAAAGTTAAAACAAATCTTAGCTAATTTCAGTTTTATGTGTATGCTTATGCATAAAAAAGCATGAACAGGTCTATTTTGTAACCGTGGGAAACTGAATTTCCAAGGTTTTACATGTGTTTCTATTTACTTAAGATTCTTTCACCTAAATTCTGCTTTGATGACATACTGTAAGCTTTCAGAGATAGGAGTTGTGTCCGATGTATTTTTACGGTATCATGAATTTACACTCTTATGAAGAAAACTTCTTTTGAGGAAAAATAAACTCCAAGCTTTGTTAGTATCTATAGATCAATTTTCTAAGCAGAATAAGCAACATCGTTTTAAAAAATTAGGTTTTGGTTTGGGTTTTCTTTTTTGGTTGGTTGGTTGGTTGGTTGGTTGTGGATTTTTTTTTTTTGTTTGGTTGGGGTTTTTTTTCCCAGAATTACTATGAATATATTATTTTTGTCAACATAATGGTTAACTGAGAGTGAGTAATTTATTCTGGCCCTCATATTTGGAGGGTGATCAAATACTGGAGCAGGTTTCCCAGATGGGTTATGGAGTCTCCATCCCTGGAGGCTGTTAAAACTCAGCTGGACGCAGCTTTAACAATGTGCTTTGAGTCAGGAGTTGGACAAGACCTCAGCCATTCCATGATTCTATAAACTGTGTAGTTGACTTGTAGACACTTTTTTATTGTAGACCACCTTTCAAATACCAGTTCAGATATTTCAAATGATAATTGAGCTAGGGATAAAAATTACTGGATCTTGAATTAAAAAAACACATAAACTGAAGCACTAAATGTAACATTACTGGCCACATGAAACGTGAGACTAACAATTGAATATATACAATGTACTGTGCACAGTTTTTTTTCAGAATGGAAAGACAGTACACAGTACCTGTATGCAAGCTACCTACTTTTTTTAGCCTCCTTTGACATGTTACCTGAGTAAAAACTGCTGTAAGTATTAATTGGGTTGATATACATGATTTCTTTTTATGTGTAAACTCTATATTGCCTTAGAAACTGCTTTTGTATTAAGCATTCACAGTTCTGATGTGAATGAAACAGTAAGACCTTATAAGAGAGTTTTCGTGTTAAATTTTAAATGAATCATGGAAATATTAGGTCCTTTACTGGAAAGTAGTCATGTTGAAGCTAAGAGCAAAAGTAAGGTATTGGGAATTTTTGAATTATGGCCTTATTTTGAAAACTACTATTGAGTAGTTCTGTATATATTTTAGTTCTATGTCTGATACACTGAGGATTACTCTTTTATCTCAGTTCTGTAAAAAGGTAGCTGGGCTGGTAAAGTATGAGCTTGCATTTTGTGCCTTAACTAAGAGTTGTAAGCTTTAGTGTTCTGAAAACGTAGATGGTTTAGGTGTTGGCACCCTTGATTTTTGACTGTAGGTGTTACTGAAACAGTGCATGTGGAAAACAGATTTCTGATACCATCTCAGTAGCAATCCATCTGAACTTGCCCCAAGTGAAAAAGTGATTGGTGATATCATCTCAGTAGCAATTTGTTTGCACTTGACCCCAGGGTTCTTGAAGATTTTAAAACCTTGTCATTAGGTAGTATTCCATACAGTTGTTGTGAATACCAAGTATACCAAAAGTTACTCATTACTGCTATGAAAAAGGTCTGGTACCTTGCGTATGCCCAAATAATTTTCAGGATGCTAATAAATCACTCTAGATTAATGATTCCTGTATGAAATAAAAAAAAAAATCAAAAAATATAACTCAGAAACCTATTGTTGCTTTTGGTAACCTGTACTTTTTATTACCTTTACTTTCACACTTCAAAGATAGGAGAAATGGGGTGACTAAATTTATAAGTGGTCTATGGAAAGATTGATTTGATATGCTTTCTCAGGCTTATGTTGAACCCAGGTAAGGAAATCAATAATTTAGTAGAAAAATGGTATATGTCAGGGTGTGCATGGGAATAGGTTAAAAAGGGCCAAAGCTTGTCTTATTATTTTGTATTTTTTATCCAATAAAATTTAAATTTCACTATGCTTTTTATTTTTGTTCATTTTTTACTGTGGGACAAGGAACGGAGTCCAACTCTACATTCTTTTGTGAATAGTGTGTCCCATTCAGTTCATTCTGCAGCTAATGTCACAGAAAAATGCTGAAGGACTTCAGTGCTTTTAAATCAATTTTCATAAAACACATAGCTGAGATAAAGGGACTAATCTTACTCTGAGTGAAGGTAAGCAATGGATAAACAGAAGTATTTCTTAGCTTTTGTGAGGTCCATATTAATAATAATTTAATCACTTGTATACAAACTTTGCAGATTATTCTTATTTAAAATTAGAGATTATCACCAAACACTTCTTTGGAACAAAATGAAAAACATTTAAATTGACTATTCATGTACTTACATATGCAAAATCATCTGTTCTGCAGTTCTGCAGATGTCTAACAGCAGAAGCAGAACTAGATTTTAGAGGAAACTTGCATTGTATTCTGATATCAACAGCAACTTAGATCACATTGGAATCACATCAGTATAATGTTTTAGAGCCTCTGCCAATTTAAAAATCAAATTGATGCTAGATTTGTATAGAACAACACATTTGACTGACAGAAAAGGCTGTTATAGATGGATGTAATGTTCTATCCTTGTATAACAAGGGTTTTGACTGACAGTTTAACAATAGTACACTTTCTACCCCATATATTCTAAATTATTATTATTACAATACAAAACATTTTTGCCCATGCTGTATATAGATAACATGTACACTTTTTGTGTAATAACATTCAAGAAGAGGGGGTTTCTTTTATGTCTTAAATATGATGACAATTAATGAAGGCTCCATCTGACACTTACAACCAGTGTCAAGGCTTGCTATTGTGGTGCATGGTAATGTAAAAACTATCAGGGTACTTAGCTCCTGGTGAAGGATCAGCATAACTCTTGACATGTGCTATATGGTGGATGAAATAAATCTCCTTGGAGAGCAATAGAAATATTTCTTAAACTGAAGACTACCCTTTCTGTTTTATAATCCCTCTTTTCAGCTTTGCAGTTCTATCACTGTAAAATGCAGTTTTAATCTAGCAAGTAACCATGTAAAATGGTACCTATTAATGCAACAAATACACTTTCTGTGCTTTGCAGTCAACATTTCTGTAAAATTAAAGATTCTTCCTTAGAACAATAGCTAGAGATAAGAAAAATATAAAGTTTTTCTTATTTGGATTTTGTTCATTTTGGGGAGACCATCTTTTCACATTTATCCATTTAATTTAAATTTTTTTTTGCAGCATTTTATACAGGTGTCTCCTAGTTTATGTTGGTTTTCACAAGAGAAGGGGCAGTACTGTGTGTCTGCATTTGATGTTAATAAAAAGATCAATATTAAAGTCTAAACTCTGTAAACTTCAGTTTAGTGTTGCATGCAACTGAGGAAGAAGGTATACTCTGTTATGAACCTCTCAACAATGAAAACTAGAGAAAGAATTGAATGGAAAAAAATGGGGCCACATTGATCAAAACACATCTACCTCTTATTTTTTTATTATCTAGATATGGAAAACATGATAAATACAAAGATTGCTTTTACAATATGGATTTCCTGTTTAAACTGGCTTACTGTCAAAGATATTTTTCTTTAATGACTTTATATTTGGTAAGGGAATTAAATAGATTATTTTTTTCACCTCATTATGTATGATCAGTGTGATCTTGGCATCTCACATTTATTCAACAAGATTTTATTTTTCTGTGGAAGGACAAATTCAGTGTATGTTTTATACAACAATAGAACTATTTATTGGCTTGGGACAGTGATGATGATATTTCCTGCAAAGCACTAGAAAGGTCTTTAAAGTATATCTGCCCCATTATTGGTGGTGCCATTTCAACTCTTTGTCAGTTTTAGATGTAATACCAGTACTTCTCTACAGTAACTTATGATTTGAAGGAAGGGATAAAAGTAATTTGGGAAATAATATTATCCAGTTAGAAAATGATGCCTCAGAAAAATTGTAGTTTTATCAATATAGACTGCTAAGTTTTAAAGTGAAGCCAACTAAAAAAAAATCCATGACGTGGAATTATATTGATCATCACATAGCTCATTATGATAACACAGACATCTGGTATTTAATTTGAGGGAGCACTAATGATAATCATCTATGCAGGGGCCAGCTTGTAGACGCTGTTATAGCACTGGCTTTGCTGACCACTGGAGATGGTTGAGTTTGCAAACTCAGACTGAGTTCCAGTTTTTGAGCAGGATGTGCTATATTGCTACAGAATTGTCCTCCACTTCCTCTCAGTTGGCAACATCTGTTTTAACGCAGCTTTTCTTTCCCTGACATCATACCCACCTTACTTTGTTTCCTGATTTTACTCATTGTCCTCCATGAGCAAATATAGGTCTAAGACTGTCTCATCTTAGTTTCTTCCCCTTCTGATGATTCTTTTTTTTCACCTCTGACCTTTTGTATCATTGTTCCAGCAGCAGTTGTCTGTCTAATCTACCTAATTGTCTTTGGGTTTTCTTTGCCTCTTTTATGCTTCTTCATCTGTGAACTCTCAGTGCTCAATTAGTGAAGGAACAAAAGGCACAGAAGGAAATGTTCCCTTGCTCTCTTCTTGTCTTTGGCATTGTAACAGCTTGGAACAGAGGCAACTACAAAGGGCTAGATAAGCTCCTTCATCTCCAGCTTGGAGAGTACTCAGTAGGGATGGGTTGTTTTAGTTTTGGTTTAGTTTTTTTTGTTTGTTTGTTTGTTTGTTTTTTTGAGGGGGGAGTTGTTTGTTTTGGTTTTTTTGAGGGGGTGGTTTGGTGTTTTTTTTTTTTGTTTTGTTTTTGTTTTTGTTTTTGTTTTTTTTAAGAGACTTTTGCTTTTGGAAGGAACTTTCTGCTGAGCATATGCAAAGCATAATTTATAAAGATTCACAGCTTGTCCAAAGGTGGGAGAATTTTTGCAGGGTTCATGAAACCATACTATTGAGATAGGGCATTATTTGAATGAATTATTTTAAACTTCTATGTTAAAATTGTGATGAGGTTTCCTCTTTTAAGCAAAGCACTTCCTTGCTTTTGATAAGAATGAAGCATTTTCTTTCTACTTCATTTTTAAGTAAATGAAATATTTTTCTTGCTGTGTAATTCTTTCTTTAACAAAAAAGAAGTGTAATCTCAAGTGAGCATAGAAACATGCCAAAAAGCAAGGATTTATTATTTGGGGAGCTGAAGTATTAGGTTTTATACTAGATTAAAATCTGATGTCTTTAACCATTTATTGCCCAATGAACACCGCTTACAAATATGTGTGAGAGAAACATACACATTTGTCATGTTACCTTATTTTTCTAATTAAAAGGAAAAAAATTAATCTCCTTAGCAGAGACATTTCCTCTCAGAATAAAGACCTGATTCTGGAGTCTCATAGATATTTAATTTGCAGGGTAGCATAATGAAAATACGTTAATAGCTTTTTCAACAAGTTAATAGCTTTCAAGTTCATACTAATTAGTTTGTTAAAATATTCTATTGGTAAAATACTTTCTTTTTCCCCCCAGTAAAAGGTAAGAATGTAATACAGTCTTTTTATGAGTATCTTGCCAATAGTAAAGGTAGAATCAGTAGTATCAAAATTATTAGAAAAAATAATTAACAAGTGAGTCTTGAAGGAAGCTGCCATAATTGTCATCAAAGATAACTTTCTGTCATTTTTACAGTGAAATCTGAGAGAGTGTAGGAAAGGATTTTGCAGAGTTAAGTAGGCATTCTTGGGAACAAAGATGTGAAAGCAGACTTCTCATGATGTCGTGCTTGGTCCCAGTTGTCCTCCATTCCTGACCCCTTGCACCAGCAGCTGTGGGAAGTGGTACCCCATTGTCTGCCCATCCTTGGTGGCCAGAGCACCATGAAATTAAACATACATCTTCACATTGACAAGACAACCCATACTTCTCATTTTCTATATTATTTCTCCATTGTTAGGGTAGTGTAATACTTTTCTCACTCAAAAGTAATGAATTAATTTTCTTTTATTTTTCTTTTTTTTCTTTAGGGCGTGGGGACAGGGAGTGAATATTATATATCTCCTCCATCCTGACACTGTAAAAAACAGCTTTTTGCTACCTCCCTCTTCCTTTGGTATCTTTTAGTAGTACCCTTAGATCTCCTTAGAGCTTTCTAAACCTTCAGTACCTATCAGTACTGCTTATATCCTTATATATTCACTCTGAAATACTTTGAATCCTTCTGCATTTGTTTATATCATTGTCTTTTTTTTCTTTTTTTTTTGAAACTTATGTTTGCAGTACCCTCAGCTTCCTTTTGCTTCTGTTGGCTGGGCAAAAGGCATCATGTGCTTGTACTTATTCCAAAGAATATATGTGCTGAATGAGCTGCTGGTTGTTGTCAAAGTGAATAACATCTAAAGTCTCCCTGTTCTACCGTCACTCAGGGAATTAATAGAAATTATTCTCACTTTTCTATCCTCTGATCCTTCCCATTTATTGATTACAACAGCTGTAATACCTTTGGGAACTCACATTCTCAAATTTAGTAGAACTAAGTTGCTGTATCAAAATTTAAAGTAATACAGTCATAAGACAATCTGGAGCTGGGGAACTTTACTTGCGCTAATTTATTGTGAACAAACATGAATTTCTGATAGCTCTTTTGAGTGTTAATAATAAGAAAATTAGCAGTTAGTCACACACTTACATGAACAACTGATCCTTCCTCTAGCATGGTCTAATCAGGTCCAGAAGATTCCTAAAATACCTGGATGACAACTTCATGGTGCAGCTACTAAGACAGCCAACCTGGAGTGATGTTGATTTGTTACTTGTGAGCAGAGAGGATCTCCTGGGTGAAGTGGAGATTAGTGGCCATCTTGGCCAGAATGACCATGCAGTTGAGTTTAAAAACTCTGTTAACAGCAGGAAAAGTGCCAACAAAACTTCAGCCTTGGACATGAAGAGAGGAGAGTTCAAGCTACTCAGGAAACTAGTTAGTAAGGTCCCCTTGGAAAAGGCTTTTGCAGGTGCAGAAGTCCATCTTAACAGGAATAAGCAATTTCAAAGTGTCAGAAGTCAAGCAGAAAAAGCAGAGGGCCAGCTTGGCTAAGCAGAGATCTTCTTGTGGAGATAAGGCAGAAAAGGAAGGCATATACCCTGTGGAAGCAAGATCAGTGGACATGGGAAGAATACAAAGATGTTGATTGCCTCTCTAGGGAGAAAATTGGTGTGGCCAAAGTTCAGCTGGAGTTGAAGCTTGTCAGAAATGCAGGGGACAGTTGAAACAGTTTTTAAAAATACATTAATGGCAAAAGTTAGTGCAGAAATTACATGGGCACACACATTAGCAGATGAGGATGGTCACCCCAAAAACAGGGATATAGACAAGGTGGAGATGTTTATTGCTTTCTTTTCCTCTGTCTTCAACACTAGTGATGGACTAAAAGGGTCCCAGTACCCTGAGCTAGAGGACCAAGAGTCTGAGAATGATAAACTTCCAGTTGACCCTGAAATTGTAAGGGATCTGCTGTTCTAGCTGAATCCCTATAAATCTATAGGGCATGATGGGATTTATCTGACAATAGCTAAAGAGCTGGCTGATGTCATCATGAGGCCTCTCATGATGATTTTTGAATGATCTTAGGAGTCTGAAGAGGTCCCAGTTGACTGGAAGCTAGTCAACATGCTCTCAATTTTCAAAAAGGGCAAGAAGAATGGCCCTGGAAAGTACAGGCCTCTTAGCCTGAAGACTCACTTCAGTACCTGGTAAGGTTATGCAGGAGCTTTTCCTGGCAGGTATTGCTCAACACCTGAAAGACAATGCAGTCATTGGTCACAGCCAGCATGGATTCATGAGGGGAAGATCCTTCTTTTCAAACCTGATTTCCTTTTATGACAAGGTAATGCACCCAGCTGATCAAGGGAAGCCAATTGATGTAATTTTTTTTGGATTTATGTTAAGATTTTGATACCATCTCTCACAGAATTCTTCTAGATGAAATGTCCAGCCCACACTGTATAAACACATCATGGGATTGGTGAGCAGCTGGCTCATGG
>VZSR01001685.1:27159522-27180710 GCA_013398615.1 Brachypodius melanocephalos
TGGGGTGTCCTTACCTTGAGTAATGTGTGCAGTTTTGGGCACCAAATATTAAAAAAAGGCATTAAGCAATTATAGAGTGTCCAAAGGAGGGCCACAAGAGTGGTGAAGTACCTTGAGGAGAAGCAGCATTTGAGGTCCTGTCTTTCTTAAGTTTTTAATTAGTGGTTCTTCTTTCTTATGCAACAGCTGTTATAATTCCTAGTTATGCAATTAACTATCCTCATTTGGGAAACACGAAAAAATTAAGACTTGCATTTAGTTCAGAGTTTCTAAGAATATGACGTTCTGGTCAACATGTGAATTTTCTTGTTAAAATTCCAGCTTTTTGTTCATTCAGACTTCTTGCAAATTGCCTATTTTATTGTGACTAACGTAATGTTTCAGAAAAACCCCTCTGTCTGAACAGAGTGTCTCATTTTTACACTGGTTATAATTGGCTAGGTCACTTTGCTTTTATATTTTTATCCTGATAGTATTTTTAGTTTGTTCCAGAAAATAATTTTCTGCTTCCATACCTTTTGGATTATATTTTTTCTGTTGGTCATTTTAAGGTTTCAGCATTTTTTCAGCCATTTAATCTATGAGCCTAACTCTTTATAGTTATTAGTTTCATGTGAAATCTGTTCTGGTCAAACATGATACTGTTTTAGCTCACTTGTAGGAAATTTATAAAATCCAATGTGGTACAGGACCTCGAGTTTTAAAATATTGATATAATAATTATTCATGATATACTTGAAACTATGTTGGTGTTTTGCAAAGGAGACAAAATCCTGTTCACATGGGGAAAAGGATGGAGCTGTAGAAAATGATAAATATTGTATTTTCACTGTGAGTTAGAAAAATAATTTGACTTTTTCCAGTCTTGGTGGCAGTCATGAGTTTATGGAAGGAGTTGAATGAGGCAAAGAAGTTTGTATAGCAAACAGGGTTAGAATTGTACAAGGAGCTAAAATTTGTCTTGGTAACTATCCAAAAGCTATACCCTAACGGAAACCACGTTGTTAGTTGTTACAGAACCTTTAACCTGTAGTTCAGTATAAACTTTTAATAAAAGTATAAGACTTTGCCCTTTTCCTCAGCTGTTCCTTGAGGCTACATTTTAAATATTTTTACTCTGTTTAGTTGGGTTTTTTTTTCAGTACATATTAACTTACATAGGCATGCTTATTATGACAATTAAGAAGACAGGAGTGATGAAATAATGTTGAAAGATTAGGAACGACTGAGTATATTAAATCATGGTAAATGCCAACATTTTGAATGACTTTTTAAATTATTTTTTTCTTTTGTTTTCAATTAGTTTGTAAGAGTAAGAATATTTCAGGCCTGAAATGACCTGAATGATCAAAATACAATTTTTCTTCAAACAGCTGAATATTTTGCAAGAATAGTAGGATGAAATTGCTCAGTCCAATGATTTTTTTGTGAAACTAGACTGGATAACTAATGTAAGATCATTTTTCCAGCTTTATGGTTGCTTGTTATTCTGTCTTTCTGCTTCTGTGTTCAATATGTATGTTTTGCCCGTACTTTTCTTCATAAGCTTGGGTTTACTGTTTCTCAAAAATATTTGCTAAATTGGATTAATATTATCACCACAACTGAGATAAACTGGAATGCTAATTTAACTTTCCTTAACTGAAAAAGTTTATGAAGAGAGTTAAGTAAAACTTACAGCAACCTAGAGGAGGTTTCTGGAGGTAGGCCTTGCATTGGGTAGAAAGCTGAGCAGTTTGATGCATGTTAGGTGAAGTTAGGTGAAGTTATTCTTTAGATACAAATTTTATACTCAGGGTACTTAATCAGTGGAACAAATGGTTTAGGAATAGGATAGGCTCTTTAGAGTCTGAAGTTCCTTTAAATAGGAATTGGACGTAATTCAGTACGATAAACTATTCCTTTAGTAGGATTTTGTAGATTTAATTTGGTATCATATAATTATGTTGTCTGCATTATTCAGGAGGTCAGCATAGGTGGTCATGATGATTTTCATGGCCTTAGGTTCTCTAAATCTACAATTTGACTTCTTACCTATGTGAGAAAGAGGAAAATAATTATTAAGGAATGTAAAGGAAGAGCACTGTAGACCTGAACATGAATGATTCTGTGACAGAAGACCTGTCATTTATTTCTTAGGTAGCTACTCAGAATGATGTTCCATAGGTACGGCACTCAGCTAATGGGAGGGAGATACTGAAAACAGGAGCTGCAAGGGGATTTTAAAACCATATCTGCAACTTGCAATGCACACCTATTTACAGTGTGCTACTAATGAAGTTATTAGTAGTGAAACCACTGCTTCTATATATTATTTTAATATGGCATGTGAATATATTAGCTGATGATGTAGTGTTAATTTGGTTGTCTCTAACGTGAACATTGTGTTGCATGCCTTACTGTGCCCTTGGAGTTGCAGTTGACTTTCTTGGATGGAAGGATTTTATTTTTTAGGAATTTTTCCTTTTCATGCAAGGAAGAAACATTAATTAAATATATAATGCATTTTGTTTTATTTTGGAGCAACTATAACATTTTTCTAAGGAATTCTTGCTTTTAACTAGAGTTGGATAGTTTAATTTGATGATGGATTTTGTGGATCTATGTTGTCTCTGACAGAAAGATTCATTTTTTAGTGCTGATCAAGTCAATCAAAAAGAGTAACCAGCTAAAAATGATGCTAATATGACTTTGCCTCTCATATTTTGACTTGTGTGGAGTTGGTAGATGTATAGGCTACCAGTATAGTTAATCATATCTGGTTTATCTTTTTAGAGGTAAAAGGTTTGACTGAGAATTTAAGGTGACCACTCCAGCATCCCTTTAGCTTTTTCAATAAGAAAACAGAGTACCTGAGCTGCCAGTGGAAAGATGCTTGCTTCATCCTTCATTTACAGTCTGAGCATGTCTGCTTTTATCAGGGCATTCACATGGTGTAGTGAATCCTTTTCCTTGTTTCCTGTGAATAAGTTTACAAAAATGACAACCTTACTGAAAGATGGGAAACCTGGTTTGTAAGTTCACAGTGTATCAAGAAGAATGTAGTATGAGAGTACAGAGTAAGAGAAAAGAAGTAGGTGCTAAGTTCTGGTGTCATTGAAAAGTGTTTCATCATCATCCTCCCTCATTCTTCTATGCTGGGAAAGAGAGAAATGCTCCTGCCCCCTTGGGAGGGTCTTCATTCTCCTGAAATAGAAGTCAGTCTCAGTAGAGATGATAAGCAGCCATCTGAATACTGGAAGAAGAAGCAGCACCGCTTCTTTCTCATGGTGAGGCAGCAAGAGTCAATACCCAGGTCTTGCAGCTTCTCAACAATGTTTACACATGCATAAAGCAAAATGTGAATATGGGATAATAGATGTTTTTAGAAATGTCTTCTTAAAAAAAAAAAAAAAAAAAAAACGTCTTGACTTGCATTTGCATAAGGGTACCAATGCTTACCTCTACTTCCTTTAATTGGAATGTGGTTTCCTCAAATAAAATATTCAAAATTAAGAGTTGAAACCTCAAAAATCTATAAAAGTAACTGAAATACCATAAACAGGCAAATTGTTCTCCATCTGAAGCAATTTTCATTGTGCTTATAAATTACTAGACAGAGTATGCTAGTCCATGATATCCAAGTTCCATATCATTTGTTAGAGTTTTCTTTAGCTCTAGCTGTGTGCTGTGTAAATTTTAGCTGAACTGACAGGTAGTGTATCACTCTTGGGCATGTCTGATGTTTCTACCCTGAGACCATTTTCTAGAATTATAGGAGGTAGCTTTGCCAGCTAGTGATGAATCTACAAAGGCAATACCCCACACAAGAAAACAGTTTGTCCATTTCAGCCCTGAAGTCTAGAAAAACTTAAAATGTAAAAAATGTTGAAAAAAATTAAAAAATTAAACATTCTTTTAGGTCCCTTAATTTAAAAGACAAGTAGCTTCAAAACTTGTATGTAAAAATTAATTCAAACTTTAAATACATTTTAAATTTGTCACTTAACTTATATAAAGAACATATATATATTCATCATCTATGTATATATTATTTCTGTGATTTATACTAGGAATTCAGTATATATAAATGAGATACCATAAGAGCTTGTGCTCCTTTCTACAGAGCAAAATCAAGAGTGGAAAATAAGGCACTGTGCAACACGGTATTTTTATTCTTGTCAAAACAAGATATGGCTAGTTTATTTATTTTAATGTTTGATTTTAACATGGCAACGTTTATTGTTCTTCCTAATGTGTTAGAAATAAGATAATTTTCATCCTGTGCATACAAAGCTGCAGACTTTTTGTTACATGTTGCTGTATGTTGTGAGTAGAAATTTTTTGTTTGTTTGTTTTCTGGATCTTCTGTAAGTCATGATTGCCATATTGCACAGTGCTTCTTGCAGAATGTTTCCTGGAGCACACAATTAACATCATGCAGTAATTTGGAATAAGTGCTGTTAAACAAACAAGATAACATCCCAGTTATTTTGCTTTCTTTTAACCTTCACAGGTGGTAAATAGAAAATGTAAATTAAATAGTTAATTTTGGGTTTTCATTTTTATCCAGTTTTAATCTATTTTGTATTTTTATAGCAATTAGGTTTAGTAAACTTTTTTTTTTCAGATTATAATAGCTTTTCTTCCTGTATTGCTTTTCTTTTAAGACAATCACAGGATTTATTTTAGGAGTTCTAGTGTTTCTCTGTTTCAAACCAGATGCTTCACATAACCTCATTGTGTACCTCTTTTGTAAATTTTTTAATATGAACTTGAGATTTTGTTCAGGATTTTTTCACTTGTCACACATCTCATATTTTTGATAAATTTTTAAAAATGGTGGTTTTAAAGCTTCCAAAGGGAAGTAGAATTTTTTTTATCCATTTGCTTAGATATAAATAATAAATGCGTAATTAAATTTAATATTTTAGCTTTGTAGTTAAATGTGCAACACTGTTTAGAAAACAGAGGTTATTGGTTTCACTTTACACTGTATGAGAAGAATATGTAACATTAATTTATAATAGCAATGAAAAGAAGGTATCTTGAGAGAGTAAGCTTACATTAGATATTGGGAAGAAATTCTCTGCTGTGAGGGTGGTGAGGCACTGGAACCAGTTGCCCAGAGAAGATGTGGACACCAATTCCTGGCAGTGTCAAGGCCAGGCTGGATGGGGCTTGGAGCAACCTGATCTGGTGGAAGATGTTCCTGCCCCTGCCAAGGGATTTGGAGCTACATTATCTTGAAGATCACTTCCAATTGTCAGAGAGTGAAATGTCTTGATTTATGGCTTAACCATTTTTATGAGACTTTTGCCTATTATAGCAAAATTGTGTAACCAAGCTGCACCGTGGAAGCCCAACTCAAATGGGCCTCCTGACTGAACTCCTGAACTGTGAGTCAAACAGCCTAAGGCTGTTTGAGATAAAGAAAAGTGACACTATTGTTCAAAGCATCTTAGGTCTGGAAAGTAATAGATAAGGCTGGGAGAGCATTGGAAGAGCCAAGCCCAGCAGCTTCAGGGTGGAAGCCTTAGACTCAGGCTTATCCATTGCCAGGTTTGCACAGACTCCACAAGAGACTATTGGGATCCATGGAGTTCTGATATGTTTCTATTAATCTGTCCTCCTGTCCCACCTCCCAGCCCTCCATCCCCTATCCTATTTCTTTCTTTTTTTTTTTTTTTTCTTTCTCATTTTACTATTAAATAAAAGACATCAAAATTTTCATGTCAGCATTTAACCTTGTTTGGTTTTAATCCTGTTTCAGGGAATATTCGAACCTCAGGATTCCATCCATAATCCATAGAGAGCTCACTTTGCTCCTCTATGATTAGAGTGGCTCATAACACCACCCAACCCAAACCATTCTGAGATCCACTGATTCAATGGAAATGTCCCTGTTTTAAAAAAGTACAATTTAGACCAGATATTATACAGATTGTGGATATACAGGAAAGTACTATATCCTAAATTTATGACTATTTCTTATCTTTATGGGTCTATGTATGGATATTTTTATTCCGGAATAAACATGGCCATGGATAAAGTTCTAGTGATATAAATATCATCATATCTAGTGATATAAATCCATAATTCCATTATGTAAACAAGTTGAAGTACCTGTGCCATGTGCAAATTCCCATATACTCTGCCAGGAAGGAATTCAAGTTGGCTATGCTAATGGATTAATTCTCCCTGTGTAAGTATAAAAAGTAGCAAAGTGGAAAAAATGTAAAAAGCATGTTAACATTGCTATAAGAAGTAAAAACCATCAAATATTTTTTAATTTTATGTGCTTTACAAATAAACAACAAAGTTATTGTTTGATTGTATAGTACTTAATCGAATATTTTAAAAATTTTTCAAAGTAAAGCTTTCATATTCCGAAAACTGAAACCAGTCAAATCTATATATTTAATCTGCTATCAAATAAAATGTAAGAAAAAAAACATGTATGGCATGTTCCTTATGGTAAGTAACAAAACAGAGCTATCATGGGATCAATAGGGCCCTTAAAAATTTAAAGCATCACCTCTGGTAAAAAGCAAGGTGTGACTCTGCTGGTTATCTCAGTGCAGTAAACCTTTCTCTCTGTGTTGAGGGATAGAAATATGTGAGTCTTTCTCACACTTTGCAAGCTCATGCTCAGAAACTCATTTGTAAAATTTGAAACCTGATGTATTTCTTCATCATGAAAACAGAATAGCCATCCCTGATCAAAGGATGCTTTTTTGATTTTTTTTTCCAATTTAAGTAACACTACAGATTATTATACAGCATAATAAAGAACTTTGGAGGTGAAGTCTGTAATAATGAATGTCCTCCCTCTCCCTGCTGCTGTTTGTGGTATGTAAATAAGACTTGTAAACACAGTCAAGATTGAGTGATGAGAATAAGGCAGAGGTAGATACTGCTTAGATTATTGTTGTGGCTGAAAGAAACTGTCATCAATGTAGAGCTTGAGACAATGGGGTTGAGATTTTACAGAACTATTTTTCATCAGTTTCTGAAATGCATAGTAGTTTGCAACAGGATTTAACAATGCTGATTTCACAAATCCAAGTCATACTGAAAATGCAGATCATTGAGGTGAGCTGCAAACCATTTTCAAGCTGTTTGTATTCCCCTAATTGTACCCTTTTACATTGTATGCACTAACACAGCTTGAGAACTGCTGGTGTGAGAGAAATTACATGGTTGGGCCTCAGAATTATATTTTATTCCTCATTGTTGATCTTGCTATGGACATTTTCATTCCTAAGTAGCATCTGCTCTGCTAGTTTTAAATGATGAGTAAAGAAAGAGTGGGAGCTTTGGAACCAAATCATTTGGCACTGTAGCCATGTGGGGATTGGTTAATGTGTGGATTGAGGACATGAAGATTGCAGAGTAATAGACATTACAGATGGAAAAAGACCTGGTAGGTCATACAGTCTGTCTCCTTACAAATTCAGGACTATTCCCTACAGAACATTTTCCAACATTTTGTCCAGTTTGGTTTTAAATATCCTAAATGATGGAGATTCCACTACTTCCCCTGGGATGCTTTTGTGCTGCTTTGCTGGTCTTATTGCCAAGTAGTGTTTCATGATACTCAGACACAGTCATGTCTTTACTTGTTAAAATCTATAATTATTATTGTTACTCCTTTTAAAATTAAATTTGAATGCTTTAATAATTATAAAAATCAGTCATATAAATATGTGTAATTGTTAGTATCCCAGTGGCTGTCTCTGATGTCACTTAATCCTCTGTAGTGAAATGGTATTTTTAATTTTCAAATTTTTTTTACATGTCAATGTTGCTGACTCTCTAATCACTTCCACTGGCCTTCTCAGCACACTTATTTACTTACTCTTACTTGTCAGTGTGTGTGAACACACCTTCCTAGTGAACCTCTATGATTTCCCGGTGGTCAAATGAAATGTTGGGAAATATTTTGGGTGCATTTGCATGGACCTAAGATTAGGGTTTCTATGTAATTTCAAGGATTTGCAGTGATATTGCAACAGAAGGAAGAAGGGAGTAGGTAATGTGTGTACATTGGTGATATTCCTCTGTAACAAAAATGTGTGGAAGTAACTCCTGAATGCAGAAATGACTTGTTGCTGAACAGCTTCAGGTATAATCTTTACAGTTATAACATTAGATGTAGGTTGTCACTGTTACAGACACAAACTGATTTTGTGGCATTTATTTGGGAGTCAGGTATTTCCTGCTAGCTCTTTTCCCACACCTTTTTTTTTTTTTTTTGTAATTCCAGTGTCAAGCATGGTAACTTTTGAGGGACAGTAGCTCTGTTTTGTTTTCAAACTTTGTACAGACATTAATTCCCATGTGTGTTTATTATCTGGGGAGGTGATTAATTAATGAGTCTCCATTAGCACTTTGATCAGTTGTTATATGGCCTTTTAGATGCTGTTGACTGTTCTCTGACATTAAGAACTGTAAGATGTTTTGGTGTGAGGCATCACTGGGGAGTAGTGGTCAGGTGAAATTGAGACTTACCAAGCCTTTTCATAGAAGTCACAAGAAAGAATGTATTTTCTTTCATTGCTAATCTCTTAATGTGTTAAAACTAGAAAATCCTGGCATTTAACTTCTAATAATAAAAAATACCGGAGGAATGAAGAATCCATCTCCTTCATCACATTTTACATTCTGTTCTTGCAAAACTGTTTTCCAGAGTCTGCTCTGAAAGGAGGGTGTCCCTTTGTAAGCTACTTGTTTATTGATGCACTTTGGCATTAGTTTCTCATGTTTCTTTCTGCTTCCAAATATGTTTGCATTTTGCCTAAGTCAAGTTTGAGTTTCATATGATGAATTCCTATTTGAATGCACTACAGCTGCTCCAGGGAAGCTTTCTTATCTACTTTGTTTTCCAAAAACCATCACTCTGATTTTCTTGTTGCTCATATATATTCAGTTATTCCTAAATATATAAAGTTCTGGACCAAGCATTCATGTTGTCCCTTCAGATTTCTGTTGTGGCCATGAGTGACTTGATTTTACTTAGCTGTCTGATCTTCAACCCACGCAAAACCTGCAAGTTATAATTTGTTATTTGAAGCAGACCCACTTTATGGTGTATTATATGTGCCAGAAATACAAAATGGAATGTGTAAAAAGAAAGTAAAAGTCCAGGTCATGTAACTCTTGTTTGAAAGATAATAAAACCCAAAACAAATGCAAGAAATGTCACACACACAAAAAACCCCAAGTAAACAAAAACAAATAATTAAAAAAAAAACCAACAAAAAAAACAAAAAACCCAAACACAACTAAACAAACCCAAAACCAACCAACCAAGCAGAAAACACCTCACAACCAACAACCTAACCATCCTTAAAATTCTAAGGTAAAATTTACAGAGGTGTGAATTGACTTGCCACCAACAATTTCTGTGAACAACCGGGATGTGAGTAAAAGGGTCAGAGTGACACATTTTGGGAGAGCTGCCCTCAAATAAATGTCCTAAGTTGGGAAAAAAGTTTTCAAAAAAAATGAGAACTGAGCTTTTCAGTCTTGTGACCAGTGGTAGGACTCATGGAAAGAGCACGAAGTTTGAGTGAGGGGAGGCTTAGGTTAGGTATCAGGAAGAGGCTTTTCATCCAGACTGTGATTAAACACTGGAAGAGCTCCCCAATGAAGTGGTGAAAGCACCAAGTCTGTCAGAGTTCAAGAAGTGTTTGGACAATGCTCTCAGGCACATGATGTGACACCCAGGGTATCTTGTGTAGGGCCAGAGACTGGACTCAATGATTGATTCTTGTGGGTCCCTGTCATGGTTTGGTCGATTCCCTGTATGGGCCAGCAATTAATGTGATGGTTTTGATTCGCTTCTTTTGTTTATCAGCTGGTAGATAGGATTTTGGGTGAAAAAGGCAAAACAGGCCCAACCTAAAGGTAAACAGATAGTTTATTAACACACAAAGGAAGAAAAGGAAAGAAAAAAAAAAAAACCAAAACAGACGGAAACCTTCAAAACTCCTCCTTTTCTTCTTTACAAACTGTTCAGTTTCTACAAACAATGTAAAGAGGCAAAACTCAGAACTCCAGGTCAGTGCCACTTGTAAAATAGTCATTCATTCAGTCTTTGAGAGAGAGAAGTCTCTCCTGTTGTATTGGTAACTTTCCACAAGAGAAAACAGTCTGCTTGTGGCTGTAACTCACACAACAGCAGCCTGCCCAGGACATTGGGCAATTGTGAAACCTTCCATATTCACATAGCTTTTCCCATGACCACGCTTATGGGTCGTAGACTCACAGATTGGGGTGCCATCTTAAAAAAAGCCAAAGAACTTTGAAGGCAAAGTATCCCTTATCCCAGAAAACAGAGAGGTCTCTTCATTTCTTCACTTGCTGAGGGCTTCTTCTCATCTCTCTCTGTTCAAGCCTCTCATGGGATCACCAAATCACAACTTCTAGTTCAATATTCACACAGTAAATCACAGATACCTTTGCTTTAAAATCCACAAATCATCTCCCCAATGTGTATTGTCCATGATTTAAAGGAATACTCTGGCATATCCATATTACAGTCTGTTACTAAAAACTTCCTGGAGATTTCAGCCTAAAACTCAGGCAACTCGTCATCCCTCCCACTTAAAAAGTCACTATTTACTGACGTAGATATCTTCATATTGTCCCTTTACACATCTCTAATTTGGTATTTTCTTGTATCTCGGAGAAGGGTTAAGAACAGTCTCAATCTGTGTCAGGAGAGAGTTAAAGCCTGCCCGGGCCTGCGGTGGTCGCATGGTCTCTGCCGCCGGAGCTGCAAACCTCTCAAAGCCATGCCGGTGGTGAAAGGTTCAGGAACAGCAGTTAAGCAGACTGATGGATGCCTTTCCCCTACTACCACCCCTCGGTCTCAAACTGGGGTGGCCCAACTTGGGGGTGCTCCCAGGGGGCTGTAAAGGGGGCAGGGAACATCCCCTCCCGGCCCTGGCCGCAGAGCAAGCAGCTGCTGGGCCTTTTCCTCCCCTCTCCCTGCCGGCAGCCCGGGGAAAAGGGGCTCAGCCGGCCCGGCCCACTCCCCGGCCACCCTACGATGTTACCTCTTGCCAGGCGGAAAAGGAAGAGAGCTTCGAAACCGGTCTGAGATTTATGTGGGTGTTGCCAAAAGTCTCATTCTGTTTCCTGAGTGGTCAAGCCACATGCCAATTAGAAAAGCTGACCTCTGATAGGTTCTTGCCTTTTTCTAAACAAAATGCAAGGTCCTGGCAGGGAAAGAAACCCCACACTTATCTTCAACTAAAAACCAAACTGTGGCTGTGTTAATCCACAACAGTCCCTTCCGACTCTTCATATTCTATGATTCTAAGTATGATGCATTACTTTCTTATACTACGAGCTTTAAAATGTCTTTCAAAATTCCACAGTCATGGCCGTCAGTCCTGCTTTGAACTATGGTTGCATTATTTCTTTGCCTTTTCTTGATAGGACTCATTAGCTTCTCACATCCACTCTGTGTTCCTTCCAAGTAAACTGCAAGCTGCCAGAGTCAAATGTCATCCATTTGGCACAAGACCTCTCTGTCTGTCAATTCTTATTTAATGGGGCAGAATTATTAGCCTTAATCATCCTTTTAGTCCTTAATTATGCTCAAGTGCAATTCTGTCTCAAAGTTCTGTGTCATGATGGACCTGATTTGTGGTCCTGCATAAACTATGATCCTTCGTTATGGTGGTCTTGTGCTTTATCTAAGGATTGAGCTGGTTCCATGTCCTTCCAATTTAACACAGTCATGTAAGTGTAGAATGGTAACGTCCAGTGCAAAATATTGTGTCACGTGTGTGGATTCTTTTTCTTCATCTGCAGACACAGGTCTGCTGTAAACAGCAGGACTATTTTCTGTAACAATAAGGAAACCAATTTCTAGGTGTAATTTCATAGTTAGCTTAAAATATTGCTTGCTGTTCTTCCCATCTGCACAGTAATACAGAGCAGCTTGCTTTTCAGGCTAAAGGTCCAGGAAAATGAAAATCAATATAGTTCATGTGGGTGCAAGGTGGCTGCTACAGCACAAGACTTTCTGGAACCACTTCTAGAACATGAGCACTGTGGGTTTTTTTAAGGCAGTCCATCTTTGATTAGTTTAATCTGCCATGTGTATATTCTCAGTGTTCCCCCTCCTGCAGAGTTTATCCTTTTTGATATTGAGAGAAACATCCAACCACCCAACTAGCTATTAATTACAATAGGTGCCTCTGAATTAATGTTATTGTTCACTTTGCTTAATATTCTGTTGCAGGTTACATTCAACCATGTCTTCGCAATTCTTCTATGTCCCATTTAGACATGAGATGAAAACACTTTTTATAAATTATGTGTAATTGCAAGGCAAGTAAAACCAAGTATATATATGTGTTTTTGCTGCCCTGAGATTTGGGAAACTTCTTTGTGTTTGCTTCCATGTAATCTGAAGTCTTGGGCCCATGGAACCAATATCCCTGACTATGTACATCAGCAAAACACCAGGCTTTTAGATGCTGCGGTTGTTGAAGGTCTTAGAGGGATTCCTGTGCTTGATTGAAAAAAAGAATAATCCTTTTCTATGAAAATCACAATCTCCATTCTTGGCATCAGGCACCTAAAATCTGTAGGCAGAAGAACTACTCATTCTTACACATATCAAAATACTGCCCCACATACTTTTGTCCTTCATTCCCACCTTGGCTAATACATCCAGCATCGTTTGGATATTGTCTTTTTCTGAATCAAGGGCCAGAGAGAGAAAAGCCTCAAAGTGTTTCCTAAGGTGTATTTAAATAAATAAATAAATAAATAAATAAATAAATAAATAAATAAATACCTTTTCAGTCCAGTGGGAAAGTGTTAAAGTTCTATATGAAAAGGTGTGGAATAACCTGGTATCCTGGTTGCATCTTACAGTCCCCACCCTGGAGACTGAAAGGTACTTAAACCTGGTCCATCAATGCCATCCTCATAACCTATGTTTAGTAGCAAAATTCTCAGGTATGTGGTGGTGCCATTTACATAATTTGGATTTTGGTCTCCTGTTAAAATTGGTTATTAAGAACAGAAAATATGCCAAAAGAGAGATTTTGTATACATTTCCATTGAATTACCATCTTTCACATCTAACTGCCAAATTCTTTCTTTCACTAGAGAGAATTTTCTCAACACATCTCTTTTATAACTGTGCTGTTCACATCATTCATTGCTGATTTTAGTAAATCTTGGTATCTTTTACCAAGGGTGGAACTTTATAGACCTAATTCTCAACAGATGAACATGAAAATGAAACTAGAATTTCTTATGTTTACAAAGACTGCTAGTATTTTCAATAATGATGACTTAGGATACATGAACACCTGTGGGTTAAAAACTGATTAATATACAATGTTTTGACAGATTTTACTTACTGTTGCTACAGTTGTTGATGGCTGATGGTTGCTGTAAAAGTTGAAATAGTTATTTTAATATGGCTTGGTGAAGGATGCAACGTAATTTCTCAACAAGTTTCAATTGTGGGATGTCGGTTTTTTGTTTATTTGTTTGTTTTTTGTGGGTTTTTTAAAATGTGTGTATGGCTTTTGGGATTTTTTTGGTGGTTTTGTTTGTTTGTTTGTTTTGTTTGAGTTCCCCCTCCCACCCAGTAACATATATTCTTTGTGAATATGCATTTATATTGAGACATGAAAAGCAGAAAAACTAATTTCACCTTTCACTGTTTAAAGCATAAATATTTATAATTTTCTTCAATGAGGTTTACTGGATTTGAGAAGTATTTAGTGAATATTGAACGCCTGTATTTCCTTTTGACCTTTTGAACTGTAATTGTTCTTTCTTAAAACACTTCCACATTGGAAAGATGATGCATACACAGTGTTTTAGGTTAATTGTTTTTTACTGATAGATTTTTGCAAGGAAAAGCAGAAATTCTGGTGATTGTGGATACAAAAGGAAACTAACACTTAAGATCTCTTCACAGAATTCAAGTTGCTTTGAGCAGCTAGTAGCAAAATAACCACACAAAGTGAAAACTTAGCATAGCCTTGTAGCACATTCGTTTTGCCATGGACAGCATTTGTAGAGGTTTTCAATATAAACACAGACAGATTAAAGTGCACCAGCACTTCCTTACTTTTTGGGAGAGGCAGTAGTATTTCAAGAGAGCTTGACTGAAGTGATAGGAAGTAATACATTGCATAGGACTGAGAAATAGTAGTGATAATAAGTTTAGCTCTTTAGCAGTAGAGAAGTAATCCTCTCCCACCTCCCAGATCAGCAGGAAGGGAGATGTCTTCTTAGCAATGGCAATAAATTATTGGTGTGGGTTACTACCTAGTAACCACAGTAATAGTGGTCATGGATCAGATTTCTGTTCTAAAGCTGATGCACAAATACAAACCCAATATGTGATTCTTGGTCAGAAGTGCTCAAGGAAAGGAAAATGCTCCACCTGTGTGATGGTGCTTCACCTTCAGAACTGATCTGCATCCACCATGTCCAAATTGTTGCATTGCTCTGTAGCTTGCCTTCAAGTTATCTCATATGAAACACAATGGGAATGCCTGCGTGGAGGAGTGATGAAAAGGGTTAACCGCTGCCACCAGTGTTATTCATCTACCTTGCATCAGCTGCTGAAATTTGGTATGTTGTCAAGGTGCCAGCCAAAAACTAGCTGTGGGATGAATGCATTACTTTGAGGAAGGCAGTCTACTCTTACCTACTTCTTTGTTGTTTACTTCTCAGTTATGGAAAGGATTAGATATATACTATGCACATAGAATACAGCTGAAATTTACAAATCAAATATTGTCTAGACTCAGTGAATTTATTATTCATTTGCAGATTGACTGTTGCATGCATATTTTGTAGAAATGCAGGGGGAAGGTAGTATGTTAACAACTTGCCACATATATCTTGTTCTAGAATAGTATTACTACTCTTCAACATACTCAACAATATTCAACAGATTTTTTTTTCTGCCCATGACTGACTGTTCTTGGAGGCTTCTTCTTGGTCCTGCTGATTCATTTGACTAAGAGTGTTTGGCTGTCTCCAGCAGTCTGTCTATAATTTATACAGAATCCTGAATTTGTTCTTTTTGGGCCAAAGAGTCACAAAGAATATTCAGCTTCTCAGCCTCATTACTTAAGAGTACAGCTTGGCTTTGAAACTTTTACTTACACTTCTTAGTTGCTAGCACAGAGTTAAAACCTACATATTATATTGTCTGAAGCTGCCTCCAGTACAGTGCAATCCTCAAAGAAAGGTTTAAAAAACCTACAACAACCAAGAACCTGGATACAAAAGGAAACTAACACTTAAGATCTCTTCACAGAATTAATCTTTATATGCAACTCCATGCATTTATGCCTTTTTTCTAATGGAATGATCTACTCTCCAGATGAGCCATTTTGCATGTGCACATGAGCTGATGCTTAGTTCAAAGTCCTCTGAGTACGTTATGGCCTCCTTAACCCTTGGCTCTTCCTGATCCTGTATGAACTTGCTGCAAGTTGGATTTTTTTAAAATGCTTTCTGGAAAATAATATACACCTTCTTATATCCAGGGCAATATGATAGAGAAAGGGGGTTTGTATCAAAAGGCTCCGTGAGTAATCTGTTAATCTGTGTAATATATCTTAACCTAATATGGAGAAGTCAACTGTCTAAATCAAAGTCAAACAAAATTAGACTAAGACACTTATTCAACATATAAATATTTTCAGAAATGTTGGTATTTTTTTATGTCACGGAAGAAGAGGCTTGGGAAATAAGATAGTGCACTCCCATGCTCTGTTTTTGATTTTGGGGTTTTTTGTGGGTTTTTTTTTTGGGGGGGGGTTGTTTTTTTTTTTTTTTTCTTTTGAATCTTTTATCTCTTCAATCTATGCATTAGTATTTTAGTATTTTTTTGCAACAAAACTGGAATTTAAAAAAAAAATTAGGTAAATTTGAGGGAATTCTCCTTTGCTAGAAACTTCCAGGTTTACTGTCATATCTATTTACTATTTTTGAAGCCATGATGAACAACTTTTATAAAAAAGGAATGGAATTAACCTGAGGAATGGATGGACATTGTAAATAAATGTGGAAATAGATGCTCCCTTGCAAAATGCGTGTTGAGCTCTTAGAGATTTATTACCCGGGGTTCATTACACTGTCTTCCACTGACAAAGAATAAATGAATGAAGCAGATTCACATAAAGTAGTATCAGTAATATTAACTAGCTACTATTTTTTCCAAGGTTTTTTCTTTCTTATCTGAGTGCCCCAAAATTAACCAACCTTTTTTTTTTTTTGAGTTTTGCTGATTATCAAGACAATTTATTTTCTTGCAATTTCAAAGTTTTTCCTAGTGTATTTTCTTCAGATTCCTTTTTATCTGGAATCAAGTATAAATTAACTTGGAAGAGAAAAAATCACCTCTTACTGCTTAGAAAAGGTAGAAAAATGAGGGCAAAATGTGCCAAACCTTGCTCCTAGATTTCAGTTGAAAGGATCCTTTCTCTGTATCTTTCCCTTTTCCTAGATTGGAATGTGGCACAACACATATGTAAGATTTAGCATTCTGAATAAATTTTAGATAATACAGATGTGAAAATATGAAGTGGAGAGAACGAAAAGGAATAGAAAGTCGCTAAAAATTTAGAAAAGGAAGACAATGTGTAGTGCTGAAAGATTCAGACTGTAAATACATCACTATCTTGCTTTTAATAATGTGATACTGTATTTTTGTATAAATGTGGTGGTGGTTCCTAAAATTTTATTTTCTGATAAGATATACTGGCACAAGTGCCAAGAAAAGAAAAATCCATTTTGGGTTAAGTATTACATGGTCAGCAGAACAAACTAGTTAAATTGTCCATGAATTTAGCTGGGCATAAAATCTTCAGGTAAAATAAAAATAATTTTAAAAAATAATAATAATTATATAAAGCCTTAAAATTGGCTCCATGTCAAGAAACAGAGAAATGTTATAAGATAGCAATTTAATGAATCCTTTAATAGAGATAGTGTACTATATGATGAGATTTTCAAAAGTGTAAAAAATGTTAGTAAAATTAAAATGTTGTCCAAGGAGAAAAGATAGTTTATCACATATAAAGCAAAACCTCCAAACTCTGTGACTTGGACTCAGCTGAATTTTACCAAAGTTCTTAAATGCAAGTGTTCAATTATTGTTAATACCTTGACAATATGAAAAATGCAAAGCTGCAGTGTTCAATGAAAGATTGCAAGGTGTGCTGTTTTAAATGAGTTTAAGGTTGTTGGTTAAAAACAAACATATAGAACTACTTGAAAATTCATGCCTAACTAGTTAAATAAAGAAGGTCTTATAACAGGAAAGTCCAGGGATCCCATTTTGAAATGTGTCTATGCAACCTTAATGGTAACATTTCTTTGTTTTTAGGCCTACACATTTTCCTTTTATTTATCTTTGTGGAATTATTGTAAAATTTTACATTATTCATTACTGCAATTGCTCTGGTATTGTTTTTTGTGTAAAAATCCCATTCAGACCTATGCTATCTTTATTGTAGTTTGAATGCTGTCCTCTAGGTGAGGTTATATTTTTAAAATGGTTGATAAATTCAAGCAAGAGAAATCACTGATATGTGTCTGTACCACATTCTTAAACACATATCAAGTAGAAATAAATAAGGTAAAATAACCCCAAATCCTACTAAGAGAAATGTTATTGCTTGATAAAGTCCTTGGGAATTGCAATAGGTACAAATAAGCCCTCCCGTCTTGGAAATGATCAATGGCAGGTAAGCAGTCTCCTTTTGGTTATATTTCTTCTATTGTTCTGGAATGGACAATTACCATGTCAAAGGACTTAACCAACTGCTTTAAAATGTCATTAATTTTCTTAAATGAAATGTATCACAGGAAATAGCTCCAGTGCTTAATTTCAGAAGCTTGGATAATATACTGTGGACCTATCTTGGGACAAGCAGTCCTCTAACATTTTGTTTGCCCTTGAGATTTAGAAGGAATCATATCTATAGTATTCATAATAAGTAGCAATTTAACCAAGTTCAAATTAGATGTGAACAAATGGATTAACAACCACCTCATTAAAATTTTAATTTCCATTCCATTTATCACTTTTAATAGAATCAACTCTGTTTCAGGGTGGGGGAGGATTAATTTCCAAGTATAACGTTAATTTCACTTGTTTTTATCAATAGCTTGAATTTTTTCCTATAAAATTTACTTTGTATAGTTTCAAAATGTATGACCTGCACATGGAAGTAATAAATTTTAAAAGGATAAGGAAAATCTCTATTGATTTAGTGGATATGTTTTAAGTACTGAACTTTACAGTAGTACTGTATGTATTTTCCTCTAAGTGGTAATATGTGCTTACTTGTAGTGATTTTAAGAAGAATAAATGAATCTAAAATAAGTACATTTGGGGAGTTGTCTAAATAATTTCACTGAAAATATCAATGTAAATATTTCAGAAGTAAATTGTGACTTTTAAATTAACATTCAGGTTCCAACTTCAGAGCAATATTTTAAAGTACTTTGAATTCCTTGGATAGCATATATCATAACTGTGCAGAATTTTCATAATTTAATGTTTACATTCAAATAAAACTATTCTAAAACTCTAATGTGAATATATCTATTAGTGAAGAATGATTTTATACAAAAAGGCATTGGTTAAACCCATGGTTTATTAGCAGTTGTTTTCAAGGGAAAAAGAAACTAAATTATAGGAATGTAAAAATTTTATCTTTTGGGGATTCATGTGTTCTTTGAAGTCCCTGTATTCTGTTGTGGTGTGTTCTGGGTGTCAGGTGCCAGTTTCTAGGTTACATAAAGCTTTTTTACAGGCATGTTTTTACCTCAAATATTTTCTTCTTTTTTCTTTTTTTTTTTTTTTTAACATTTTGCACTGATAGATTGTACTCTATAGATTGTACTGATATATTTGTACTCTATAGATTACTGAGAGAAACAGGATAATTATTTAGGGCCTTCTTTTTGTGTAGCACCAGTATGAATGTCAAATTCTTGAGTCTCTATCAAATAAAATAGAGATATCTAAATCACTTAAAATCTTTACACAGCGTGTGGGAAAGCAAGTAGTTTTTGATGTAATGGTGGTATTGAGAGAGAAGAGAAAATTTGGAATAGTATTTTAAGCACCTGTGAGATTCTTCCAGCATGTGGTTTGGGCAAGAGAAAAAATAATAATATGAATATATATTCATATATACTATATGAATAGTTTGAAGAAGATTTCAAAGCAAAGAAGTATGTTGTTTAAGATGAAGAAATGTGTTAGTCTTTTTTGGGCATCATTACAAGTTGAGGCTAAACTTAATATTTGTTAGGTGGTTTTTTTAATGCTTTTGGATTTGTCCTTTTTTTTTTTCTCCTAAGTAAATACATTTAATTGTAGCTTCTCTGTAATTATGTAATCAATTTTAGACAGTATTTTTCACTGAATTGATTTCAGCTATGGTGCAGAAATCTAAATCTAAATAAGTACCAGAGCATTCATTAGGATCTTAAAAAAACCAAACAAACCAAAACCCATGAAATAATTTTAAAAAGATCACCCCCTAGGAATTAATTAAAAATAAAACCAATAATTCCAAGAGTAGCAACTTACCATAGTGAAACATGAATAGATTTTTCTCACTGTTTTTCAGGTAAAGTAGTTCTGAATGTTCTTTCTTGTTAAGGAGAACTACCTTAACATTTTGCAAAAGCGAAAATGTTCTGGTTTCACATCTGAAACATAAAGAAATATTAAAGATAAAGAAACCTTGAATGAGTGCATACATATAGGCTTATGGTATTGCTTTCTGGTTGCTGCTGAGGGTGGCTGACTACTTCTTTCAGGAAGAACTGTATGAGTAGGTTAACGAGGAGAAATAGTTGTCTGGATACAAGCAATGCATCAGGTCATATTAAATATATTGTGAGACCTTTGTTGCTCAACTTCTTCAGCAGCCTGACTTTCCACTCTGCAAGATTCCTTTATGTGTTTGACCTTCTCTTTGGCAAGAGAGTAAATAGAATCTTTTTGTTCCTCCAATCTACTCTCTGTTCTTGAGAGTTTTGTTCTGTGACAAGTTTATGTTCTTTAATGTGTAATTATATCTCTGGTATTAAGATGTCTAATTTGGTGTACTTTGACTTCACCGTAGGTCTACAAATTCATTTCTGTCATACAGATTCAGAGCTGACTTGTAATGGCTGCTGTTTTGTAAATGTCATGGTTTAACTCCAGTGGAAAACTAAGCACCCTGCAGTCACTCATTCACCTTCCCCCACTCTGCTCTTCAGGGGATGGTGGAGAGAATTGGAAAAGTAGGAAAAAAGTGAAAAAATTCAAGGGTTGAGATAAAGACATTTTAATAGGTAAAGCAAAAGTTGTGCACACTAGCAAACCTAAGTGAAGAATCCATCCACCCCTTCTGTGGGCAGGCAGATGCTCAGCTATCTCTAGGAAAGCCGGGCTCCATCACAAGTAATGGTTCCTTGGGAAAGCAAACACCATGACTCTGAGGTTTTCCTCTTTTGCTTCTTTTTCCTTGTCTTCAAATTTGCCATATGGCATATGCATGATGCCATATGGCAAGGAATATCCCTGTGGTTACCTGGGGTCAGGTGTCTCGGCTGTCTCCTTCTAATTCCTTGTGCACCCCTGGCCTGTTTGCTGGTGTGGTGAGAAGCATAAAAGACCTTGGCTCTGTGTAAGAACTGTGCAGCAATAGCAAAGACATATCTGAATTATCAACCATTTCCAGCACAAATCCAAAACATAGCCCTTACTAACTACTATGACGAAAATTAACTCTAGCCCAGCCAAAACCTTCTCAGTAAATCATGCCTTGCTTTACTACTTTATTAAGTAGTGTTTTGACAGGTTCTAATCAAACTTTTCTTTATAACTTGTTGGAGACAAAAGAATATGTCAAAGAACTAAAGGGTACTTTGAGTTATTAAGGTAAATTAATTCTGGTAATTGCTATGAAGGTAGAAGATTGAAGTACAGGCTAAGGTTAATAAAGATAATTTAGACATTTTATTTATATATATACACCTTCTGTTTCTGTCAGGATATAAATTTCCCAGAATGCCTTTTTAGTGTGGATTTCACACTAAATGTAATCAAAGACCAGGAACATACCTGGAAAAGTACAACTCTTTGCTCCTTTTCCAGAAGGTACAGTTTCTCCTGTAAATTTAAGTCA
>VZSR01001685.1:27189118-27199144 GCA_013398615.1 Brachypodius melanocephalos
GGGAAGGGAAGGGAAGGGAAGGGAAGGGAAGGGAAGGGGCATGTTTTTACAGAATTCAGGATCTTGTAGCTGCAAAGCAAAACAATTGTGGAAATCTGTTTTGGCTCAAAGAAGAGAGTAGAAAAAAATGTGAAGTGGTGGGGAGAAGTATGCCACATTCTGATTTTTGAAAAAATACCATTCAGAGAAAAATGTTTGCATGTTTATGTTTTAAATATATATATATATATATATATATATATTTTAACATGCATACTGTTAAAAAGTCTGCTTAGATTCCTCTTAGGTTCTTTGTCAAGCATGTGATATTTGCAAGATGTAATAACTCTAGTAATGCCAAGTGTTATCCAGATCAGAGTATTATTTTGCCAGCATTACACTATTTATTTTGCAGTAATTATGTTTGTCACTAAGAGAGGTTAAGGGCTACTTGCTTTCCTCTTTAGTTGTTGTTTGAGTTTTTTATTTGTGTGGTTTTTTTAAAATTATAATTATTTTTGTTTGGGTTTGGTTTTCTGTGTTTTTTTGTTTTGTTTTGTTTTTTTTTTTTCTTGGATTATATTTTGCCCGGACACAGACACTCACAATTAGTGGGGTCTCTGTCCTTTCCTCTCACCTCTTCTCCCACACGCTTCCATCCATGCACAGTGTAATGTTGAAGAGAATACAAAATGCAAGAGAATTCAGTACTTTGTTTCTCACACCTTGAGGATATTTTAGATCACAGTTGTGAGAAGCCCAATGAGTAAAGCAAAATAAATTAGGTAAACCTAGTATCTAACCAAATCATACTAATGGTCAATATGAAAAATTTTAATTGTAAATAAGTAAATATGAGGAAATAGAGCTCAGAGTCTTATGAGTCCCAGGCCTAAACTTAATCCATTAGATCATGCAGCTTCTGAGGAAGTACCTCTTCCACTTAAGTCACTGAAAATGTGGGTGTTCAGACACTCTAAATTTCAGGCTTTGTAGGAATAATCCCTTAATCATCTGACCTAATTTTGATGATGAATATTTTAAAATAGTGGTGACTTATTAATAAGGATTTCAGAAAGGCATGATTTGAAGTAGGTGTCAACTCTAATTTAAACAAGTACTTGGAGAAAATCTAGAGGATTAATGTAGACTTAAATTGATTGTAGCCATTGAAATTTCATTTTTTCCTTGAGCTTGTAGACAGAAGAATTCGTGTTCAGAATATGTACTCATGTACTGTAAAGTGAGAATAAAATCTGTTAAAATAGTTTACCTTTTCAATGGTCCTTTAAGTGGTTTATCTGAGACATTAAAGCTTGTGAGTGTTTTTCACTAGATAATTACTAATTGTCAGTTTTAGTAAAATCAGTAATCATTAATAGGAAATTCTTAACTGAACATTGTTGCCCACAGTATTTTAAAATGTTAGTCTTTGGATGAGATCTGAACAGAAGCTTGAAAATGATGTATAGTAATCTAAATGTGGTAGAAGACGTATTGATTGGAAACTTCATTATGGCAAGGGCTACGTGTAGCTCTCAGACACTGTGAACATCCATTGCAACAGACTGGGCTTAGGAGAGTAAATGCAGCTTGAATCCCAGAGAACATACTTTGTTTTGTGCTTGAAGCAGTATACCCTGCAAACATAAATGAGATCCTTTATGTCTGAGATGCATTCACTATGCATATTATCAGCCCTCTGATCCAAAGCACATAACCAGTGTCCTTGATTCATATAAAAGTGCTGAATGCCCTGAGGAGCTGTGTGGGTTTGAAACATCTGACAGTTGTTTGTGAGATGGCACGAGTTCAAGTACCTTTCTTAGCAGCAAGGGAGGGGAAAGACACTTCTGCAAGGTTTTTCAAATCAATTTTTCGTCCTTCATTTACCAAAGTTGAGAAAACAACTAGTTTAAAATGGGGTGGCTCTCTCCATTAGTATGGTAAGTGCTCCACCATGTCTTTCTTCTTGTATGAGAGAAACAGAGAATAAAAAGAAATCTCATGTACGTTTTGTTGAATTTTGGCCCAACAGAAGGCAACAGTAACCCTTGACTTTAGATTTACCAGACTGTCTGTTAGCCAAAATGTTACTGCATTATTACTCTTGCAAGGTTTAATGTCTAATTTTGAACTTCTAGTTTTCCTTAATGTAATTCTGTATAAAAGAGGCTACTGTCTTTGATGTTATCTTTGGGGTTTTTTGGGGGGTTTTTTAATACTTTTTTTTTTCCCCTGGGATATAAAGAAGAAAAATTCCTGATTTTTTTTTTTTTTCACAACAGTTTGACTTAAATTCCTTCATTCATATAGCACTATTTCTCTCCATCCATGATATCATATATTACTGACTTAAATCTTGAACCTTCTGTGAGGATGTTTATATAATTTCAATAGTTTCAGTGTTATTTTTTATTTCATATGCCTGGTGTACTTTGTTCTTGCAGAATATCTTCCTTCCTGGGTATGTGAGGGATTTCAAGGTAGAGATAAAAAGGATGGGAAAAGGGGCAAGAGCTGTATTAAAATGAGTCAGTGGAGTTCCCTGCTTGCTTATAGAAGTGAAGTGAGAAATTACTGATCAATGGCAACAAGTGTCTTAGTGAGTCAATTTCTCTGCTGCTGAATAACTCAACCCCATCTGAGAACTCATATGCCAGCAAACCATGACTGAAAGCATGATAACTCACAGACAGACCCTGAATTTTAGGAAGAGCCTTTGGATCCTGTGATTAGGTGTTTGTCCAGCTTACCTAAAAAATTGACAAGGGATACTAGTGTTTTCTTTTACATGGGATGTAAAAAGTATTGTATTTGGAGACATACTTTTATTAAAAAGAAACCTGCAGCCCGATACTTTAATCAGTATCATGTGTCCTTGTCATTCTTGTGTGTGTAAAGCAGTGAAAGTCTTCACTGTTTGTCTACTATGTTGTCTCAGTTGTAATCAAATTAATCTGCTATCAAAGAAAGTCTTAGAAGTATTTCAAAGCATTTATTTGATTTTATAACACTTAACTCATTACAAGAGCCAACCAATTTAATCTAGGCTGCTGTTATGCCACCATTGTACAGACTTTCTGAAATTCCTCAGATTTTTTTGGTAGTCTGAAATGTGGAGCTACCTAGGGCTTGTATTGGTCTTTTAATTCAGTCCTGACAAAAAAAGACAGCTTCCTTTTAGCATATAAAATATTGAAGAAATGAAGACCCCAAGTGAATAAGAACAAACATTTTTAATGCCCATGGTCAAGTCATGGGTTTTTCAGGGAATGGCTTAGCCTTGCACTAATGGCCAATGTTGATGCCATCATGCTGTAGAACATGTAACATGTTCAAATGGAGCTACATCCCCTGCACACCTGTCCTGGTTTGAAAGACAGGTATCTGGACTATTCAAATCCTTTCCCTCCAAATTATTATCACTCAGGAAAAAGTGGGGCTTTTCCTTAAGCAGAGTCACGGGAATAGGAAATAACAGTTCTTTACTAGTATGTATAACAAAGCAAACAAAAAATCAACAACTACAGCACCAACAACAAAACAGATGCCCACACCAAGCTCTTGTGAGAGTCATTGCTCCTTTATTAGCAAAATCTGCCTTGGGAAGCTGCCAGAGTACATTCTGGATTTTTTGCAGTGTGCCTGGCTACTCTTGTCTAGCAGACATGTTGTCTGCATCAGTAGTAATACAGGAATGAACATATATGTATATATATATATATATATATATATACATACATATATATATATATGTCACCTGCACATTGAGGTTTGTTCTAATTCAACACAACAAATGCCATATGGGCCTTTGTGACCAGACTGGCAGCTACCTGCAAGCACCTCATACACCATATCAGCAAGGACTCCTCATAAATCCTTCCTACATCAAGACAAATAGAAACAGGAATGGTTATCCTAAGCTCTCTTCTTATATTCTCAAAAGATACAATATGCCCCTCAAAACAGTACTTGAAGCCTCCAACAAATGTCTTTCCTCACCATATCAAGCACAGGCAATAACTCAGTAAAGCTCCCTGACCTGAGAAAGGGAAGTGGGTCAGGAGTCTTGTATCCAGTTACATTCCTTGGCGAGGCTGAGGTGCTCTGGGCTGATAGTTATCCTCAGATTTAAATGTTTCTGTAGTCATTGAAGACAACTGTGTCTGTTGTTCTTTTGAATTCCTTTGGGTAGTTTATCCCTGACAGTTATTAATTGTTTATAAAGCTGGAGCTCTTATATCTGGCAAGATTCTGGTTGAAGTGTTCATATCAAGCTCTGCCTACTGCAACGTGCAATCTCAACCCTCTTGAAACTGCAGCATATATAGGTTTTCATCAGTGTAGAAGATGACCAAGTATGCTCTAAGCAAACTATGATTTTGCTGCAGTTAACAAATTGAAATATGATAATTTCGTTTTTTCAGCTAAATACTATATTATTCTTTTCAATCAACATTTCTAGTAAAAACATTTCTTTCTAGTGCACAACAGGAGTGCAATGAACCATCAGCAGCCTGATGATATAAATATTAGTAATGTTTATTTCTTAAGATACTCCCTCATAAAATTACTATTTTAACTACCTACATGTAGGAAAAAGCCACCCTAATATAAACCAAAGCTCAACTAATATTAAAACATGCAAGTAATTAATTAACAGCACATAAACTGAGAGTGTATATGAAACCAAACAAGTCTAAGTCAAATGTATAATAATTTAACACTAGAGGCCTATGCTAAATATAATTTTCACACATTACCATATGCCTGTCTTATGGATAGATGAGACAGTTTCAAAAACAATATATTTGAGAGTGCATGTACACAGAAATATATGAAAAATATTTTCATAAAAAAACCCCAAACTAATGGACACATCTTACTAGGTTTAACAGATATTCATTATTTATTAATTTTGCAATTGTTTTTAATTTGTTCTGACCATGTGTATCTTTTCAAAAACTTATTTCTCAAAATTTCGTAGGAAAACCAAAGTTTTTAATGCAAAGTCTCTCATTCACAGTCATTTTCACAGATATTACAATAATCTTCTTAATGAATTGTAAACCAAATATATTCTCAATGTGTTTGTAAAAGGATGTGATACTTTTATTTTGTATTCAGGCCCCCATGATAATCTTTGTTACATAACAACATAATCTTCTTGCTGAACTGTTAATTTAATTAAGATAATACATAAGAAAAAAGAAGCCCCTCTAATATTTCTTGTAAACCATTGGATTTGTATTTTGATTGCCAAAAGTTACATAATAGAACCTTTCAAAGGAATACTAAAGAAATTATTCATTCTATCTTTATGCAGCTATGAAGAACATAATAATTTGTCACACTACAGAAATATATCTGCCTTCCCACTACAATTTTCAAATATAAAAAATCTGAAAATCAAAGCATAGTTCCTAAAATCAAAGAGGAACTTAAACAAAAAAAAGCATAGTTGCCAGAAAAATGTTCCTGATGCACACCAGAAAATCTTCTGGAATCCTTGCTTTACACATATCAGCTTAGGTTGGTTATGTTATGTATTGGGTGCCTAGACAGTGGGAGTATTAGGCCACCTTCTGACTTGTAGCACTGTATTTTTGTTTCTTGATGCCTCATAATGTTAAAAAAAAACTCAGTCAAATTGACACAAGAAAAATAAAGTATGAAAATTGCTCATGCTACTAAGATCTTGCAATTTTCTACAAGGTAGACTTTCTCAAGTGTACAAATATCCAGAGTAACATTTTTAGCACAGTGTATCACCATTTAGCTTAGTTTAAAATAAAGCCTGAATTGACAAAATATAGAGTCTAAAGAAATCATACGGATGTATTTTTCTCCCATTCTCTTTACAGTTGTACAGAATTAGCTTGGAAAGCAGTTTTACATTTATTCACTTCTGGTATCATTTTTAATTTGCATCTTGCTGCTTGATGCCTCCACTTGATGGGTACAATATGACAACAGGTAATAGATACAATAACAGTAAAACAGTGATCATTACTGCTGGGACTAGAAACACCCATCACGGCTTTTTTTTTTTTTTTTAGCTTTCCTCAGCTGGAAAGTTTTGACGTCTGCTGGTTTGGGACATAGCTGAACAGCTGTCAGCAGTGGGGTAGCTGCTTTCAGCAGCAGTTGGCGGGATGGCAGGGTGCCAGCTTGTACCATCTGTGCGCCTGACATTTCATTCTAATTAACAGTAGGGTTAATTGTTCTGGCAGGCTCAAATGTAGTGTCTAACATTACCCAAGGGAAACATGTACAAGTGCAGGAGTGGCAGGGAGCTGGGGACAGCGTTGCTAACAAACCTATTGAGGGAGAATGGTTAACAACTACTGATGATTTTACTAGCTGGCCACATGCAATAAGGCTGAGGTATTTTTTTATTCTGATGAATTATGCCAAGCCTGTAATGATGTAGAAGAAATCAAGCTTTGAAAGGCTGAGACTGCTGCCTTGGGGCAATTGAGAGGGAACAATTTGCATGTTATTACTGCATATTCATACCTAATTGTGTTAGGCTTTGCTAATAGAGCAGAATGACAGTATGAAAAATCGAGCAACTGCTTTATAGCCAACAAAGCTAGTGTTTTTTCCCTACACTATGAGTGCTGAATGATCATTTAGACATTTAGTTGTTCAATATGACAAGTCTACCATTTGTTAGCTTGACATATAGTAATTTATAAAGGAGTATTCTAATTTTACTTTTAGTTTATTCTCATTTTATACAGTATTCATGGTAGCAATTTGAATGGGGATATTCATAGCTATTGTGAGTAGTTGTGATTCAAATAAAACTATTTTGTATGAAGCATTTCTATTGTTTTATGATTTATTAATTTTAATGTTTAAATAGCTTTTTCAGATGTTAATATAACATAAATGGGAAGTTGATGAGAAATCTCTATTATGACTATGTTGCTACATACTGATTTAGCTAATCTTTTTACTTTCCCATTTAGACCCCCATTAAGCATGTTTGGGCTGTGGGCTGCTTTAAGAAGCTGTCACGTAATACCATTCCAGATATGGAATTTTATAGATTCTAAATTCAAGACTTGTTGTATACTCAATTTAGGCTGAGTTACAATCCAGGATGAAGGTGTGAAAATCTCAAAGCATCAAATAGAATGTATTTTTTTTGTCATATATATTTATGCAATGTTACAGGGAAATTTCTCTTCAGGAAAAAATTTACCTCAGTTTTACTGTAAGTTTTTAGTGGCTTACTCTTCCAAATGTATAGAATCTCAGTTCCTGTTCCCTTCTTTCATAGTGCTCCATGAACATGACTAAAACTAGAAAACTTTGCTATAGGTCACATTGTATACATTAAAATGCAACCAGTCTCTGAAAGTGTTGAAATGAATTAGCTTAATTGTTAAAAATACTGGAAAAGTTGCTAGTGATACCACACATAATACGAAACTCCTGAAGGAAGACCATAAATAAGATTTTCAATATCTCCTTGGTAATTTTGGAATCTAAGTTACTTGAACATATAGCAGGTCTGAATTACACAGTAAAAAGATGGTAAATGTTGTTTTAGTTAATCTCAGAACAGTAGATGATTTTATCAAGGCTTGGACACAAGAGAGGAAAGTAGAACAAACTGAGGGAGAGACTCAGTTATTTGCATGCTTTGCTGTAAAAGTAAAAAAGTTTTTAATATGTTGGGTGAAACTTGTGGTTTAATTTTTTATATTATTTTATTATTTTTTATTTAGGAATTGTTTTATGAATGTAATGCTTTCCTCATGGAAGAACATTGTACTGTGGGTATTTCATATTACACAGTCAGCAGAAAAATTTGTACTTCATCTCCTTTGTTTATACCCAAAATATTTCCAACACATAGAGATATTGTTTTAGCAATATTTATTTTTATGACTAATACAGATATGTTTTAAGCAAGATATTTAACTACTGCAATCTGTGCAATTGGATATGATCTTCCAATAATTCACTACATCATTGAAGTGCATACAATATGATTACATTCTAAACCTGTGGTCATTGGTCAGGGTTTTTTTTTTTTTTTAGCTTTACAAATGGAACCTTACTGCCGAACTTCTAGCTGGTTCTTTGGTTGGTTGGTTTTATTGGTTTAATTGGTTTTGGTTGTTTTGTTTTTTTTTTTTTTTTCTTTTTTTGAGGAGATTATGATTCATGAAGAAATCAGAGAGAACATGAAGGCTGGTGTTGAGCCTCTGATGTTGCAATTGCAGCAAGAACAACGTGACTGCTGCAAATAGGAATGCCTTTACCACAGCCTCATGGGTAAAAGATATCTCACTAGGTAGATTTATAATTTTTACATTTTAAATAAACCAAACAAACTTAATGGTTTATTTCCTTTCAAAACCAATAAGGCTTCTCTGGTTATATTTACCTGGATATTGCAAAGAATGTCACTGAATATATATGAACATCTTTAGCAAATCAACATTCTGAAAATGCCTAGAGCTAATGTAATTTATTATGCATGGAAGAAGATGCTAAATATATTGGCCTTCAGCAGAAAATAATAAAATGGTTTGATTAGGTTTAATTTAATTATTGTTGTAAGTTAAAATCCTCTATTCCAGCCTTCTCTGCCCTTCAAAGAATTCTTCATGGAAGAAAAGCAGTAAAAATCCACTCTGCATGTTGCAAAGCAGTATTTTAGTCAATGCCATTATGAGGCTTGTCTACTTGTTTTCTTGTCTTCTTTTGGAACTGTAGCAGCTGAGCTTCACTTCTTTGCCATCTGTACTCTCAGTATATATCTAATCTAATGTCTTCCAGACCTCCTGCTGAAAAGCAAAGTAGAAAATTCACCAAGATTTTACAAGACTGAAAAGTTAAATTAACAAAATGTGATTAAGATTAAGGTTAATGTTGCTATTTCAGGATTTACCAAAGACTATTTTACATTTAGGTTATTCTTTATTTGTACTCTGTTTGTATTTGACTCCTCTTTATTCCTCCCTGCAGGTAGGTGAGCTTTCCATTATGCATTTCTTGTATCCAAATCTCATAATCATACAAGTTTTTTGTTATCAATTTCCCTACAAAGCAAATATTTCTAGTCAACACTATTATATTACAATTACTTTTTTTCCTCAATCCCTTAATATCACATACTGCAGTTTTAAGTTAATAGGGAATCCATGTGCTCCATCTAAGTAGGTTCTTTTTGGACTAATTATTTTTCTTTTTGTTAGGTTCTTCTGCATAGTTATGCAGAATGATTAATGCCTTTTTTCCTTTAATCAGACTTCTATCATGTACTATTTTCTCTCCTACAGAAAATCCATGCCAGAATGTAAGTCACTTTTTTGACAGAAACCATATTTCAAAGTTCTTTAAATATCTATATTTTTATATGTGTGCATGTGTTATCACTTCACAGTTACAGAAAATATGTGAGATCTTATAAACTTCAGATTTTTTTGGGGGGTTTACAGACTGTTCTAAGACTGTCAGAAAACTGGAAAGAAGTATATTTTCCAAGGAATCTTACATCAAGTGAAATCTGGGTAGCCAGTATTTAGATATTACTAGCTGAATCTTTGTTTCTACTTGGCTTCAACTGGAAATTTCTTCCACCCTACTTTCCAGTGAATATCCATATACATTCCTATTCATATACAGTTCATTTATATGTAAAGAATTCTGGTGGGCAAGAAACAGGCAGAAAAAACACAAATCAAGAAAGCATTGTTTACATGTAATTTTCACTACCCCTCCTTATCTCTTCTGTTTTTGCCATTTTCTTTCTCATATATACTGCCTTTTAGAAAGCATATACTATGCTATATGATTTCTGGATATTTTTATGCTTATTTATAGATGCTGATTTTCTTTGGAAGCTTTTGGACTATGAAAAAAGTGAACAAGTTCACAAAATGTTCAGCCCATAACTGGATAAACATCATGGGATGGGTGAACAACTGGCTCAGGGACAAAGGGTTACAGTGAATGTCTTACAGACATAAGACTGGGGATCTGTCACTAGTGGGGTTCTGCAGGGCTCCATCCTCAGCC
>VZSR01001685.1:27199244-27241744 GCA_013398615.1 Brachypodius melanocephalos
CCACAATATAAGACATTAAGCCATCAGAGACCATCCAAAGGAGGGCCACAAGGATGGTGAAGTGCCTTGAGGGGAAGCCAGATGAGGAGCAGCTGAGGTCACTTGGTCTGTTCAGCCTGGAGGAGACTGAGAGGAGACTCAATCGCAGTCTACAACTTCCTTGTGAGGGGAAAAGAAGGGAAAGACACTGATGCTCTGTGGTGAACCAGGGACAGGACCCAAGGGAATGGCCTGAGGCTGGGTCAGGGGAGGTTTAGGTTGGATATTAGAAAAAGGTTTTTTCCCCAGGGGGTGGTTGGGTACTAGAACAGGCTCCCCAGGGAAGTGGTCACAGCACCAGCCTGGCAGAGCTCAAGAAATGTTTGGACAATACTCTCAGGAACAAGATGTGACTCAGGCATGTTCTGTGCAGGACCAGGAGTTGGGCTTGATATCCTTCTGGGTCTCTTCCAACTCAACATAGTCTGCGACTCTGTGAATTTGTGATTTTGTGATTCTGTGGTTCTCAGAAGTTGTCTTTATACTTGTCTTGATTGACAAGGCCTTTTTGCTTTGAGAAATTTTTTTCTGTGCTAATTAGTGGTGGGTATAAAAATAAATGCCTCTAAGGTGCTGCTGGGCATGACAATGGAGACAGGACACAACGAATACTATTATCGATAATTTTTCTATCTCATATTTTTCATCATGCATGAGCACAGCTACAGCATTTCACTCTGACACATCAACAATACTTGCAGTATGGAAAAACCCTTTACTTTGTGGGTGAATTTGGTACAGTTTGAGGGATGTGAGTGTTTGCAAATTGATCTTTAATTGCCATCTAGATTTTTTCCATATTTTTTTTGAAAAACCAAGGAGGAATAGAAACAAGTAGAAACAATCCCATGGTGTGAGTCTTGGGCTGTTCTGCTCAGAGCCAGGAGTTTGAATCAATGATCCTGACGAGTTCCTTCCAATTCAGCACATGCTATGATTCTGTGATTCTAGGCCTCAAGGAACAGTAAAATTTGGTTTGGCTGAAGCTTACTGAAACAGAGTTATATTGATTTTGGCCACTTCTCTGCAGTATATTTTGTTGATCTGAACATGATTTTTGTTAT
Source organism: Brachypodius melanocephalos (assembly GCA_013398615.1). Lineage (NCBI taxonomy): Eukaryota > Metazoa > Chordata > Aves > Passeriformes > Pycnonotidae > Brachypodius > Brachypodius melanocephalos. The sequence continues at coordinate 27,200,348 of VZSR01001685.1, forward strand.
TCAATGTCAATAATGTAATTATGCTATAGTTGGAAGGTTCTTAATTTTGAATAATATTTCCCACAGTAGAGAAATTTGGACTTTATTATCCACAAGTTGCAAGAATATTTATTATTATCTTGATTCCAACTTTACATTTTTGTTAATTTTCATAGTGAGTGTCCATACTGCAAGGAACATAAGACTAAACAGAATTTAAATCCTGTTCCTAAACTGAAATGTTTTTGAAATCATAATACCATAGAATTACAGAGTATTTGAGCTGCCCTGTCAATGAGCTTGACTAAGAGGCTAGCTCCATTTTCTTAATTCTCTCTATTCCCTTCTATCAAATATTTATACATAGTGTTAGGATCCTCCTGAGCCTTCTCCCTGATAATATCAGGGACTTGGTTGTTTCCAGGTAGTCAGTGCCTCAACCTCTCCTCACAGGATCAGTGCTCCAGTCCCTTGTGACTCTTTGCTGGACTCTGTCCAGGCTGTTCACACCTCCTCTGTATAGGGGAGCTGAATTTCCTGTGCTAACTCTACACAAATGCCATTTCCCTCCTATTACATGTATAGCTATCCCTACAGCAGCTGAAGAGATTCCTGGAAATTTGGAGTTTGCTTCAAATGCCCCCAGAATGGGGTTTAGTCTTCACTTGAGAATTTCCAGGGGTTTTCTCACAATCTTGGGTGCAAGCATTTAAGATTAGCTAAATTAATCCATAAAACAGCACAGGTAAAATGGGATAATGTAGACCTGAATAGAAATGATTAATGAAACAAATTGTTAGGAGCTGGCCTGCCTACCTTTTACAGATTACAGCTTTACTGCAGCTATTCCACGTAAAGACAAACACAAATTTACAATGACATTTTTTCCTGTTCTTTATGCTAACTAGGATTGGCTAATCTGGTGTAGGGTGTTTGAAAACAAGAAAAAGCTAAGTTTAAAAATAAAAACAGGAGTTTCCTTTGGAGTGTCTCAGGATATTGTGAAAAACAATGAAATAAACTGCTGTCTTTGGCAGACGTTAATGCTGGAGTGATATTAAAAGTAGTGTCCCTATATGCAGAGATTTGCAATCTGTAATTGAGTGAAAATTTCTTCATATTGAACACAGTTATATATTCACAGGATAAGATTTGATCCTATTAAAAAATCTTTCTTTTTTTTTGTTGGAGAGCTACAAGTAATGCTTTACTTACCCTTTTTGAGTCCCAAAAGACTGAAGGTTTTGCATTGTACCAGCATTAAGTAGGTGACAGTTTTACATGTAAGAGCTTAAAATTTACATAAATAGCACAAATAGAGTATGGAGAATGAGACAGAAAATTAAAGAATGATGGCTCATCTGGATCCATAATAAGGTTATAGGTATTCTTTCAATGCTAGATAGAGGGTATCTCTTCCTGCCTTTATTTGGGCCTTTGTATAGCTGCTGTGTTGTGGTATCACTCTGGTTCTTGAATTCCAGAAAAAAAAATTGATATGCATTTTTTCCAAAGTTCCTATAAATAACTGCACACATTTCTTTGTGATTTTTCACAAAAAACTTCTGCAAATGAAGAGTTCTGGTCTACTTCTGGCAAAAAATGCCCACATCTGGAATAAATCTAACTTAAATCAAGAAATAAGAACAGTTCTATGCTTCTCACATATCTCTTTGCATGCCATAGCTAAGCCAAAATTTGACTCTGCTCATTGTTTTGCTTTTACCTAAGTGTCAAAAAACTATTTGATGTGTTTGTTTGAATATTTTCTAAAGAAATTGGGAAAGTTTGAGATTGTATTTTAATGTCTGCATGCATATAAAAGGTAATGTTCTTAAATGTTGATAAAACTAATAATTTAGGGCAATTTCACTTCCCTTTTCTATTTAACCAGTGCACCAAATTGCAAAATTTTTCTTGTTTGATTATTGGTAATTGGTCATGGATTCATTATTCTGTTTCACATACATACTTTTTTAACATAAATAGCCATAATATAGCATTGCTTGCATTGCTATAACACAACTTACATCTGTTTAAAGAGATTTTGGCTAGACTCCATTTAATATTAAAAGCTGTCTTTTTTTCCCCCGTTCTTTTTATTCCTATATCTCTTTATAATTGATTAATGTTCATTTGGATGAATAATTTATAGCTCATATAGCTTCTGGCTTATTAATTGTTTAATTTCAGAGGAAGCAACTGAGTACTAAGGAGAAGCAAGCTGTCATTCAAAGGGACATATTAAATTTAAATACACCATTGATGCATAGAGTAGGAATGGTCAAAGTATTTAATATGAGTTTCTTCCATCCAGTACTATACTTGTAAAGAAGAATAATGATAGTGAAGATTAAAGGGCATTAGGATTTTTTTTTAGATAAGGCATTCGATAGCATGCAATTTGGCAAATGTTATGGTCTTGTGCCATTTTCAGGTTTTTTATGTGGCTTTTATTTACACTTTTACTTTTCTCTCCAAGGCCAAGCTGAAAGAGGAGCAAATGGAATAAACCGTGCTCAGAGTTAATAACAAACAAGACTGAATATGCAAATGATTAAATGATACATTCATTTCAGCTTAAGTAGTACATAAGCCTTTTTGCCTCTGCAATTGAAATTAATCTCGAGATATGTCTAGATCAAAGGATCAGGATCTGAATCAACATTGATTTTTGATAAGGATATGTGGTAGTCCTACTTCACTTGAGAGCCTGACACTCGCTAGACGGGACTTAATATTCATTTTAGGTAGATCAAGAAAAGAAGTAATTAGTGTTCTTTAGCATGTTGGATTCGGATGAAACATTTTTGAAAGATTTTATTTCAGGAAATGCTAATATTAACGACTTCCCACTATTTTTGTGTTATTTTACACATAGCATAGGTAACTTCACCTTATACGTTTCCAGTGTGCTTTTTATATAAGGATAATTAAATACAGAATCTTTCAAGTCATCTTGTGTCTTAGCTTTCTGTTGTAGTTATTTTCCTGTTTTTTGAAAGAACTCTATTATTTATTTTTATTAGTGATGGGAAGGAAGTAAAAATAAAAGTAAATAAAAATAAAATAAACAGCCTGCAGTTGAATTTCTTTGTTTTGATCTGGATGTTTAAAAATTGGAAAGCTATTCTATATCATAGAAAACAGGTAATGATATCTCTCTGTCTGTCACAGCCAAAAAAAGTTATTAATGAGATGCATAGATCCCTTTTTTTTCTTTGTTAAGCATTGATAGCATGTTCTGTAAATAGATGAAATAATCCCCAAATAATTTGCATTTTCCCCATTTTCAAAGTCGCATGCCTTACATTCAAGAGCAGAAAGAAAATACATTGGGAAACACATATTCGCTGCTATACAAAACTGATAGAAAAAGTAAAATACCATGCACGTCTGTTATCTTTACCACTCTCCTACCCTTATGAGCACTGCAGGAATCCCTCTTTTACAACAAAGAAAAGATATTGAGAAGGCAAATACTTTTATGTTAGTCATGGTCTCGAACAGCAGGAGGTCTCCACATGAGATGACACCTGAAGGCCCTTTGAGTTCTGAGTCTATTACTAGACACCTGTTCAACTTCTTTTCCAGAAGCATCAGGTGTATACAATGGCGGGACTAGCAGGCATGATTGGTTCTCTGCAATCATCTTTCACAGCTCTGGCTGTGAAGAAGAGGTGCCAATTCTCAATAAACCCTTGCAGAGCAAGGTTCCCATGGGTCCTAGCAGCATCCCTAACAGGAGAGCTCCAGGGTGCTGGCTCATTACCATACCATCCAATCTCACAGTGCTAACTTTTCCCCTTAGACCTTTATATGAGTTGGTGCTGCCAACTAATTCTCCAATTATCAAGCGTTCTATAAAACAAGTAATTGCAGGAGGACATCCCTTGAAGATCTGGCAGCCTGCAGTCCAAAAGTTGCATTCCTTAACCCTTCTATTCACAATGAGAGCACCCTGGATCATTGACACTTACAGTCCATAATAGATCTTTCTCAAACTGAAGACTGAGTTGACTGAGACCTCAGCTATTGTGATTTCTGGGACTCTACTAACTATAGCACTACTTATGTTTTCTGAAGTAGGATAAATTCAAAGTCAATGAATCTCTCAATTTTTTTTCAGGAAACTCAAATCCTTATGACAAAATCTGTATCTAAGAAGTGCCTCACAAATCAGTATGTCTAGGAGAAACTGCAGAAAAAGAGAGGTAGTAAAAATATGAACAGAATGTGTTTCTTAAAGAGAAATGAAGAGGTTTTTTAACATATAACCTCATACCTTAACTAATGTTAAGTAGTCTGAAGTGGAGAAATACCAGAGGCTTTGAATTCAGGTCTCATACATGAGGAGAAGAAATCTCAATGGAAATAAATAAATGCAATTTCATGCTCAGAATTTCTCTGTCTATTTTTGTAGCTTTCAAGTGCCTTGCAGTATTAAGTAAAATAATATTGTTTCCTCTTCCGAAAATGTTGGCTTCTTTCATGGCACAGTGTTACCATATATATAATTTTAACCTTTTCATAAATATTTTCTCAGTCACATGTTTTGTATTCTGTCTCTCAGGTGCCAACATATTCATGTACATATAAACAGCGGATTACCTCAGAACAGTTGGTAAAGGGAGTTCCAGAAAAATATGAAGGAATCAATTGATACAATTGTTTGAAGGGAGATTAAATTATGTGTCGAGATTTAAGTACAGGAGAGTAGTCCAAGAAAAATTCGTAGTCCACGGATCATTTCACTGAAACATGGCATTTCCCTTTATCTGTCCCCTAAATCTTCAAAGTGGAAACAGACAAGTACACAGAGGGTTTACTGGGAAAGGAAAAATCTTATGTTGAGAAGAAAGGACCAAAATAAATAGACCTAGAAACAAGAAGAGCTAGTAATATACCTGGAAAACACTACGTTGGCAAATACAATTCCTAAATCTTTTGTTCTTACACAGACACCAAAGTTTATTATCATAACCAGTAAGTTATGATGCTACTTAGGAGAAAAAATATTCCAAAATTTAAATTTGTTACAGTTGAACCAATGCAGTGTGCAAATGCAATGAAAAAAAAAAATCTGTACTTACCTTTTAAGCTTACTGCATCACTCCAATTTGGTTTGAAACTGTTTTACAAATGCTAACAACTTAAGAGAAGGTGGCAGGTACTAGGTGGAAAAAAGTCTGAGTCCTCCTGGATATGTCTTCTGTTGTGAACAAGCAGTGTTGGGTACAATTGCCCAGCTGTCCTTGGAGCTTGGAGGTTAACTAACAACTTCTTTTAGTTAGATCCCCACTGTTTCCAAGTTAATTGGTCCACATCCCTGCCGCATTTGTACAGAAATCACGCTTCCCTGGAAAGTCAGTTCAAACTACCTGACATTAGACAGCATTTTCACAGGGGAAAAGCAGTCACTTTGTTAAAGTTCAAGAGACTACAACCTTAGAGAAGTGGGTCCTAAAAGTATAATCTTGAAAATTTCCTGCCTGTTTGTGTTTCCTTGCTATGATGTGAAAGAAATAACAATTCTCTTAAGAAGGAAAATGCAATTTGTGATGGCAGTTTGCACCTGGCTCCAAGTCAAAGTGTTAGATATCAGGGAGTTTACATGGATATCTGGAGTCTGTCACAGGGTGGGGTAGTGAAGGGGTTTCTTACAGGACTATAGATTAGGTTTGTGAGTTAATGTACCAGTAAAATGGACAGGAGATTCCTACTTAGTGTCAACTCAGGCACGGTTCTTTGTCAGTGCAGGATCCAACTTGTATGGTCAGTAGACCTTAGATGAAGTTTAGAGACACCTGTAAAAACGTGAAAAAGTTCAAATCTAGCCTGTTTTTTCAACCATAACTGAGAATATAGATTTTTTTTTCTTTTTATTAAATGAAAAAAATTCTTTAGTCGAGCAAGCACATACAGCCCTGATATCTATACTACTTCTCATTATAGAGTTTATCTTTTTTTTTTTAATTCAACATTTTTTATCTAAAATATTTGATTTGCCTATTTCTCGCCAGAAAAGTTGACACACTTCTTCCCTTCTCTTTTAGGACCATACTAGTTGTAATGTACAAGTCTCTTCTTTAGTTTTTGGCTTAGATAATTATGGCTATAAAGTAACTTTTTCCTTTTTTTCCTCTTTAAATAACACCATGCCATTTCACAGTTATTGCTATATTATCACTGTTTTAGCAGTTGTTTTTAAATTCTGTGGGAAATCTGTGCGATCAATGAGAAAATATAGATTTTCACAAAATGTACCTAGAAGAACCCAGTGTAATAGATATCCTTTTTCTGTTTAAGAGATGTGAAAAATGTAGCTTGACTTACTGGATAGTCAAAGAAAAGCAGAGAAAGTGACCAACAGAAGAATGAGGGGTTGCACACTCCCTCTTTGTGATTTCTCATTGTGCCAATCTTGATGTAGCTTGCAATTTCAGGCTTAAGATTTGCAGTTAACACTGGAACTTTTCTCAGGAAATTCAAACAATGTTCCACAATTGTGCAGAAGAGAAATAAGATAAAATTACTCTGAATGAAATCCATTCTCTTTTTTTGTTTCCTTGACTTAAACAGGAAGTATCCCTTTTCCTGTGCTCATTTGAGAAGGTATTTGCTCTCTCCCCACCCCAAAAAATAAGTTTATCTGAGTTTTTTTTTTTTCCAAAATGAAATGAGACTTGTGGCACTGCTCAGATATTGTATAGTATACCAGCACTACATAAAATGATGGGAGATCAGATTTGTTCACTTATTACTCTTGAGAAAGGAAATCTGAACTTTGATTTTCCACCACTGGTAATTGAAGGCCAAAGAAGCATTGGAAGCATTGTGTGTATTTTCTAAATGCTCTTTTACATTTTTTGAGGTTTCACACTGTTTGCAATAACACTAAAGCTTAGATGAAACTCTTTCCTTAAGTCCATGTTCAACCATATCTCTGAACTGATCAACTCTGCCCTAAGTAAGACACTAAATATTGTGGAGAAAGTAATAAAGATAGAAGATTCACAATCTGAACTGAAACTGTGTGCAAGTTTCTGACTAGCAGCTGCCATTATCATCACTAGGATATTATTCCAGATGAATGGGATATCAGTCTACTATATTAGACCTTTCATACCTTTACAAATAGATCCCCTGGTAGCAGATGATTCTTAATTTCAAAATAAACTGGTTTCTGTGGTCTTATAAAAGGACTAAAGAAGAATTTTCTAGCATCTTAGATCCTTTCCCTCTCTCCTTGATAAATTTATTCCACATCCCTTTTTAATGCAATGATTAGATGTTGTTAAATTATTAGATTTACTAATAAATCAGAACTCAGCAGTCAAATGATTTCTCAATTTGTCAATGCATTTTTGGTTGTCAGTTATTTACTTTAATTTTTAATAAATCACTGATTACTATTATTTTTCACTGTGTGCAGGAATGAGTACAAATGAGAAACTAAAAAGTCAGAATTATCTTAATTTTTTGTTAATTAAAGTTATAAAAACCACAAGATTATTTTTGCTCTATAAAAGGCATGGTATTTTTTGTTGGCTGTTATTTTGTTGGCTTGTTTTTCATTGCTTTATAGAGCTGTTTAAAAAAGAATGTATAAATGTTGGTATCAAAGTATTTTTGCCCCCATTTTTGAAAGATGTATCCACTTATTGCATACACACATAATTTTGTGTGTCTGTTGTCCTGACTCACCTGACAAATGCAAAAAAAAAAAAAGACAAAAAAACCCAGTATGAAGTTCATGCAAATAGAGCTACAGCAAGTGTGTAATATTATAGTCATATAAAGAAGTGTGCCATTTCATAAAAGTAAACTTAGAAGATATGTAGTTCCTCTGAGTGTATCTTTTGAAAGGATAACATAGAAATAATTTTTAAATCCTATGTGTTTTCTGCTGTTAGGTTCTAGTTTGAGTAGCTCACCAAAGAAAGCATCAGGCTTATTTGTTCAATTCTGTGTCAGCATTACAAAGAATGTAAATACTAAAATGAAATAATAGCTGAAATAGTCTGGCCACCTCCTTTTTTTAAATTTTTCTGATTATTTTGTGCAGTATCTCACCTTTATGTATTAATATAATTAAAATAAGAATGTCAGCTCCTGCTTTGGGCTTAATTTGGCCTTTATAGACTAGCTTGACTTTTGAAATTTGTCAGTATGATTAAAAATTAGGTATAATTTTTAAAACAATATTAATTTTTTTTTTTCTCCAGGCCAATGTGGGTTTTTTTGCTCCTGAAGGTAATATAAGAGGGATGTTGTTTGGTTGTTGTTTAGAATGCATTTATGAAAAAGAATTGCTTTTTATTCTTAGAGCAAACGTCCTTGTAAGCAACTGAAAAATACCAAGAATTTAAAAGAAATGGAGTCTATTCCTAAGTCTGTTGCATACAGTTCCATCCATGCTCATAGATTACAGAGGTAGTTTAATCACCCATAAGAAATTACCAGCGTCTCTGTTCATGAAGCATGACATTTCAATTGCACAGCCAATAAAAGAATTACATGAAGAGGGCTGAGATGATTTACTGTATGGAAAGCCACAGGACCAAGGTTACCATGGTGAACTACCTTTCTGTGTGTACAAGGTCAAGTGAGAGTGACCTGTCAGTGGACAACCTTCAGTGCTAACATAGTAATATATTGCACCAACAGTGGTTTGTTGGCCAGCTTCTTAAATAATTACAAACATCCTAATATTTGATATTTTCTTGTTGCTGAGTGTTTCACATGTGGACAATAAGGAATAAAGAAATATTCATTTTATGCGTTGGCAATAGCAGTTTAACGGCATTAGATGAAGATCTGTGTTTAGCAAATTTTTATGAATTGTAATTGTATGCAGTAATATTTCTTTGGGTATGTTCAGAGGTAAAAAAAAGCTTACCAAGGGTTTTCAGATATTTAATCTAGTCTGTATGAGATGCTAGTTGATGCCTTTCATATTTTCTGACTCTGCAATATTGTATACTGCAGAATTCTTCTTTCAGTTCTGATGGGGCTGGAGATAGGGAAGCAGGGAGGATTGCAAATAGTCTGTGTACAAATATTGTCAAAGAAAATATACAATTATAATTAAAATGCTCAGGAAAAAAGCCTGAAAAGCAGCGAGTTCATCTAATGGTTCTCTGAAAAATATTTTGTTGGTGCATAAAATGAGAACTATACTAATAAATGTCTCTTGCATTACATATGCTGTAAGAAAATGAAACCCTTTGGGTTATGAATCTTGGATTTAAAGAGGCAGTCATCAAATATTTAAGATGAAAATGCAGTAACACATGCTAGCTGTCATGTGTAAGTTTGGTGAATGTTATGACAAGGTTTTTAAAACATTCATACTCAGAGTATTTTTATAAAAATGTTCATTAATTCAAACAGACATTCATATCTGGCAACCTGCTTTGCAATCGAGATTTCTAGATGCATGAGAATCTTGGTAAAGCCAAGAAAATATGGGTGAAATATATAGCAATCATGTTTAAATTATACATTATAAGGCATACCTATCGGTATGTTGTCATATTATGCATTAAATTTAGTGCATAAATCAGGTTGTTATAATTCTGATGTCACCAAAAGGCACAAAATATGACAAACAGGACTAGGCATGTAGATATTATCGTGCTCAATAATTCAATGAGCATTTGTTTTATGTAAATAAACTCCTGTTAATAAAAATTACACTCATTTATTTTACCACTTCCAAGCGATAATTAAAAAAATGTCCACTTTCTTGAAAATCATTACGAAATGTGAATAATGCATTTGTTTAATATCTTTATAAACAAGATCTTGCCATCAGATTAGTTCTGGAAATGAAAGTGTTATTGATTTCTATAATAATTTCATAATACTGTTACATTGCAGTGCTGAAACTGCTAATCTTGTTTTTGTGGAGAACTCTATGCATTTAAAGCAGTGCTTGAACTCTCACATACAGCATATAAACAGTATTAATTTGATACAGGCTGCTATTGTTGAATCTGCAGGAAAAGTACCTTTCAAAATACGGACAATAGAAGAGGGAGGCTTTTTCAACTGCAGCTTTTAATATAATGAAGAAAACTGTCTGTTAAAAAATGTTGTAATACATGGAGGGTTTTTTTCAGTAAATTCAAGCATATTGGGTGGTAATATGCCAAAATGTCAAAATTATTTCAGTCTTCTTAATTTGCATTTGATATATGTACCAACCTGAGAAAAGTTTAGAGTTTAGATCTTAAAAAATACCTGATATGATTACAAGGCATCTATAATAAAGAGTACTATATATCACCTGACTTTTCATCTAATTTCCCATTAAAAAAAAGAAAAAAGAAAAAAAAAGAAAAATAATTATTAAAAAAGACAGGAGACTCATTATTGTCTGCCTTTAATTCCAGAATATCTTGATTAATTGGGGTTTTTGTCTCTCTTTTTTTTTTTTTCTTTTTATCTTATAATAATTCATGGATGCAGGCTTCCTTAAGACACAAGGATCTTACCAGAACAGCAAAAGACAGAAGTGAATATATGTGTGGAAAAAGATTCAAGTCAAGATCTACCTCATGCTAAGAAGATTAAAACAAAGCTGAAAACATTTGTCTAAGGGCTCCTAATCAAGTTAGTGAGCCAAATCATGGCAAACCTGTGGACATCTTGATAAGACACAGCACACAGGGAAGGCAAAATTCTTGAACCTAACCTGCTTCCACCCTCCATCACTGGATCCAGCAATCCTGATCCTGTTGCCTCTTGGCAGGAAATAAAAGAGTTTCTATCTTCTGATCTTTACAAAAAGTAGCTAAATAAGTACTTTAAGGTACCAGGCTTAGCTGAAGTTGAGTATGCTGCTGTGAATGGTTGTCCCAGCTGAGCATCATGTCAGAGCACTTCTATTCAGCTGATTGTTAGTGAGTGGCAGGCTGCTAGAGCCACTTCTTAGCTCTGTAAAGTGGCAGAAATCAAAGAAGGCCTTGTTGCTGTGCACAGAGAAACAGCAAATTATCCCAAAGTGCATTTTCCAGCTGCTTTGGAATGTTATGGGAGCAAACATAGAAAACTGTGGGGTGTGTACTCACTGGTGCTCTTCCGTTTGCTTGCAGGACACTTCACACAAAATTTCCATACTTTATAAAGGAGAGACAGTTAGACTGCCAACTGTATCCTGGCCAGTAAAATATTATTTGAATTCATGGTGAATTTGATTCCGATGTCAGACTTCCAACCGAAGAACTGAATATGTAAAATATATTTATATATATTAAATTCACAAAATTTTAGTATACCCTACTAGAGTGATTTTGCCTTTTGATTCCATTCTCCTTCACTTTAAATTATGCAAAGGTATTAAAGGTCAGATGAACTATAATGATAAAAGAACATCAAAGTCACTGAATAGTCTTGTTTTTTTCCTCTTTACACAACAGCACTCTAAATAATAAGTTTAGGTATATATATTAAACTGAAAAGATTGTGATATTCAGTAGATAACATTTAGCTGGGATTTTTTTTTTTTGGCCACCAAATCATTTAGAACAATATATGAAGGTGAAGCCTTGTCTATTGGAAGGGAATGTTCACTTTGCACAAAAAATTATTGGCAGCAGCTAATGCAGAACAGATTACTACCTGTAGATTCCTTTTTGTTGCCTTTGAAAGCAATCCAAAATGCAACTGATAATATTCAGAACTATGCCTGTTTTTATAAAAGTATTTCTCAGCCATTAAATATTTGTGAGGCCATTAAAATATACATTGGTTCCATAAGGGAATTCTGGGCATATTTTTTTGGAAGGACTGCTGGTTTTGGAATTTATCTCGCTTTTCTACAGTTTCTAGGATTTGGCTGCCCTTTCACGAGTATTAAAAGAATACAGCTTTAGTTTAGTTTTTAGCATTTCTTATCACTCATTTCACAATTTGACTGCCAAGGTAGTAGAATCTGTGATTTTTTAATCTGACAAAATATCTTCCTGTGTGGATTTGTTTTGTCCAGTTAATACTTTGGATTTAATCATGCTTTTGACTGGAGTATAGTTAGTTTTCTTTGTAGTAACTAGCACGGGCCTATGTTTTGGATTTGTGCTGAAAACAGTGTTGATAATGCAGAGATATTTCATTATTGCTGAGCAGTTCTTGCACAGTGCAAAGGTCTTTTCTGCTTCTTAACCCACCCTACCAGTGAGCAGGCTGGGACTGCATAAGGAGCTGGGAGGGAACACAGCCAGGAACAAAGATCTCAACTGACCAAAGGGGGATCTCACACAATAAGACATCACCATGGTCAGTGTGTAAACATGGGGGAAGAAGAAGAAGAAGGAAGAGAGGGAGTCTTTGTGGTAATATAATTACATTTAATTCTTAAGTGTATACAAATCTGTGCTGGTGGGAAAAGAAACAAAACACAGAATAGGCAGTAACTTTTGTTCAGCAGGAGACAGTATAAGCACAAATCAAAGTAAGGACTAAATATAAAAACCATAAGTTTACAAAATCAGAATTTTAAACTGGACGTAAATCCTTGTTTCTTCTCCTTTCAGCTGTGTAAGTACAATTTATACCTATGTGGAGAGAGAAAGGGAAGAGAAAGAAGAGTCATTGTACCCTAAGGATCTTATCCAACCTATCACAAGTGCTACAGGTATAGTAGATCTCCTGAGCCTCTGGAGCTATATGCAACACTGAACATGGGAAAAAAGATTGTTACAACTATTTAATAGTAACATATTTAAATTAAGATGACATTTAAAGTGAGCATGCATTAGACGAAGATGGAACTTGAGAACAAGTAATATCCTTGAATATTCTAAACATTTTCATGATCTATTGAGTAAAAATTTTGGGAAGTGTTAATTTTCTAGAGGCATTTTCTCTCTCATAATCATTCTGTCTTTTTGTGATCTATAAGTTTTTCTATGATTGCAGTTTTTACTGCAGATCTGCTGAATTGGCACTGCTAGTTCATATAGCAATAATACTGCATATACAGCTTCCCAAGATTTGGCAAAGCCTACTGAATAAGTATTTTTGAAGAAATGTGTATACACTTTATATTTAGTGGATAGATGCTGCATTCTATAGCAGTGTCTAATACTTATCATCCTGGCCTTTAACTGTGAATGTTGTCATTTTCATTATGAAGAAAATACTTTATGAAAACTAAAACCCAAAACAAGAATGGTCCAGATAGAGTTTCTAATTTTGAATTCTTTTCCTTGGAAAACTGCAGGTACATGATCATAATTTGACAATGCTGCAATATGGATTAGCTAGTGAAGGCTATTGTACAGTGAGCTCTGCAGCCATCTCATTGACCTCCTTGAAGTCCAAGCATATAATCCCTGTGACACCAACACTGCTGCCAGGCTCATATTTAAGTGGTGCAGCTAACCAAGTCTTTGAAAGGATTGTTTTTAAAAATACTGAGAGGCATGGACATTCAATTCTGCAAAAAGTAATTTTATAAATAGGATTTGTAGTTCCTAAGGCTATAAAGAAAATAATAAAATTGCACTGATTAATATTTGGCACTGCATAAACAAACACTTATTTTAGATATTAACGAATTAATAGCATAGTCATATACACTGATGACCTATATGTGAAATATTAACTTGATGCAGTTTAAAATGCCTAAGAGATTAAAAATGTCTAAAAGGTTAAGCCTCTGAAATATTTTTAATAGAAAAAAATTGACTATAACTAAAATAAGAATAATCTGTGCAATAAATTATTGAAATACATGAACTAGTTTTATCTAGTTGTATGTTTTGGGGGTGGAAGGTTGCTTAAGTCGAGAAGAAAAAATTCTAGAAAAGTCTTTAAATCTAAATATAAAATCAAAGTCTATTTAAACGTATTTAAACAAGATGCCAACAGAGTTTTGCTGGCACAGATACAGTAGACAGCTGAAGAAGCCTGTATCTTTCCAACTCTCTGTTAGCACAACTCAGACATGACACTCTAACAGTAATATCGTGCAAAGGATTCTTCTGATTAAGTTCCTGGATACAGGAGCTGGATCAAGTAAGGAAAAAGCTATATACAAGTACCTAATTCCACTTGGAGAGTTCTGGCAGCTGACTCTTCTAAGACAGTGTTTCTCTCTTAAAAAGAAAAAAAGAAAGAAAGAAAAATGACATAGTTTGGAGAAGCAAATCTCAGATGGAAGGAGTTTGAAACCATGAATTCAGAAAGATAAGAAGATCGTAAAATAACAGCGGAGAATTGTTTGACCAATGTGGAGGTAAAGAAGATATGAATTTAGAGTAGAAAGAGAAAGGAAGAAAACTGTAACCTAAAAAAAATGGAGTTTTACATAAACCCTTGAATGGCTGCAATATATTATATCCTCACTCAAGTACCTTTTCTACTGTCACTTTCTATCTACTTTGTGTCTCTTCTTTGTCCAACTTTTCCACACCCTCTTATTATAAATGTCAATTTTCCTTAGGTGTATCTTTTACCTTCTAAATTCCATCAGAATCTCTGTTTACATATCTGTCTTTAAGTGTGTGAATGCTAGTTCTTTTTCTAGCCTTGTCTTCCACCTCTTGTTTTTATTAGTACTTACTTTGCAGTCTAGGTGACCTTGCTTTTCATCACATTATTTCTACACCAAATGCTTTGGTTGCCCTTAGTGCTCATCTTTGTATGGAAATTCACAGCTCTCCTTGTATGTGTTCATGAAGAGAGAAAAAACAGTCGGTGAAAAGTTCATCAAAAGCAAAGATTGCAATTCCTGAGTGTAGTAGAATTGAAATTTTAAAGTTTTTATTTAGTTATTTATTTATTATTCATTCAGTTTCATTATGGCATTTTTCCATGCTTTTTAACTTGCCTGTTACAAAAACATTTATACTTTTATACAAAATTACAAAATTCCTCGTGTTTGTGTCTTATTCCTCTGACTTCTGCTTTTTTATCACAGAATCACAAAATGAGAAGGTTTTATGATGTTAATATTCTATTAATAATTTATGGTTATTGATTAATTTCACATCTTTTCCTGGCTTGTAAACAGAGGGTTTTGAGGTTTTTGAAGTTTAGCATTAAACAGTAGTAGATCAGGATTCATTTTTTGCAGACAGGTCCAGTTGCAGGTATTGAATCTAATATTGAATTCAATAAAATAGGTCCGATTTCATCTCATATTAGTTGAGCTTCTTTGTATTTTGCAATTCATTCCTTTATTAGCAGTAACATTCAGAAGAAGCAAATGTATTGATGAACAGTAGAGGTTAATATAGAATATATCTCATATACTGTAGCTCTTTTCTTTGATAGTTGTTTCAACCTGCACATATGTACACTCAAGAATTTGTATATTTTGGAAAGCAGACCTGGATTTACAGCTTATCTTTTGAATCTCTGTTCCTTTCTTTAAAAAGTTTACTTTAATTACCTCGCTGGCTCTGTGTCCTTAAGCAGTTCAGATATGATTACCCACAGTGACACGCTTCCTGCACTGCCATACACAGAATGACTTTCAGCCTAAGAAACCTTTGTAAGACTACTACCACCCAAACCAAAATGATCAATTGTTTTATACTGGTCCAGTTTTCAGCTTCATTTCTTTCTTAAGTCAGCTGAGGGATATTGCTGCATTACCAGAAGATGCCATTTCAGTTTGCATCTTAAACCATACTTTGTCCCCAGATGATATTGTAAAATGAATTGCATTCAGGCAGGGGCTTCTCAAGCACAGCTGCTTCATTTAACAGCAGTATATGAGCATTCAACTCCCAATCCCTGGAGTTCTTCCTTTGCTAACAGTTATAGCATCACACTTAAACTGGCAAGGTGTTTTGGAGAATGGAGTTTTTCTGAGCCAATTAACTTACATTGTGAACTATACACTTTTTTTCCTGTTTTTAATACAGCAACAAACAAACCTAAAGAAATCAGAAAAAGTCTTTTATTGACTTCTCAGATAAAAATAAAAAATAAATTCAGGATTTATCTGAGACTTTGGGTAATTTCAAATGGAACAGGAATTCCTGTTCGAATCTGATTGTCTCCAAGAATTTGCTAACAAGTCTTTCAAATGCTAAAACAGCAATAGAAAAATCCATATCGATACAAACTTCTGTGAAATTCTACTAATAAAAATCTTAATGGGAGGACTAAGAACTAATATACTGTGCAATAAATTTTAAAATTGTTGAGTATAAACTGCTTATTTTATCTGAGAGCTTTTGAGGAATTCAAAATGGATACTGTTGCACAACAGCTCTCTCATCTAGGGAAATCTTGTCAGGAGTTTATTGATAAAGAAGAAAGATTAATTACGTTTCAAGTAAACCAAGCTCTGTGACAGAAGTGAATTCTCCTTTTCTGCCTTAAGAGAACCATTGTTTTCTTCTGGAATTGGCTGGATTTGCAATGAGGTTTTATCCACATGATTTTATACACTCCTCATTTTGTTTTGTTTTCTGTAAACTCATTTTTTCTTTCATTCTCTGTCCTGAGAAGACTTGAGGAAAAACTTTAATGAAGTAAACTACTCTAGTCAGGGATTGGTTTTACTCTGTTTTGAGATAGTAGAAAATAGCTGGTAATGAAATGAAGGCAGATTAAAAAAAGACATTAATTCACTCAAGTAATCAGCCTCCCTGAAAAACTGGAAACAGATTATAGTAGTGAATTTTAAAAATACCAATAGTTCTTTACATTAGTAATTTTACTGAGCATTGCCTGGTGTTGGACATTATCTCCTTTATGAGATTGTACTGAGAAAGAATACAGTCACAGATACTCCATAAATTTCCAGTCAGTCTTTGAATTTGGTTTTGTCTGTATGCAGTGGGATTTGCATGGATGGTTGGTAATTTTTAAGTTTCTCATATTTTATAGGTGTTGCAAAGACAGAAAACTCCATCAGGGTCCTACATGGGCTTTTGTGTTCTGGTAATCTGCATTTTTAAGTTCTAACAGGAAAAAAAAAAAAGGTGGGGTTTTTTTTGTAGGGAAATCCCAGTATGTAAGGATTGGCAAAGAAAGTAATTTCTGTGCTTTAGGGCTTAGTTTTGCCACCTGTTTTGTTCACCCTTCTGCAAGAAGGTGAGGTGCCTCAGTACTTTGCCATACACCAGGCTATGTTATTTCCTTGTTGACTGCATGTGATATCAGTTTGGTGCTTAATATTTTTCCAAGTTACAGAGACCAGCATCAAGTGCAGTCATCTTAAGCACATGTTAGGCTGGATAAATATGTATAAAGATAGAGATACTTTGAAATTTAGCCAATAAAATGTTTTCATCCTTAGATAAAACGTGGTCTTTGGGCAAGAAGATTCAGGAGTACCTCAAATTCTTTTTTCATTTGGAATTTTTTTTCCTGCTCTAGCTGTACATGTCAGTGCTAAATTTCCCTTCCATCACTAGCAGATTCCTATGTTTCTAAACTTTTGGAATATTTAAATCTATACACCTGACAAGAATCTTCTTCAATGACCATATTTTGTTATGGTAGGAGATGTAATTTAGTGAACCATCTTGAATATAAGAGAACTAAAATGTTGTATCTTCCAGTATCACTATCAGGATGTTAAAACTAACACAAATTTTATCTATTGAGACTAAAACTAATACAGATTTTTAAAAATTAGAATATAGAAGCAGCAAAGTGAAAAGTGAAAGACTAAATACAGAAAAAAAAAGACAAAATCCCACAAAATGTTGAAAACTGTTTTATAACTCTTGTTTTCCAAAATATCTATTTTTCACATATTCAATTGTTTTTAGCAGCAGTAAGTTAAGGTTTTTCACTTTAGTCTTCTTTTTTATGCTGTTAGTTTTTAAAAAATACATTTACAATAATTACCCACAAACACTAGTTTACAAGGGTGTCCCTTGATGCTTATTGAAAAAAGTGGTAAATAAGGAGATTAACAGCATAATACTCTATTCACAAACACCTCTGTAGAAGGCAAAGGTTCTTTTCAAGCATATGGTTGTGAAGTTGAATGCTCAAAGTCATGTCTTCACAGATCACAGAGGTTGTTGAAGTGACTGGAGAGTCAAGAGTCATGAGAGCTTCTTTGCTTGTAGAAAAGTTCCATTCTACCAAATGCAGGCAGAATGCCAACTGACCTCACAGCCAAAAACTGCAATTAAAAGGTGCATCTCCTGTGCAGAATAGATGAGAACAGTGTCTTCTACACTAGCAAAAATAGAAACAAGTTTCTTGCTGGTGTGTTCATGGCTTTGTGTCCTCTTCTGTCTTTCCTATCCTTTGAAGGTCCCCAGAATTTTGAGTCATCTGCCTAAACTGGCAGGTTCTGCTTTTCCTCTCATCCTGCAGTTCAGGTATTTCTTGAGAAGTATTTTTAGAGATCCTACCATGCAGTGAGATTTAAAATTAGAATAATATATATTAATGATTCTCCTTTAAAAATATTCTTCCTGTACCTATAAAAACTTGCTTTCTTCTTGTCAGTACAGGTGCTAAGAGGTGAACAAATTCCACAATATGAAGGATGACGCTTATTATATCTGTTTTGCAGAGGTAGAATCTCCTAATGCATCTCCTAAATTTATCTCCTTTCATCAGTAGCCAGTAAATTAAGCTTCCAATTTTCTTTCTTAAGCTTGAGACCTCTGAAATAAGCATTTACCTTTCATATGTTCAATGTCAAAAACATTCTTAGTATTCACAGGCCCACAGGCATCAGGAAATTTCCTGTGCTTTTCATTTTAGAAATTTAGTCATTTCTACTCAATGGCTGCCCAAATGGATAGTGGCCTGAATTGAGTTTCACTATGTAACTGTTGAAATATATCCTCCTAATAGAATCAGGGCATAATCCACCAGAAATCAGATAATATTACTGGCATTGTTCGGAAACTTTTTCTTCATTTCCTGTCATACCGCCACTAAACGCAATATTGGTTTGGGTTGCTGAAGGCGAATATGGTTCTACATTTGCTGATTGTTTTAAGTGCTCCAACACTGCCCTGCTAGATTTTTGATAAAGCATTTTCTTGGAGTTATTTGAAGTGTGAATGTACATTTAAGCTATCAATAGAAGAAAGAGAAGTTACATACCTGTAAAGGATAATCTTTGAGATATTGAGTCAAAAATGACAAGTTTTCTGGTTAATTTTCTCTTTCAAAATGCTTTGTTGTTTCTAGATGTACATTCCTTTAGATGAACCAAAATAGGAATTCTGTTACCTTATCTTGATGCTGGGCATGAGCAATTGAAGAGTCCTATTTGAGGAGGAAAAGGAAAAGAAGGCTGTCTACAAGTAGCAAAATGAAAGTGCTAGCCTCATGTTAATGTATATGTGGTTGTTTCAAAACTACTTATTTATTGAAATACTGCTTTTGTTGCTCAGTATTCTTTGTCTTTTATCTTCAAGCATAATATGTGCCTTTACATTTTGAGAATTATATTATGAGAAAGGGTTGTGCATGTTGTGTTATGAAGATGCACTTGTTGCACCTGAACAGTCAGCATGAGCATTATGATTGACTAATCTCTTTGCCTTCTATGTTGGAAGGATTGCTTACATGGGCTCATGTAATATAACTCAAACACAACTTCTAACATCCTTTTCAATTGTATTTTTATTTGTAAGCTGAGATGAATGCGTTGGATGAATGAGTTGGTAGATGGATTGAAAAATGAGCAGGCATTTGGACTCTGAAGATAGTAATTAATGGCTCAGCTTCCAGATGACATCCAGTCAATACTACTGCCTTATTCAGTTACTTTCATCAGTGATGAAAATATTTCAAGATTATGAAATAGAATGGACCCTCAGCAAATTTTCACATGAGGCAAAATTGGTAAGTTAAGTTTAAGTGACACTGGATGGAAGAACATTGAGAAACAGAGGGGCTGGACCAATAAAACCTAATAAATTTAGAAGGAGAAGTGCAAAAGCCTTGCACTTCAGAAAAAATACAGCCAAGTGCATGAGCAGAGTTTGGACACTAACTGACTTGGTAGCAGCTCTGCTGAAAGGAGGGGTTCTAGTGGCTTGCAAGTCGAATATGAATGGACTGTTGTCACCACAAATAAGGCAACTAGGCTACATTGTAAACACTGTGGATAATATATCAAATAAAGTTACTGTTCCTTCATACTTCACATATACTTTGTTTATATCCATCTTGCAGGTCAAGAAGGATGTTGGAAAACCAGAAAGAATCCAAAAGAGGGCTAACAAGAGTAGAGTCTTGGTTAATCGTTTTCATGGTTAAACACCTGAAGAACAGGTTCTTCAACTAGAGATTGCTTAAGCCAGTGAAAGAAAGGCTAAAGAGACTCTTAACAGCAGTCAGTGCAATTTGAAGGTACACTATGAGGATGATGCACTACAAGGTACACTGACTCTCCTTACTACCAGCACTTTGTATATTAAAAGGCAAAAGTCACAAGTTTCAACTTTGGCATCAACATTAGAAGTGCTTCACCAGGAGGGTCATATAGGAGTGGAACACTTTATGAACTTGAGCGATGGAATCTCCATCCTTGGGGTTTCTTCAGACTTGTCTAGATAAAGCCAAAGTTGACCCAATCTAATACTGGATGAGGTCCTACTCTGAGTGAGTCCAATTAGGTGACCTATAGACATTCCTATGATTCTATGGTATGTTCTACCCAATAATTACATATTTCACTTGTCCTTGTACTTTGTATTGGGTGAAAAAACACAGTCAAGGTCTGTATCCACCATGTTTATTACATACGTTGACATAATAATATAGGAATTCAATGATTAATTAAATATTTCCTTTTCTTCCCATGACTGCTGGAAGATTTACATATTGAGAGAACAAAAGCTTTAATGTCATAATCCCTAAACAGTAGCAAGAAACCTGTATTGTTATCTTCATTCCCCAGGATTCCTAACAATGTTTGTATAAATTAAAAACTGTTAATAGCAGAAGACTGTAATTAATTAGCTTCTGTATGTTTACAGCTCTCTTTAATTGCTTAAAAATGCCATTTGTCGGCTTCATGTTCTATTGGCAATGTTATTGATTTATCCGATTTGGGCTTTGTCTTGTCTCTCGTACATAAAACTCACATATGCAGTTCAAATGGGAAATGACTCTATTGATTTCCTTAACTTGAGCCCAAATGCTAAAGATTTTTGGATAAGCTTTCTCATTATTTAAGCCAAAATCAATAAGAGAGAGCATCTTTTAATGAAAGAGCAGTTTGAGCAACGTACTTCAGAAATGGGGTCCTGTTCATCCTTTGCTTTACAAATCGATCTCTTTGGTTCCCTAAGTGAGGTCCAATTGGTTGACATTGTGGTTTGTCTTTGTGTGTAAACTTGCAGCTTCAGAGAGGAGAAGATGAGCTACAGAGACAGCAGAAGAAAACACCACTTTGCAACAGGAAAAGGATGAGCATCTTATTGAGGTACCACACTGTATGTTGTTTTGTAAAATTCTTGCTTCTTATGGATGTTTTAAAATTATATACTTTATGGGAAAAAGAAGATTTTTTCAACCCTATCTCTTTGGTTTTTCTTATTCATTTGTGTATTATTATTATACTCTTTAAAAATATTACATAATTAAATGATGAAAGTAGTTAATTTGGAACAGTCATATTTTATGATTTTTCTGAGTAAAATACCATCACAGACTACAATTCAATCACATTGCTTTCTTAACTGGTTAATTTGTTCTAGTTTTATTTCAGCTCCATCCTCAAGAAATGAGACTTAGCAGCTCCAGACTAAGCTGTGTACAGTGAAATCTGAGATAAAAAATGAAGAGCTGAAGTTGAAGAGCTGCAGAATGAACTGGGTATATCCAGCAAGTTATGTGGGCAGGCCAAATGTTCAGGTACTGTACTAAGGTATCATTAACTGACCTGAACTACATAAATTAAGCTGATTATGCCTTCATTTAATTAACTGAGAATGACCTATTGATGTATAGGCAGAGAAAGATAGAGACTACATGCTGCACTGTGCTAAATTTATAGGTTTTCAATTAGTTCTATTATTGACTGAGACTACTTAGCAAAAGAGTTTACTTTTATGTTTTGTAGCAGGTTTTTAATTTAGGAAGTTATTTGAAAATGTTCAGTTTGTGTCTCTTGAATGATTCAAAAAATGATCCAGTTAAAATTATTTATTAAACTATACCCCTAGCTGACTAGCACCTATAAAATGTTTGTCTTTCAAATTGCTTTTATGCCTTATTATAAGTATTGATTAATAATGTCCAAAATATTAATAGTTTCCAAATTTAAGTCATAGTAGTTCTAGGAATAATACAACCAGATTGCTTGTTTAAAAGAATATTTTAAAGGAGTGCAAGGAAAATCTCCACAAAAATCTGATTATTTTATTATAAACAGAAACACAGATTTTTTTTCAAAAATTGTACATTTACTATGATTTTTAGTTATGCTCCATGCAGCACCTGATAGTGATTTAGTAAATGTATTAAATAATCTCAGTAATATATTTACAGATATTGTTCAGAAGAAAATATGAATTTGTCTAATGTAGGGATTTTTATTATGCAGAATGATGGAGTAAATTAGAGTTTAGTTACAAATACACTTCCACTGTAGACATTATTTCAAAAAACCACAAAATTAGACACCAAACAGGAAAAAAATATAGCTGCTAATTAGTAATACTACTACAAATGTTGGAGAAAAGTCATAAGTTTAAATATTAGCATGTAATAGTAGTAGGACTGTTACATCAGACTGATGATTCTTCTGTAATGTTTCTATTTTAAAAGAGATATATTTTGAACAAACGGAAAATAATAAAACATCTCACAGATAAGCTTGTTTATTAGTATACCAAGTAAAACAAACCATCATGTATATTTAGCTAAAAAGACCATGACTATTCATGTTTTAGATCCTGAACACAATTTTCTTTAGTTCATTTCTAAGTATAAGTTCTTGGGGAAATTTCTCTACAGATACGGCTTCTTTAAGGTACATATCTATGACAAAAGTTAATATAAATTCTGCATTTTTTTTCAAATAATGGTACACTAAAGTGTTGCTGTCTTTATTGGTGCAACTCTCCTCAAACTTAAAAAAATTAAACATTGTATATATACATAGATTATAGTATGTAATTGTGTATTTTTGAGATTTACGGTAAAACCTGCCCTTTGTAATTCAGCAATTACTTTACTGATATGTCTCCTGATATTTTTCTAGTCTGTACTGAAAAGCTGTGTACAAAGCAGCTCTTTACTCTTCCTTCAAATGTGGTCCATAAGCCTTTGGTATGTACTGGTCAAATATGGAACACAAAAATGCATCATGGAAACTCGATCCAGGTCCTGGACTTCACTATGGTTAGACTATAGCAGCAGCCCCAACATCTGGTGTTCAGCTGCTGTCCAGTTTCTTTGACTGGTACTGACCAAACAAGCCAAATCTATGTTTTGTCCTCCTTATTGACACATGTATTAGCCCATGCAACTTGCTACTCTGCTGTATGACAGTTTTCCTACTTCTATGTTGACTTGTTTACTAGTTCATTTATGGGTTTTGGTAAATCGCTTATGAGTTCCACCAGTCACCCAACACCTGTCTGTGCCTCAGTGTTTTATCTGTATTTTCTACCAGTTAATTTATATTAGCTTCTTGTACCTCAGATCTTCCCCTCTTAGCACATCTCTCTGTATTTATCCTGACCCTGCTAACATTTGCCCAGGCCTTTGCCTTATTTTCTCTATCCTAGCCATCATTGCCATTTCTAATTATCTGACTCACTTTTTGAGTATTGTATCTACCATTTAGATCTCTTTCATTAGGAGGCCTTATTCTGTGGATTCTTCATACACAGGATGGTCAGAAATTACACTTCTCTGCTATATGATTTTTCTGTCCATTTTCTCTTTTTACTGGTTTGAAGCAGTTCATTCCTCAGCATGTCCTGGGGTGCATCAGGCACAGCATCACCAGCTGGGCAAGGAAGGAAAGGGGTTGTCCCACTCTGCTCTGCCCTGGTGCAATCTCACCTTCGGTCCTGTGTGTGGTTTTGGTCATCCCAATATAAGATATTAGACTGTCTCATCCAAAGAAGGGACATGAGCATGGTGAACGACCTCGTGGAGAAGCCATATGAGGAGCAGCTGTGGTCACTTCGTCTGTTCAGCCTGGAGATGATGAAACTGAGGTGAGACCTTGCTTCAGTCTACAGCTTCCTTATGATGGGAAGAGGAGGGACAGAAACTGCTCTCTGCTCTGTGGTGACCAGTGACAGGACCCAAGGAAATGGCCTCAGGCTGTGTCAGGGAATGTTTAGGTTGGATATTAGAAAAAGGTTTTTCACACAGAGGGTGAACAGGCTCCTCAGGGAAGTGGTCACAGCACTACTTCAGCCTGACAAGAATTCAAGAAGCATTTGAACAATGCTGCCAGGTGTTGCAATTCGGGCCAGTAGTGGCTCGCTGCAACCTTCTGAAAGGGTCTCCCAGAGGAAGGTGTTTGGGCAGATACACAGCAATCACACATCCACACACACCACAAGAAACTTGCTGATGATTGAGGATGGGAAGGGCCTTGGCGTAGAACTCCAGTGGGATTTATTGCCACCACACGCCAAAAGCATCCAGCGGCAAAGACAGTGACAGTTGGAGGGTCCAGGCTCATATAGGGGCACAGAGGGTGGAGCCAAGGGTAGCAACCAATCACTGAGAGGTGTGGGTAGGAAAAAGGGCTACAGTCACCAATGGCAAGACACAAGGGTTAACGGACAGCGGTACAAGCCAATGGGGTTACAAAGAATGGGAAACTGCTAGTTGATCACGTAAGGTCAACCACAGATGTATGGCCGAGTGGCCAATGGGGGGTGTGGCACTGGGGTTGATTGACAACCTGTCAGTTAAACAGCGGGTCCATAGCAGAGGCTAAACTCTAGGGGACATTCTTCCAAGGCGTAGCCCCAGGAAGGCCCCTAGCAGGCCCACAGGCCTTCACAGTCGAGTACACGGTGCGACTCTTGGATATACTTGTGGGTCCCTTCCAATTCAGCATATTCCATGATTCTGTGATTCTGTGTTTCTGTGATCTCACCCATGCTGATTGTTTTCTCTAGCATCACAAACTTATACCCACCCACACACCACCTTAAGTTATCCTGTTTGGTTCTTTAGCTGCTTTTCCCCGTTGCCTGAGGAATCTCTACAAATGTTTGTGACTCTAATCTCTTTCGTCCTAGACTACCATAGTCTCACTGAGCAAACACTTCCAACTAAACTAGTCAGACCGTTTACCTCCTGCATCATTTCAGTCATGCCAATTTTTATTCTTCTCACATCTCATGAAATTAATTTTTTTTAACCTTCATGGGTTTTTCTCATTTCTAACACTTGTCATTTACTGTGTCACATAATTCAAATTCCTCCTTTTGTCTGTGATGTGAATTTTTTCTGCTCCTTCGTTGACTGTCATTTTACTTTTTTCCATTACAATCCTGAAACATGCTGCATTCTTCTTGGATTTGTATTTTTCTTTAATTTGTTCTTCTTACTCTACCTTATGGTGTTCTTTAAATAAATTGACCAGCCAGTAATTGCTAAATTTTGCATCAGTGGAACAAAGCTGATGAATGACTCTTTCCTCTTCTTCTTGTCTCCCTGACAAGGATCCAGACCTTTGCACAGGGTGTAACAATCAAGTTTTACAGCTTGCATATTCATGTTGTCATATTTTAATTACAGTGTTCAGTTCTCTCTTCTTCTGATTTATCACATTCACTTATGATTAACTTCAAATGGTGTTATGGATTAATTAGGTCAGGAATCAGCCTTCTTTTCTGCCTTTTTTTTTTTTTTTTTTTTTTTTTTTTAAACTGGTCCAGCATAAAAAGCTGCACTTTTATTTATAAATGTAAAGCTAATAGGGACTGCTGTATTTAGGGATTCTCATGCTATTTGTACATCCCCAACAGATTCTCAGGAATTGTTCAAGCATTTGTATAGGCTTAGGCTCTTTTCCAATAGGCAGTACACATATTTGAAATCATGAATGCTGACTGATCCATGATCACTGGCCTGAGTGACAAAGAGTAGTTCCTGGCACACTCAATTTACTGGCATGGATGAAGTCTCTATTGATCCTGGCTGGCTTTTAACTACTACCTTTACACAAAAAATAGTAGTTCCTCTAATAATTGCAATAATTTAGGATAAGAGAAGATGAAATGGAATTTGTAATATTATTTTTCATAAACTGAGAATAAGTCCAACCATAAGTCATCTTAAATGACTGAAAAGTTTAGATCTGTGTAGTACATGTAGCATGTTTTTTCAGAGAATGATACATGATTATTTCTGCCGAGGTATTTGCATGCCTGTCATAAATGGAGGATTGCTGCTAAAATGCCTTTTCTATCACAGTTTTGTAAACTAAAGTAAGGAGAATTCTCTAGCTGCCCTTGAAGGATATTTAAGCATCACAGGCAGTTGGGGATATAGGTATTCTTACTGAATGACAAAGGTGTTATTTATTCATTTGACAAAGCTCTCATGCCTGTATCACTCTGCTGCCTGTGTTGTAGTTCTTGGACTGTAGATTTCTCAAAGAGGCCACCAAAGAAACTTGACTTTGTGGGGTACAGCTTGTTACGTCTGTTGTCTGCTCTGGAATGTTTCTCTCAGCTTGGTAAGAGATGTGTCAAAGGAAATTATTTGTGTCTTTTACTTTAATACTCTTTTCTTCAGTTCTCTGCCCTAATGTCTTAGTTTCTCTCCATAGACAGATGTGTTGCCATGTACATTGCCCTTTTGACACCTCATTTCTCTCTTTCTGAAAACCTTTCTCTGTAACTTAGGGTAGATATTCCTCAGCCCAGGGTTTGATTCTGCGACAAAGTTATTGGCAATACACCCAGGGCTTTATAATCTTCTTCCTAGCCTCCCTTTGGAACAGTTGCTTCATCTCTGAGATGCCTAAGGTGTCAGTTTATGCACTTCTACACATCAAGCTCTCTATTTCTCTGTTTTCTTTACAGTGTTCATTTTTATTTAAAGTATTTTCAAGCATTTTTCTTAAATGAGGTGAAGCAGGTGTAGTTGGACCTCAACCCTAATGAATCTGCATGATTTTTTTTCTTGATAAGTGAACATTTTGCCTTTGAGGTTTGCCCTCAAATATGCTACAAATACTCTCCTAAAATTCTCCAAAAAGAAACAAGATGAGATAAACTGAAATACATTGTGAATACATTGTGAAGAGCTGGTGAAAATTTTACACTGTAATCTGAACTCTCAATTTACATTTCACTGATGGGGTTTTTCTACTGACTAGCTGCTGAATGCTATCTTATGTTATGATTTTACATGAGTAGCATTCTTCAAATGCTTGTCCATCTATATATTCACACTCGGTGAGTTTGCACTGCAGGTATGTTGAAAGAACCTGGTGGTTCTGTTTAACCTTTTAAACTATATAAAATAGGAAAAAACAATAATGACTAGCACACAGCTTTTCTCCTTAGCAATCCAGAAGTGTTTAAAACATAGATTTTGAAAAGGGGAGGGAGAGAAATGTGAGTAGCGAACTTATAAATAAGCAACAATTGAAAATCTATAACAAGTATCCTCTCTCAAGTGCAACCTCTTCACATATATGTTCTCATGGTGCATTTTTCTTACCAGTACTTTTCCTTTGTAGTGAAAGTTACCTGAAGGGGAATCTTGAAATCTTAGAAGAGCAGAACCACAGAACAATTCCAAGAAATTCATCCTCTGAATGTCCTATCCTGGAGAAGTAATTGATGGAACTGAATATGCAGTTCCAAGTTCCCACTCTGCCAGTCTCAATGATACTGGCAGCCTTCACTGAAATTACTACAGTTAGCATTTTGGCAGATTTTTCTTTCTGCAAATCATCACGTATTCTCTTTAGTTGGACAATATGTACCTAGATGTGTTGGTGCAATTTGATTTTTCATAATCATAATTGAAATAATTATTATTTTTGGTACCTTTCTCAAATTTCATCATCATACGTGTTTCCTCCCCATAACTTTTCTGTAGTAGTGAAGTTAGGGGAGAGAAGACTCATTATTTTAATTTTAGTAATATACCCTTTCTATAATGTATATGTTTTCCAATGTAATGACATCTTTCTGTACAAATCAGGGTATTTTATTTACTAATACTAAATTTAGTAATATATTTTATTTACTAATGCTAAAACATGTACCCACTTTTAAAGTGAGTATTAATATTTTATATGTTGCTATATAAAAGTTGTATGTACAGCCACAAAGCTCACATTTCCACAGATTTTTTTGATTCCTTCTTTGTAAGCATTCAGAAGAATACAAAGTACTTACGTAGTTTCTCAGATTGTATCATGTACTGATAAAATGACATCTTATGAACAATAATTCCAAGAAAATTAAACTGCAAAAAGGCCCACCTCTGTGCATGTAGTTACAAGAATTTTGAGTCTTTCCCAGCCAAAGCTATTTCCATGGTATTCTTCATCAATTTGCTTGGGTCACACGTAACTTATACATTAATTTATAAAATGACTACAGACATTAGAGGGATGGAAGATAAGATGGGCGTCTTAACCCATACTTGAATAAAAATATTAAGAAAAAGTTTTGAGTTGTCTTGCAAAATTATGAAAATACTACTGGAGTGTATTGGGTTTGGATGGGTTGAAGATAATTGTCTTTATACCAGTCCTTATGTGATGCTGTGTTTTATGCTGGTGGCCAAATTAGAGTTGACAACAGACTTGAGATTTTAGCTGTTACTGAGCAGTGCTTCCATGATGTGTTCTGTGTTTCTCACTCTGGCTCTTCAGGGAGCAGCCTGGGCGTGTGGACAAGAAGCTGGGAGGGGAGAAAGCCAGGACATTAATTTTAAAGACAGCTCTAGGTAGCCATAAGCCATGATCTACTTTCAATAGGGCAAAATGGAAGAAGGAAAACAGAGCCTGCTTCCAAGCTCTGCAGGAACAGCAAACAAATTAGGAATGATGGAACGAAATACTTCACCTAAAAAGACGAGTAGCCTCTGACTAGTTTCAGTGTGTTTTCAAGTTTTAATTTTGACAAAATTCTAGAGTGGAAATGAATGGAAGACTTCAGATAGAAATTCTAGATTTTTGTTCAGTGAGATTAAAGGTGAGCCCAGCTTACAGTGTATGTACTTCTGAGGATGAGAGAAGACATGGAAAATGCAAAAAGCAGGACAAAGGCTGATGATAATTGTAAATTATATGTGGTTGAAAGGAATTTCTTGCCTAGATAAAAAGTGAGTGTCCTTAGATTTACTAGCAATGGCAGAAATTAATCACTTAATGAGAGATGAAGAAAGTGAAGTAACAAAAGAAGAAAAAAAGGAAGATTGCTAATATTTTATTCCTCATTTCTTACAAAATTTAGTTTTATATGTGATCACCCTTCCAATCTGTCCTCTAGAGATTTCAAAATCAAAACTAAAATCCAAATCTCAAAGATAATTTTGTAAGTTTTTTTGAAAAAAACTAGCTGTGTAGTGGAAACTCAGACTACCACTCCTTTTGAAAAGTGGGGACTGGGTTGTCTGACTGAAAGCTAATCAGATTAAACACAGGATCTGGTGAGACTCACAGGAGCAATGTGAAAGGCAGAGAAAGAAGCCTTTGCAACCGAATGGAGCACACTGAACTGGCCACTCCTCACACCAGGAGAGGAGAATATATAGCCTATTGCCCTTGATGTAACATCCCCCAGCAGCAAAGAAATAGAATAGTTAGGATTGGAAGGGGCTTTAAAGATCAACTCGGTACTGGGTGGGCACAAGTGTAGTGCAGCAGAGAGAAAAGAAAGCAAAGAATCACATGTACAGTTTTTAGGCTGAACTCTGCGCTTTTTCACTTCAGTGAATTCTCCAGTTTTACAAAATTCTTTTTCTAATCCTTATATGTGGGCAAGCTCTCTGTCATGAGCCTGTACATTTGAATAGTAACAAACTCCAGACTGGACAAATAGATGAGTAGGATAAGAGGTGTGACTGCCAGCGAGGAGAGAGAGAAAGAAAGAGTTTGAGACAACATGGTCCAAAGGATCCCTGGATCTGCCTGTCAAAAAGATTGGACCAGGATCTGGGAACCCCACTTTGACTCTCACAGGCCTTAGGTTGGAGACCCTCTAACGTGCATGGGTGTATGCAAGAGAGAGGTCAGAGTGCCAGCCTCCAGTGTAGGACCACAAGTCAGAGAGCTGAGTCGAAGGGCTGAGAAACTGAAGAAGATCAGCGTCTGTGGGCCAGCTAAGGGGCAATCCTGTGTTATGTCTGTGTGCCAAATTCAGTCCTGATCAGATGGAGGCAAAAAAGAAAATTGGACTCCCTGTGCTGTTAGCAATTTTACGTATAAGCTGTTTGTGTTGATGTGGGCCACAGTGTGGGTCACATCACTTTTCACTGTGCAATCTGTGGGCTTGGCCAGATGTGGATTGTGTGCAGTGTGTGTGTGTGCATGTGTAACACACAACACCAAACTTCTACTGGCTGGACATGGAGACGTGGAGCACTGGGAGCCTTGTTTCTGTGGGAATGGAACAAGAGTTGTTCTGAAGTCTGCCAGTGTCATCTCCCTCTAACTGCAGCGTTACACAGCTCCTACCTGGCTCACCCTGAAATGCAGGGTTGTGGCAGACTGGACCTTGCTGTAAACTTTCCAACTCAGTGAAGAAAAGAGATAAAGTACATCATGAATGATAAAAATTTTTAGCAAGTTAAGACATAATGTTCTGTCTGCTTGGGGCACCTGTTTGTTTAGATTTTCTTTGTGTTTTGGTTTTTGTGTATGTGTTTTTTCTTTGTTGAGTTGTTTTTTTTTCAAACAGAACAATAGGGTCACGTCTGAACAATACAAAGTATTTAACTGCTACTTCATGAGTTGTATTAGAATCATAGAATCTTTTGACTAAATGCAACTTTTCTCTTTTTGTTGCTTTTGTTTTATTTGGAGATCTGGAGGTCAAGTAACAGGGACAAAACTCAGACATCAATATTTATTTTTTTAATATATAAGTATTCTGATTTTATTATTACCTCCTGCATTTCATATTATAAATTTAAATAAGGTAATATTTAAGCTTCAGCTGAGTGTAAAACTACATATGCTTTGGAACTTTTTAGCAAGATAGAATGCTAAAGCTTTGGACTGACCAGCTTTGGACTTCTGCTGGCTTCAGAAGTCAATATTTGTGTTTGATATTTTACAGAGGACTTTCAAATGCTTATTTAGAAGAAGTTAATATAATTTTCCCAAAAATTATACCGTAAAATGTTACTAATTGATGTGGCATTTTTTAGGCTCTTGATTCTTTTTTAGAAGTGGTCCTGGTTTATATATATAAAAGTATATATATAGCAAGACAAGCTTGGTTCATCA
This sequence comes from Brachypodius melanocephalos, assembly GCA_013398615.1. Lineage (NCBI taxonomy): Eukaryota > Metazoa > Chordata > Aves > Passeriformes > Pycnonotidae > Brachypodius > Brachypodius melanocephalos. The sequence goes on from VZSR01001685.1 coordinate 27,231,687, forward strand.
GATGGCAAAGAAACACTTAAAAATAGCTTGTGGATTTTTTTTTAACTTAGTGAATTTAACCAATGTTATCTGACTGTATTTAGGTACCATATGTGTGGAATGGTTGGGGTGGTTGTCTCTGAAATTTTGTTTTACAACCAGAACATAGTTCGTGCTTCTTGCATTCTTTGTCACTTCTAATATATTTGGCAATTCTTGAAATATTTGATGCTGCAAATATGACTTGTCATTTCAACAGATGGACAGATTGAATCTGTCAGAGTGGGGGAATTTGCAATAGCTTTACTGCAGAAAAAGTGAAACTGTGAAAAATTTTATTGTCTTAAATAGCTGAATCTAAGTAATTGCTTTTCATCAAAATACTATCTGGCATTTAAGTACAAAAGAGGAAAGTTTATTTGTAAACAGTCTGCATAGTAGATTCAGTTAGAATATTTACATTACTATAAATCAATTTTAAGTATATAACTGAGAGTAGAAGTATTTTCAATCAAAATTGAGCACTTTAAAAATGTTTGACTGTAGCTATATTCTTGAGAAAAATATGTTAAATAGTGTGCTCCACAGAAAAATAAAGATTTTAGGAAGTAAAAAAACCATTTTTTTCTTTATTCCACTTATTTTGAAAATAGAATGCTGATTATTTCTAATAAGACTAATCAATGGCCCTCACAACAGAATCTGTTATGCAAAATTGAAACACACCAGTGTATTCAGTAAAGATTTAGTAGTTTGTCAAACACAACATTTTAGGTATATAATTGTCCTTTTCTGTCACTGTCTTATCTAAAACATGCTAATCACATATTTTTAAAAAATAACATAGATTAGTGTATGACTGGTTTTTTCTGAGCTATATTACAATAAGTGATTGCTTTATGTTGGTAGACATTTCTTTCTTCTCGGTACTGAATTTTGTTGTGCTTTGTAGCTTGCTACTGTTTGACTGAGGACATTTTCCTTGTGAGGGCAAATATATTTCAGTGCCTGTTTTGCTGTGTTTAACCTAATATTTAACTTTGTTATTGTGCCTCTATGAATACTAACACTGTAACAAAAATAATTTTAATAGCCCTGTGAAGCAGACCACATAAACCAAGAACACTTATTTTCATCGAAGGCCTGTGCTAATTTTTTATTAAGAGATACATTAAATATTGATACATCCAACCTCTGATTGAACCTTCAGAGTTGTCACATATAGGGGCAGCTGAAGATTTATTATGCAATATAAAATTAGGTGTATACAATAAGTTTCATTATAAATGACCTTTGCAGAATGGAGATTGCCACAGAGAGTAGGTTCTTTTTTCGCATGGCAATAAAGGGATTCAAAGAAGCAAATATGAAAACAAAGAAGTTGGAAATCCTAAAATGAAAAATATTCTCAAAGAAAATCCAAAATTGTTTCCTAATGAGAAAACATATTCTAGAAAGTCTGCCTTCCAGTGATGGAAAATCCAGCTATAGTAGATGATAGAAAAACATATTTTAGCAACACTTTTTTGACATGTTACAGGTAGGAATACTACAAAATGATGAGATAATAACTCTTAGCAACTTAGATATTTATAATATATCAAGAAATGTCTGTAAAGGTTTATTAAAAAGCTCACTACAAAAAGATTTCTCTTGTGTATATAATGTATAAGTTAATGGAACAGTAAGGTAACTTGGTAGAAGTAAATATGTATTAAGTAGTAAGGAGTGATGTATAATGATGGAAAGGTTAACTTATATGCAGCATGTTTAGAACATTACTTATCTTTGTCTTTTCTGTTGATTTCAATACACAGCTGAAAGACCAAAAGATAATTGCTCATCAGCACAGGCAGCCTTCAGCAGACAATCAGAATGTGCTTACAGCTGAAGAAGCTCGCTGGCGTGATGCCTTTTCCACTTTTAAATCAGATTTCACAGAAGTTGAAAGAAGGTGTGTCGAAGCTTTAATACAGCTCAGCCACATAATAGGAATGACAAAAGATCTCATAACAAAACTGTTTGTTTTGTTTCAGATGCAACATGCAAAGTATTTTGAAAAAGATGCTGAGTGTGAAGCCTAAATAAATTTTGATTTTATTTACTTTGGAGCTATGTATTAATTACACTGGAGTATATTTATATCTGGTGGGAAAAAAAATCTCTGAGTAAAATCACAGCTGTTTTTTCATGGTAAATTCACTGTAAAAATTTCATATTACTTTTATGAACTATTGCTTAGAATTATAAAGGAAGAGATTGCATTGTGTAGCTCATGTTTATACTGAGTAAAATTAATTGATTTGGCTGTAGACTTTGTTTACCTTTGAAGCATAGAAAATGTGGCAGTATGTGAGAATCGTGTGTTTCTCTCCTTTTAAAATCAAACTTGTTTTTAAATAGATTGACAAAGTTACCAGACTTTTATTACAATATGTTTAGAATAATTTATTTATACCAGGCTACATAAAATTAAAAATACAATTAAAACTCTCAAACTGAGACTATTTTAAAAAAATAGAGTTGATATAGGTTCCTTTTCTTCTGTAAATGGAATTGGTAATGCCTTTACAGTAAATAATGAACAAGTGATGTATCACTAGAATTGTGGATGGTGCTGTCTACAGTCTTTGACAATTTTGTGCCCAAGACTTCCACCATATCATAACAAGACAGTGGCAGATTTTCTAAATAATGAGTAATATAAAGCCCTACTGCTAGCTGTGGTGCATTTGGTTAAGGCATAGAAGCTTCTCTGGAAGGCTGTAAATTTTTTTTCATTTCATAAAAAATAAAAAAATGCAATTACTTGTTGCATTCTGGAAACTGGATAATTAGAATAAATGTTCTAAGCACTAAAGAAAAAAACGAATAATTTTTAATTAGGTACCAATATTAACAGAAACTAGAAAATTAGGAAAAAATATCATTTTAATAAATAAACCCCACAGAGCCTAGGATTCTAGAATTGATGAATATTTGTCTTCAGTACATGTAGTATGCATAGACAGCACCATCCAAGGTTATGAACCTCTGGGTAACTGCTTCACTGAGGAAGCAGGGAAAAGGAATTCACCTGAGTGCACACCTCTTCAGGGTGATTCTTAACTCAGTTTGGTTTGGTTACAGTGTGTACGTAGTATAACCTAGATCATAATGTCTCCAAATTTTCAATTTCTGTAAAGAATGAAAATTGTGAAAACTGTAAATTCATTAACTTTAGTTTTCAGCTGGTTGCTTCAAAACTTAATTTTTTTTTATAGCTGGTAAAAATATTCTGGGTATGGGTGTGGCAGTCTGTGGTTTTTTTAAACATTTGGAACACTGCTACAGTTTTGAATTATGAGACCTGCAGCTACACATAAGCATCTGGAGCAACAATTTCTGGTCTTACAGATGGGTTCTAGATACACATTAACAGAAATCGAATGGCTTAACTAAATCATGGTAGCAGCTACCACTGTCAATGGCAGCACTTTCAACAGTATGCCCTACTTTACATTTGGAATAGAGCATTTAAGTTATTTTAAATGTGCTGCTGTATTAACAAGAAGGGGTAACACCTCTTAGATACATGAGGAGCATCAATGGTTTTGTTTCTCTGTTTTCTCTCTGTTTTACTCTATGGGCACTCAAATATTTAAGTGACATCAAAACATTCTTTTCCCATTTTAAGATATACAACAGATCAGGTTAGAAGAAGAAATAAGAGATACTAGATGAGTCAACTCTCTGCCTTATAAGTGAGAGTTTAGTGTCATGAATTGCTCTGTCCTTCAATACCCTGCCACATGTCAAGTAGTGTTTTTTCCTCCGGTTTTGTTTTGTTTTGGTTTGGTTTGGTTTGGTTTGGTTTGGTTTTTTGTTGTTTTGTTTTTGTTTTGTTTTTTATTGGTTTGGCTTGGCTTGGTTTGGTTTGGTTTGGTTTGGTTTGGTTTTGTTGTTTTGTTTTGCATGGTCTGAGTAGTGGCAGCCAAGGAGAATGCTAGAAAACAATCCCTCGAAATCCTTTCAATGATGCAAGAATCACAGAATAGGTAAGGTTGGGAAAGGACCATAGTGGGTTATCTGGTCCAGCCTCCCTGCTCAAGCAGGGTCATCCCAGAGCACATGGCACAAGTTTGTGTCTAGATGGTTCCTGAATATCTCCAGTGAGGGAGACTCCACACTCTCTCTGGACAATTTGTTCCAGTGCACGATCACCTGCACAGTAAAGAAGTTCTTCCTTATATTCTGGTAAAACTTCTGTGCCTCAGTTTCTGCCATTGTCTCTTGTCCTGTTGTTTGAATCACTGGGCAGAGTTTGGCTCCATCTTCTTGGCATCCCCACACTAGATCCTTAAAGACATTGATGAAGTCACCTTTCAGTTGTCTCCTTCCAATTGTTTTGTACATTTGATTACTATATGAAATGTACATGTCCTATAGGTAATGGTGCTCGGGCTCTCTGCTCTTGCTAGCAGAGGTTCTCAGCCCTTGCTCCACCTGATAGTTCGTGGGTTTCAATCCCTAAGCTGCCGCGTGGTCAGGGACTTGGCAATGAAGAGACGGATTCTGCTGTGGTTAGGAAGATGTTTATTCCATGTGGATGGAGGGCAGAATGAGGGACTGGACCTCGGTTCACCCCTTATCTAAGTTCGGGTGTAACCTGACCCAGGGGGTCTAGATCCAATGGGAAGTGTAGGGGGAGTGGTCCCTGGATATAGGGTGATACCACTGGGGTGTAGGCTGGGGGGTGTCAGGGGAAGGAGGGATAAATCATTTCAATATTATACATTTTTGATTATAAACTGCAACATATAGGGATCATAAATAAAGGTACATTACTGCATGTACGAATACAGAAGTCTGAATGGTGCACAACTTGCAGGTTTTCTGCATTTCAAAGACTGATTCATGATTTTCTTCTGATGTTGCAGAACTTTGTCTTTTGGCTATGAAATATGAATTTGTTGGTAAAGGAATTAATATCCTGTGATATAGTCACTCAAGTGAGACTTTTCTATTCTTGTTTTGAAATAAGATGCTTTTATTCTGTCCTTAATTTTGTTTTGGTTGCTATTCCTCTTATGTACTTGTATAAATAAATAGGGAAGCAAAGATAGAATGGCTGTAGGGATCTGTACACAAGACAAAAGTTCCCTATATATTTATGGGGAGAAAACGACCCCATCTCTGCAATGGAGCTGAAACCCAAGCTCTAATACAAGTGTAGTCACAGATCTACTTTCAAATACGTTTCTCAGCAGTGTCCCATCTTCCTACCAGGACAAAATGGAATATCCCTGTCCTTCCATGAGTAGAAAAATAAGCAAATAATTTTGAAAGTATTAGGACTGCAAAGCATGTAACCAAATTCACTTACTCCACGATGGATCTGACAGATTGCAAGTCAAGGTCAAGATATGAATATAAATGTTTTTGCTTTTCTGCATCCTCATCAAGATGCAAATAGCAGCTATAATTCCTAGCTTTGATATAGTCTTTCTCCTCTGTAATTTTTTTTTTACCCGTGCTCCTACACCTGTTTAAAACCTTTCATCATAAATGTTATGGCTATTACATATTGCAGGCAAAAAGGATGCATGTAAAGAATGATATCAGAAATGACCATACCTCTTTAGTACTGCATCTGTTCCTGGACTTCTCGATTTACTGGTTTTGGGCTCTTTGCTTTAAAAGGAAGAAGAGAATGATGAATGTCTGGCTCAGTTTCAGTCAGCTAATTTAGTAAATAGGATGAAGAGGATCTTATAATTCTAAAGTCTTCCTTTTTCTTTCAGATTTTTCCTTTCCTTTTGAAGTGTTAAAATTCTTTGCCAAAATTGCCACAAAATTGCCTCAATGGCAGCTATAATCCCTCTACACCATGATTCTGGAAACACACCTTGTGGATTTGCGATTTAGTCTTTTACTTTTCATATCTATCTCAGAATCCTTGAAAAGGGATGAGAAAATAGAATGGAAATTACTTTATTGTGGCATCCTACAGTATTTTTTTACCTTCCTAGGAAGTTATACAGCAGACTACCATTCATTTCTCTTAGATGTGTTGATTTGGGCTGTTATATTTTCAAGAAAAGCGATCATTGTCATTTACAGAGATTTTAATTAGCTCTCCTGAAATGTGCTTCAACAGTTAATAATCTCTTGAAGGAGTCTATTCTGATTGATTTATGTATTTACCTATTTTGCAAAACTCTTGGATTTTGTTGGTTTAGGGTTTTTTGTAAGAAAACATAATTTTGAATACACTGATTAACTTAATAGAGGGGAATGTGCTCCATCAGGTGTCCCCAGACCTAGGCAGCAACAGGACTGAACAGATATTTGCAATAGGCACTGGAGCACATGTACACACACATACACATAGAGAAGTGGCTGGCCACACAGATCAATGAAAGCAGAAAACACTGTGCTCACTCAAACACAAATAACACCAAATGCCTTATCCTGTTTCTCTCTCTGACTCACCAGCATCAAAGGCAATTGGTGGCAAATATATACATATATATATACATACATATATATATTATATACACACACACACAAACACACACACACACACACACATATATATATATATATATATATATAGTGTGTGGACCCCTTCAGTAACAGGATCTTACACATTGCCTGTGCAATCAGGGTATGGGTGGAAATGTGCTCTATTATACAGTCTTACTTGGCTTTTTGTGAAATGTATAAATGATATGTTAATTCCTTGTTCTTGCTAAACAAAAGGATATACAATGTTATATAAAGGAATATGGGTTCCTATAAAATACAATACTTCTTTCAGTGCTGCACTTACAGTGCTGATTAAGTTTCTTGTTGGCTTGTTTGTTTAATTTTAGAAAGAGGATCCGACTGGGTCTAGACTTCAAAACAGCTTTTATATCTGTTAGTCAAGTTAGTGATGGCAACATTCTTGAGTTCTTTTGAAAAGTCCAGTCTGAAATTTGAGATTTTTAGGGGCATATATTTTACATAGATCATGCCAGTGTTTTATTTGTGTGTTGATTTCTGGTGGGACCATTAATAGTCTAAGATTATGCTTGGACTTTTTATTATTTTTTTTTCCAATATCTCTCTTTTCAGAAAACATATGAGTCTCTGAAGAAAGCACAGATTCTAATATTCACAGTAAATATTCAACAATTAAATCTGTACTGTCATACAGAATGGAGATTTGTAGAATGAATTTTGTGATGCATCCTTTCCTACTTCCTGGAAGAATCTGGTTTATTTGTTGTCTAATCACCCCAGCAAAATAGCCCCCATTTTTCTTAGAACCAGTAGTCTATATATTTCTAATATTCCATGCTCATCTTTGCTTTGGTTGTCTCCAAGTATGATTACACTCAATGTGCTTTCTCGCCTAGTAGCTGTTTTCCACATGATTGGATTTCTCAGCTGTGATGATGAAATCAGCTCAATGTTTACCAAAAGTGCTTCTTCACTTACTGTGGCTTCATGGAAAAATTATGTCCCGAGTGTATGTAGTGGAATGGCAAGGTTATTTGGATATCTTTGTTGCATGTGGGCCTTGGATTCAGGAGGAAGAGAAATTGCATTTCAATATTTTATTCATATTTGCATTTCAGACAAAATTTTCTGATTTTATACCCAAAATTATCACATACGATCAATGAGAGCTAACTAAGGTATTCTTTACAAAATCACTGCTGGTGCAGAGTTCTTTAACAAACTGATGATGGGAGTTCTGCTCTGTAGTGTTTTTGGTGATCTTGATAGTTCTACGTTCTTCCCAGCATGAAGAGAAGGCATTAGCTGTGCTTCCATTTGCATGAGCATATGGGATTTTTTGGGAGGGCATTCCTTATTCCACCATCCTGTTGGTGTATGTATTTCCACTGAGATGAGACATTCTGGTTAAGACGAAAGAATAATCTGACAGCTTTGCTGTGGCTGACATAGCATAATGCCCTGTAATTGCAGTTGTAGTTTGATTTCAGTTCTCCTTCTAAGTCTTCCAGGGTTTCTATGATTTTATTTCTGTGGCTGAAATAATGACAGATCATACTAAACAAGGAAGCAAGGCTTTGGGTGTTTATTTCTGCAAGCACTGCAGTGGAAAAACTGAGATCTTTAGTGATAGGACATATTTATGGATATGAGTATACTCTTTCACTTGAAGACTTGAAACTATTAGCAAGTAACATCTTTATCCTTGTTTACCAGGATTAATTTCTTGTAACTTGTTTAGTTATTTAATTTTCTTAAATTGATTCAAGCCCTGTTTCCCCTATCTGTGAGATTTTGGCATTTACCTCAGTTACATACCAGGAACTCACCTTGAACTTAGGTCATGTTTTGGCTACTGTTACTTCATAATAACTGCAAGATAAATGTGTATACATAAGGACACCGACATAAGGTCTTTGCCAAAAGAATCTTCTATTGTGAACAGAGGCTCAAGAGTTAAATGTCTGGAGTCTGAAGATTTAAAATGTACACTATTAATATTAAATATATTTTTAATTTTGTGATTTAACTCTGAAGAATTAAGGTTTTTCCAAAAGTTGCACTGATTAATGCAAAACAACTACCACATTTCCCACCTTTTTGTTTAGTTTCATCATATTTCTTAAGTGATGACAATATGTATGTCAAATATTTCCAGGGTGGAGTAAGCCACTTTTCCTTTACCTAAGGCATTCAAAGAGGACATACGTGCAAAGAGAGTGAGTTAATTTCCTAAGTCATTGATGACAGCGTAACCACTGAGTAGCATAACAAAACAGAGCAACAAGTCAATTATATGTTGTCATCACTAATGTGTGAAAATACCTTCTTAATTCTCCCTCCTCCACCAGGACCATGTTCTTATTTACAGCACAGAAGATTTACTCTATAATTCAATTTGTCACTTCAGGGAATTTGTTGGAAAAAAATAAACAGAGACAGACATTTGACATTGTCCAGAATGCGAAATAGAGCTTTTTTTTGTTTGCCTTTTCTTTTTTTTTTCATTGTACCGGGACAAATGTTCCGTATGTACATATTGAAACTAGAGTGGATAACAATTTGAGTTGATTTAAAGACAAGAAAAGCAAGACTTTTTAGTTCCATTTCAGCTGATTTTCGGTTTCTGTCATCAAGAAATTGGAAACTAGCAGTACCCAGAAATGAATGAAGTTTACGAGGAGCAGACCGTAATTATATTAAATATTTATAGTGTGGTGACTGGATGGCTACCACTGGTTATGCAATACAGAACCTTAAACCTTTGAGTGGCCAGTTCCAGTCTGACCTCAAGCTGTTACGACTGAAGGTCACTGCCACGTGACAGTGACAGTTTATCAGTGGCACGTGTGAAATGTGTAGCTGCTCTCAGTCTAACTTCAGGAGACTAGGCAGTGATCCCTGTGGGCCAGGATTGAGTCATGTCAGCAAGAGAGTACAAGAAACATTGCTTTGAAGCAGCTATGCTTTTACTCCCCTGAATCAGATACATGAGAATCTGCACGCAATAGTTTGCTTTTTTTTTGCTTGTATATGACACAGTGAATCTACACGTGTTACTGCTCTAAAATTTATTAACATCACATACACACTTGGTACTTTTTCTTCCCAGATATGATTTTATTTAGTTTTAAACTCTGTATATTTACATTTTAAGTAATATGTGTAGAGATATGAATGTTGGTGCCTGGATAAACCTATATCCAACAATAGCAAGAACATATCTAGATTAAAAAGGAAATATCTATTAAAAAGGAAAATGCAAAGAGAACATTATGATTATAGTATTTTTTTTTGCTGGTTAAAGTCATAATAAAAGAGTCAAATTTTTAAAATTTTACTGTAGGAAGTATACAAGTACTTTGTGAGTTTTAACCATTTTATGTAAACCATTCCTTATCATCAAAGGGTTATCTTCTGACATTGCACAGGGATAGAACTATACAGTAAATAATGAATTGTGGGATGCAGCCAGGCTTGCAGAAAATAACTATTTGAGGGATGGTGCATGAACAGAAAGCTGTAATTTTGACAGGTGGCAAGGTGTCGTGTCACCAAGCCCTTCTAAAGCCTCATATCTCATACCTATT
>VZSR01001685.1:27244244-27262292 GCA_013398615.1 Brachypodius melanocephalos
AATTGTACTAAAACAAATTGAAAGTGATATCAGAACAGTTTATTGCATATTGATTCAGTATTTGATTATTTTACCATTTCAAGGTTGCTTTTTTTCCCCCTAAGACAAAACAATGCATACATTAAAATTAAATTAAATCATTCTGCAAAACGGATGAATACTAAAGAAACATAGGTTCTCATTTTCTTCAGGGACATTGAATAATGATACTTTCACTCTTCATATTTATGAATTACAGTATAGTATACACAGTGGCAGCATATGGAGGTTGAATCATTTTCTGCACAGCTGTGCCCTGATATTGCTGTCGACAACTATGTATTGTAAAAAAAAAAAAAACAGTAGTATTCCAATTCTTAAGGCTATTCTGAATATCTTTTCTATGTGTTTTTATTGAAAAATGAATATTATGTGATTTTTTTTTCATATGCTATATAGGCTGAATATGCGTGAGGCACCATTTAGCTGAAATGTAGTTATCGTATCTTCTAAATAAAATTACACTGAAGAAGGAAATATTTCATGTGTAAAATCCAGCTAACAGGAACATCCATGCTCCTATCATCCTTCATATTCCACCAGAGGAAATACATGAGACATGGGTGAATATGTGTCTGTTCAATGTTTCACCAACTCAGGTTGGTGAAAATCATAAACATAATGTATGCTCATTCTGGCCTGGCTAATATTTTTCTGAGCCTTTGTGAAGATGCCTGCTGTAAATTTTTCTGTCCCATGAGGCCATGAGCTGAATTAATTTTGTGTTTGGTGCATTCTCACAAGTTATAAGTTGGTAGACACCAGATGGTGCTAGGGAGACAAATGTCAAAAATCTGTACAAACTTAAGTCAAACAGAAGCTAAAAATGTCTGGGGTTGTGCAGTTGGGTATGTGCCTGCTATTGGACAGGCAGATCTTTCTTTTGTCATAACAATTAATATCCTGGCAAGGGTATTTTTCCAGGCTATTTCTCTCTCCTCAATGCAACTCGAATGATTCCATTTTCAATTTCCTATTATTCTTTAGCTAGGTAAGTAAAAATAAGGACAAAAATAATAAATGTATCACTATGGTTCATTATTTTCTTCCCATCATGTCTTCGAATTTTAAGCTCTACCTAGATGAGGTAGGATAAGCAAGTTGCTCTTGTGTAGGCTGTGTGACATGTACAACAGTAAATACATGTAGAAGTTGTAAAAATTTTCTCAAAAGATTTCTATCAATGAATATATTACATTACTTTTATGACAGTGAAGAGTAATGAAAAGATTGATATATCTTTTGAGAAAAAAAAATTAAAGAAGCAAAACCACTGTATATATAGATTTCATAAGACTACTTTAAAATGTCAGATCTGCAGCATTTATACTCTGGAGTTTTGAGCATCTTACATGAGTCAGAAGAAATTTCTCAGTAGCTTGCACCATAGTAGTTGTCCGTTATATCCAGTCCAATAGTAAGGTACCCTTCTGTCAAGAAAAAATATTTAATATCACTTCTTGTAGAGACATAATCTCTCTGAAATAAACATAACCTGAAAATAACAGAAGCTGGTTGGACAAGCTTGGAGATTTTTTTCTAATTGCTGTGCCACATCATCCAAGCTATTGGATTTCCTTTCTTGAGAATGTGAATCTTTCCACACAGTGCCATATGCAGCCATTTGCACTAGAGGACTTTTTTGCCTGTAGTATATGATTACATTTAGAACTGGACTTGGTAGTTCTTGTAGACTCTTTGCAATTTGGGTTTTCTGATACCAGGTACAATTATAGCTTCGTTTTGTAGTAAAATAAATATTTCTGGCTGAATGTCTAAGGGAGCTGTGTAAGGAAAATTGACTCAATAATTTTTATTGAATTTCTTGGTTTTTCCTTTTTGTGTGTGTTTCCTGAAAACTTGTGCATTCAGAGGAGAACATTTTTATGGAAACAAGCTTTCATAAGGTGAAGTCAGCTTTCTTGTATCTCTTAGTTTTCTTGCTTGCTATCTGGGATCTTGTATGACTAGCAGAAAAACAGTTATCAGGAAAATTTATGATGTAGACGTTGGTTTCTAGTACAATCAAAATTATTTTTATTGTATCTATCACCTATTTCCAGAACAGTAGTTTCTATATACGAAGAGAGTCCAGGTATTGGGAGCTGTTTGGGGATCCTCACATCACAGAGTGGATTAAGTAATACTTGCAACAACTTGGTTGCAGACCATGAACTTTCTTTTTTTCTTTAAGACTAGACATCTAAATTTAATTACATTACTTGTGGAATGTCAGTAGATAGCCATACATTCTGGACATTGGGGAGCTGATATCTCAGCATATGGGCTTAATTTAAACAGACACTCAAGTGACTGTGTTTTACATTTACAAACAGCCAGTACCTGAGAACAGTCTCCTGTACAGGGAATTCTTGTATAAGTGACAGGAAGCTCTAGGTACAAGTCATCCTTGTTTTGCTCTATTAAAAAGTCAGCACTTTATAATGGAAACCATATGGTGCTATGGTTGTTTTTGTTATCTTATGCACGGAAAAGACCTGTAAGATGTGCTGACAAATGTGAACTCCTTCTTCTAGTGTATCTGACAACAAGGAGACTATATCTTTTAAAAAAAATCAATCACATAGAATAAGTGAAAGACATTATTATAAGAAAATTCAACTTGGAAGGGACCTCAGAAGGTCTCTGGTCCAATCAGCTGCTCAAAACAGACTCAGTTACGACATCAGTGAGTTGTGCAGGGCTTTGCTCAGCCTAACATAACCACTTCCAGCGCTTGATCTCCTGATCCAGGTTCTTCATTCTAAAGCTGCCTCATTCCAAGTAATATTTGTTGTCTTTCTTGCTCTCACCACCCACTATTGCAAAAAGCCTGATTCCATCTTAAAAACCTCCCTCTGGTTATTGCACCCCAAAACTCTTCTGTTGATTAACATATAAAAGAGGGAAGATCCCAGCATAGAACCCCATTTTACTGAACTCATTGCTGGTCTCCAGTTAGAGGATGACCCACTAACCACTACTCTATAACCCAAAAATTCAGCCAGCTTTATACTTTTATCTTGCTGTATGTCTATCCTCACCACAATGTCTTGACTCAGATATTGTGGGAGGCAGCGTTGAAAGCTTTGCTAAAGTTGATGCAAGTTACATCTTTGTTATTATACAAGGATTGCTTAAGGGAATTGCAAAAATTCTTTGCTGCACATTTAATCACAACTATGAGAAGAGTAACTACTTTTAGACAAATATGTAGCTTTGACAGTTTACAGTTTGTTATTTAAAATGGACACTGAAGACTAATGTTGTATGTGGAAGATGACTGAAGGAGACAAGCATTCAGAACAAATAACTGAAGAGAAAAGGCCGTGGTATGTAGATAATATAAATAATTTAAATACTTTTCAAATTTTTCGAATTCATGCTGATGGGAGTCATCTCTAAATTCTCTTCTAAATTTAAGAGACTATCTGTAATTATCAACACATGAAGAATGTGTTTCTGCTTCTATGAAGAGACAAAATATTTAATGGAAATTAGACTGCTTTTTCCTGGGTTTTAAGTAGACATTTTTGTCAACTGAATAGCTAGAACTTCAGAACATTTCAGTTCAGTTTACTGCCTAGGTGTTCAATGAATATGAAGCTTAGACATCTAATACACATCAGTAATAATGTAAGAAGAATAAACTAAAATGCATATTGAAACGAGTGCTAAAAACATTTCATTAGGATCAAACTAAATAATTTAGGAATAATTTAGTTATGGAGGATGTAAAATATTTTTATACTGATGATCTTGTCAAGGTACTGAAATCCTTAATGTGTGCATTGCTAAACAAATAATCCACACTTTATTATCTCTTCCTTATTTTTCCTGTTGTTATTTACTTCCTCATTTAGTTTAACAACTTTTGAGTTTTCCGTTGGATTAAAGACTGTAATGTACAACACACCAATATGAGGGTGGATGATGTTTGTGGAGATGTTTCAGCATTGATGAAATGCTAAATGTTGTTGATTTGTTGTATTTTAAAATGTTTTGGGAATTTTGCTTACCAAAAAGATTTTATTAGAAGCAAATAATTTTCGATGTTAATCACACAATAATTAAAGATCCATATAACTGCTGGATATGACTTGTAATCTTATGATTCCAGTAAAAAATGGAGGTTCCCAAAGCCACATTAGAAAGATGAAGGATTGCATGAATCAAAGATTCATAAACCTAGTTATGGAGTGTCATCAGAAAATTAAGGACAGAATAAAAGATTATCTGTGATGGTTCAGAAGAAAAAGCAATGAAAGGAAGGGCAAACAGGACTATATCAAATTCATCATTTGTAGTTATATGATGTGGGCTTATCTCTGCATCTGCTTACCGTAGAGTATGCACGACAATTCTGCCTACCAAAATTAAAGAACAAAGGCTCATAATAATGGTGTGAAAGTACTTCAGTTTGGGTATATGTTCACCAAAGGGTTATTCTCAGTTATGTGAATTGTTTGGTTTTTTTGGTTTGGTTTGGCTTCTTTTGTTTTTTTCGTTTTTGTTTAAACACTGTAGTACTCTTGAGTTAGTTGGAATCTAATGCTAATTACTTTAGTGATACAAATATTAGATCATGGCATGGAAAAGATAATAAAAATGTGTAATATAGAATATATGTAGGAGGTTTTTTCCTGGCATTTTTAAAATTGCATGATTATGAGTAAATAATTGTTATTTTGCACAAAACTGGATGTAGATTTTAAAATTTCTTCTGGGTTTTTGTATACAATATTCATATATTTATAAAGCCATAGTATTTTAAATATAAGAAATCTTCCTTTATATACACTCGCTTATTTTCTGAATCACAACAGTACCTGAAAAACTGCAAATGTCCTAAAATAATTTTAATAGTTTTCCAAAGTTTATTTACTATTTTAGATCCGTATCGTAAAGATGAGAGATGCTCTTTAAGAAAGCTTTCCTCATGGTTATACTAAACTACTACTACTAAACTATCATTTGACTAATTTGGCTTCATTTGACTACTTCTGGTACCTTATATTAAATTGAAAAAAAAAAAACAAAACAACATAAATCCATGAAATTCCTGAATAACACATCATGAAGTTCTGACACAAGTGAGTTAATTGATTAACATTTATTATAAATATTTCATATTTCTGCTTATGCTATGTTTACAGAGATTTGATCTGTAATCTTACCTTGTGTTTTTATGTTATGGTTTGTCCCTTTTATATGATTTTCTTATTGTGTTAAATGTCACATTTCTTTATTGAGCTGTACTGTCCTTGTAAAAGAAAAGTTTAAAGCTGCATCTTTAAGGTGAATGCTGAATCATTCTTGTGGAGAGAAATTATGGTATATTTTATAGCAATAATTTTTTTAATTATTTCTAAAGGGCTATACAAAGATAACCTAATTTGCCTTGCAAAAGTAAGAGATGAATAAAACTTGATGATGATTGTAAATTAGGAGGTGAACTAAGAAAGTTTAAAATACAAATTTGACAGAGGAGAACTGAAGTCATGAAAATATGTAATGCTATTAACAAGAAAAGTATGTAATGTAAAATGTATTTTGCTTAAAAGATGTTCTGCAACTCTGGTTTGTTGACTATGCACATATTAATTTATCCAAACCTCATTCCTGTTTTAGTGCAGTCACACTTTCCAGCACAAACTTGCCCTCTAAGTTTCACTGGTTTTCTTTATTCCTTAATTCCAGTCAGGAGAATTTCTTATTTATCTGAGCATGTGACAGTTGTTAATCACAGGGGGTGTTTATCAGCATGTGTGAGTTTCCTAGATTCTTCAACTCTTTTTACCAAGGACTCTATCTTTTCTGAGTTGTATACGTTCACTGACAAATCTCTTCACTGCCCTTGAGTTTCACAGAACTTGTACATTAAAGTCTTAACATTTGCATCTGTTTTCAAAAGCCTTTAAAACACCACAGTCTACTGACAGAAGTTGTCATTTGTTTCAGTGGCATTTGGGCCTAACTGGGCAAAGAGATGGAAAATCTATAATTAACATTATACCTGAGTGCGAGCGGCATAGTTTTGTAATAATGTCTACTTTATCTTTTTCCCTTTTCAAGAGAGAGAAAGGGATGAAATATCATCTCTATTACCCAAAGACAGGATTAATCAATTAGTCATACACAAATATCTGTGAACAGATGGGATGCATCTGAGACTGTTGATGGAGCTGGCTGATATCATTGCAAGGCTGTTGTCTAACCTCTTCAAAAGGTCATGAATTTTAGAGGAGGTTCCCAATGACAGGAAAAAAAAAGTCAGAATTATGAAAAATGGGAAGAGGAAGATCCAGGGGACTATGAGCTGGTCTGCCTCACCTCAGTGAGTGGGTAGGTGATAGAATAAATCCTCTTAGAAATCATTTTCAGAGACATGAAGGACAAAAAGGTATTTGGGAGCAACCAACACAGATTTAGCATGCACAAACCATGCCAGACCAACTTTCTATGATGAGATGAGAGGAGATGAGATGAATAGTGGTATAGTGGACAAAGGGAGGGTCAGTGGGTGATGTATGCCTTGATTTTAACAAGGCCTTTTACACATTATTAAAGTGTGTAATAATAATGTTAATAATAATGTTAAATGTATAATATTAAAGTGTGTAAGTAAAGTCTCATTATCATGAAACTGGTGACATACATGCTGGATAAATGGATGATGACGTAGGAGGAAAGTGGATTGAACTGCTAAGCCAAAAGATCTGTGATAAGGGGTGCAAAGTTTCTCTGGTGGCCAAGTAGCAAGTGCCATCCTTCAGGGATTGGTACTGGGACTGTTCAACATCTGTCTGCATCAATGGCCTGCATGGTGGGACACAATACATTCTCAGCAAATTTGTTCATGGTACCAGTTTGGGAGAAGTGGTTGATACACTGGAGGAGTGCTGTACAGAAGGGCCTGGTAAACCTGGAGAAATGCATTGGCAGGAACCTCATGAAGTTCAACAGAAGCAAGTGCAAAGTCCTATGCCAGGGGAGGAGTAAACTCAAGCAACAGTAGAGGCTGGTGGCAACCAGCTGGCTGAAGATAAGAGCTTTGAAAATCTTGTGAGCATCAAGTTGAACGTGATTCAGCAACAAGCTCAACTGCATTCTGAGCTCTATTACTAAGAATAATGTCAGCAGTTTCAGGGGCATCATCCTTCCACCCTTGTTTGGCACTTCTGTGAGTGCATTTGAAGTGCTATTTCTGGCTTGGCTACCTGTTTCCAGAAACATTAGCACACTCAAGTGAGTAGAGTAGGGGGTGAGCAAGATGGCCAAGGACCTGGAAGACATGATGGATGAGGACAGGCTGAGGAAATGAGGTTAGTTTTGCTTTGACAAGAAAAATGTCAAGAGAGTCCTTGTTTCTGTCTGCAGCTACCTGAATGGATGCAGCCAGACTCTTGCTAGAAGTGTGTGGCTATGGGATGTGAGGCAACGGACACAAGCAGGAACATGGGAAGCAACCACTAGATATAGGGAAAAACTGGTTCTACCATTAAGTTTTTCAAGTCCTGAAACTGGTTGCCCTTAGAGTTAGTGACATATCCATCCTCAGAGGTGTCTGAGACTTGAATGGACACACTACCTGCTGTAGTTAGAACTTCTTTAAGAACAGGGTCATATGTCCCAACCTAAAGTATTCCATGATTCCATTAAATTGTGAACTTGGCTCTGGTTACTAACACCTTTTATTATAGGAATTCTTTAAATAAAAATCTTTAAAAATATGGGTAATTTAGTCTAGAAACTGGAGCTGTCAAGGTAATCAAGATACCATACACCAAAGGATGCACCAACTTGCCAGCTTTGTAGAGCTATGAAAACTGAACAGACTGTAACAACAAAAGATGTTTGCACTAGTGGATTGTGGGAAACTATGATTTATACCAACCACATTCAAACTGAGGTGAATATTTCTTCCAAAATAGGCATGTTCAATAGTTAAATTTCTTTGCCCCTGTATACCATCCACTTCTTTGCCTTTGAAAGCACTTCAGCCTCTGGCTTTAGCTGGAGTCACTATGCTCCTCAGTAATTTATCCAGAGCTCTACATGCCAGTTCAAAGGCACGCACCAGTCAATATTTTGAAAGTGTTATCATAATTCTGTATGCATCCTCATTCTATCTTATCCGTCTACACATTCTCTCAGCCACAGAAAACAGTGGGGATACTATTTATAGACAGCAAGGTATTACCAGTTAAAGAGTACTGAAAGGAGAAACACATCTTTCCATTTCCTTGACCTATACCATGCCATATTTTGTTGTCTGTAGAAAAGGAGACGAGGCTGGATAGTTCTGCACATCCTGACTCCAAACACCACATTTACCATGCACACCTCATATGGTGAATTATAATTTAACCATACCAGTTACCATATACCAGGCATCCACTGTCAGCTCGTCCTCTGTGTCCCTTTGCTGCTTCCCCATAAAGCTTCTGTTCTAGTAGAAGATGGAGCAACAGCAATTATTTATTCTTCTCTCCTAACAAGGAAAACCTGTTCACCCAGCTGCTCACTGTACTCCAGTGAGATCAGGCCCTTGCAACATTACTCTCCAAGAATAAAATTTACCCTTCTATAGATCTGAAATACTGGCTACATATCTATAAACTCAGTTATTCCTTCCATCAACATGATATAAGTGTCACACTTCACAGATTGTAAGTAAAAGAGACAAGCCATGGACACTGCCCAACCAGAACCAACTCCTTCACCAGGTTGAATGATGTAGACTTTCAGCATAATCTAAAGTTATAGTTACCTCTACTTTTAGGAGGCAGTTGGACAAGGCTTTTCAGAAGTCTCTTCTTTTTCTATAAACTGTTCGTTCTTTACTTGTATTGAACTACCCCTCACTGCAATGAGTGGTTTGTTGCTCTGCCTCCTGGATCTGCCAATGTGAATGGATCCTTTTGCTTTAGCTTTAAAGACTCCTTGGGAACTTACTCTCCAACATGCTTTTCCTCCAAGAATTCCTCATACTTCTATACAAAGAGGAGTTCCTCCTATTCATTAGCTGCAGACTATGCCTCAGGCTCAGCTGTGTGTTTTGAAGTGTAGAGTATGCCATAAAGACTGTCCTGGCAATCTGTAAGGCATACTGGCTGTGCAGGCAACATCACCAGATTTTTAAGATGTCAAAACCAAATTTTATTGCAAAGTGAATCTAGAAGTCAGTGCAGCTCGAAGGCTGCTCTAAAGAAGCAGCCAAAACATATGAGAGGCCAATAGAAATTGTCTCTTACAAAGAGTAGAGGAAAGATAAGAAAGACAATGGTTGGAATTTATAGTATCTTGAGACATTTGAAATTTGATTGGTCATGGTACATTTAGGGTTTCTTCTTGAAACACAGCTTGAGAAGACAGTAATGTGTGTGGAAAGGGGTGTAGACTGCCTGAGTTTCCATAACCTTTCTCTGCAACATTCCTTTGGTCATGTGATAGCTACTCCAGACTGAGACTACATAGCATTACAGACATTGAAATTGCATGGTCTAAAACTGCAGAGAATATCTGAGCATAAAATATGAGTACTTCCTCCTCCTTTGCCATTGCCTCACTGCATTACCTTAAAAAATCTGTTTATTTCTCATCTGGAAAATGGGCAATAATAAAACTGATGTACCTTAGATGGCAACTGTTAAGATAAAGTAGCTAATGCTGTGGAGCTCATTTTTTTTCAGAGGTTTCCTATGTTCCAAAATAGAGGCACACAGAAACAAAGGAAGAAATTGCATGTTTAAGCCAGACAGTTTCCTTGGTCAGAGAAGCAGAGAGGATAGACATAGATTTTCTGAGATTTCAGTTTCCTTTTTTTTTGCCAGTTACATCTACATTTGGAAGACTAATGCTCTAATAATACTTGCTACTCATTTGGAAATTCAGATGAGACATTTGGGTTTCCTAAGTAGTTTTGCATTAGACTTAAGCTATCTCATAAATAAATGATGACTTAAAAAAATCTGTCTACATTTCATCTTATTATAGAAAGAAGGTCTATTACAGAAAGAAAAACCCCAGGGTGCTACTGTGTTGGTCCTTCAATATGTATGTGATATTATCCTGTGCTTTAACCACACCAGTCATTAACAAATCAATCGATTGTACTGTGCTTTAGCCTGAGAAACCCTACATTGTATATATTTTAGTAATTTTCAAGTTTGAATGTCTGTGTATATAAGTATTTGATTATATATACAGATATATGTGTATACCTTGTATGTATATATGTGCATGTACAATATAGCTATAAATACATATGTATACATTTTTTGTTTTCTAAATGATTACATTTCTAAAATGAAATGTGTTTTCTGAACAACTTTATATGAGCCTGTCTGGCATCCTGTATTCTTCATCAGTGGCAGAGCATTCTGTGCTGACTTTGCACCTCCATCAGCCAGATTGCATCTACCTTCACTCTGACTGAGTTATCAGTGTGGGCATATTGATAGTCTTAATTTCCTACCTGTAAAACGAAAGGCTACTTGAGCAGATAGACACATCAAAGACTATGAGGCATGTACTGAAGCACATAATAAGACTAGGTATTTATGTAACTAAACCCAAGGGAATCACAAAGCTATGATGATTTTATCCTGTTTTCTAAAAATTTCCAACACTTATTAAACATCTTGGAGAGTCTGATTCAGCAAAGCAATTAAGCATGGACTTAACTTGAAGTCAATATACTTAACCATTTGCCTACAAATAATTATGTGCTTAAATGATTTGCTGAATTTTTAATTTAATATAAATGCATATGAAGTGTGGGTTTTTGGCTTTTACTTTTCAAAACACAGCTTAAAAAAGAGATTGTTTGACTTCTTCATTTCTAATTGATTTCTTCACATAAAGATTTTGCAACTGAAATCTAACAACCTAATGCAAAAACCAATTTTTCTTCTCCTTTAAAAATCAGATGATTTCTATGAAATATTTTTCACATCCTTTCCTGAAACATTGTCTTACATCTCATATATAGTTTACTTATATTTGTATTTTCTTAAGTCAAAAATCTTCTTGTAGTAATGTTTTTCTTTCCCAGATAACTCTTCTTATATTATTCCCTTGTAAACTCTCTCTTAATTGGTCTGAAAAAAATAATTCTAGTAGATGCAATATGTTAATTTCAGTGTTTTCTTGTTATTAATTTAAGAGTTCGTTCATTCACTCATTATTCAGAAGAAAAACCCCCAATATGGTTCCTAAAAAAGTTTGTTGTAAGATTAAATGGATGGTAAAGTTATGAAAATTGCAATGTTTGCATTTTTTCCAGTTGTACAAAAGTAAACATGTAGAAAAACAGACAATGGGAAAAAAAATTCCCATTGGAATAGGATGGCTTTTCAAACTCACTGAATCAAGGAGTAGTGCAGTGGGAAATCTATGGAGGTTACATTACTAAAATCAACCAATATTTCGAAAAGTTAAGTTTTTGTAGGCTAGTGCATTCCTCAAATGTGTGTGGTTTTTAATCACACAGAATCATCTTGAAGCACTGATAAATTTACCTCTTGCTTTACAACTTTTTCCAGGTCCTGCTTTATGATTTTCCTTTTTTTTTTTTTTTTCTTCTCACTATTTACTGCAATCAAGTGCTTTTCCTGTAATTGCTCCCATAATTTTTCCCGGAGTTGAGTCTGCAAGATGTTGCAGTAATCATTTAATCAGTAACAACACATTTTTTTTATTTCTACTACATGATTAAATTAGTATAGTTTACATGTGTTACATTTAGAGAAATCACTGACTCATCAAACCAAAATAAATATTGTAGTCTAATTAAATCTCTTCTGATTTTATAGAAAATAAAAATTCTCAAAATAAGGTCAGGATTTTCCATGTTAATTATAAATAAACGACTGTTTCTAACAATTAAATTATAGTTAAACTTAACTCACAGGGAAAAAAATGAAGTTAGACAAAATATCACTAACACTATTTACAGTGATAACTTAATTTGCCTGGTTCTGGAACAATTAAGTTTGCTCTCATTGTCTTATTACATGGCTCTTATCTCTTAGGAAAAGCTTACCAAGACTTAAAAATAGCCCAAGATCTTTTTCAAACGTCAACATGAGATGTTAAAAAAATTGTGTAAACAATAAATCATGAATGAAAAATTTCTGAAAAATGAAAATGTATTCACTTCATTTGCAAATACATTTTTATTATTTGTTACATTTCTTCTATACATATTTGTTCACCATTTGGTGATTTTTTGCCTCTTGCTATCATTGATTCAGTTTCTTTCAATAGTATTAAAAAAAACCCAAAGGAACAGTCTTGAAGATAATGTTCCATACAGTTAATTTTTAATCACAGGAAAGATTTTAAATTAGGAAGTTGTCAACTATAGGCTACTTGAACTTCCCTGAAAAGTTTCCCTCTGACTGAAAAAAAATCAAATTTCCCATACTTGGGATGACTGGGGGTTTTTACTACAACTTGTGAAACAGAACCTGTTTGAACCATTTTCAGACAAAACAGAGATTCAAACAGATAGATCAAAAAACCGGTGTGATTTCTGGTACATGTTGGAGTTCTATCCAGTAAGGACTCCATGCTGACAGAGTTCTAAGGAATAGTTAAATGTATTGTGTCTTCCTGCCTTGGCAAACACAAGTTGAATAAGAAAGTGGAGCTATTTCCTAAGGAAAAGATCAGCCATGATTTCTTGGACATAATGAAATAGCCTTTTCAGTTAGGACAACTATAACTGTTCTAAAGAATAGTCTTTACTTCCATCTTTTAAATATTTTTACTATATAAACCATATATACCTATGACAATGATTATATAGTCACGTATCAGTTTATCCTATGTGTTGACTTGATCTTGGCAAGCAGCCAGGTGCCCATCCAGCAGCTCTGCCACTCCCTATCCTCAACAGGACAGGGTGAGAAAACAAAATGAACAAAAATATAATGGGGAAAGATAAAGGCAGGGAAATCAGTTATCAATATCACAGGCGAAACAGATTTGACATGAAGAAAATTAATTTAATTTGTTGCTAATTAAAGCAGATTTGGACAGTGAGTAACAAAAGAAAAAGAGTGCTTCACCCCAGCACCTCTTCCTTCTCATCATCTATGCCTGTCCACGTACCCAGAGAATCACAGGGTGTGGGGAAGGAAGTATTATAACCTGTCCATGGCAGTTCCTCTCTGCTTTTCCTTCTTCCTGCTTTTCCCCCTCTCCACCAGGCTGCAGCCCTGCATGAACCACTCCAGTGTGAGTCGTCTCCACCAGGCTGCAGTCCTTCAGGAAAAAATCTGCTCTACTGCAGGTTGTCCACAGGCTGCAGTGTGGATATCCACTCTAGTGTGGTCCTCTCCACAAACAGCAGGGTTCTCCACTGTGGTCTTGCTAATGAAGGTAAATCTCTTTTGCTCTCATCCTTCTCTGATCATGCTGTTTTTTCTCACAGTGTCAGGGGTGTGTGTGTGTTTGTTTGTTTGTTTGTTTGTTTTTCCTCTTCTTTTGCTTGTCCAGTATATTTCCCTTTCTAAAATATATTTTCTCAGAGGCACCACCAGCCTTTCTGATGGGCTCAACTGTGCCCTGGAGTGGATTCACTGGGACTGTCTGGAACCAGCTGTATCCCACATGGGACAGCCCTGGCCTCCCCTCACAGAAGCCTCCCTGCCAAGACTCTGCCATGGAAACCCAATACACCTCAAAGGTTCTAGAAATTGAATTGTCACAACTCTTCAAAAATTTTCACATTAATTTTGATCCAACTGAAAATTCTATGCATCACTTTTACCACCTTATATGAAAAAAACTTTCAAGACACAAAATTTGTAAGACTTAT
Organism: Brachypodius melanocephalos; assembly: GCA_013398615.1. NCBI lineage: Eukaryota > Metazoa > Chordata > Aves > Passeriformes > Pycnonotidae > Brachypodius > Brachypodius melanocephalos. The sequence goes on from VZSR01001685.1 coordinate 27,258,115, forward strand.
TTGTCTTGATCACAATGAAGAGTTGCTGTTTAGTCTTTGTAGTTCTAACATTGTCTGTGATTACTGTCATCAAGACATAGTTCTCACCTTGTTTGAATAATTCCATCTGAATTATTTAAATTGCCCTTTAAAACAACCCCTCATAGCCAGATTTTTTTTTTTAATAGGACCATAATTTGTCAATAAATCTAAATGTCAGAAGTTCTGAGCAATCAGTACATTGTCTAAGCGGAGTGATAAGTACCAAACTCCAGGTGACCAAGTGGTTTGTTCAGTCCTTGTTTTTTTCAGCCTGGAGGAGAGGGGAGACCTCACTGTGGTCTTCACCATCCTCACAAGGAGGAGAGGAACCAGTACTGATCTCCACTCTCATGACCAGTGAAAGGATTCAGAGAAATGGCATGAAGCTGAGCCAGGGGAGGTTTAGGCTGGATTTCAGAAGGTCTTTCATGCAGATGTTGGGTGTGGAACAGGCTCCCCAGGGAACTGCTCACAGCACCAAACCCGACAGAGCTCATGAAGTGTTTGGACAATGCTGTCAGACACATGGTGTCACTTTTGGGTTGTCTTGTGTAGGGGCAGGAGTTAGACTTGATAAACCCGATAGATCTCTTCCAACTCAGCATATTCTGTGATCCCGTGAATCTTTAACCATTTTGCCTCAGGAAAAGTATTTATGAAGAAGATAGATAACATACCCAATATTCATAACTTTTATGTTAAGCATTACCTTATGATATATATATGTATAATGTCAATTTATGACACGCACTGTAGTGAGTAGAAGAGCAAACAAACAATGTATATTTCAATTCTTATTTATTTGATAATAAATAATGTTAGATAAAGATGATGTAATATTCACTTTCTGGGACTAATTTCTAATTATACTCATGCTCATAATAATGGACCTGCATCTGTAATGGCTGAGACTTTGTTCTATCTGCTGCACCAACACAATGTGTACTTCTGTTTGCCCATTGAAAAGCTTGGCAGACTTGTCAAGCACTGAAACCCATAACCTGACAATATTAAATTTATTTCCACTATCTTAGTTCACCCTGTGTGTAATTTTACATGGCAAGAGATTTCCCATAATATTATATGACATAATACGAGATATCATGCCAGCAAACATTCACCAGTATTTCTGTGTCTCTGTATGGTAAATACTTACACCCATGGTGAATCAAGTCCACTGTCTGTGTTAATAATTGCAAAATTGCCAGTGTGTCCATCAATTAATAATTGGTGTTATATAATGGGTTCCATTTAAAAGGGTTTAAACTCCAGCAAAAAGTTGTGTTTAAGTGAGTAAGAAAAATATCTTGCATAGGTTGAAATCCTGTCTGAATTTTCAATCTTCTTTTGCTGGTGAGACATGTCTGAAATGCTGAGCACAATCTTGATTTATGTTTATAGCAGATTTGAAATTCAGAACAAATTTATGGAAAAACTTCTCAGATCTGTAAGGAACTGGAGATCCTTTGTTTAGAGAAGAGGAGAGGAGATGTGTATTGAAGTCTGTAGTGGGAGGAAAGAATGATTTGAAAAGGAAATAAAGTTATAGTCATTTTAGCTAAGGGTGTAAAAAATCTAATAGATATCAACTACACACAAATAAGTTTATACTAACACAAATGTGTTCCAGGCACAGCAAAGAAATATGTTTATCAATTCTTCTGCCTGCAACATTCCAAAGGCTTTCTCTTTCTCTCATTAATCTCTCGAAGCTGCTCTTCAAATTTTTGTCTACATAGCTTTTATAATTTCTGATTGTTTTTTTTTTTCTCTTTCCTCATGGTTTGCCTCATATTTGTGTTGTATTTTTTAATGGAATGGCTGTACACTGCTTAGCATTGCCTAAGATTTGGGTGAAAATTTTATACACAAGCAGTGATATTCTGTAGAAAGTTGGCTTTCTGGGCTGCAAATGCACATCGCTGTAAATACACTCTGTTTTAAATCACCTACAAAAAAAATTCTATAAGTCTTCTACTTCCACCTGCTTCCCTTCCATTATTTCAGCCAACAAGTTCTCAAGGATAATTGAACAATATACTTAGTAATCCTGTAGTTCAGCTTTGAAAATATGAGTCAAGTTATTCTGCTGAAGATCTTATAGACATGTGCCTCAGAAGATAGGCATGTGGCTTACTTTGTATGAGAGCAAAGGTGTTAAATCATGCTTTGAAATTCAATTGCTATTAACTAAAATGCAGGATTTTTTTTGTTCTAAATTATTTTAATAATTATGTTTTAAGCTGTTTGATACATTACTTCATCACTTTTGACTTTTCTAGAAGAGTTGTTCATCATGTGCAATTGTCCTACATTTCAGAACAAAACTGACTATCAAATTAGAAAATGAAAGCAACTTCTCCAGTATCTCATATGTGCTTGAGATCACTTCCAATCTTCAGTCTGCCTGGATGTAATTTTGGCTGTTACAAAAATGTGCCTTTTTCAAATGCACCCACACTACTAAATCAGCCATGCTAATCATACTGCTGTGTTTACAGCTCTACTATTTTAAAGCCAATTCTGAACTTATGAACAGTTACTTTTTAGCTACATTTATAGTGCTGACTAGTACTGAGACAAGAAGAGATATCCACAGAATCTCTTGAAAAATAATGACAGCATCTACTGATTCCTTATTTGAAAAAACCTAAATTCGCTTTTTTGTTAATATCTATTTATATAGATATTAAAATATTTAATTAGTAGATTTATTATTATGTAATCATAAAAATCTTACTTTTAACATATTATAAAATGTATGACATGAGCTATTTTTCAAAATTTTTTTTATGAGTTATCATTAGTAACGCTATTTTTTTGTTGTTTTTACTGGTTCTGCTGGTTTATACACATTTTTGCTTTGGATCTGTATGAGGCTAACTAACACAGACTTAGCCTACTTATAACATGTCCTTTTTAAAATTCTGGAAAACTCTTTTCCTTTTTCATTTTTTCCTAGTCTTCTGGAAGCTTCCTCAGAATTTTGAAATTGATTTGTGATAATGATTAATTGATAATTGGGACTAATTATTTAGAAGAATCCTCAAAAAAATCTCAAAAATTTCCTTAAATAAAAGCTGGACAATCCTTATAATTACTAAAATTTAAATTCAACAACTGTCATCTAACATAGTTGCAACAGATGGAACAGAAAGAATTTTCTTGGCACGCTAAATTAGAGTTACATAATTTTGCTCCAACAATAGTAACACTTAGAAAGTTTAGGTCTCTTATATCCAGGGTGTTCTCTCTCTTTATTATTTTTTATTAAAATATTTCCTATGTGTCACTGTTAACATTTGTTTCATTCTGGTATACTAGAATATTTTGTAGTATTGTCAGAACGAGGGAGGTAAGCATTGAATTTTTTTTTTTCCTTTTGATGTGTTTTGGTTGCACATATAAAAGTATTGCCAGCAGGGAGGCCCCAGGGATTGTCCAATATTGGATTGGCTGATTCCAGCCAGCGCCTAGAGACCCACCACTGCACATCACGAAGCCCATCAGCCAAGCTGGTAGAGCTTCTGCTAAAAGATATTTGGGAAAGGGCAGAACCATTGCGCTTCTGGAGAGGTGAGATGGAGGGACTGGGGAAATGAAAAATTGTAGAAGGGATACCAAGGTCAGTGTCCTGGGGTGACTTTATGATGCTTGTATCTCCAGCTGTCTGTTCTGTTTATGGATATTAAGTTCTACACGTTTAAGACTGGTTCTGAGAGTGAAGAGGGGGGAAGAAGAAGTGTGCAGTTTATTTTCAGAAACTGCACTCACTCCTCCACATTCTGCTCCTGGACTGTGCTGTCTACAGACAGACAGTGAGAGAGAGCTCTCCTTTGCTTTTTGGTTAGTTTTTAGCTAGCTGAAGCAGAGAAGTTCCCTGGATTTTTATTTTCCTTTTTCTTGGAACTGTTTAAACCTGTCCTGGACTGAAAAACCCAGAAAAACACCCAGAGCTCACTCCTGCAGCCCACCAGGGCCCGGGATAGCATTTTCCAGCACCAGAGGGACTGATGAGAGACTGGGTGAGCTGAGCTACACTCATGGCAAGGACATTCTCAATTTTGCCATCTCTCTTCAGACCATGAGAGATTTTATTGTTTCATATTATTCATTTTTTTATGCTTGTGAACACTTTGCTTGTTGAATAAACAGTT
>VZSR01001685.1:27267326-27279998 GCA_013398615.1 Brachypodius melanocephalos
TTTCCAGAGGACCAGAGCTACCAGATCTTTTTTTTTCTACGGCATCACTACTTCAGGGAGACCACTTCATCCGGACTGTTTCCATCACTCTGCTCGGGTTGTATTCTGACCCCATCAGTTGTCTTTTGGTATTATTGCATTTATTTCATTTTATTTTACTCTCTTTTCCTTTCTTCTTATTAAATTGTATTTCTGACTTAGAGGCTCTCACATATTTTGCTTCCAAACCACAACAAAGACCCTTATTCTTCTATGGTTATGCTTTGACAATAAGTAGTACTGGTAACATTTTATCCTGTCTGTTTGATTAAATACTTATAATTGTGTAAATGTGCAAACACTACATGCTTTTTCATTATATTAAATGTTTAAACATTTGATAGTAACAAATTCACATTTTATTCTAGTTCTAAAAATTCTTACTAAATTTCCATAGGAAAAATAATCTATCATGAATTTTTATTCAGTTAAAATTCATTTATGGCATTCTGCAGTTTGATCTATACTCTGTACTGTCCATGATAAGGCAGTATACTTTAATCTAACTTATTAGATAATTTCAACTTGTTTTACTGAACTGGCTTTTTGAAAATTTTCTTGCAGTGATGGTCTACTTAAGCATAGAGGTTGAAATGGAGGACATAGATTTACGTTGATCTGGGAAGATATTAGTTGCATCCAAAGTTGTGTATTTTATCACCTATTGCAAAATGTTCTTGGATCTACATATTTTCCTTCTTCTTACATTGTTATACTAATAATACTAGTAATGAACTAAACAGGTAATGTTAGAATTCATGGGATAAGCTAATAATTTAATATTCCATTGAAATTTACTGGAAACATTAGATAGTTGTCTTTAAATGGTTTTGTAAGCATTTATGAAGGATTCAGAACAGGCTGATACTGGAGGAAATGTTCTGAGCCAGATGACCTGGGTACATATCCAACTCTTTTGATCTTGGTGTAGACACAAATGAATGATTGTAAGAAAAGAGAATTTTTTCTGTCTGGCTTCTACTAGGAAGGTGTAAACATCGCAAGTTAAGCTACAATGATAAAGAATGTTTCTAATTGGCACCCTTGCTGATCATTTCAAAGAGATAAATGATCAAAGAAACTGGGCTACCCTCCTGTACCTAGAGATGACTCTTCCAGCTCAGGATTAATGTAGTTTCATGATGATTGTTTTCCAACACCCATCTACAGAACTGGAAAATGGTGCTTACTGTTACTTTTCATCTTATAATATATTAAGGAAATGAATATATAATGACCAACATTAAGGTAGGGAAACTAAAAATTCTACCATCATTATTAGTGGAGTGGAGCAATAATTAATTTTATGGCTAGTATGTTAAGTATGGAAAGTCTGCAAATGAGGTAATAAGGATGTGTTACATGAAGAATCCTTATAAGACATCCATAAAGCTCTAGGGTGATTTTGAAGATATTTTGAAAACTAAATTTAACAACAGTGAAATTTGCAAGATACTGCAATGAGAAAAAATACATAAATCTTAACTAGTAAAATAAGGTATATTATCTGCATTAGAAGATAAAATGCCAGCAGGTGTAATTCACAAGCTCATGTGTGCTTTTGTCTGTTTAAGGATAAACCAAGATTAAGGGTAGTATTGCAGAAGAAACTTCTCTTGAAAATAGATTAATTTGATAGATATACTTAATTTGCTTCTACTAGTTAAAAAGATTGTGAGTGAACATGAGGCAGACAATTTGGACATTTCCTTGCTATCCTTACATTATATTGGAGATAAAAAGATATTACTTTTTTTTTTTTTTTTTTTTTTTTAATGAGCAATCATAGTATTTTATATATTAATTTTCAAATGTTTGTAAGACTGGAAAAAGCTTATTCTTAGAACAGTGAAAGTTTTCAAAATAAAATGACCTTGAATTTATCTAGGTCAACACTTTGTAAATTCAGGTAAGTGGCAGATGCTGCTAAGGGTTAATGGGGTTGTAGAGGCATGAGGGCAACATCTGATGAACAGTGGATGCAGAAGCAGGAGATTTCTGCCTCCATTTCTTTCTTCTGCTTGACAACACCACTAATGGAGTCACCAGAGCTCTCTTCCCTACCCCTCTGTTATTTTCTTTGTTTCACAGGAATAATCCATATTCTCACCCTTCTCCCATACTGTCCCACCCTTTTGATAATAAAAAGTCAGCCTTAGCTACTCTTCTGGGGAACCCAAGCCAACTCTTTTCATGAGTACTAGAAGGACAGATGAAATCAAAAGAAAATTACTTCTGTAATAGTTAATAGGGTTAGTTCAGTTAGCACTGAAGGTATTCAAAATAAACACTTTTAATTTTTTTAAGTAATATGGGAAACAGCACATAAAGTTTAAAAAATGCTAATTGTTTATCATTTTACTGTGATGCTGCTTATATTTATAGTGTATTAAGAGGTGTAGTAGTGCATAAACATCAATTCAATTTTATATTTCCTACTATTGTAGCATAAAAGGGAAAAGTCATTATCTCACAATAACGTATTATTCTTTTTAATGGAATTGAAGGATTAACTGATATTGAGTTCTGCTGTAAAGGTACAGCTTCTCAGTGCTAGATATCCATGTTCTATCTAAAAATAAAAATTAAAAATGTAAAACACTTGAGTTTATCATAAAAGCCAAAATAAAATATTATAAATTTATATTTACTAGTCTTCTTCATTACACTCATCCACACATGTTATCCAGTTAAATATTTTTCCAATAGACACTGCACAAAACTCTCCAAGGCCTCTTTTGACTTTAACAAGTTTTAGATCAGTTCTGATAATGTCACATGTCCTTAAAATCTTGCAGTATTAGCAGTCTCCACAAACAATTTTCTTACATTACAGAAGCATATTTTGCTGCATATGTTGGATAAATTTATCTTCTATTGTTTATATTTCTATTTAAAAAAATATATTAAATTCTACTAGCTTTGAGATGCTACACTTCTAGCTTTTTTAATAAATATCTATGCTAGGAAAGAACTGCACTTCAATAACCTATGTAAATATATTGCATATTATTAGACCTTAAAATTACACGTTTGACAGATAGCATGCAGGTTCTCAAGGGTATTATTGCAATCTGTGAAACTTATTAACTGTGATTTCATAGCCAGTGACAAAAGATAATAATAAAAAAATCATCTGTTGTTTAAGTCCAAGCATTTGTCCATAGATAATAAAAAGTCCTAATTTCCATATATGACTGAGAAAAAAAAAAATTGTCGACTTTATCTGGTTCCATTCATCTGATCAAAAAGACAGAGTAAACAAAAATTTTTATATTTCAAAAGTTTATAAATTTGGGATTCCACATAGCCATCTTTTTGGACTTGACTAAAAGTCAGTTAAAATCCTGGAAGTGCAAAGCATGTCTGAAAAAAAAAAAAAAAAAAAAAAGACAAAGAGGAAAACCTGCAGATAGTTTCAGTCAGAAACACAGGGGTTGGGAAAATGTACAGCAATACCATATGCTCTTGGTTTAGACTCCTGGAAGTTGTGGATGCAAATAATTTTCCTAGACCATACATATATTAATACATGCTGCTTTTCCTGATAATGTGAGCATATTTTATGCTCTTGTAGAAACTGCTGCAGGTTCAGATTTCCCACCCACCCCTTCTCTCCCTCTCCCCAGTCCTTATAACAATTTCTGCTTCTTCAGTAATGTGGAGATTCTAGATGATTTTCCTTTCACTGACTGCAATATTTCAACAGCTTTTCATACCTGTTCATTTTTAGTGACCCAGCAGCTGAGCTATAATGGAAAAGTTAAGCAAAAAGTACATCCTGAACTTCAGGATGTTCATCCTGAACTATAGTTCTGTGTCTTCCCGAAATAAACTGATGTTTGCTGCTGTAAGTTATTTTATTTTTTAAAACATTTTGAGAATTGTAACAAAGATGATTCTTTCCTTCACAAGAGTTTATTGGTTTATAGCCAAGGATGAGAGATTGGAGAAGTTGGTTTGAGTTTCTTGATTGGAAAGAAGGAATTAAAAATTGGATAGTAATTTGTTTAAAATACAACAAAATGAACAAAGTAATGAAAAAACATGAATGCTAAAGTGCCTTTTCATTAAATCATAGTTTGTGGTGTTGCAGTCCATATACAAGAAAGTTAAATCTACATTGTAATGAATTTAGGAGATTTTCTTAAAACAGGTGTCTCCACATGCCATATCTTTTTATGACAGCATCAAGAATGCATTTTGGCATGGAAAAAAATGGAAGGATTTATAATGTGAAAAATTGGTAAACAACAATTGATTAACATGATTTTGGTTTCCCATCTGGTGGATCCAAAGTACTTCTGCAGCCAGGCAACAGTGTGGTAGTTTTCATTATGTTCCAAGAATAAGTAATGTATGAAATACAATTTAAATGACTTTTCAGTGAAGTAAGCTTGGGCTCTCCAAAACTTTTTTTTTTTTTTCTTTTAGACAATGTACTATATTAATGTTAATACCTCTATGAATGAGAGACTGATTAGCAAAGGAACAATGGTCAGTTTTTTTTTTTTTCCCAGTCATTATCTATTCTATCCCAATGCATCCCCATCATCTCCAGGAAACACACTTTTTTTTTTCTTTTTTTTTTCTTGCCTCTTCTTGTGTCACTCTTTTGCTGCCCAGCACTCTCAAGCTTTCTGCAGGGAAGTAGGGAGAGTGACACTTTATACTGAAGCTTGATAAATGAATTCTTTGCCTCCTTGTTTCTTGGTAAGTGGACCATTAAGCTGTATGTCCTTGACTTTCCCTGTTGGTAAGATGAAAAAAATATAACAAAAGGATTTAACATTGAGTAAATTTTATTTTACTTCCTGCAATATATATTTTGTATATGATTTCCCTAATATACTACATGATTGAAAATGTAGTAGAATTATTAAAATCTGATAAACTTCATGTTTCCACAAGTCTTTTTGAAGTTTGTTGTTTAAATACCTTAACTTAAGCTTTCATTCCAACTTGCATTATGTGAAGATTATAATACTAAAGAAAAAAAAAAAAGAAACTCCTCTGAACCAGCTTTTATAATGTACATCCTTAACTGACAATAAGTAATTGGAAAAGAATTGTTGTATTTGTAAGGTTTGACCTTGACATTGTTTGTGTAGGCCTCCAAAGCAATTATTGTAGAAACTGAGATGGAAAACAATGGCAAAAAGCAGACAGAAATGCTTGAATTAGTGCAAATCACAAACATAGCTGAATGGTATTATATGACAGTTTGCTTTTAATGAGGGAAGACATGAAGTAATTAAATCTTGACATACAATTATGAAAAATATCAGGTAACAAGCCTGCTATGCAATATAAAATAAGAAAAGACATTTTCTGAAAACTTGCCTGATGCTCTGTCATCTGAGACTGTTCTTTATGAGTGCAGGGTGAAGGTCAAGGAGGTATCTCAACTCCATCAATCCTTTGGACAGTTACAAATGACCTTTCACTTTTCATAAGACATTCAATATTCTGAATGGGGGGGATACATTTTTCTGTGTTTAGAAAATAGCAAAATTGAAACCTTTTATAGCGCACAAGGTGCATTTGTGTTTGCATCTCCTGAACAGCTCATTCATTTTTAAATGTTCATTGACACCAAAATCTCATTTACATTAAGTAAATTATTTTAAAATGCTTTATCAGTTTCAACATGTATTTCAACTTTTTATGTTTGTAATGCAATAATTTTATGATTTTTAAAATGTGTATTCTATTGTTTCTTCAAGATATGTTTTAAAATACTATAGTGCTTATGATGTATGGCTTTGAATGGCTGCTGTTTTGATTCAATATTGCTACTTCATGTTTTTGTTTCATATTTATTTTGCAAGGGTTAAATCTCAAAGTCAGTTTTCATCTTGATTTCTCAAGTTGTGTATGAAAATTTTGTTGTTAGAATGTGTACCACCAGATGCAAATTTCTTTGTGACTTATAGGATTCAGCTTTAATCCACAGGAGTTTCTGTATGTAAAGAGAGCTTGTTCTTTGATTACATAAACTTTGGTTCCAGTGGTAGCTGTGTGAAGCAAGAATTGAGGATTTGATTGTTTTTATTTTTGTACTGAGTGAAAAAAATGCTGTCAAGATACTATTTCACCCATACTTTGGAAAGTCCTAAATATTTTTTGCCTTTTCCACATAAATTAATTTATTCCTCCCATTTGTTACACTAATCAAAGGAACCTGAAATTCTAGACAAGAACTGTTGCTGGACCTGTCCGATACTCTGCATTATGAGCAGGTAATCCTTTTGCTAACTTCAGCTGTACTTTAGTATATAAATATAGAGAAAATAAAGGATAAAAAGAAACCAAACCAAAACAAATATGTGCAAACATTACAAAAGAATGCTTTATCTTCATTAAAGAAATTTAAAAAAAACTCTTTGAAATAGAGTGTGGTAACAGACTGAGACAAGTTTTGGAGCAGAAATGTAAACTTATATAGGGAGAATGCAGGTACATATCTTATAGTATCTTAGCCCATTTTACGTATTTAATCAAAGATGTTAGAACGTACAATACTGTTCTATCAGACTCTGTTACTACTTTTAGTGATGAAAGATAGGTTTTCTTTCAACTGAACATATTTATTTAAATCATAAATAATATCTCATTCATTTCCTTTAGAAATATTATTCAAGGTCTGCCATGGGCAACAATTTGAAATAAAGCATAGGTAATTTTATTGGTTTTGAAAAGCTATTCAGAACAGAATTATTAAAACAATTATCAGAATCTCAAATTGGTTAAACCAAAGTGACATTCATAATATCTTAGTAATTTGTTTTTAAAACTATGTCAGGCTACTGTCTTCAAAATCTTGTGATTTAGTTTACCTGTTACTGACTGCTGATTTGTTACTAGCACTTTACACTGAGGTAGTTTATATACTCAGACTAGTGTAAATCACAAGTTAGCACAGTTTGAGAAACACTTTTTTTCTTTCTCACTCATTTTCTTCATAGGTAAGCTCTGAAATGGAAAAATAGGAAGAAGTATTTCAGGATATTTTGAGGAAGCACTCCAGGGCAAATATTGTCTAGTATGTGTTCTTCTATGTATAAAACACCACTATCCTGAGCTTGCCTTTCAGGAATTTCACCAAAATGAAACCAAACTGAACTACATTCCACACAAGCAGATGTTTGGAAACATTTCCTAAGACTACTTAATTACATTGAGATATAATGGGTATATATACATGACAAAAATGTTGAAAACAGCTATTTAAATATTTCAGGAAACTTCCCTTCATTTTGATGAGGTACATTCATTTTCAAAGCAGTTGCTGAAGACCTCACAAGGAAGTTGCAGATTGCAATGAGATCTCCCCTCCATCTCCTCAGGATGAACAGACCGAGTGACCTCGACCACTCCTCATTTGCCTTCCCCTCAAGGCCCTTCACCATCCTTGTGTCCCTCCTTTGGGCACTTACTAACTGCATTATAACTTTCTCATATTTTGGCACCCAAAATGAGACGTGAGGTGAGGCCATTGTAGTGAAGAGCAGAGCAGAGCAGGACAATCCCCTCCCTCGCCCAGCTGGTGATGCTGTGCCTGATGCACCCCAGGGTTGCCCCTCTTGGCTGCCAGGGCTCTGCTGACTCAGATTCAACTGGTCATCAACCAGGACCACCAGATTCTCTTTCCACAGCACTGCTCTCCAGACTCTCATTCCCCAGTCTGCACATCCATCCAGGGTTGCCCCATCCCAGGCACTCTCCCTTGTTGAACTTCATGTGGTTGGTGATTACCCTAAAGGACTATGCACGTGTCTTTCCTGGAATTCAAAAAATTATTTAAATTGCTTCTTTCTGAAAATGGTAAAAGTTTTTTTCTTTTAACACAGGGCTTCTGAAAGTACTGCTGTTTAAAACTTTCTGTTTTCCTGATAAATTGTGTCACTCTAATGTGTTACAAGCAAGTACCAAATGTAATGTATGATATGGTTGGTCTTTCTCTTGGATTGATGTATATATAAGCTGTATTTTAAAGCAAATCGGGGAAATATAAAGTTGACCTATGCAAGACATTCCTTTTTCTCCTAAGCTGTTATTAATTTGAGTTTGTGAATGTTAATTAGGCACTCAGTCCAAAATTGTACCTCAATGAACCTGTTAAATTTAAATTGTTAGTTGTAGGTAACAACTGAGTTCCTGCCAATCTTTCTTTACATGTTGGTTAACATGTTGGAAATACAGACACAGCACATGACTTTTTTCCTGTTAAGACCTTTGTCTTCTTAGTTTGAAACTGAAGCTTGAGCTGTGATATTGGGAAGGAAAAGGCCAAAAGTGAAAAAAAAAAAAATCAAGCTGACTAATATTCAGTGAAATAAAATTTATTTAAGCATATTCATGGCTCAGAGTAAAGCTCAAAAACATACTTACCTGCAAAAGCAATGACTTCTAGCCAACCCATATACATTGAAATAATACACCATCTTCTTTAAAAAAAAACAAACAAGCAAACCAGCAAAAACAAAAGAAATTAAACATAGAAAAAAATGGCAACATTATTGTGGAGATTTTACATTAAGAAAAATAGAAACTCAGTTTGTGTTCCCAGAACAACCATTACTCAGTCACAGTGCAAATATATGAAAATACAGTGAAGTTAATACTGCACAGAATATGGCACAGAAATACAATATAATATGTACAGAAAGTGCAAAGCAGCAGAATTACAGTTGCTGTGGGAACCATACTTGGAATTTAATGACATTTGTTTGTGTCATATCTCAATCATAATGTTGCATTAACGTAGTCATTTGCATTTAATTCTATATTACATTCCCAGTTTAGAAGAACACATTTGCAGTTGCTCATGTCTCTGCTTCCAACAATGATTCAAAATTATATACTTTCTAAGATTATTTTGACAGAATTATATATAACTTCATGATGGAGCATCTCATTACCCTGGCAAGAGACCTTGAAGCAGGAAGTAGTTTGTGAAAGAGTTTGGTACTGGCAACTAAAAATCTTGTTTTTAAAGATGGTTTATATGAACTACACGATTATGCTTTTAAACCTGTACTTTCATGGATGAATATTTTTGTTATGAGACATGGAGCACTTAATTATTTCTCAGTGACCACAACTTCAGTGTAAGTGGTCTGAACTTGTGAGAAAATAACATGTATGATCCAGTTAAGATTCAATTAGTGCTATTTTTTTTTTTTTTTTTAACATAGGGCATCAGGCTGGGAAGAAGATACAATCACTTAGGATGGCCGTCCCTAAGCTTCTGTCATCTCTTCTACTACAGAAAAGCTGTGATGAAAGGCAGATAGAACAGCTACTAATCAGGATAAGGAGAACTGTGCATAGAAGTAATGAAGTAGGGCACAGAATCAACATTTTGTTTGAAAACAATCTAATGGGCCATGACCAAAAGAAAATTATATATACTAGGTATAAAAAATTTAATAATTGTAAAGTGATTATGAATTTATTTGTATATGGTACTGTTATTTGAATGGAGATGTTCCTTAGATAATCTATGCTTAGATCAAGACTCTTTGCTTCTAGCAATTAAACAAGAAAGTTAGGTACACAGTTCATACTTCTCTTATGAAGAACCATTGCTGACATGAGGATACTTATTATGGAAATAAAAGAAAAACAATGACCTCTAAAAGAAATAAAAGAAATTCTAATCACTATCACCAGGAGAAGGACTTCACCTTGAAAATTCCACTAAGTTTCTTTTAAACCAAGTTCCAGAATTTTTAGTCAGTATACAGAAGACTGACAAGATCCCAACATATCCTTTTATTTTAAACGATAACAAGGATTAAAGTATATTTCCAGGGTAAAAGGAAGAGGGAGTGAGACCAAAGGAAATATACACTGCTCTTGAGCATAAAGGCAAGGCAGTATCATGGAAATCTAAATTCTTTTCAAAGTTGCAACAATTTTGTGTTATGAAAACTCAACCAAAACTCAAACACAGTTGGTTGGGACTTGTTGAGGTAATGGCAACCCCTGCATGATGTTGCTGACTTCAAATTCAAGCCATATTCAAGGTCATTTCTTTGTGAAAAAAATTCTCTCTTTTACCACTTGCCTGCATACAGTTACTGAAGAGATTTGGAATTTAACTTTAAATTCCCTGCTACCTGCCCTCCACATTTGTTTACCTTGGGAATCATTTCACAACATAATAGTCTTAATTTACTTATGGTTATCTATTTTGAGAGTGTCAGGAACAACCTTTCCTACTTTAGAGAGGAATTAATTTATTTCTACGTCAAATCTTCTTTTCTTTGAAGGGTTCAAAGTATTTATTTATTTAATAAGAAACCTTATACAATTTCTTCCTGTCCTCTTACTACAATTCAAGTTACTACTACAATTTTGCTCTTGTTGAGTTGCAGGGTTTACTTTACTCAGTTGGGAATGCTTATCTCTAAAAAATAGATATTTCTTTTATCAGTGCAACTAATCAAATAATCAGCATGCCATTGTAAGATTTGTAGGAGCAATAGAAAGATATTCTCATTAACCAATCTTGTTAAGTGGTTATGAGTAGCTGTCAATTGTTTGTCAATAGGCAGCTGGTGAAATGCTTAGTGATGACAGAAGTATTCATGCAGGAAGCAAGAAGTGCTTGCTCTGAACTATTGCAAGGTCGAGAATTTTTGATTAAAAATCTGGAAAACAGAATTGTATAAAGCTATATAGTAGATGTGAAATGTCCAGCAGTGCTCTAAGAAATACAGTACAAGGAAGGTAAGTTTCACACAAAGCTATCCAGAGTTAATCTCAGACTCACAAAGCATCTTACTGCTAGCAGATTTCTCTTGAATGAATATAACCATAGGAAATGCAAGGCCTGAGAGCTAGCTATTAGTTTTCTCCAAGTACTTTGGCATGGATGTATTGGCTTGACATATCCACAAAGAAAATGCTGAACACCAAAATTAAGGAAAGGGATGTTGCTTAACACTGTAAAACCTCAGCGTTTATTCATGGCTTTGTAAATATGGTATATCCTGTTGAATGAGGTATGCCACATCTTTTTTTTTTCCTATCCCTTCACCTTCTCAGGCTGCAGAATACACTTATCATTGAATTTCAGACCTAGTGAATTTTAATGGAGCACCGGCTTTAAAGTGGGCTCTCTGGCCAAAAACTTCAAAGAAATTTTAATAACTGTTAAATGTTTTCATTGATGATCAAAGACCAACTGACATGAGTAATGTCATTACAAATGCGATTTGTTGTGATTGATCTTTTCCTATCATGACTCATGATAACCTTACCTTGGGTCATAAACCAAAAAACTCTTAAACTATAACCCAAGCAAGTGCAAAATATCTACAGAATAAGTTGAAATTACCTGATGGTCAGGTGCAGAAAAGATCTACCCATTTTTAATTGTCTTTTGTTTTCCATAGGGTATTTGAAAAGGAACATGTAAAATGTGTCTGAAATGTGGATAATAGAATTGGAGAGACTGTCCCAGCAGTTAAAGCCTTTCAAGCCACTGGAACTCTGTTAATGCTTCCAGGCTTCGATTGCCTGTTGTAAAGCATCTCCATTTTTCTATTTGTTGGCAAGGGTCTGTGCTGGAGAAACTTTCCTGGAAGGATAAATTGGCAGGCAAGGATCTGTTTACATTCTAAGACTTGTGTCTGAAGGGCTGGATGCCTTCTTTGCTTTTTTCAGTGAGATCATGTTTATCTGTGTGATAGGCTTGCTTGAGTGGATGGGCTCTGTGGAGATTTTCTTTTCCTGGCTTTGAGAAAACTGAAACATTGGAACACATTATGTGTAATTGCAAGAACAGTTAGTAAGCCAAACTTGGAGAGCCTTGGGGCACTTTGGTTTGTGGGTTAAATCAACCATGAAGTCATGGGAGCAAGAATCATCTCTACTTTGCCCATAGTTGGCAGCGTGGGGAGGAATCAGGCTGGTGCAGAAACTGGAAAAAGAAAATCAGCTGAGTTCCCCTAAGGCACTGTTCTCATTATCAGCCAGTGAGTAGCTCTGGCTAGAAATAATGCTGCTCATCTACTGTGCATCCTGCTCCTGGCTATAATGAATCACAGTTTGCCAGGGTGATGCATACACCTTGACTTTGGCAGTAATCCACTGTCACAGCTACCTATTCCCTTGTAAGACAACAGGAGGAGGGAACATTTAACTGAGGTAGGAGTCTGCATGAAGGCAGCTCCTTGCTGTCCTGGCAATGTGCCTCTGATTTCACACAGCTCTAGGCATGCGAGCTCTCACTGGGCGAATAATGTTTGAAACAAGCTGGTGGTTGATTCAGGCAACTGACTGGTATTCTCACCTCTCAGTTTGTGGCAGTTCTCATTTCTGTGCCTCTTCTTAGCCTTTATTTCTTCTGGTTATTTCTTTTTCCAAGTCTTGTTTCCTTATTTTTCACAGGAAGCTAGCATGTTCTTCACCTCGCTCTCCTCTCTCATAAGGATCTTACTGCTGACTTTCCTCCATGGTTTATGTATCTCAGCTGCTCAAGCTGGAAAGGATGGTGAGGGTTAGGTTATGAACCAGAACTCACCACTTTGTTGTCAAAGTAGGAGTAGAACACTGTTGAAAAAATAACAAGGTTTTACCACTCTGGAACTTAACAATTCTTCTTTTACATCTCTATCA
>VZSR01001685.1:27280058-27307558 GCA_013398615.1 Brachypodius melanocephalos
TATACTTGATTTCTTATCTTCACTTTACTGTTTTGTTAATCAAGAGGATGAAACAGCAAGTGCTTAGATAGGAGAAAGGAGAAAGGGAATGGAACAGCAGAGCAGACAATGGGGCCCCTGTTTGCTTTAATTGCCAAGGAAAAATGAAGGACATTCTTGACAATGCTCATCACTTATTCTTGCACTGGAGGTGACTGACATGTATCTTTATGATACCTGCCTGTCAAGCTCCTGACATTTAGGCTAAGCCAGTGCTATCCTGTTGAGATATAACCATGTCACTTTCAAGTATCATTAGCCTACATTGCAGCTCAAAATTTCATTAGACTCTATTTCCGGTTCTGCTATGCTTGGTAAATTCTCCTCGCTAAAAAAATATTCAAATCCCCAAACAAACCAAGAGCCACCAATTCCCACTGGTGTCTTTTTAATATTAAGTTAATTCAAGAAGTAAAAATCAATTGTCAGCCTTTTCTAAAGCTGTTTATGAACATTCTTAAGAATGCTTGTTATAAATTAATAATTTTTGTTTCTTGTATGTCAGTAACAATTTAAAAATAGAATAGCAAAACAATAAATTTAATAACATAACATGTGGTCAAGTTAATACCCAGGTAATTTTCAGATAGAAATTTCTGCAAAAAAGATTGACTTAAGGAAGGAAACTACAGTTGCATTTTGCAAGCAAATTTAGTAAAAAGTAGAAGTAGTTAGAAGTGAAATTTGCAATGGTTTCAAAAAAAGGGAGGAAACGCATATAGAGGATATTTATAATTTCTTATATCAAGTTCTTTTGTTTTCTTAACGGTGTATAACTTATGAAGGCTCATCTCACCAAGTGAATGTCTACACCTGCATTAGCTGTCTATCTCAAAGATGAGAAAAGAGGCAATTGAGAGATACTGCAGGACATGTTTCTGGATTATTTTGGCTGCCGCTTTTAGACTAACAGTTTGTATTTCAGACCAACTTACTTTTCCTCATGGGCCATAGAGGGAATTTATGTGACTGATTCAGATTTAGGTATCTCCATCATAAATACCTATACTTCCAAAAGAATAGCTAGAAGTAATATTCATGTTGTTAAATTTTAATGCAAACACACATTTATAACATAATTTTGGAATTAAGTGATGCAGATTTAAAAGTTACAGGCCTCAAAGCTAGCAATCTGTGGGAATTATGCTCTCAACAGTTACATGTTTGCTATTATAAATATTCACTTTATAAAGAGAATTGGTAGATGCAATCCTATTGAAGACAGACCTGAAAGGTAAGGGCACTCAAGAAAGCATCATACTCAGGTGTATGAACAATCCTGATACTCAAACAGAGGTGTAGATGTAACAGGAGACTTGTTTGGCTAAGCAGCATTTTCCTGATAGAGCTCCCACGTCTAAAACCAGAACACAAGAGAATTAAAAAGGGACAGAGTACAATGATGGAGTCTAAAAATATTCCCCAAGGAGTGTAGGAATAGTCAGGAAAGCCAAAATCCAGCTGGAGTTCAGCCTTGTGACAGGCATTGAAGGCAACAAGAAGAACTTCTAATGCTATGTTGTAAAAGATTGAGCAAGGAGCATGTGTGTCCAACGCTAAATGGAGTGGGTGATTTAGCAGCAGCAGACACATAAGGCTTAGGTACTCAATACTTTCCTTGTCTCCATCCCCCAGGTCTCTCTGGTTAATGAATGAATTCAGGAACAATCATCAGTGAGTTAGCAATAGCTTGAGAGAACTTAACCCATAAAAGTCCATGGGAACTGATGGGCTGCATACGAGCACACTGAGAGAAGTGTTTGATGTCCTTGCAAGATCATCCTCTGTCATCTTAAAAGTCATAACATTGAGGAGAAATATTTAAAGATTAGAAGAAATAATATGTTTCACAAGTCTGCAAAAAAGAGAATTAAAATTATCCAGGGAACTACAGGCTATTTTAATTTACCTTTAGTCCTTAGAAAAATCCTGGAGCAAGTCCTCTTGTAACAGACTTCTGGGCACACAAAGGAAAAGAACAATACTAGTAAAAGTAGGCATGTTTTAGAGAAGGCAATTCATGCCTGATCAATCTGATCATCTTCCACGTTAAAGTGTCTGGATTTGTGGATCAGGGAAGAGTACAGGTCTAATTTACCCTGAATTTGGAAAGGCTAGCAGCACTGTCTCCAGAATATTTTGTGCTCAACTTACAACATTGCCGTCCAAATGTGTGGCTAGTGAATAGATAAAAAACTGAATGTATAGGCTGGTAGTGGTCAGGAACTGGAAAATTATGAAGTTCTTTTTTGAGGTCTGGTTTGTTTAACTTCTTTATCACTGACCTAGAGGAAGCAACAGAGTGCTTGTTCACCATGTCTGAAGATGACACCAAGCTGGGTGGACAAGTCAATGCACTCAGGAAGGGTTGCCATTCAGAGGGACTTGGATAGGCCAAAATAATGGACAAAGACATTCCTTATGATATTCAGCAAGAACAAAGACTTAAGTTCTGCACGTGATAAGGAAGAACTTCTTGCACTTACACAGGCTGGGGATGGACTGCCTGAAGAATGGCTCTGCTGGGAAAGATCTGTGGCTCTTCACAGCCAGATGGGTGTGAGCCAGCACTGTGTCCTGGCAGTGAAGGCAACCCAGAGCATCCTGGGCTGCCTTGGCAGGAGCACAAACCATGGATGAGGGAAGTGACCATGCCCCTTTGCTCTGTATTTATGAGATGTAGTCTAGAACTGTGCAGGTTGTACTGCTCCCACCTCCCCACCCAGCTACAAGACACGTTCTGATAATGGAGTGAGTTCATCAATGGAGGGAGTGGGAGGCCATCAGACTGGACCTGTCCTGGGCTTGTTCAGCCTGGAGAAGACACTGTTTTGGAGGCACCTCTTAGAAATGCTTTATGATGGCAGTCACAGGACACTGGAACAGGGTGTCCAGGGAAATGCTCAAGTCTTTGGAAGTATTTAAAGTCAGGTTGGAGGGGATTTGATCAACATGGCCTCGTGAAAGGTGTTCCTGCACTTGGCTGTGGGGTTGGAACTAAATGGCTTTAATGTCCCTTCCAACAGAAATTGTCCTATGATTATGTGACTTCATGGTTCTATGACAGTACAGCAGTAAAGCATCTTGTCCAGAAAAATTATGCAATTTCCATTCCTCAATGTTTATAAATTATTAATGTAAGTCTTCTTTTTTGTTAATTTGTTTTAGCAATTAAGAGAAGTTTTCAGTAGAGTTTTTGCCAGTATGGGAAAGCATGAAAAACTAATATGTTATGAAAATAAAAAGGTTTTCATTTGCATTGTGGACTAGTGATGCTGTGCTAGTACGTCTCTTGAAAATAAGACATAATGAGGGCTTGTAATTAGACTGATCAAAGAGAGAGAAAGGTAAACATAATCTATAGTTAGAGTCTCAACAAGAAGCTTGCATGCTGGAGAGCTACATAAAAAACTGGAACCTTTTGTTTCATAGTCCACATTGTTCCTAGACTGACTAAAAATATTCTTTCTTTATTGCTTATATCAGCTGAGAACTGTCAGAATTTTGATATTTGTAATAGCAAATGAAAATGTTTTATTTCTTTATACTTTCTGTATTTCCCCAGTAGTAAATCTGTAGGTAAAGAAATCAATTTAATTCAAAATTAATTAATTTGTTTTAGTACCAAAGCAGAGCAGATAAGTCACACTTGGAATGGCAACCTTAATGAAGATGGCATTATAGAAATTGCTCAATAGTTTTAATCATTTAGTTGAGCATATAAACAATTAAAAAATTTCTAATTAGCCATATTCAACAAGAAAGTTTCGCATTTTGTGTGTTTCTTTCCACCTTGCAGTCAGGACACCAATATGAAAACAATGAATACAGTGATGGGTTCAGCAAGAAAGAGTTACAGCTTTTTTATTAACAATGTTTTGTGGCTCTACATATACATGTATGTGAAATCAGAGTTGAGATCACACCCTATTTAAAGTAATTAGTGAAAAGATGTCTTCAAACTGGGCAAATTAACTAATTTCTGAAAACTTTTAAAAGGCACGTCAGATAGGAAACACTCAAATGCAAAGGCTTCAGTAATGCAAATGATCTTAGCCTGCTTAAAGTAAGCTGGATACATTATGCCAAGTGAAGAGACACTGACACTTTCAGATACTTAAAGTACTGAGTAGAATGCATGTTAAAGAGGAAAATGTTAACAGCTACGTAGTTCCTCCCTCTTGGACTTTCCTTGCTGTGTAACAGGACGTAAAGATCTCGCTTTTTTGTGTGTCAGTTTTTCAAGTGGTGGAAAAGCTGGCTCAAGGTCCCTTTTCATCCAGGATTGGAGGTATTGTTTGTAGCTTTTTAATCCAGGCAAACATTATCCCATCTTTTTCCTCTTCCCTTTTAATTCAAGCATTAATTAATTAGTACTATTATATGTCAATGTGTGTTCTTATTGTATGTAGCAAAAACATGTGTATCCTCCCAGCCTGAATTTTCTTACTGACCCTATTTCACAAGCACTCATAATTCAGCTCATATTCCATGTAACAGGCAATTGAATAGTTTACAGAATTTTTATTTGGGTAAATATTTCCTGAAAATGATTTATTCTAAACATAGCCAGTTTGTTATTTATATAGTCAAAAATCCATATAAAGTAAATTCCCTTTAAAAATTGAACTGATATGTTTAACTAATGTTTTGTCTATTCTAATTCTGAAATTTAAAAGTCCAAAATTAAAATTTCATGCTCCAAATTGAAGGAAATTCTTCCTCCCACATCTATTATCACGGAATGATAATTTTCTAAACTTTTCCAAAAGTTATTTAACATCACTATTAGTATTTCTTAGCTTTGCAGCTGCTTACAAAGTAATCCAAAATGCAGGGATATGGGTAATATTGATTTGCTTTGTTTTCTGAGGGAGTTACCTAGTTGTAATGCTCTGTTGTGCATTTGACATATTCCAAAATAAAGTCTTTGAATCACAATTACGTGCATCATGCTTCTCTATATTAAAGCAGCTTGTCCCCAGCAATTATCAGATTACAGCAGTCCAGTTTCCAGTACCCATTTCTATCAATTTTATGAACAGGGATTTATTCCACAGTGCCTTGATGCCACAAACCCACCATACTTTGTTATCTTTAAGTTCTTGCAGAATGAGAACCTGCTTGAAAATTTCTCTGCGTGGTTTGCTATCCCTTTTGAATGACCACAGCTCCTTCATCTCAAGCACTGTCTTCTATTTCATTGCAGACCCACATACTCTGGGCGTGGTGACCTCTTTAAATATCTCACCTATAAACCTTTCATTCTAGTGAATGCTGCATACTGTGGCAATTTGTCTGTTGGGATCATCAGCCTTGCTCTTGAGGTTCACATATGCTCTCTTCAGATGTCTTCATCCAGGAAACACCACATCTCATTCTGCTCACAGATCATAAGATTCCTCTTTGGTTTAGGTCCCTAATCCCTCAGACTCAGAGTCTCTTTTAACTTGTAAGAATAATACTGAAAGGGTAAAAAAAGACAATAAAACTGGATGTAACGACAGCCAATCAGTCAGTAACACCACCACCTCCCCCTCTGCCTTATATCTCCCTTTCCCACTTACAATCAGCAGCAGCTGTAGTGCAATTAAACTCAGCAGGTGTTCGGAGGAATTACATTTTATCACCACCATCCCCTCTCCTCCTCTGTTCCCCCTTTTCTCCCCCCACTCCCACAAGACCCAACTGCCTTTCTTTATGGGTCTATAAAAAATAGAGCAAGTCAGATATATAACACCACTAAAGTATTCGAAGAATTAGTAACAGAAGATGGTGATATATGGAAGAAAATGTATTCATAGACATTCAGGGGGATTTTTTGGAATAAAAACATTAATATTCCTTAAACTGATAGTTATAAACTCTTCAGGGTGTCTTCATTGTCTTTTCACTTCATGTAAAGCCCTTAACTTGATTGTACAAGGTTCTGAACATTCTTGTCTGGATTCGATAATGTGATTCATCATATGATTATGAAAGCCATGATGATGCTTTCATGTGGGCTACTTGCCTGCTTAAAATTACCCAAAAACGCAAGTGCATTGATGATCATAGTGCTTGGCACTTTGCAGAATGAAATGTTAAATAAGTAATATTATTATCAATTCTTGAAAATACTAAATCTGAAAGGGTTGGATGGAAGACCCAATTTTCTTGTTACTACCCACTACCATTAGTTAATGAAAAACTAATTCAAAAGATATTTTATACTGCATATTGCCCATTAAAAAGGTAAAAAAAAAATCCTTCCTATTTTGTATTTCTTTCTCTGATTCATGTTCAGTGTTTCCTCTTTTTCTTAAATTTCTTTAGTCTTTCTCTGTGATTGATCATCATGTTTTCTAGCAGATGTTTCTATTTGTATTCATTCAGCTTTACCAGTATACTGAATTACTTTAGGACAGTAGTCAGGCAGATGACGGTGGAAGTGACAGAATATTCTAATTATAAAATGTCAAAGTTACCACTTTTCTGTTAAAGTTCACTCTTTTTTTTTTTTTTAACTCTAATATGTGACTGTTTTTCAGATCTCACTGCATTTAGATTGAAAAATCACAAGGGCAAATTGTAATTTTTAAACATTCTAGTTGATATTAAAATTATAGAAACAATTATTTACTTTGAATTAATTATTTTAAACACCTTCACAATTTAACATTTTCCTTTACGCAGCTTACATTTCTGTGTGCTATTGTTGATGCAGAAGCTTTCTGTTACAGTTTTTCCTAAGAGCTTATTCAAAACTGGATCTCATGCTCTTCTGCTGATAAAATTTACTGGGGTGAAAAATAAAAGAGTTTTAATTAGTAGGACCACATGTCTCAGCACCACAGGGTACATTTGTATCACCGACCTATGTACCCTGTTCGTAGACTGGAGCTGTGTATGCCTCTGAATTAGGTATTTTAGTAACAGCTAGTAACAATTTTAATATTTTGCCCCAAAAATACATGAATACAGTCTTCTAAAAGTCTGCAATTTTTCTTTAAAATCTTTAAAGCACTCAGAAATGTAAGAATTTTTTTCTCTAATGAGAAATACATGCAGATCAGAATTCTTTTCTAGTTTGCAACTTAATTTCATATACGATGCTGACAGGAAGCATAAATTCAAATGGACCAAGTCAGTGCAAAGGTTCTGTACTGCTCATGGAATAAGCATGAAAAGTGTGAGGAAGACAATCTTGTACTCATATAAATATGCATAGAGGCAGAGGAACATTGCACAACCAGATCTAGCTGCTGCATTTCTTAACCTCAGACTGTTGAATATGATATTCTTTCATCATAGCCTTTTTTTCAATGCAATTCTCAAATATTAAAGCAGCAAATATATGAACAAGGAAGGCTAAAGCCTTATTGACTCCTCTGAACAACTTTAGCAGGACTGGAGTCTTTAGAGTTAATAAGGATTTTCAACAAGTGAAGCTTTGGAATATTACAAATAGTGAATTTTGACATATTATACGGATTGACCAATATAGTGGTATTTGGCCCTAAGGTATAGAGGTATATATAAGTGCTTAACCCCTAAATCAGAAAGCTTGTTGAGAGTAGTAAGAAATCTTGGGCTGTAGTTCAGGTTTTACAAGGCAGTGTGCTAAAGATCTTTTTGTTCTCTCCATCCCAGCTTTCTTTTTATTTTACTTTTTTCCATTCCTTTTGCGTCAGTCTCTCTCTTTCTCCCTCTAAGCAGCCAAGAAATCAATTGCTCTGGCATTCCTTTCCCTCTACATATAGTTGGAACATTTCTAAACCTTAGTTAATTGTAAAATTTTTGGTTTGGCTTGGAAGTTATCAAAAGATAGACATTTCACCACATTTCTCATAGCAGTTTAACCTTCTAGAAGGAACACATTAGAAGTGAGTGAGACATTAAAACATAATTCACTTGCCAAAAAGTATGACTTGCAGCTAACAATGGACTTAGTTTGAATTCACTAAATATTTTCCATTCCTCAGTGTTAGATATCTAAGTTTCTGTAGGTGTAGTTTCTTCTTTTACCCTTTAGTCTGGTGGCTGAACAGCCCTCAGGGTTATGAAACCCAAGTTTGATGTAATGGATCTGAACTGCTGTCTCTCTTCTTTGTCTCAGTGGTACATTACATAATGTGGAGTATTGAAATGGCCCCAACAGAATAATTATTTTGTCTAAATTAACTGGCAGCATTTTTACTGGGACATCGTAATGAAAGCTCATTAACAGAGAGGAGTATTAAATCTTTATCTTAGCATTTCAGGAGTGGTGTTTGAGGAAAGAGAAATAAATGTCTTCCTCTTTTTTTTTTTTATTTTTTAAACCTTATAAATATCACATCAGGCGTTGTGAAATGGGGTGTGTTAATTCCAGTATGGTAAATAGATCCTGCAAGTCAAAGATGTTAACATGATCCCATCCTTTTATAATAAGCAATTAAACAAAGTCTGGGATTTTGAGTACAAAGACTTTGGTCTGCCTCACAGAAATTCCTGTATAAGTGACCACAATTGAGTAAAGCCTTTTTGAATTATTTCTAAAGAAGGAGAGAAAAATGACAGCAAAGCGTTTTTAAAAGGAAGTACTGAAAATGCTTTTATTTTAACAATTTTTTGATTTTGTCTTCTTTGCTGAAACAATCTTTATAAAAAGAAAACCTTTTGGTGCTGTAGTTTAGACAGTACTATGTACAGTTCTGGTCTCAGTAAGAAAATATTGTGGAATTAGAGAAAGTACATGTAAGGACAACTGAAATAGTTAGGGGTATGGAGAATGTACTTTGTGAAGAGAGACTAGAATGGCTTGGCTTTTCAGTTTGGAGAGGAGACAACTTAGGAGTGATGGTTTATAACTGAGTTTCACACAACTGTAAACAGTGCATAAAGTGCATGCAGAACTGTTATTCATTAAATCCTGCAGCACAAGTACAAACTGCTCAGTGCAAAGAGCGTGTGTCCAGTTTAAAATAGTTAAATGGGAAAAATAGTGAATTTATGGGGTTTGCTGCCATGAGATTGTATAGAAGCAGAGAATATCAGCCAATTTATAAAAAGGGATTAAGACTAATACATGGACAATAGGTCCATAAATAGATACTAAAAGCACTCAGCATAGATCTACCTCTTACACCCCTGGCAGAATAATTGTAGATATAGATGAAGGAGATGGACTGTAGAAAGTGTCCAGTCTTGTACATTCTCCCTGTACAGCTTCTCTTATTATCACTGTTGGAGACAGAAAACTGGACTTGATGGTCTGACCCTGAAGAGCATTTTTTATGTATCTGTCAGTGTCTTATGTGTGATTGCAAAAGTTGGAAGAGCAGGAAGCTATATCACCTTGAGTGAGAGAGTGGTATCCATGAGAAGCAATGGCTTCCATCTTCTGATGTTATATTAATTCAGAACTGTGCACCAAAAGGGAGTTTCTGTTTGTCATAGCTGCACTATACAAGCTGAACATCAGCATTTTTGCCTTTTTGGAATGCAGTTTTCTACTCTGCTAAATATTTATCAACATGCATCTTTTTATCAATGAAGAATACAATGCTCCATAATATATTTGATCATTACCCTGATTTTAAGTAATTAACCATATTAGTAAATGGGTTTCTTTAAACACACTAGAGGCACAAAATTAATTTGTTGATATTAGCTACATGAAATTGTTTGTCATTTCACTTTGCTGTTAGACAATTCTGCATGGATTGGATTGAACAAAAAATAAGAACGATGTAATTAAATAGTAGGCTTCAGTTTGATTTACATCACACATAAGGATACATTAAAAATCAACTCTATGCATGTGTTAAATAGATATAACACATTTTGTCTAAGAGCAAAGGAATGCCATTAACTTCTGTTTTATTTTAGACCTGCTTGTGCAAAGCATTAGGATGCTATATCCCCTATATGAAAAAGTATTTGTTTCCTTTCATAGAGCTACATAAAAGTGAGGTCCAACAATGCCATAGTCCTATGAAGTACCTAACCAGACTATGGGTCATTATTATCGTTCACTGAGGTAGGATGAACAGTGAATCATGGATTTCCCTGGTGCATTTTTTTGTGTGTGTGAAAATTTTAGATTTGTCAAGATAACAAGATTGGTGGATTTGGTAGTGTTAGGTTAATAGTTGGACTCAATGATCTCAAGGTCCTTTTCCAGCTTAAATGGTTCTATGCATCTATAACAGCTCCTAGCTCACATTCTGGCAAGGCTCCTAGTGACCTGTTATTCCTATATTCTTTTATGCATTCTCTTCACCTGCTACTATTAAAACTTAGATTGCTTACATCTGTTTGTCTCCTAATTCTCTCACAAAAGCTTTGAAAACCTATAGTCTTCCAAGCTCTATTGCATTTCATATTTTCTGCGTCCTGGAGGTTGTTCTGGGGAAAGGCTTATAGATGTTGATGTGGAGTTAAGGCTTTGCTCCATTTTCCTGCCTGTATTGTAGTTTATCTCCTACCACTTCTGACCTGCCAGTGGCTCAGCATCTATTATGGACTTCACTGATCTTTCTCACCACTTCACTCTCATACAGACTGTCTACTCATCATCCTAGACAGCATTGCATAAATTTGCATAATGTCCAAAAATATTTACTCTTGTTAAAAAACATAGCTAAGACTCCTACAGTGAAGGAGCAACCTCCTACAGTGCTTTCTGAGCCACTCTCATTCTCTGATCTCCCTAAGAGGGGTCTAGGTCTTCATTTTATTTGTCACTTGAGAAGGGAGAATCATTTTACTCCTCTCTCACAAGAAATCTCTCCTAGTCATCTTACCTGCAGTCAGCTTTCACACATTTCCAAGGACAGAAATCCACGTACTAGTCCTGCTCTTGAGTCAGATGAGCATTTGCTGCTGAATTTTCTAGTTATGGGAACCAAGTAAGGTAGTCACCAGGGAATGTATAAAGTATAAATGTTTTATCTGTTTTCCACCTTATCCTGTCAGTCTTTGCCTGAGGCATCTGGTATTGGAAATGGCACTGTTGGCTAACCTCAAGGACTAACTATCCAGATATTATATTTCTTAACAGCGTAATTCACCTTACATTTACAGACAAGGAAGTACGTAAAGATTTTTGCTGGTTTTTTTTAATTATGGGCCTCTCAATAATCACTGTGTGTATGCTTAATTCCATGCTTTTCCACCCCAGATTTTCCTTTCATTTTTCAAATATTGTAATTATCCATTAGGTTATGGAGGTGCCTCTCTTTGAAGTACTAATTATATTTATTACTCTTTATGATTCTCTTTTTCCTTTGACCATATTGAAAGTTAGTGCTTAATAATCACGAATTCTTAGGTAACCATCAGTTTCCAGCTCAAAAATTAAACAGTCTTTATCTCTTATGATGATGGTCAAAACACCCTTAATTGCAATAGCATTATGCAGTAGCCGTATTTCTTAAAAAACACTAATGATGTGTTATTGGTAGATACTGTAACACTCATTTCTAATCATTCCTTTTCTTCTCCTTGTTTCTTTGTGTACAACTCTGACAGTTTCCATTCTGATTTTTGTCCAAGTGCCAGAAGCATTTCTTTCCAGTGCTTAATTTTCAGTTCTGCTGTCTGTTACCATTACAGTCTCAACGTGTAAATAGCAGTCGCAGCGAATTCTTTCAAGTTTAGCTGAAAACTGATCTATTTCAGGTGGGCTGTTCAAGAAATTTGCCATCTGGGGTACACATCATGTTACTGGGTTTGCATGCATGGCCTAACCTTGGCAAAATGCTGGGATAACAGCAACTGGAAAAGGCAGGAAAGTAAGAGTAGCAGGATGGGTGAGTGGGACAGTCGGACTATTCACCGCAGACTGATAATTCTGGAGAGGAAGATGACCATCAGCTGAATTAAATGCTAACCAAGGGACTTCAGAGACTTTTGAAACAGAAGACTCACCTTGAAAAGAAGTATAGGAGAAGAGAAGCTCTGAGATCTGTAATGTGGGGGAAAAAAGGGAGCACAAAAAGTGACGGGGATGACATGACCTTGATGGATGTGACCTAGTGGCTCTTGGAGCTCTGAGTGGACCTGGCCACATGACATCCCTGTGGATGCCCCCAGGCCAGCATGAAAGCACCCAGCTTGCATTTCATCGAAAGGTGTTTAGACATTTGGACATGTGTGATAACGTTTTGTAGTATTGTGGTTTATCTCTTGTGTTGCTAATGCATTTCCTAATGTATAGATTGTTGCTTGGCAGTTAAATCTTTAATAAATCAATAAACAAGTTTGAATCTGAATTGATTGAAATAATATGAATATTTTTTCCTTTTATCTTTTTTCCAGTGTCATATAGTAAACACATACAGAGTGCTCAGCCAGTGTATATACAAACTTCAACTAAAACAAGAATGTGGAAGTAGATTATTTTTGGAATTAAATTAAACCATATTGGGTAATAAAAATGGAACAGAATGAATTTTTGGATCTCAAAAGACAATCAGAAGTTATTGAGTTACCACCTATCAGCTGGCCAACTGCTTATTGGCAACATTATCTGCTTCATCATTCAATAGCAATTTAAAGTCAAGATTGAAAGCAAAAAGCAACATATAATTTAATTGCATATTTGATTGTAGCAAATTTCCCATTTCTACATTTTTAAAAAAAATGATTTTACTGATTCAGGCTGATATAAAATTTTTAAAATATCTAAATATTTTTTACTCTAAGATGTTTTCTCTTAGACATTGTTAAGGGAACATTCCAGTGTTGGAAATGCGTTCTACTTTTTAATAAGGTTGAAAAGGAGAATTTAAAAGGATTATAATTAGGTAAACTCCCAGATGAGTCTCTTCTCAAAAATAATTAATTGTAAGGACTTAGAAGGAAATAACCTTGTAATTTCTGATTTCTTTGCCTGAAAAATTCTGCTATTTACATTGTATTGGTTGAGAGTCAAAAAGTTATAAAATTTCTTTGTTTCTATAAGGTGATGTTTGAAGTCAGATTTCTGTCAGACTGGATAGTGAAAATTCAATCTGTCATGCATCTCAAATATTGCATGTCTAGTTTTTTGATGAGAACTTTTAGGCTGGAACTTGAAAGCTGTTGTGTTTTTTCAATACTGTACTAGAAGTGGGAAAACTTTTGCATTATATTAGCTAAAATCTGCCTCAATTTTTCTTTGAAAGAATCTCTTTCTTTTGCCATATAAATATTCTTTTAAATTTAGAATGTCAAGAAATTGAAATTTGGAATTTATTTTGGTTGTGTGCTTTTTTGTTGTTTTGTTGGCTTTTTTTTTTTTTTCAAGAAGTTTTAAATTTATAAACACCATGAATTACCAAGACTACCATTATGGTGATAGTATAGTAAAATAGTACTAAAAATTCTTTCATAAATCACTTGCTGGGTAGTAGTAACCAACAAAACCTTTAAAATACAACAATGCAATGACTTTTAAGAGTTGAACTTTGGGGGTGTCGAACTAAGAATGCAAATATTTTGATTTAATATCAGGAGAAGTAAGACACAGCATAACTCTAAAACAAATAGTTCATTAGAGTAATCTCACCAAAAAAAAATAGGTTTGGAAATGTATTTGTTATGTATGTTTGTTAGAAGTTACCTAAGTAATTGTTTTTAAATTTCAGAAATAATCACAGAAATGTCAATTTGTATGTCTTATCATTTGCAATGAATATTGGAAACTGCTTTCCCTTGAGACCACCCAAGTGTGCTGAGGGTGCTGGCAGAGGCCTCTTTCAGTCATTTACCAGCAGTCCTTGTTATCCAGGAAGGTCCCAATGGACAGGAACACTAGCAAATGTGATGCTCATCTATGTGAAAGGATGAAAAGAAGGTTTGGAGAACTACAGGCCTGTAATTTTGACCCTGGTGCCAGGAAAAGTTATGGAGGAGATTGTCTTGAGCATCATCACACAGTATGTACAGGACAAGCAGGTCATTTGGCTTGGTCAGCATGGGCAGGTCCTGTGTGACAAACCTGATCTCCTTCTGTGACAAGGTGACCCACTCAGTGGATGGAGGAAAGCACCATGCATGTTATGTATCTGGGGATTAGTAAAGCCTTTAGCACCATTCTCCACAGCATTCTCCTGGAGAAATGGCTGTTTCTGGTGTGGATGGGTGCACCATTTGCTGGCTACAAAACCGGGGGGATGGCTGGGCCCATCTGCTTGGCGGTGGGGTGGTCATGAGTGGTGTCCCCCCAGGGCAGTCTTGGGGCCAGTTCTGTTGAAGATCTTTATCAGTGATCTGGGTGAGGTGATCAAGTGCAGGCAACATCAAGTTGAGCCTATATGGTGAAATCCTAGATTTGACAATGATTATCTCTGCTACTTCACAGAAATACCCAGGAAAAGCTACATTTTTGTAGTCTCTAGTGAACTCCTTCAGGTTTTACAGCTTTGATGAACATGGCATATATTGAGAGAATTTCCAACAGGCAGTGCAAACTCTTTCAAAACTGATTGTAAGCCACATAGTTTAAAAACCTCATAATCAATGTCCTATTTAAAATTGTGCTAATTATGTTATTTTGCTTTGCATTAAGCATTACCTTTTGTAGTTTTGAGTATTTTTCTAGATATTTGTGTTTACTCATTACCATCTTTTTTTAATAACCTTGTATTTTTTGAAAGGGAAATCAAACAAATATTTGTTTTTCTATGGTTTTGTCTGTTTTTCTGTTCTCAGTATTCAAGCACACAGCGTCAAGACCCAGTGTTACTGATTTATTCTTTGAGGAGCAATTGAAAGAAAGAAAAAAAGGATTTCCTTTTGCAGGGAAATCACTTGTGCTTTTCAAGCATTATCTTCTGACTTTGTGCGCAGTGCTGTCATTATTTGTATGAACATTTCATTTGTTTGGAATGTATTTATATTCTTAGTTTCTATATTTCTGTATACCAGTATGTCAGACTCTGGAAGTGCTTCATTCCTCAGTAGCGTGTGCAAGGCTGTTATGAATGTTAATGATATGCTTCAGTCATGTCCATTTTTGCAGAACAGAATTAGGCCAGCAAAGTATTGAAACATGCTTCCTTCCAACCACTGTAACTTCCTTTTAAAATTAATTATTTACTACCAGCTAATATTCTTTAAGGGAGTAGAGTGAAGAAACACCTTTGCTACTAATGTACTGGACACCAGGCTAATTAATTTTAATTTTCATCCCTTTGTCAGAGGAAAATTCTTGTCTAGTATATATAAAGGTAAGCAAATCCCACCCAACTGGTGGAGTTTTTTCCAATCAACTGTAGTAATTTGCTTCCCAGAATTTACTCAGAATTTGGTCATCAGACAAAGAAGAAATCAACTCCCTCCCTCTGATTTTCTTTTGAGTTAGTACATTATACCCATAGAAATACTACAATAGTGCAAAAAAAGGGTCTCTAAGTCCACTTAGTTTGCTAAAAGCATCTGAAGTTAGAAGTATTGTCTGGTTAGTGATGGGAACAGACCAAGTTTCTCATGAGGAATTCGGACTGGTCATGCATCTCTCTATATTGAACGTCTTGCAATAGTTGATCTGGCTGTGAATATATAGTGAAACAGTAATGCCATTTCAAAACAGGCTATATTTGTGTTTCACTACCAGTAAATTTTGCAGAAGAAGGCTGTGCTTAATATCTATCACGATCTTCCAAGCTGTGGAAGAGTGAAGTTAAACATACTACAAAATACAAGAACAGAAGGTAATTCGCATTAGACTCTATAGCTCAATTTTCCGAATTTATTTTCAGGGTTTTCGAATTTTATCCAGACATCTTGCTAATCTCTTAAACATCATTGTATTTACCTCCTTGGGATGATATATTTCCTAGGTTGTCAGCTGAACAATTCAGTGCTATTGGATTTGAAATTTTAATCTGACAGTAAAATTGAAGAAAAAGGTGGTTTGAGCTATCCTTTGCTTTAGGGTAGTTGCTTTCCCTCTCCTTGTCTTTTCTGTCTGACCATTGTATACTTTAATTATTCATGGGAAATCCTGACTTTAGCTTTTATCAGAATTTAGCCATCAAGCTCAACATAAAACAGATTGACACTCAGATTGTTGATGCAACAAGATATAACCATTTTTTGTGAATTTGATCAATGACGTATGTTAATTCATTTGCTGTTTAACAGAATATTATTTAGCTTCTCTTTTCATTTATCTTTCTTTCATTTTTTAATTAAAATGCATACATTTCAATTAAAATGCAATCATTTAATCATTAATTTCATTGTAATTTCTAAAATATCTCAATGTGTTCTAGGAACCTCTCTTGGTTTTTAAGCAAATGGAAACCACAGAGACATTCTTAATATCAATGTTTCTTTTTGTAAGAAAATTTCCAGCATAAAGATATAGATGAAAAATTAAAATGTTTTTTAATAGAGATATTTTTCAGGTTCCAGATATTTATTATATCTTAAAAAATACTTGAGTCACAGTGAACAGCTATTAAACAGTAAAGAAAAATTTTGAAAGCATGGATCCATTGCTCCAGTGAACCTCAGCAATTAAATATCTTCATTTTTATTATCTGAATATTTATAATGGCTGAGGTCAGTAAACTGAACCAGAAGGGGAAAAATCTAATTAGATACATAGGCAGTATGTAAAATGCAATGAAAAGGAAGATCAACTAAATCAAGTTGGGCAAGTGAACTAGCAACTGGAGCATGAACAGGTTCACACATAACTGGTATTATATTCTTCATTTGTTCTTTACTTATGATGTACATTCACCTAAAAGAGAGCTGAAGAGGTATATTTTACAAGAGCATTTACTAATGCAACAAAGGCTGGAAAAAAACCCAAAACCAAACACTGAAAGAGAGTTGTTTATTGTTATGTTTTTAGTAACATTATAAGATTAGATATTAGGAAGAAATTCATTACTGTGAGGGTGGTGACATGCTGGAACAGGCTTCCCAAGGGAGTGGAAGGCCCTGGAAGTGTTCAACGCCCATTTGAATGAGAATTTGAGCAACTTAGTCTAGAGGAAGATGTCCCTGCCCATGGCATGGATGATCTTTGAGGTCCCTTCCAACTCAAACATTCTATAGCTCTATGATTCTATGGTGTTTTTATTTCATATAAAGGTGCTATGATAGTTTCATATAAAAATCATACTTATTATAGAAAGGGTTCAGAGATTCAGGGCTAAGAAAGCTTTCTCCATTTTGGCTGGAACCTCCTTCTATACTGTTGTGTATTTTCCAATGTGTTTCAATTTCAAGTATATGTACATGCAGCATAATGACATTTGAAGGGAAAGTTGAGCTGAAACCAGTGCTGCTATGCTATGCATTAAAAGGAAGATAATAACAATTTAATGATTCCAGTGTCCTTACTTGGAAATGGCTGATGGCATCATTGTTATTCCTAACACATTGTTTTGGCACCTTCTGTAATGTCTTAAAAGCAGGGAAATAGCTTAGGGTGTGATAGGGTTTGCCTATTATTGTTTATCCAACTGTTCAATCCAGATGTCCTGCCAATGAAGTTGGAAAATATACAGAGGCATAGCTGGCATGGCTACTGATGTGCATCTGTTGCGTGTTTTATCCAAAAAAATGATGTCCTGGTCTAATAACTGCCCAAATAGAGAGGACTGAAAACCTATGACAGATTCAAACTTGCAGTAAGAACTTTTAGAGCACAAAGAATTGACATAGGTATTTTTTTTTTAAGACTCCTATACACTTTAATTCTTAAAAAAAAAAAATTAAAAATCCCTGATACACTGCAAAAAACTGTGTGTGAGAAAGCTTGAAATAAGCTATGTGTAGCAAATCATAACTACACAGGAGAACATCATTTCATGGACGGAAATATCTTCAAGTAAAGGAAATACTGTTAATGAAGTCTACCACAGTTCCATGCTTCAGAACCACAGATATAAGTGTATCTGAATAAAGATATCTAAAATCAATTCATTAACTTGCAGTAACTTTATACTCAAAATGTAAAACCCAAATCCCCCAAAATAATCAGAGAACAGTAATGCAGGTGCACACAGATACACATACACACACAAGTATAAAAAACATCTGCAATGACTTGGAAAACTGGAACTACTGAATAAGCAACAGAAGTTTAGTGTTCACTTAAAAGTGCTGGAGTTGTTTCATTATTTATATTACAGATGTGTAATTGCAATAACATGTCTTTGAAATTCCAAATAGAATTAGTTCTTGTTACTGGGAATAATTAGCACTTGTACATTTTGTAGAACAATTTTATTTCATGCTGTAAATGGTCACACGAAATAAAACATAAAACTTAGGTTTATGTTTTTTATGTATTGCTTTGGATATAATTATTTTCAAAAGATAACCCTAAATGAAGAAATGTCAATTAGACAATAAGCATATATAAAGTATATTAAATGCACAGTAAATATACAATATAAATATATATCATTTAAATTTATGCTCAAGATAGATCAATATAAAAGTACTGTAGTTTTTTGGGAATATTTCTGTGTTTCTGCCTTTATTTGATCCTAACA
Organism: Brachypodius melanocephalos; assembly: GCA_013398615.1. Taxonomy (NCBI): domain Eukaryota; kingdom Metazoa; phylum Chordata; class Aves; order Passeriformes; family Pycnonotidae; genus Brachypodius; species Brachypodius melanocephalos. The sequence goes on from VZSR01001685.1 coordinate 27,298,568, forward strand.
ATTATAAGCTTTCAAGCTGTAATTTTGAAAAAATGTTGATATTACAAAATATTTAATGAGTGAATAAATCTTTTACAAACTATAATACTTCTGAGCATGAAGAGGCAAAAGATATTTATTAAAATGAACCAGATCTTCAGAGTTTCACAGCTCAGCACCTGTCATACAGCAAATCACCTGGAGACTTGCCCCTAGATACAGTTCTGTAGTTTTTTCACATTTTGATATTCTTACGTGTTCTACTAACCAAAAATATTTCATGTTAGATAAGTTTAACAGTTTGCTACAAAATTCTGATTAATTTTGTGAGAAAAGGAAATTGCTTCTTCATGGAACATGACACCAACTTAAAGTAATAAGCTTTAAAAACCAAAGTTATATTTTATCTGTCTAAAGTATAATCATTCTAACAACTTACCATGGGTTAAGATGCTTTTCATATACTTTTTCTCAATTTTTAATAAATATGCTTCTGCTCATATTGTTTTATAATATCATCTGTACCTTAACGTTCAACATTTGGTAGGGTATATAAATATAGATTGTGACTTATGGTCTTGATTAGAGATAGATTTCTGGATGGCCCTCAAAATGGTAGTAAAGTGTTTAATTTTCAATAAGATCTTCCTCTGCCCCTCCAAACTAGCTTATGAAAACACCATCGAGTTTATTGTTTTGTACATGCTCTCTTCCCTTGTAGTTCTGCTGATAAACTCCTGTCAATATGGTTATTTTCTATATGAGGAAACTTGGATATAACATATTTTTAAAAACTGTTTGGTATTAAAAAAATGAAGTTTAAGGATGGGTGATTATTGGACCAAAGCTTCTACCTGCAATACTACTACCTTTTAATAAAAATGCCATACAAAATGCCATATAAATGTAATTCAAGGACAAGATAATTGTAGAACCCTTAAAAAGATGAGAAATCAAGAAATACTTTGGTGAAATGCTTTATGGTTACATAAATATGTTAATACATAAGTCTCAGAAAGAACAAACGCTAGCAACAGGAGAAGTTTAGACTAAATCATCATGTCTTTTGGGCTAGATGCATAGTTTTGGATGGAATCCTGAGCACATATTTTGATATTTAATTGGTTGAATTTGGAATTTATTTTATTCTCAAATAATGTGCACAGAAACCATGAGATATACAGAAATCTTTCCCTTAAATGTCTAAATGGGCAGACTGTTCGCTCATCTCAAAAATATTAAGTTTTAAAACAACATATTAATAAAAAATGCAACATAGTTTGGTCATAAAGACACTTTAATGGTATGTGTCTTTAATGTGATTTGCTTGCCACACATTCACGTGTGACTTTTCTGTGCAAAGTAGACAGGAAGTCACTGCAAAGGCATACAAGTGAATGATGTTAGTAAGCTACATGCATATAACTGTATGAGTACTGTCTTCATCAGCTGGATTCTCTTAGTTAATGTGATTAAATAATGAGCTCTTCTAAATTGAATTCAACCTGAGTCAGGACATTAAATCCTCATTTCCTGATAAGCTAGACCTTGTTCTTGGTTTGAAGATAACTGCCTTCCTTGGGCCATACTTGTTTTCTGTGGGAAGCAAGGACATAATCTGAGGAAGTTTTCCCTCTCTTGAGACCTAGAATAGAAAAGTTTTAGCTCTGCACTACCAAAGTGTCACAATAGGACATGAAAGGATGAGGTGGGGACAGCTCAGAGGTCAGGCAGAACGCTCTCTTTTTTTTAAATTTTGACTCCGACTTATATACAATCGATCAGAAGGCAAGAGATTGGCCAAAGGTGTTGCCACCTCTCCAATCTCGTTGGTGAACATCGCCATCACTCATGAAACTCCTCCTAGAGGAGAAAATATGAAAAAAATTCTTTATTCACAAGAAAAGGTGTGAGAACTGAGCTTGGAGTTCTCTAAGCATCAGAAGGCAAAGCATAAACATCAGAAGGCAAAATGAAAACATGGAAAACCAAGGGCAACACCAAAGTGTGTCAAAAACTGTTTGTTACTTTCAAGTCTAGTATTTAATGGCTCTATAGGTTAAGAAATTGGAATTCACTGCCATCCAGGGCAATCACCTGAGGACACTTTGAGGAACAGAAAATATCATCAAGCATGTAAAAACACTACATAGCCCACATATGGGAAGAATAGATACAAAATGGTTGATGTTGGAAGAGACCTCCAAGTTCATCTGGTCCAACACTTCTGCTCAAGGAATGTTGTTTAGAGCCAGTTGCCCAGGACCATGTCCAGACAACTTTTGAATATCTCCAAGGATGGAGACTCTACAACATCTTTTGGCAACCTGTGCCGGTGCTGAGAGTGAAAAAAATGTCATGGTGCTCAGAGGGAGCCTCTTGTGTTTTGCTCTGTGCCCCTTGCATCTGGTCCTGTCACTGAGCGCTTCTGAGAAAAGTCTTTACACTCCCAGGTGTTGATAAGAACCTCCTGAGCCTTCCCTTCTCCTGGCCAAACAGTGCCTGCTCATGGGAGAGATGCTTCAGTTTCTAAATCATATTTGTGGCCCTTTGTTAGACTCACTCTGGTATGGATCTTTTTTACTGGGAAGCCCAGAACTGGACAGAGAATTCCAGGCGTGGCCTCACCAGCACTGATTAAAAGGGCAGGATCTCCTACATCAAACTGTTGGCAATCCTTTGCCCAATGCAGATGAGGACATTCCCCTTTTTTGCAGCAAGGACACATTGCTGATTTGTGTTCGACTGGTGTTCACCAGCAACCCCAGGGTGTTTTCTGCAAAACTGGTTCCCAGATGTTCACGCTCCAGTATAAATTGATAAATGAGGTTATTTTCCTTTGGTGCAGGACTTTGTACTTTCCCTGGTTGAACTTCATGGTGTCCTTGTTAGCACATTTTTCCAGACTGTCAAGATGCCTCCGAATGGCAGCATGACCCTCTAGTGTATCAGACACTTCTTGCTGTTTTGTGTTATTAGCAAAATTGCAGGGAGTACGTTCTGCCCCATTATCCAGATTGTTAAAGAAGATGTTTAACAAGACCTTCATAAAAGTTCTTCAAAGCATGTATTTAACAGAAGCACCCATGCTAATTCTATGATAAATCCTGTTTGATGGAAGCTCCTCATTAAATATTCTGAAAAAAAAATCAGAATTTCTTAGAAAACTTTTATATCAGAGCTAGTATTATTATCTTGAGCACAATTTTCCAACACTACCATTATTTTGTTGTATTAATTCCAAAACATTAGGCTCCTACAGGTACTAGGTTGCTACTCAGTTTCAGATAAACCATTTTACATTGAACAACCTCAGATTAACCATTAGAATGCGAAAGCCCTTCCAAAAAACCCCCACCTAATTGAAGTCTCATATATACAGAGTTCATACCAAATAGTTCTATTTTATTATTTTGTAAACTACTACTGGATGATAAATTGAATAAACAGTACAGTTCTAGCTCAGTACGCATCAGATAAAAATGAACCTGAGTTTTTTAGTTTGATATTATCTTAATTGTTCATTTTTTTAATGCTTAGTATGTTGCATGGACAACTAAGGCTTAACCATATTTATATGCTTGCTATGCAAGCATAGCTGCACTGACACAACAGACAATAGCATGCAAGATAATAGTTGTCTTGACTACCTGCAGAAGCTATCTGAAAAAAGCATTTAGCTTTTTGTTTTAGGTTTTCTTTCCTTTTTGTCCTTATGACATCTCAAACTGAAATGCTGCAAATCTTCTTTACCTTTAGTTTTGTTTGTGTCTAGAGCATAAGCCACGCTTAGCATATAATTATTTATTATGTGTTTGTTGTAGTCATTTTAGAAACCAAAATTACTTCCTTCCCCGCTGTTTTCAATCTAGTCACTGGATTCACCAGGGATAGAAGCTGACCAGTACAGTAAAGAGGAAGCAGGATTTTTTTTTCATCAGACTTTACTGCATGTACCAAATTCACACCTCTAAAATCAATAAAAAAAAGACATATTTATTATTTTGGAAGGCACCTTGGTTAGAGATGAAAAGCATTGAAATTAGTGAAAAGAGACAGGAGACTAAAAAGAGCTGATAAATAACATTAAATATACAGAAAGAAAAAAAATTGGATTCTGAAAATATGATTAACTTAAGGGGGGAAAAACCTATACTCTGATATTCTTTTGTTAATTGAGGAGGAAGGTAAGATCCATCATTGTGCAGACAGCAGCAAGTGTTCAAATATATTTGGTTTGTGTCTGAAAAGAAGATGAACAGGGCTGTAGTTTTCTGAGCAGCCAAGTGGCTGTTATGTCCTAGGCAAGGCTGCTTCATCTCCCTTGCAGATATTTTTCCTTGAGTTTCTCCCATGTCTTGCTCAGACACTGCTGTTTCTTCAACCACAGGATAAACCAGGTCAAAGAGATTACTTGGAGCTATCAGAAGTGGAAAAAAAAATACAGAGAGATTTTTCAGCTGGGTCATCTTCCATAAACAATTCAAACTTTATTTTGTGTTTTCTGTCAAAATCAAGTTTACTGAAATACCATCTAGATAAGGGCATTTACTTCAGGAAGGGTGTTTGACATCTCAAGCATCTGACACCTTGTCAGATCATCACTGAAAAGCTACCAGAAATACATTCATGGATCATCAGCATTAATTGTGTTACAACTAGTTGTCCATCCACTGGGACAATGTTTTTCATACTTCTGTTAAGTAAGAAGGAAACGTCTGTGTGAGGAAACTACGAAACAGGCAAAAATATCTGTTTCATAAAATCTCTTGGCAGACGGGGGGGACGTAAGGATTCATCACCATACATCGAAAAGGACTTCAGGTGATAGAGACCAAGAAAATTCTTTTCAGCCCCTTCAATATGGCCTTTATTATGACTGTACACAGTCACAGTAGGATGCAAATACAGTAACAGTGACCTGAGAAATCAAAGATGATAAACTTGGAAATATAATCTCATGGAGCAATAGTGAATTTTCAGAAGGACCCCTTTTTGTACCTTGTCAGTAGTCTGGAAGAAGGCAAGATTATTGCTCATATAGATGTATAGTGTAGATGAAATAAAAATGCTGAAGTGCTAAATGACAATTTTTAGATTTTTTTTTTTGACTGATCTTTTGAGTTTTTGTTGAGATCTCAAAAATATCCTTGCAGAATTGTGAATTTTAGAAAATTATAGTCAAAAGAAAGTATGCTGGATTTTATAATTTAGTATCTAATTTTGTTGGGATACAATACTGGCAAGATTTTTAATTTATAACTGCAAAATTTCAATACAGTTACAGAGAGGTTACCAGTTTTTGTATGAAGACAGAGAAGGCTGTTACTTCAATATTGTTTATTTATTGATTGTTTCATACTTTGAAGAATAGTACAGCAAATGTTCATGGTTCCTGAAGAGTTATTGGAAACATCTGAAGCCTGAGAATTAACTTGTTGAGAGACACAAAAAAAATTTGGTTGCATTAATCTTCATAGAAATATAAGAAGAATTTATTTTTGCACAATCTCTAGCAACTATAGAAGTAGAAAATTTGTTCTAGAGGCCCCCTTAGCAGAAGGCAATGAGTTTCAAGGATGTTGAAAAGAGAAAGATAGAAAAATTAGTATTAGAAATTAGCCATATCCTTTTTTTCTTGTTGAATAAGCCTTCCAGATGCTAGAGTAGATTCTTCATGCACCTGAATTGTTTAGTTCTAAATTACATATGTTTCTAAATAATAAACACCTAGAGGAAATGCTGTAGGACAAAATAAATACTTGATGAAATTCATTACTCTGTTTAGAACAGATACAATTGCCATTCTTAGCTTAAAAATATTAGTTTATGATCTTGAATATGGAAAATCATATTTTTTCTAATTTTTAGGAATAACTGGGCATCTTTTGAATACTCCTGAGCAGGTTTTGATTTTTTTTAAGGCTATTGAAAGCAAGTTCAAACTACCTTAAGGGCTAAATGAATACCACATGCTGTCTTAGATCCTAACACGTTTTCACTTCTGAAGAATAAACAATAAATGGGAATTAGCCTTAAAATTTATTTTTTTTAAACTCTCTGTCACATAGTTCTCTGTGTTCTTTGAACAAAGGGAATTCAGTGAGCTGGATTTCAAAAGAACTCAAAGAAATGACATCTCAAAGAAATGGCCAAATAACTTGAAACTTCTCTCTCTCACTGTCTCTGTGTCTGTCTGTCTGTCTGTCTTTCTTTCTCTGTCTCAAAACTACATGATGAGGGAGGTTTGTGACATGGGTTTTTGAATAAATAGCCAAATTGTTACCTAGAAAACAACTGAGGTAATTCTGAACTTTAAGAAACTCTGTAGTGTTAAGGTCCCAGGTTGAAAAACAAAACCCAGGGAAGTCATAGAAATTACGTTCATCCTTTGTCCAAAAAATAAATTGTTGAACTTAGCAAAAAAGTCTTAGAGCATTTTCTGGTTGTCTTTAAACTTGTTTTCTTTTCTAAATTGGATAAAAATCAGCCTTCTGGGATAACTAATTTGATGGCTAGTTAAGTTTCTTTTAATGTTGCCCTTTTTAGTGGGAACTCAGTCTTAACTGTGAAGCTGTGAAATGGCAAAAGTTTCAGCAAAGATATAGCATTTACATATTTGGTTAATATTTTCCCTATTATATTTACCAAATAATGAAACAAATTACACATTTTAGACAAAAGTAATATCCAGGATAATAAAACCAGTTCTAAATATTTAATCGCTTAGAGATTTAGAAAAATAATTATTATTGCTTATCTAAGGGACCCACAACTGAGACACTCAAAGTCTTGTTTACATTCATAGTAACTGGAGTTTGATTAGGAGCAAGGTTAAATGTGAGAATGAAGTACTGGCAACTGTGCTTGTATATGTTTTGCTACTATATGACTGGACATGTTTTTAACCACCAGATGAGTAAAACTGAACAACACTCACATGCTGATAACTGAACTCACCTAGTAACACCAGACATTTAAAAATGATTGACCAGCTGACGGAAGATCTGTCTTTATCACAAAGGGATCATAAAATAAACACCCTAAGAAACAGGCATTCCCAAAGAATACTACAAACAGTATGCCTAAAAATTCAAAAGCTCGAGGACTATCTTCAAAAGGCAATTTATTTAAATTCTTTAAACTAGAAGTGAGCATTGTGATTTTAAACCATATTTAATTAATAGTTTATCTTATGTATTGTATGTATCAGAATATATCCTGTACTTTAAAAGATTTCTGAGAAAGAGAATCTTGCATTTCCACTTCAGTCTGATTTGGCAGATACTAATCCAACAGCGGATATCTCATGTAAAATTTATGCACTTAAATTTTTAAAAAAACATAAGTAAATACATTGCATAATCACAGAAATTAATTAACCCAACCAGAATTAAATAAAATTAATCAAGTAGTTATATAGACTTTTTGGAGTCAGAATAATAGTACTATTATCTAATTGTGTCTTTGCAGATAATGAAGATAAAACTCTGCTTTTTAGAATTACAAATGAGAAATTTCTTTTACATATAAATTTAATAAATCTTTCCAAATATTCTGTTCACTGAAAATAAAATACAAATCAAAAGTAGAGACATGTTCAACATTTGAAATCTGGAAATGGAGCTATAATTCATGTTTGTTAAATGATAGATAACTGAATCAGGACATCTGGTATAATGCACAATAATTTCTAATATAAAACATGAGCTTGTGATGTTGAAAAATCAATACAATGAAAAATCCTCCAGAGTTGAAGAATGTGAGTAGATCATACAGGAACAAAAAGCTGAAGCTGCTAATATACTTGACCAAAAGAAAAAATATAAGTCTGTTCTTGAAATTGAAAAACTGGACAAGACCTTGCAGTCACAGCATCTGGATGTAATAGCTTCCTAGCAGAAACACAAAGTGGAACTTGCTCAGCTAGAACAGCAGATAACACAGCTTGAAAGAGACCTTAGAGATGCCAGGAACTTTACTGTCAAAAAGATCAGGTATGCTTTTGCTATGAGAATGAGCAAAAGAGCTATCTCTGTAGAAATCACATTGCAAATGTGAAGGACCTGGGTATGAGCTACCTCATACACGTTTCTCTTGAATTCTGTGGAAAAAATACTTTATCATTAATTTTGTAAGTATGTATTTCTCTGGGTTTTGTCTCTAAATTCAAGATATGTTAGAGATTGTGATGGCAATGCTGACAAAATGCATACTGATAAAAATAAAATGAGTACAGTAATATGATTTCTTCCATTACGTTTGCAGATATTTTTATAAGTGCATTTGCCAGTTTTAACTGTAAAATCCATTCATATACATTTTCAATGTCAGGAATCTATCTTGTCATACTTTTTCTTGGGATGAAATGTACATAGGAGTTTTATTTACTCTTTTCACTTTTCTCTGTGGATGCTTCCTGCACAAAAAATATTCATAAGATGGAAAGGTTTGGGCTTTATTAATAGCACGATATCTCTATCAATAAAATACACAATGAGCAGAAATTACTACTATTTATTTGGGAAATTTGCCAAATATATAATTTCAATTAGCAGTGACAGCATTTAGGATACACTGTTTTCATTGTTAAAATTTTGATAGGGTTTTTTACTAGTATACTAAAACCAATAAAAATTAACAAGCCCTTTATTTTCTGTTTGGTTTATGAAAGAGATGTACAAGATACAAGACATCTGCAGACAGCTTTGAAATCAGCTAATGAGGCAGTAGTGTTGATTGTTTAATTTCTAATCTTTTGTTAAACAAAAAGAACAACAGAAGGGAATTAATTTCCCAACAATCTTTTCCTTGTAATTAGAACCTTCTTATTATTTACCAAATAAACAGAAAGAAATAGCAACATATTACTACGGTGGGATATTATATCCTGTCTATTATATTTTGCACACCTGAAAAAATATGTTAATACAAATAATTGTTGTCATGTTAGCATCACCGGTTTCAAGCTGTCTGAAACAATTTTACATTCTCAATGAGGAATATTTAACA
>VZSR01001685.1:27310058-27352558 GCA_013398615.1 Brachypodius melanocephalos
TGAGCTAAATCTGATTACTAAAAGTACTGATTAAATCACCTCTTGTGTGTTTAAATAGCAACACGATTACAAAAAAATATGTTGTTGGATCTGATTAAAAATTAAAGCAGATATAAATAAAAAAAATTTTGGAAGATTAGTCTGTCTCTACACTGCAGATCACAGCTCTAAACTACTTCTAAGACCTTCTAAATCATTGTATTTATTATCCCGAAGCAGAGATTTAACAATGCTTTAGAAGTTCTAAAGTTCTACAATTAAAATAAACTTCATCTTTTATATAAAGGATTGTCTTCCAGAAAAACAATTAAACAGATCAACAACTAGAAAACTTTTAATGGCAGAGGTTTATATCAGATGTGAAATATTTACCCTTCTTTTGGTTCCAAACCCCAATCGAATACTAGGAGCCCACAGATAAATAAGGTTATTCAAATAAATGGTCATATTAGTTCCAGCGAGACCATCTACCATGCTAAATTTGTTCAAAAAATGTGTTGCAAAAATGGGTCCAGAATGCACTGACAAATATAATTTTTTTTATATTATAATTATTATTGAATGATGACAGCTTAGATTCGACATTACCAGTACTGTTCATTCTTTAGATATGAAAGAAAAGTCGGTTATACATTGTTTTTTTAAGCAGTACATTTTTTTAAACACATGTTGACACTAATAACTGTTTAACTCATTAGTTCACAAAGATTCAGATTTGCTTGATATTCAGTAAGGATGAGCTCTGGGTGATATCTATTGCTTGTTAAACATCTAGCTGTTAACGTTAGCTGTGTACCTTTCTACGGCACAAATTTTAATTTAAACAGTTTATATACAGTACTTTTACTCATGGAAATGGTGACTGTTGTGTTTTGTGAGAAGTCGGGTTATGTTACTGTCAATTAGAAAAGAACAAAGCAATTTTTTTATATCAGGAAATTGATCTTCTGAATATTCTGAATTCATAAAGGAAGGTATGATAGCTGAATTTAGATCCTGTGCATATGGTGAACGTTGTCAGAACGTTGTCATTTATTAAAGACAATAAATGCAGAATCATGTTAACAGAACACAAATGTTTTTCTTTAAGGGATTCTATCAACCTAAACCTGGAAAATACTGTTTTCTGACTTCATTGAAATCTGGTGTATTTTCACACTTTAATATTATATTAGGGCACATTAAAAACGGGGGGTTTAATTTATGATCATATAAATGCCTCTGCTATCATACTTATTGAACTGCTACCACTAAAAGATTCCTAATTTCTTATATTTTTCTGGTGTCAAATTTCAAAATAATTTGAATATTGCATAATAAAGGAATTGTGTGCTGCAAAATGCTTGTTGTGAAGCATTTGTTTTAATGCTTAGTTTTATTCCATGATATCCTAGACCTGTTAACTACGTGTGTCTATATGTCTGAAGCCATATATTTATAAAAGAGTATAAAAACAAATACATGTGTGTGGATTTGTGTCTGTGCAGGAACACATACACCTGCTCACTAACACAAACTCATGTGTGCACATACTAAGGGCTAAATATTTAAATCAAAGCCTATGTACGTATATCTTTTAGGAAAATGGTCAACAAAGAACAAAGGAAAAATGTCTTTGTCTTAAATCACTTATTTTTCTGAGAGCTGGTACTGCACGGCTGTGGTTTCTTTTGGTCTAAGGAAAGATTGCCATCTATTGGATGACCTTGGAAAAGAACGGGTTTTTACTATGCATGTGCTCTGTAATTCACGAAAAAATATAATGAAATTGAAGACTTCTAGCTTAAATTGTACCTGTTACTGCTGTTAAATAGTATTAAAAAATTCTTTATTTTCAAAACTATGATTTTGAATTCTAGATTGATTTATGCTGCAAAATATAAAGGCAGTAAGTGTTTGCTTTAGAAGGGACGAAATACTGGAAGTGCACGTATACAGTGAGCTCTGGTAGCAGTTTAAATGTTTGCAGAGTATTGAATCCAAGTTTCTTTATTTAAGTTTACTGTAATACAATGAAAGAGACTTAAACCACCTATTAAAATATTTATAATATATTTTCCGCTCAAGATTTGGGAATGGAATGATGCTCTTCTCCTGAAAACAGCATTTGCTCAGCTCTTACAGAGGGTTCCACTGCATTGCATTTAAAACAAAAATGTCACTCGGCTTGAACTTAAAATGTAAAGCTTTCTTTTTTTTTTTCTTTTTCTTTTTCTTTTTTTTTTTTTTTTTTAACTTACAGCCCAAGAACTTGCCAGTCAAGATGAAAAACTTCTTCTAATGGAATCCAGCTTGAAAGCAACTCAAGAGCAGCTAAGTGAGCAAATAGCAGAAACAGTTCACCAAGAGCAGAACAGTAGAAAATCACAGACGGAGAGCTGAAGACCCTGAGAAAACAAATTCTAACTTCTGAAGAAGAAATTAGTGATTACAAGTGAGTCTATTCTTTTTTGGTATTTGAGAAAAAAAAGACATTAAAGTCAGCAGTAAATTCTTTTAATATGTAATTGTATTATTCATTTCTCTCAGGTAAGATGTAGTGTAAATATGTTCTGTAGCTCTATTGAATAAACTATTAAATCTAAACATTTGATTAATGTATGTTTTAAAATATGTCCTGCACTTAAAAATTTGAGTGTTGAAAAATACAATTATTAGAAATCTGGTTTATTTTTAAAAATTAATATTCTGTAGTGTTGAAGTAGAATAGTATGTGTAATTGTTTATTCCCTATCTGTTAATGGTATTCTCATCTTCCTCTTTTTAGAGACCAAAGGTTACATATGGGTCTTATTGTCTTTCTTCTTTTTGTTAGAGAAGCTGCCTCTAAGCAAGAGGCTACCAAATTAGAGAAAATTTGGTGTTTGAACTTTTAGTCACAATAGCAAGGCATATATGAAGTTAACATTAACAAAAAAAAAGCAAACTGTATACTTTAGAAAAGTTTACACTGAAAAAAGTACTTTTGCTCTAATCAGTCAAATTTAGTATCTATTAGATTGAGAGCTGACTCTTAGGATTTAATAAAAAGGCAACAATGTTCAAAAATTAGATTTTATAGTTTAGCTTAATATTAACTATATTTTATACTGACCCACAAAGTTAGTCACTATTTAGAGTTCTTGGGATTTAGACTATGGTAAAAATTACTCACTTCTGTTGATGTTTTTTACATGCATATTCTTCTTATTAAAGTTATGTTGCATTAAGCAATCCCTATATATACAGACTGAATTTCAAGCTCTTTCGTAATATCATAGAGCATAATGCACACTTTATACAAGATAATTTGGCTGAAAAAAGAAACTGTCCATTTGGAGGTGGATTGAACATTTAGAGCTAAATGTTTTATCTCAGATTTGCGGCAAGCATCAAATATTACCTCAGCAAATGTTCTCTGAGGAAGACTTGCTAAATTCAGACATAACAAACATCATGCATTTAAAGCAAAATATTATATACCCTCAGTGTAAATGAATTTTAGACTGGAACTTCATTCATTCTTCAGCTTAAATGTTTTAAGTTAACGTTTATGCTGAAGACTGGGAAAAGCTTCATGGAAGAAACACTGTCTTCAGTAATGTGTCTTCATTTCTTTAAATAAAATAGCTTGGGTGGTTTTCAACCTGTAGTTATATCTCTAAAGACATTACCAGTACTTCTCTAGGGAAAACACTGTCACTGATTTACTTTCCTAACACAGCTTTAATCTTTTGCCATAGTGGGTTTTCTTAACCATTTGAAGTTATTCCTCAGTTTACAAAATGCCATGTTATGCTTAATCTTGTAGATAGTTCTTTGTAAATAAAAAGGATGAAAACTTCTAGAACTACTGATTGTGGTAACTTAGTGTGAGCTGGGGGGGAAGGAGAGGGGAAGTGGAATTGAAACTCCTAGCTGTAACTGATTGATTGTATCATGAAATAGAGCTTTTGAGAGAGCAGGAATTTTGCAAAAGTTCACTGAAATGAGTTTCACTAAGGTTGAAATAGAAGGCCAAATGATAATCATTAAAAGATTTTTCAGGACTTTTTAAAAGGTTTTTTTATACTTTATATGAACAAATAAAACTTGAATGAGTCTCTTCACATGCAAAAATTATTAACTAACCGACCTTTTTCTGTTCTGTTTTCTACACTTGTTCTGTGACTTTGGAAGTTTGTTACTTCAGCACGTGAACATAATAAACTTTGAGTAAAGGAAATCTTTTCTTAGATCTACAGATGATCAAAATTACTTTTTATTTAATCATGTAAAATTTTGATTTTAATTTTTGATACCATTGCTTTTAAAAAGTACTCTGATGCATTGCTGCAGAATTACAGTAACCAAATTACTTGTTGAATCTGGAAAATTAAAACTGCAAATTCAAAACAATAGGTTTAGCAAAGTGGAACTGATAAATCTAAGAAATTAACAACAAAGTCATTTAAATATAGAAATTTCCCTTTGAAACAAGATACTGTGTACCTGAAAACAGTAATGCTGTGCCAGCCAGTATCTGCTCTGTTCTGTTCCTTGGGAGACAGAAAGAACAATGGATCTCTGTCCCCTGAGTCTTTTGGGACAGGGAATGTCATAAGGGTTATATTTAGTCACTAGGAACTGCATGTGTCATAAAGTAACATCCCTTTGGTGCTGACTTATTCAAAGTCATACAGTCCTGCACTTTTCCTACCTTCCTCCTGAGTGAATCTGACAAATGCAGCTGGTATCAAGGCGAGAGCACAGGACCATACAAAGAAAAATACAGCACAGCATAAATTGGTCACTTAAATCTGCACTGAGTCCTGAGATTCTGCTATAGCTGTTGTGAGGCCTTTGAGGGGAAAGGTTAATTTCTGTGTGCTTTTATTTCTTTGTTGTGAAGTCCTTGTTATAAGTTATTTTTCATGGAAGTGGTTGAAAAAGGTTGAAAAAAAGGAAGGGGTTGAATAGGATTTTAAAACAATAAATATCCCTTACATTAATTTCTTAACCAGAATAAAAATATTTATTTTAAAACAGGGTAAAAACATTTTCTGCTAATTTCACAGGATGCCCCAAATACACCTATTTCATAGGGAAACAACTGAAAGTTTTTAGAAGTCACGGGCTTTGTTTGTTGTATGGTTATCCTGGATGAAATAAGCCTAAGGTAACACAACCCCAGTCCCACTCCCCAGCCCTCCACCCTACTTGCCTCCCCCAGTATAAGCCTGTTACACCTGAAAGATTTGTTCAGAATGTCCAGTGGGAACCTGGAAATCGTAATAATTTGTAGTATCGATTGTGTGAAGCTATGCAGCTGGGGCCTCTGGTGAATAGACAGGAATAGACATTTTATTGATTAACTTTTACAGTCATATTTTCAGGACTCTGCTGCAACATAATTTTCACTTCCCAGCTTTGTGCTGCTGCATCATGAAACTTGGATTCTTCTCTCTTAACATTTACCCACCTGAGAGAAACAGTACAGACTTGTCTTTTTTAAGCTGTGCTCTGCAGAAATGCATAATATTTGGTGTAGTGAATTCTTTTAAATTTCCCTTCTGCTGTCACAATAAAGTGAAAAATCTTCACAACTGATGTTAGCAAGTATTGAACAAGTTGCACATCCTCTCTAACCCCACATTAGAGGCTATTTGTAACATCTAGTAATTCCATTTCTCCTTTGCATTTTCATTCTTATTTTTTAAATGGATAATATTCTGGCAAAAGCAACCCCTTTCTTTGCATCCACAAATTTCACAAGTGGTTAAAAGGAAAACCAGAACAGCCCCATAATGAAATAGATGTTTTTATTAGTTAGTGAAATTTTAAAAGAAGACAAAATATTCACTTGAAAATCTGAAAGGAATTATCAGTAAAATCTGATTAATTTTCAGGAGTGACATCCTGCATTAACTAAAATTGCTTATGAGATTACTGAGAGGACCGGATTTCAGTACAGTTACTAATAATACAAAAAATATCTGTAGATGTACTGAAGTCTTACACAAACAAATCTCAAAAACCATTTTTTAAATTTCTGGTACTATTAATTTCCAGAAAAGAACAAAAATGGCATTGTGCCATTGTGAAAAAGACTGTTGCATATTTGCTGGTTTCTGTAGTAGGGGTTACTTTGTACCTTAGATTCCTAAGCCATTTCTCTTTCATGCACTTAGAGAATTACCAGTGAAAATCCTCATCCACTTTTACTCATTTAGTGGCTGTTTATTGTTAGTTATTTTATGCGCTTACTTTCATGTGAACCATGTTTTAAACATAAGTTTAATAATGCCTTGCAGGCTAAATATTCACCACCCCATCGTCACTGGTCCTAACATGATTTAAACGTCTGTCATCCCACTGCTTTTTCTATGATGTGTTGCTATTAACATCTTCTAATTACAACAGTGCTTAAGATATTCGTGGTCATGTTTCCTTTTGTCCTTCCCCTCTCATCAGAGACATGATGGTGTGCACCATATGGAGCTACAACTGAGGCAGAAGCTCTGCCAACCATCACAAGAGGTTCACTTTGTCTACCATTGTCAGACTTGTGGCTGAATAATTCCTATTTTGTTTAAAACAATCAGGAAAAGAGTGTGGAAGACTTAAAGGTAAGAGTAACAACATCAAAGAAAGGATAAGCAGCAACTTGATCAAGACCTCAGCGTCCACTGGTCCTGGAATAAGTAGAAATAGTCTCAATCAGATGAAGGACTATAAAATTTGAAGAAGTTGCTACGTTTCTTCCTATGCATGGAAAATTAATGTATTATTTAGCAAACTGATTAATAGTAGTATCAGATTTTAATGGCATCCTAGGCCCCAATCTTTCAAACATATGTGAATGCAAGTCACAGTTTCACAGTTTTGTGAAACCAATTACCCTATAAACATGTGAAAAGCTGTTCACAAGCTTACAAGATTGAAGATGAACACTGTTTTAAGGATCACTTACCATTTTGTTTTGTAGCTGTGTTATTTTATTATAAAAGTAGTGAATTATGATGTAAGGATACAGGAAATCACTGTAACACCTGACTGTATTTTAATTCAGATTAATTTAATGGAAATCCAAAATAGTGTTTGTGTGTATGATTTAGTTAAAGAACAGGGAAATGGTATTCCCTCTTCTGAACCTTTGTGGAGATATTACATAAGATCAAAGTAGTATTTCAGTAAGTTTTATATGTTCTAGGTAGATAACCCCCTAAATGCTTAGGACTCCATGCATAGTGTGTTAACTGAATTTCTAGATTTCTTATTTAGTTTCTTTCTGCTTTTCTATTTTGACATATCCATGCTAAGGCTTCTTGCAGTTATGGTATCCTTTTTATTATGAATTAGGCAAAGTAAATTATAAACTTTTAAGAGGCAAAAAACTTGAAAAGTTTTAAATGTTTATTAAATAAATTAGATGCAAAATATAACAAAATGTTTCTTAGAGCATTTTTTTACACTGCATAAATTCAAGACTAATTATAGTTCCCAATTTTAATCAAAGAAATTTAAGGTTTACCATTACATAGTTGAAGGCTGTTTGACTCCCTTACTTTATCTTTTTCTCTAAGAGAAATTGCAAACCTGAAGTATTTTAATAAGCTTGTGCTTTAATTTGATTTTTAATTTCTAACTATTACTAGGAGAAGTAAGATATTAAGTAAATAAAAATTTGTGTTTATTGACTTTCACATTATCTATGACACAAACATTTAAAAAAAACCACCCCAAATTATTATGTGTTCAAGTATTGGATATGATCCTGTACATTTGTGTCTTCCCAGACACTATAGTTATGACTGAGAAAACATGAATTGATTGCAATGGAAATCTACCTGACACTAAGTATTTGCAGTGGCAGACAAAATTATTTAAGAAAAGAGAATATAAAATTAAGAAAGACAGATGGACTCATAAGAGTGAAATACAAATAGTCTGAATCAGGATTGATTTCAACATAATGTGGTGGAGGAATCCCCACTTATTGATCAACTTTAAAGCCCATGCACAGCACTTAAAAAGATAAAGTAAGCAAGGTCAGATAATCAAAGCATTTAAATAGTAAAAACAGCAACTGCCACTGTAGACTGGTAAAATAAATCCATAATACAAATTGCTTTAGCAAAAAGTGGATGAGCAGCTGATCTTCCTATTGAACTTTTATACTGTTCAGTGACCACACTGGGGAGAGGATTGGAAGAAATGCCTTGGAGATCAATATTGAGTGAGAGGTAGCGGGGATTCATTCTGAACATGAAAGAATTACAAGAGTGAGAGTAGAAATCTTGAGGAAATATCATCAAGGAAGGACAATTCTTTTAAAATATCACGCATATTATATGAACATAGTATTAGTTTATATCCTATTATGATCTTTCAGCTTTTAAAGCTTATTAAACCAGAAGTTTATTTATTGAAAAACATAAAAATAGGACAAAAAGAGCTAATTATTTTAATGAAATCAGTTCTAAGAATTTAGTAACCTCTGTCTTCAAAACAAGGTGAATTTTAATCTTTTTAATTAGCATAGTGTTCAGTTGAGGCTACTACTTCCAGCCATATGTTATTTCAAGTTTTTGCTGAATAGGAATGATGAACCAGAATATTGCATTGCTTCTCTTTTTTTCTTTCTTTTCTTTTTTTTTTTTTAAATTATATTTTTTGTTTTTTTCAAAGATGAACATGCACCTGTAATTTACATGTTTAGTGTAAGGACTATTTCAAATTTCAGTTTTTCCTAAAACTGTATAGGTTTTTTAGTTTAAAAAAGGTGTTAAAAATATTCCATATCTTTCATTTATATATTAATTTTTCCAGCACTATTCAAAGAGTATTTGTGAGAAAGAAATACTAGAGGTGGAAGTACTACAGTAGCTCATTGTTTCAAAGATGTTGTTTTCATTCACTGTTTTATTATATCATTGTATGAGAAAAATTGTATTTTCATGGATTTATTACCCCTTTAAAATGAGAATCCTTGTTTTTTCTTTATTTTTTGACTGTAATCTTCCCTTACTTTCAGGCTCATTACCCTACCTATAAAAATGGTGTTATTGTTAGAAATTAATAATTCAAGGTGTGACTGTATTTGCATTTTAAACAGTAAAAAAGGAGCACTAAAACTAGAGTGTTTCAAGGATATAGAAAATATATTAAAAATAAAAAAAAATTAGAGTGAGCATTTGTGTTCCCTTTGAAGATCTTTTTTGACAAAATATTTTAGAGCAACTGATTCTCAAAATCATGAAGTTTGTTCACTATGGTAACTGTACCATAGACCCTCTTGTAACACATAAGTATTTAAAACTAATATTGTATCCATTTTTACTGTATGAATTGCTGATTACAGCAATTTCAATGGTAAAATTGTGAAAAGCCATATTCGTAGTTGTCAAAGAAAGGTCAGCTTATTTGCATTCATTAGGAACTTGGAGGGCTATACAACACACTTTTCCTTTGGGATTCTTTCAGTTATCGATTTGTATACACCTGTAGGAAAAAATAGTTGAAATTATATTTCACTTATCACTAGCAGCTGTATATTAATAACAGTGACGTTCTACATGAAAAAAAAACAGAACCAGCAAAATGAATAATTGTCATTTTAAAAAAAATTAAATTTTTATGCTTAACTTTTAAAAAATAATCTCTTTTGAACAGCTGGAGGAAATCAATTAGTGAATTTTTTGATAATATTCACAGTACTTTTATTGGCACAAAAATGCATAGGCACTTATATTAATGTGACATAGAGTATTCAAAACTTCATATTTAGTAGTCGTCTTTATAGATGCATATAAACCAAGACAATATTTAATCATATGTTTAACCTTCCTTATATAGTGAATTTTTCTTATAGAACTGTATAATTACTAACCCCAAAATGTAATTTAAATGTATGAATAATCCTGTCCCAAAAGATAATGTTACATTTGCACTCTAGTCATTAAAGACCTTCCAAGACCAAGAGCCATATCAAATCATGAGGAAATGTTATAGCCATCCCTGACTGCTATCTCTTTAGGTGTAAAAAAATATGGCTAATATCTTCAAAAAAAGTCTGCATGGGTAACATACCAACAATGTGGGGTCAGGTAAAGCACATTGTCAAACTGTGACAAACCTTTGTCTAAATGGAGAGAAGTTCAGATTTACAGATAGCAAGGTGGTATGCATTTGAAACCTTGTTTGTATTACATTGATAAATACTGTACATGATTAGTGCACATTTCTGTGAACTCTTAACACTTTAAATGGATTAGAATGTCTTATTTTGATCGCATCCATATTGTTCATTAAGATAAGATTAGGTCCTTAAAGAATGTTTGGCTTGTTTCCATTACATTCTAAAATGCTTAATGTAGAAAACATAAAATACAGTTTTCCATAGTGTGCATATATAACACATGTTTGAGATTAATCAAATCATAGTCACCTCTAATTAACAGCAGGGAGCAATTCCAACATGGGACAGGGCCAGATGACTAAGAAATGAAGCATATATTTAAAAGATGCAGCATACTAAGAAAAGAAAAATAGGTTATGACTTGTGTCTTAAATATACTGTAAAGTTTTTAAATCTGTGGTTCTGTGCATGTGGTTTAAACATTTTATTTTGCTTGGTTTTTTAATTGGGCCAAAAATTTTCATAACCCTACAGTTTTGTAGGTAAATACAATTTTCTTTCAAAGTTAATTCTTTCCATTCTTCATAATTAATAGATTAAAAACCCCCTGACCTTTGCAACATCTGATGAGCAGATTTTTTTTTCAAATTCTAGAAATGTCTGGTTTGTATGCCAAAATTCTGTCATTTAGGATGGTGCTTGCTTAGGAAAAGCAGTATCAAGGACATACACTGCAGTAAGTTGAATCTTTCCTCCTGTTTTTGGTTTGGTTTGGTTTGGTTTGGTTTGTTTGTTTTTAAATAGGAAGTTTTCAAATTGATGAAGAAGAAAACTCTAGGAAAAGAAATGTTGTTGTGCGATGAAGACACCTGGAGAATTAGCTACCTTCTCGTCCCTTCCCTCAGATATTATGAAGATACTACCTCTAAAATTTTCTGAATATCCAGTGTGAGATGCTGGTCTCTGATCTGTGGCAGACTGAACTTTGCCAAGAACAACTGTAGCCAATGTTAATTTGCTTCCAACAGTTAAAAGTCTTTACAAAGACACATTAACAAAAGACATGAGAAAACAATGTTCAGTTGTGTCCTGTCCCAGACTGGAAGTTTGTGCCAAGGCCATTCTCATTTCAGTGTAGGAAAACAGCTTCTGAGCACACACAAGTTGTTCTGTCTCTCAGTGATTCAATAACTGCTAAACTTGCCCATGAAAGCTCTACAAAAAAGACTAGAGAGAAATTCCTCTTAGATCAACCTGGAATAATGTTAGTCCAAACTGCTAGTTCAAAATAAAAGAGAAATTAATCTCCGTTCTTATATATCCCAAATGAAAGCTCTGATAGAAAGCATTTCACACTTTATTTTTGCTTAATGTGAGCCTCCTTATCTTCTTTTACCCCAAGTTCCCAAATCCGTTTACTTCAGCAGCCTATGTATGAAATGATAATAGAGATCTATTCTCATATAATGGATGCTGATATTTATGAAACACTCAGACACCATTGTGTTGAAAATCAGCAGCTTTATTTATGTTGTCTTTTTTGTTGTGTCACAATGGGAGCTGTGTTTCTCAGTTTAAGTTATGTAAGCTGGTGTATAGAGACACTATCTGTAGGCAGCAGATTCAGAATTTGCCATTGAATGGACTAGAAGTTTGTTCCAGGATCTTGTTTTAGATTTAACTATTTTGTGTAGTGTCTGTGATTTTTAAAAGGAATTATATGAGTATTAATTTTTAAGTTTTGGAAACTCAGATAGAGTAAAAGATATTCTTTCATTCATATCAGCACTTGAATATTGTACTTTCTACTCTAAAAGATAAAATATAAGAAATCAAAATGTTTAAGTGTTTGTCTGCTAAGTGGTAAAAGATATCATACAAGCTGGATGTTGAAAGGAAGGGATATTACCAAGTGATAAATTAAAAACATGCCTACATAGGTTGGGCAGAAATTATTATACTTGGCAACATTAATTCGGATGTATTGGTAATGCTGAATATTGGAATTTGCCACAGTAATTTTTTAAAGTAAAATCGGCATCAGAGCCTGCTTCCAAATCAAAGGAATTTCACGAGATACCCAACTCAAAAGTAAAACTGGAGTTACCTCTTTTATACAGATATTTTTCAGAAGGAACACCTGTGAAGTGGTTCCTTGCTTGGTGTGCTGTATTGTCTGCCTTGATCAGACAAAGATTTGGCAAGCAGTTTCTCTAGCAGGGAAATAACAAGGTAGAAAAAAACCCCAGGATAAGTAAAGGCCATAACACAACACTGACCTTCCTCAAGACACAGGAACTTTCCAACACAATGGATGTAGAACTTAGATGATAGCTTACTCTCTGCATGCACATCCTCTCATATATTTATTTGTTAATGTCTTCCTCAGAAATATCCATACAATTTTCATTTACACTTTTCAAGATAATTTGGCCTCGAGTAAAAACTCAACAAGACAAATTTCAATCCAAACAGATGAAGCTCGACAAAGCTCTCAAAAGTGTGTCTGATAATGGAAAATTTTGTGGTACGTGGAAGAATGATACACAACTGGTATGGCACCCTGGCAATCAATGAAGCTACAATAACTGGGAGTGTTTTATGGCATCATCTTGCCGAAACTGGTGAGTGTGCAAAGGATTTTTTGCTCATAGACATCAAATGAAACTGAAAATAACAAATTCTAATGAAGGAAATTTAACCTTGATGTGAACATAATACTTGCCTTGCCTATAATTTTCAGAATGATATATTAGCCCTTTAAGGATAAACATCATCAATATCATGCAAAAATTCAAAATATTTTTTAAAGCTAGGTAATAATCTTGTTCTTTTTCTTGAATTTTTTCAAAATTGTAGTCAGAGATTTATAAAGAATGGACTTTATTTTGTCATCTATTGCTGTCTTCAATAAAACCTACAACAGCCAGAACCTTCTAGAACCAAGAGAAGGATCGAGAGAGTGCCATGGTTCTGTTTGATTCAACCTTCCATTTTAAGTTAATTGATTTACATTCATTTGGAATTCCCTTTCAGATGGATATTTCAGTTGTCAGAATTCATAATAGCAACATACATTCTCTTTCTAAGTCTGGTAACCTTTAAGACTACATGAGAGCACTACATGAGGCTAAAAAAAATTTAGGCCTGCAAAAAACCACTTGAATGTTTTGAAGTAGAAACTTTTATCCTAGAACATGACATGGCACTATTGAGTCCATCCTTTTAATTATAGATTTCTCATCAGATTTGAGTGTTCTCTTGCAGACTGTAGTGTTGACTACTGTTAATAGTAGCCCACTCGATTCCTACCAAAAATGAATGGAATTTGAGTGGCTTGGTTGGTTTTGTTTTGCTTTGGTGGTGATGTTTATTTATTTGTTTGTTTGTTTGTTTGTTTGTTGTCTGCAGCTGTTGTGGCCCTGTCCTCTTGGTGGGTTAAGGGGAAGGTTGCTTGATTTACTCTGAGTGGTGCAAGGAAAAACAACTAAATTCTCGGAAGGGTCAGTATCAAACTTTTACTTTCAAACTTTAGAACGTTTAAGGTAAAATAAGGTCCTTGGCAAATTTTAAAATGTAGCCATTTTGTTTCGAAAAGCAACAAAGAAAAGCATAAAATTAACTTGAGAAAATGTATAAGAGAAAGGGGGAAAAAAAGTGAAAGAAAGTATAAGAGTAGAAAGGTGTACCTGTTTATCCAGGAATGAGACCTGTTTGTCGAAATTATGAGGCCTCTTGGTCAAAATGATTTTGCAGTCTTGATCCACCAGGGGTGGAAGAAGCCTTCAGTTTGGAGTGAGAAAAGTAGTTGCATTATTTAATATCTAATAATACTTCTGGATGAAAATAAAAATAATACAAATTTTAAAGAATGCCTGAGCAACAGCTGTGATGATCTAAGATCTAAGTCTTATCCATCAATTTACATTCAGGGATGTTATATTTTGCTAAGGAAGTGTAATTTAATTAAAAAAAAATACTAGGATTTTGTATAGCTGCATGTATATTTATCCATTTGTTGGGGAATAAAACTGATTTTTTATAGATTAGGACTTTGGATCACAAGATAGGGAAGTGTCTTGTCTTAGGTACCAGCAAAGATAAAAAGAACAATTCCATTTGAATAAAGAAAGGTGAAAAATATCCAATTTATAACAGGAAATGAGCATGGGAACTCACAGGAGCCACCTATTCTACAGAAACTCTCTGTATGAACTGAGAGTCCATGGGAAATGGGGCAGTGCGTTTTTTTTTTTCCATTTTTCTTTCAGTGAGAAAGGGAATAGGCTATTGGTGTTTATTAAATGAGAAAAAATGCACAAAATCTAACAATATTTGCATTCTGTTTTACTCTCCTGTCATTTTCTTGTCCACTCTGGAGGTTTGGATTAAGTTCATTTTCTATTGATAAAGCCACGTAAACTCAAGAGAACAAGTTTTCTCTGCCCCCCTCCCCTGCTCTTGGATATGTATTTTTATAGAGAAATATCTTTTTGTTTGGTTATTTATTTTTACTTCTGACTCAATGCAGCTGTGTAAAAAATATATACTTATATATATAAGTATATATACTTATATGCTTATACTTTTCATCCCTGTAATTAATACACAGGAAAGAAAGTATTGAGATAAGTGGAACAATACAATAAAATGTTGGTTTAAATGGGGTACTTCTAGGAAAATAAATATTTTGCAGGAAAGCTTTTCCATCTAAATTATACCATGTAATCTGAACTGGTTTTAAACTTAAAAAGCATGCAAATCGCAGAAAAACTGGTAGAAGGGATTGGCTGAACATAAACCCTGCTGTGTGTGGGAGGAGCTTTTAGAAAAGCAGTCTCAGGTGAGAATTCTCCAGCTGGACTAGGGTGCAGTGAAAAAACTGATAAAATACTATAGTACTCAGGTAACAGCCTTGGTACAGTATGTGTTATTCAAGCTTAATATTTAAAGTCATGTAAATGAATGTGCCTAGCTTATTTTTTCCATTAGAAAAGGAAATATTATTTAGATAACATGATCTGTAAAATTCGCTTTCAACCCATGGGAGCTATTACTGAAAATATTTAGTCAACATTACTTCTTTTTAAACTCTTGTGGGTGGGATTCATGTTGTCTAACTTCAGATTTCCACCGTAGGTGGAAATACAGGTGGGAGTGCCCGTTATGGTCATTGGAGACTTAATCAATTCAGAGAGGAGAATCAAGAGCTGAGCAAACATCAAACCAATAAAGTATTAAAGTGTGTTTTCTGGCCAGTCTAAAGAAGTCTCTAGATAAATATTGAACCAGGCCTTCACTCAATGAAATAGAAGAATATGTATGCAGTCACACATAATCAACTAAATGCAGATGTGCAAACTGATTACCTGGTTAGCTACCTTTTCCCAATAATTCATTAAATGCTACAAATTATTTTATTTATTTATTTGTTTGTTATTACTAAGTGTTTCACAGACACTAATACAGGTCATTGCTCTGAAAAATAATATATAAATACAAGGATTTAAAAGGGAGTGATTTACGACATGGGGGAAAAAATTAAAATAATAGATGATTTTTCCTATGTCTGTGTCTTTTATTGTTTATATTTAGGGTCAGTTTTTCTCTTGTATTTGGGTTTGTTTGGTTGGTTGTTGGCAGTGTATTCATTTTTTTAAATAGAATAAGAAATGATGAGAGAATGTGGGAGATCAGAAAGTGGGCAAATAGAAAAAATTGTAGGATGACTAATACTCTTTTCCACCCTACTGTTATCATACCATATCAATGTAGATTAATTATTTGCTGGATTATTTCACTAAATAAGTGTATTAATTCTGGAACTTGACTGAACCTTGAACAGAAAGAATATAATAATGTTTATTTAACTGAAATTTGTTGCCAGATGATTATGAATCAGATAGCTGTAAAATATTTCCATTAAAAATATTAAACCATTCAGAGACCAAAAAAAAGATACAGGTTGAGTAAAAGAAATATTTAGTTTTTGAAGAATATTTAGTTTGTTTTTTTTTTTTTAGTTTAGAAATATCTTTAGTTTTTGAAGGTTTCACTACACACAATTTCATGGAAATAGTAGTTGAAGAATTACTACACAAAATTTGGACTAAATTTTTCACTTTTTTAATAACGTTTTGCATTTCCAGTGTTTCTGACATATAACCCATCAGGGTACTAAAAAATTTTAAAATACATTAAATTTTAGTTGTTTATTTGAATAAGTATTTCATAATAAGGCAATTTGAGAGAAAACAAAGATTTAACTTAGAGGTGAATATGCAACGAAAATCAAATCAAGCAGGTGAAATAGTTAATCATGCTAACACTTAGATTATCACTGTGTCATCTCTCTAATTTTTTTATGCACAGTAATTCTTCCCCAATAGATGCAGATTGCCACTGGGAGCAACTGGTGCCATTAAGCAGTCACTTCTCCAGCTAAGTAGCTTGAGAAGGTACACTGAAGGTTTCATCTTTCTAAAGACTGTATTTATTATCTTTACTTATGTAAAGAGTTCATTAGAAAGAGTTTTACATTGAAATATGGTAACTTTTTAGCCTCCTTTAATGCAGTCACGCATCTTTAACTACCAGACATAAAACTGCTTAATTCTGTGGATATTAATGGATTCATATGTCATAAAGCCAGAAGAAACAGTGTAATCGAGTCTCATATGTGACACAATACAGGCCATAGGACTTCAGTGAATTAAGTGGTACGTCATGTCTAAGTAAATGTGACTGAAATGGAGCATATTAAAATACAGCATACATTTTTTTAATATGTTCTTGACTTAAAAAAGCCACTGTAACAGAATTCGTGACAATCCTTCATGGGTTCTCTCAATAAATCCAGGTTTTGAAAACATGCAATATGTTGATTCTGTATCATTTCAGCGTCTTACTCAAAATGTCATGAGAAACTTAATATAGAACTAAATATATTATCTTTTCATCTTAATCAACAGTAC
Organism: Brachypodius melanocephalos; assembly: GCA_013398615.1. Classification (NCBI taxonomy): domain Eukaryota; kingdom Metazoa; phylum Chordata; class Aves; order Passeriformes; family Pycnonotidae; genus Brachypodius; species Brachypodius melanocephalos. Next base: position 27,327,132 of record VZSR01001685.1, read on the forward strand.
CTGAAATCTCTTAAAACCAATATAGTACATAGGAGGACAAGCTGTGTTTACAGCACAGACACAGTAGTTTTCAGTATTTGTCTTTATCTAATTATATTATTTCTATATGTGTTGTTTATATCTATAGTTAATGCAAATTAGTATGGATTTATGATATCAGTCCTTCAATAGTTTGAGTGGAGTAGATTAGTAAATGCCAGGGCAGAATTATTTGAATCTCACAGCTAGACCCAAAAAAGTATTAACAGAGATTTAGTAGAGCATTATAGTATTAGTTAATACTTGTTAAAAAACCTTTCAGAGTTTCTAGGACCATACAGCCTAAAAATGGTCAAGATTTTTTTTTTTAGGTCTTCAAAAATTTTTGGGAATTCTACATAGAAAAGTAAAAATCTATAAGTACTTCTGTTGACTGCAATAGTTTGTATCCTAAACCAAGCATCGTTACTTTTGATTTCTTAAATGCCTTCTTTTTTGAGGGTGGAGAGATGCAGATGTATATAATGCCATTGAACAAATTAGAGAATGGGTCTTATTTTTATATTCAAATTCCTTCGATTAATTACATCTCACTCACTAATTTTTTGTGGGTTTTTTCTCTTAGTATGTGCACTGCTTGTGCACATATGCACACTGACAGATCAGTGTATACATGCAAAACAATGTCCATAGTTATGTCTATATGCAAGTTGTCACATAAAATTTACATCAACTTTAGGATATTTTCACCTCAAAATATGACTTGTTCAAGATTTCTCTTGCCAGAAGAATTACTAACTTCTAGTTTTGCAATTAATTCCTGCTCATGTGTTTTAAATTGATAGAAGGAATCAAAATAAAATCAATCATTGTTTTAAAAATTAGTTTTATAATTGGTCTAATTTAGCTATGGAGTGGTGTTTTTTAAATGTTTCAAGGTAAAGAATTCTTTGGTAAGCATAGTTTAGCATCTCCAATACACTAATTTTCTCTGAAATTTCTGAGGAGAGCTCAGCATTTTTCCTCCAAGCCTAGTTCTAAACCCCATGTTTTAAAAGTCTTCACAAAGTTAATTTTAAATGTTCAGAACTCTGGTAACCTAAATTAGCTTAACTTACCTTGCACCAGATTTTGCTTATTTTTTGAGAACATTACAGATTGTTCCATTACAGATTTCTAAGTCAGTAGCATTAAAATAACAAATATTTCTAAGCAGATCAAATTACTCAAATGGCTCATTTGTTTATTTGTTTGTTTATTCCTGGCAACAGTGATTAACTGGTATAGTGATTATGAGAACAGCATTTCAGAGTGTTAGTATTCCATTTGAGTTTATAAGTAATTTTCTGTGAATAGCATTAACAGTAAACTTCAGTGTATATTTTACTCAAAGAAAACCTGCAAGTAACTTCAGATTTTAAACTGTATGGACTATATCTATCTAAAAATAAGCAATATGTATCAAATTATTCTTTTGATTTTGTTTCCCTTGAACAAAAAGCTGCTGTCAAAGGTGAAAAGATCTTTACTTTTCTAGTGGAATTCCTTTTCATTTTTCTCATTGTTGTGGATTCATAAGTAAGCAATTTCACATTTTATTACAAAATAAGTAGACACAGGTGTCTAGAAGATGGGGAGAATGGCATACTCAATTTCCTCGTGGCATATATTAAGGTTTTAGGAACATATTTGCCTGGCCTTCTGCTAGATTTAGTCAAACTTCAGCTGACGGGTAAGTAAGCATTGTATAAACATTTTCTTTGTGGTACCAAACTTTAACTTCTCTTCATTCAGACTTCATGATTTCTTTATTTTTGCGTATAGTAGAGTGTTGTTAGCAACCAATATAGGAAAAGCCAAATTGTAAATAAGAAAATGTAAATAAAGCATGAAAAATCCAGACATGGAGTTACATATTGTTTAATAGAGAATAAGGAATATCTAATAAAAATGTTTCATTGGCTTTCTTATTGGTATTTAGTGTTTCTGTTACTCTAACAATGGATATTAGATTGTAATCTTTTTATTGCTGTAAGATCATAAGTTTTAAACATCTTCTAACTACTCTATTTCTTTGAACTACAGCTTTGTCTTTTGAAAGCATAATATACCTTAGTTACACCAGTAAGCTGGCTGTAGGCTAAAATGAATTCTAGTCGAGGTGATATCACTACCTGTACAAAGTGGAATTAAGGGTATATGATCCACTTTTGCTTCATTGCATGCTTAGTATTGCTGGGCAATTTAGGTTTATAAAAACGCTTCTGAGTGAGCACCAAAAAAAGAGTCTGAGAGTCATGTCTATGAAAACTCTTCCTCTCATTTCTTCTTATTATTCTTTAACAAGAACTATGGCTTGTAAATCATGTGAGACCAATCTCCAAAATGCATGCCAATGAATAATTTACTCCTGATTTGATATAATCTCGGGAGTCATTCAGGAAACCCACACGATGTATACTGCTTAGTAGCAACTTGAATGAGGAGTTTGAGTATATGAGGGTACAGGCTGCTGCTCTACAATTTCTGCTTACATAAATTTTAATTTGTATCTCTAAAATATTTTAGAAATTATTTTTTCATTTATTTTTCCCTTGGTTACTCAATAATTGTTCTTTTTTCCAGATTAATTTTAGGAAATCTGTAGACATCTACATGCAAATGCCTTGCTTCAAAATGGAAATTTCTGGAATTATAGTCATTATGTACCTACAGACACCTGACATTCTATGTACTGTATCTACTCTACAACAATTTATGCTTATGTGAATTGGGATATAGAATAGTTGATGCCTTTATGTTGTATCACTTCATTACTTTTATCTTCTAGGTCCACTATAATTGAAATGTTATCTCAGTCTTGCTAAACTGACTTTACACCACACAATGAAGAGATGTTAATTTGGAAAAAATATAAGAGGAATTCTAGCCTTTTCATATATGAGAAGTTACATTGGTGCTAGAGAAACTATTTTGAAATAAATAACGTTCTACATCTTAGAACTTGACAGGGAAGCCATGTAGGCTTGTACCTGGTACCTCTATGCTGTCAAGGTGTGCACACAATTTCTCTTACACTTATATATTTAGAAAAGATCACACTCCAGACAGCTTACAGTTGCTGGAACAGTTCCACAACTATTGTGAAAATTAAAAAATTGAGGTATACAATTTCTATTTAAATTTTCATCGTCCATAATGAATAGACTTGTGGCAGCCAGGTAGCATTTTATAGAAGGGAAAAAGCCCTACATTTTCATCTATATTATCCATAAATCTGATTATTAATTTCATTCCTTTGAATATATTTGCCAAAATATCCAGTGAATTTGAAAATGTCCTTATATTTTGGGGGAATATTAGGTCATGTTTGCAGATGGAGAAGATCAGTGGATGAGAAAATGTTCTACACTGAGAAAAAATTATGATTTCATGCTATGTGTGCTGATGCAGAAAACACCCCAAACTTGTTTCATTCCATACATTCAGCTAGATTTAGGAAAAGATCTTTAAAAAAAGAAATTTAAGTAATCATCTATATATATACATATAATGTTTATGTACCTTTCCTGCAGAAGAAAATGTGCATTATTGTTCACATTTGATACCCAAGGTATGTTGAAATTACTAAAATATTCAATTAGCAGGAGAAAAGGAAATGTCATATAGTGATATTCAAGCACTTCTAGATATCCATAAGAAACTGTAGAATTATGATATTTTACAGGAGGTCAGAAATTACAGACTATGACCTTGTGTCTATTTTAGTGTGAAGAATCTATTTAGTCATCAAGTAATGAGGAAATGGACCTCCTGTAAAAAAGATCAGTTAAGATCCACTGAGATTTGCTGCATGCAATGCTTCATTCTTTTCTTCAAAAGAACGTTGTTTAAGGACTGAGTTTTACGAATAATTATCAAAAAGGCTGCAATGGGCCATTTTATACATGTGTATACATACATAATATAGCATGAAGAATCTTGAATTCCTTTGGAAAAAAATATTTGGGATTTAAAAGGGCATATGTTTTTGGGAAGGTAACTGTTCATAGTCAAGAATCACAGAATGGTTTGGGTTGGGAAAGACCTTATAGATCACTTACTTCCAACCCTCTGTCATGGACAGGAACACCTTCTACTAGACAGGTTGCTCCAAGCCCCGTCCAACCTGGCTTTGAACCCTTTTAGGGATGAGGCAACCACAACTTCTCTGGGCAGCCTGTTCCAGTGCTTCAGCACCCTCACAGTAAAGAATTTTCCTTTAATGCATAATCTAAACCTAGTCTATTTTAGTTTGAAGCCTTTCCCCCATATCCTTTCACTACATGCCCTCGTAAAATGTCCTTCTACATTTTTTTTTCCTAGGCCCTCATTAGCTACTGGAAGGCCACAATTAGGTCACCCAGAAGCCTTTTCTTTTCCAGGCTGAACAAACCCAAGACTCTCAGGCATTCCTCATAGAAGAGGTGCTTCCATTCCTCTAGTCATCCTGGTGGCTCTCCTCTGGACTGGCTCCAACAGGTCAATGTTCTTCCTGTGCTATATGTGCTATATGTTGACAAGGTAATTTCTTCATCCTATAGCACTGTGTAATCATTTAAAATAAAGTGTTGCACATTGTTACAAATAAAAGTATTTTCAATATCACTGCTGACTCAATATTTAATATAAATTGCAATTAGGAAAAAGCAGGGAATATATAAAGTGTCATTGCTATTGACCTTTTATATATATATATATATACAGAAAAAGAGAGAGAGGAGTAGAAGATGATTATCTGTTTAGTAAAATAAAAGGTTCAAATGTTTTTGATACAAAATCCATTCTCATTGAATGCCCAGCAATTTTACAATCCTTTCCTCCAAATAATTTCTATGCTTTCTTCTCCTTTCTCCATGATCCTTTCTCATTTTCCTTTTTTAAAACAACTTCTGAGGTTTTCTATTATTTGATTATTATTTACAGATTTCCAGTGTTTGCAACTTTCCCAGTTCCAAGTGCCTCACATCTTTCTGGCTAGAGTTCCAGGGTAAAAATTCTCTGAGGCATGTGTGTGCTACAAGGGCAGAGTATCATGGAGTGGTGCTAAGAAGTTTGGGCTATTGTCCCCATTCTGAATATGCTATGTATATCTTAACTATCCTTCTGGTCATTCACACTAAATGGCAGTATGAAAGCAGGGATAAAAATGGAGCTTTTTTTTTTTTTTTTAAACTGAGCCATTTACAATTTTGCCTACCAAATTTAGCAGGCGCAAATCATGTTTTGAAATAAATTCAAAATGTTATGATAGGTCTGAAGGTCACAAGATGTATTCTGTTACTCAAGTTGTTGTTTTCTGGAACAATCAGTCAAAGGAAAGTCTTTTTCACTGCTCCTGCATAAACAGAGACAAAAGCCATTACATGTTTCTTAAGAGGTTCATAAAGATATCTTTACTATGTTCTACACTATGCCAATAGTTTAGCTACAGATTTGCAGCAAACATTTGTCCTTTCTTCAACACTTTTAATCAGTTTAATTTCTCCGTTCAGTTTTCTGTGTTGCACTTCCCTTCATGAAGTCTTTCTCTCCAAATCTCTCATTAGATTTTTCCTAGTCTTCCTTACTTCAGCAGGTCTACCATGGATTTGCACTGCACGGTGTATTTAATATCTTATTTGAAGATATGGCAGAGTTAAAGTGTAGTACAGAAAACTTGGGTTACATTTTTACTGAATTAATTGCTCCATTTCTAACTGAATATTTTCAGTTCAGTAGTAACTGTAAATCATAACTCACGCCCTCTGAAAAAGGAAAAGAAACGTGTGGGGAAAGTGCTTGAATTTTATTTTGTATTTCAACTACTATCCTGCAACTGGAACCCAAACAATTGGATTCAAAGCTTAGCAAAGTATCCCCCAGTGGTACATTGGAAACATTATTTTATCTATAATGTTGATGAACCTAAAAATTAATGTTATGAACTCTTTGGTTCTGTTTCAAGAAGTTTGGGGTTTAGGCTGATGGCTGACATCTGTGCAAAGAAAATAGTTTCATCACCTCCAGCTTCTATGTAAGTGAAGGAAGCGATGTCTTCTTGTCTGTTGTAACCAAAGATGCTGGAATTTCTGCACAATAATATAACCTTTGTTCTTTTCTTCTCAAGCTCTGCTTCTTGCAGTGCACATATAAATTTTATCTGTTCAGCAGTAGAAGGCTCAGACACCAAATTCTTTGTGACAATGAATAAACTGACTGTACACTCCAGTCCCATGACAGAAATAAGGGTACTAGGGACTGTAGGACACAAATGAAAATTTCCAGAGGCTTTCCAAGTCTCACTATAGATAAGTCTCTATGTAGCTTTAAGACTCTGTACTTAAAGGGAGTGAAAATAAGTTTGCAACTAATGTTGACTTTTCCATATTAGAATAAAGTACTAGGTATGTTTGACATAAGTCTAATAATAGAAAAACTTATTTCTTCTTTCTGTTATTGGAAATTGTGTTTCCATTCTTTCATTCGTGTGACAGTTGTAGAGCATATTTTATTTTATCTTTAATTACTTTCAAGGGAAAGAGGTGAACTATTTGCTCTGTTTCAGGTTTTGATATTTGAGTGTTAGAGGAAACGAAGAACCATGAGTAGAATAATTTACTTTACTCCTATTTACAAAATCCTATCATCTTTTTTCAAAATTTATTACTTTTTTCTGTGATTAAGTGTTCATTATTAAAGAAAATATGTTTTAAATTGCTATACCTAATTACAGAAACATTCAGCAAATATGCTTAAGAATCAAATAACTTTCCAATGACATTCTGATATTCTTATATTGGTTATTCTTTTCTTTTGAAAGGTTTGTGTTCAGTCTGAATGTTTAACTTATTGTCTTGAAATATATTTATTGTTACAAGTAGTCTAAACAGATAAAATCCCCTTGATTTAGATTTTGAATAATAACTGATGAGTTAAAAAAAAAAAGACTTGCTGACTGGCTTGACCCATTTATTATTTTCTCCCTTAAGACAGTCATAGTAACTCAGCTGCACTATCACTGGATTTGGGAGAAATTCCATTTTGCCAGAGGGTAAAGTATAAACCCATGCTGTAATGTAGCCTTAATGAAGACTCTTTTAACCATTTCTCTGTATGCTCAAATTTCTTTTGATATTGTTGTTGCTTTTCTTGATGATTTTAATGTACTAGCTCTCCACTAAGCCGTGGGGCTTGGCAGTAAGGGACACAATTGCCACCCTTTTCTGGTATAGCAGAAGGAGGTACTGGGTAGGACATAATGAATCTCTGATTCATTTGGAAAGATAATTCTTGTCCTGTCATACCTGCTTTGGCATTAAAGTGTGCAAGACTATCTATTCTGTTGTTTCAAGTCTGAGGTTTCGCAGGTGTAAATCCATCTGATTCTAGAAGTGGTTTTAAAGTTTTATGCTCTACTATATAGCGATAATTCTTAGGTAGTTGTCACAATGTCAATTGCTCCAGCTGTTCTGAACTCTTTCCAGAGTCACAGACAAGTACATTAAATTTAAGTGATATGGAAATATTTTTCACCAACTACATAACTCACTATTTCAGATAGTGTAAAACAAAAAAAGCACCAAAATTCATAGTGAAGCTTTACTGAAAACTCATCTGTGCATCCTTCTGTGTGAATGTGTAATGTTTTTCAACATGCCCATCAAGACCATGATATTGTTAAAGACTGATGTGTTCTCCATATCTAAACCATTTATATTAATAGTGTAAATTTAATATAATAGTTAGAAGGGTGTATATATACTTATATATATATACATATATATATGCATACATATATATATACATATATATACATATACATAAATATATATATATATATAATTTTTTTTTCCATAGTTCTAGTTCTATGGTTTCTATCTTCTAGTTCTACAGAAGTTGAGGTCATTAAGACACTAAGACCTGATTAGGTTGTCCCTATGCCCTGATCAAATATAATTATGTTTTCCTCCCTCTGTGACCTCTAGTTCTTTTCTGGTTTCCATAAACTGTTTACTTTAAAAAAAAACTGAGTAGAGCTGTCAACTTTTTCTTGGTCCACTACTATCTTTAGGTTCACTCTTGATTCAGTCTCATAATTTTCTCTTTGTGCAACACAGTAAAATATTTGGAAGATGGAAGAAATATAAAATTTACCTATTTCCTCACATCTGCAAATAGCAAATGAGATTTTGAACTGAGTCTGGGTGAAATGAACTTTCTTCATAGCAACCCATACGATGCTGTGATTTGTGTTTGTGGCTAAAGGATTGCTGCTAACACAGCAATCATTCATCTATTGCTCAGCAATGCACAGCACCAAGGCTTTCTTTCTCCACCTCACATTCTGTCAGAATAAGTAGGCTTGGGGTGGACGAGAATTTATGAGGGAAGGTAGCTGAGACAACTTAACCAAGTTGACCAAATGGATATTCCATACTGTAAGCTGTCATGCTCAGCAGTAAGAAGCTCAGGGACAATAGCAAGAAGAAGGAAGTTTGTGATTATGGTCTTTGTCTTTCCAAGCAACTGTTATCATGTTAAGGGCACAACTTCCCAAGGAGTAGCTGGACATCTGCCTACTAACAGGAAGAACTAAAAGAATTTTTTTTTTTTTTCTGCTTTGGTCACTTATGTGGGTTTTGCTTAATTTATTGAGATGTCATTATCTTGATCCAAAAGCCTTCTTGCCTTCCTTCTGTTTTGATCCCATCCTGTGGAAGACGGGAGGGAGCAAGAGCCAGGAGTAGTGTCTGGCAGGGATTAACCCACCACAGACTTTAAAGGGGCAGACAGGGAGACTGCATAAATGTAAGTACACAAACACACACAGATATGGAGAAATGGATTGGTGTTGAGTTTATTCTACAGTTTTTGAAATGGGTTGGCAATGGTGTAGTGTAAAACAACTCACATAATAGAATAGAATTGAGAACATCTTTTTTCCACCTGGAAAAAGAAAACATTAAAAATATTTATAAATCTCTCTTCTCTGCATTAAAAAAAAAAAAAAAAAAAAAAATCTGTGACCTGAAAAGAGTGCTTGTTCGCACTGTTGTGAGGCTTAGATCAACATCTTTTAAGTAGCTAGAGAACACCTCAAATCTTTCAGAAATAGAAATCCAGTGGAAGTTTCCTGTGAGGTTTAGCTTAAAAACAGAGGTAGGAGATTAACAAAACAAACAAATCAGAAAGTACTCAAAAGCCCAGACCACATACTCTTTAACCATCAGAGGACATATATATTTTAAAATATATATGCACATATATGTGCATTTACTATACTACCAAAACCATTTTTCTACCAGTTGTTCGTTTGTGTTAATAGAATGGAAATTTGGAGGAGAGGTGAAACCCGTATGACATATCTGTCAAAATATTCATTACAAACAAAACTCTTCACACTTTTTAACAGTAGATGTTATTTTATGCACATGTTTTGATGTCAGCGTGATTATCTCTTTGTCATTTCTAGTTTGTAAGCACACTTTTTGCCTAATTTGACAGCATTCATTCTTGTTCTTTAACTTTCTAAAGGTCTATTCCTTCAGAAAACTAGCATTCTGTTGTCAAGTAGATTTTACAGTAGTAGATAAATCATCACTGATCTTTTCTAGATTGTCTACAATGTCCCTTATTTGACATGATTAACACTATGCAATTTATTGATCATATTTTATTTTGTTTCATTGTAGCATTTAAGTACTGCATAATAATTAAAATGTATCTTATGTTGCAAATATAATTTTTCCTCACAATAATTTATTCCTGATCTATACTTTTCTCTTTTTTTCCCTCCTCCCTCTCATTTCTATATTATTTTTTGGAATTAGGAAGTCATTAAAGAAGACAGCAAGAGACATAAATGTGAAAATCATAGAATCATAGAAACATGGAACAGTTTGGGTTTGAAGACATCTTTACAGGTCATCTTGTTCAAACTTCCATTGCAATGAGCAGGGACATCTTAAACTTCAAGAGGTGGCTAATACTCCTGTCCAATCTGACCAGTAATGTTTCCAGGGATGGGGTATGCACCACTTCTCTGGGAACCTGCTCCAGGGTCACACCATCCTTATTGTAAAATACTCTTTCATTATATCAAATCTAAGTTGACCTTCTATGCATTTAAAACCATTACCTCTTGTCCTATTGCAAACAAACCCCGAGAAAATGTCTGTCCACATCTGTCTCATAAAGTTATTTTAAGCACTCAAAGGATCCAATGCGGTTTCCGCAGATCCTTCTCTTCTGCAGGCTGGACAACCCCAGCTCTCCCAGACTTTCCTCACAGAAGAGATATTTCACCCCTCCAATCATCTTCACAGCTCTCCTCTGGATTCTCTCCAACAGGTACATGTCATTTCTATGCTGAGGACATCAGAGTGGGATTCAGTATTCCGGGTGGGGTCTCGTGAGAATAAAGGGGAAGAATTACCTCCACAGACTTGCTGGCCACCTCTTCTCCTGGTGCAGCCCAGGAGAAGGTTGACTTTCTGGACTGCAAAAGCACACTGCCAGCTCAGGTCCACCCTTTCCTGCACCAGAACCCACAAGTCCTTCTCAGTAGGACTGTTCTCAATTCTCCAGCCTGTAAAATTTTTAAATTTGATCTGCATAAGATCCATTAAATGTCCTCTGTGTATGAGTTATTGCCTAAATGAAAAGCTAACATAGAAAATTGTAATGACATATTGACAGCATTTTATTTTGAGACATTACACCTCAAAGTTGGGCCTTGCTGAAAAGTAAAAATTGAATCAGGGTAAAAAACTGGAAATGGACATATGCAATATTGTGTATTAAAAAGCAAATGCAGGGAAAAATTTTGAACTCAGGGAAATACAGTTTTGGGCTTTGTTTGTCAAAATGTCTCAGCATAGCTTAAAACAGTATGAGAAGAATTCTGAAATGGCACCTGTCTGCTTATCCATTTGTAATATTGACAGAACATAGATTTGTAGTATGCAGAGTTGACAATTTCCAACCGGATGTTGAAGCACTGATCTACATGACAGGAATTGTGATCATTAGTTGCCATGCTTGAAAAGGATGTGGACAGATTCAATGTGGTTAGGTGCAATCAGTCCTGAAATTAATGCATACATGGAAGAGACACTTTTTCATTATTGCCTACTTTGGGGGAAACAGTGGGTGCACTTCTGTCAGAGTTCAGACTGATAGATATTGATACAAATCATTTTTATATGATCTGCCTATTTATTAGAATTGCTTTTCTGCTCTCTGTATGGAAGTCCATGATGCATTACATTCTGAACTTCCTAATGTTCAGATTGCTGTTCTCATTGCAAGAATAATGAAATGGATTCATTACTTTATTCTTAAAATATTCTGATTTATTTTAGGATATACCTTCTTCAGGGATTTCATAGACCCTTTTGTTGTCTAGTTCATTTATTTTATTGCAGAAAGTAACATATTACACATATTTTGAGGACAAAAAATTCAACAAATATTTTTAGATCATGCATGCACACAAACAGAAACAAGAACATGAGAAGATACAAATTCCTACTAATGTTATGTTTTTAGCATTAGTAAAACAATATTTTTAATATAATGAAGAACAGAGAGGAATTAAGATGAGAAGCAACCTCTTTTTTAGTTGCATCTATACAAAAGAAGGAATTTTTTTGGCATAGTTTTAAATTTTCTTTTGAAATTATATTTTGGAGAAGATGGTTCTCTTACTTTGAATCCAGAAATGAAAGCTCAATGAAATTAATTATCTGTTAGTACCTCAAGTTTTGCAAATGTGGGGGATTCTACTTTATCTTTTGAATTCAGAAGATGAAATGTGAAAGCTGAAAAAAAAACTGCTGCGAGTTTTCTGGACACAAAGATATTAAAAGGAAATTAACACTACTACAGTGATACAAACAATCTGATTAAAAATTATTTATTAGTCCTGGCCTTCAGGCCAGTATCCCTCTAGAGAGCTGTGCTTGTGGAGGAAAATAAGAAAATATATCCTTCACTGCTAATTTTAAAAATATATCAAACTATTTTGAAGGTGACTATGTGATTAGAACACTAAAATTAGGAGCAGGAGGACAAAATGCTGGTAAGGTATACAAACACAAATGTATCTTTAATGTAAGCCAGAGAACAACTGACCTCTTTGGTATTTTTAGATGGGTTTGGGTGTTTGAACTTTACTTTCATCTCTACATTATTTTTAGAGAGAGAATTGTACATGCACTTCTTCCAAATTCCTCCTGTGCCTTATTTCGAATGTAGAATATTTGGGTTATTACCCTCATCTCTCTTGCTACTTTAATAGTGCTTCTTTTTCATCACAGATCTGTAGATACTTCACTTTTTAGCTTTTTTATTTGCTTAGAGTCCATTCTGTGACAGGTAAGGTGTTTTTCTCTGTGCAACTTAATGAAATAAATACCTGCTTGAAAATGCTTCCTAATAGTTGCAAATGAAGCCAGGAAGTCAGCTCCATCCTGGGCCCAACTTAAATGCCTCTAACACATACATGGGTAACAAGAGGAGTTACAAAAACATATTCACCTGCAGGGTATGATCTTATTGTCATGGAGATGTGTTGGAATGGCTGCTGTGGAATGGAAGGATACAGGCTCTTTAGGAAGGACAGACAGGAGACGAAGAGTAGCTGTTGCCCTCTGTGTCAGTGACCAGCTGGAGTGCAGGGAACTCCACCCGGGGATGGATGAGCAGCAGCCTGAGAGCTCGTGGGTCAGGATTAAAGGGAGAGCAGGGACAGGTGGCACCATAGTGGGGGTCTGGAGCAGGCCACCCAGCTGAATACTGAGCTGATGAGGCCCTTTACAGACAAATAGGTGCAGCCTCATGTTCACAAGCCCCTGTGGGGGATTTCAACCACCCCAATATCACATCCATTTTTCTGTGTTGGAGGAAAAACAGAGAAAGGCATAAGCAAGTTCCTGGAATGTGCTGGTGGCAAAATCCCTCTCCAGGTACAGCAAGAAGATGTTGCACTCAACCTTTTTCTTACCAATCAGGAGGAGCTGTAGAGATGGGGAATGTAATGTTCAAGGGCAGCCTTGGCTGCTGTGACAATGAAATGGTGAACTTTGAGATCCCTAGCAAAGTGGGAAGAGCACACAGCAAGATCATTACCTTGCACTTCTAGGAAACAAACTTTGGCTTTTTCAGGGGTCTGCTTGGTAGAGTGCTGTGTGATAAAACCTTGGAGAGAAGAGGGGCTCAAGGAAGCTTCTTAATATTGGAGGATCACCTTAGGCAAAAATGCCAGGAGGCCTGTGAGGATAACCAAGGAATTCCTGAACAACCCCTAACATAAAAAGACTAGAGAGAGTGAAAAAAGGAATTTCCACAAAAGAGAAGCTAGGAGGAACACAGAGAGATTATCCAAGCAGCCAGAGATCAGATTAAGAAAGCTAAAGCCCTGATAAAATTAAACCTGGCCAGGAGCAATAACAGCAGCAAGGAAAGCTTCTGTAGAAGCATCAATGATAAGAGGAAAGCCAGAGAAAACATGAACCCTCTCCAGAAGGAAACAGGAGACCTGGTTAGCCAGGATATGGAGAAGGCTGAGGTACTTAATGACTTTCTTGTCTTGGTCTTCACCAGCAAGTGTTCCAGCAACACCACCTGAGCATAAAAGACAAAAGCAGGGACTGGGAGAATGAAAAACCGCCAGCAATAGGAGACCATGCTTGAGACCATTTCAGGAATTGGAATGTGCACAAGTGTCCATGAGACCTGGTGAAATGCATCTGCAGATCCAGAGGGAACTGGCAGAGAAACAGCTAAGGTTTATTTGTTGCGGTATGCTTTGAACTAATTTTTTCCTTTCATGACCTGTTGATTTCCTAGTGCATGATGACTCTCAGGAGTTCATGAGGTCTGTATTTCCAGTACAGCTTGAAGCAAGCAACCAGAACTCACAAATAGATGTACTGTGGCAAAACAGTGAATAGCAATGCCAGCTCAGATTCCCACAGCCAATAGAGATTTCTTGATGCAGTGCTGTGCCTGGGCTAGTGAGATTTGTCTCCCAGCCACTGCAGTTGGTTGAATCATTGTACAAATACAGTTGTACAGATTCTAAATACAAGATTGACGTACTTAACATTTGTTTGATTATCTCTAATAATGTTCCACATTGTTTAGGGAATTAAAGTTTATGATAAAAAGAACTTTATGGACAGTTAATGCTGGGTTGTGTTGCACCAGCCCACCATCTTGTTATATGTGTAACAATCATGAGACACCCACTGTTCATTACCTATTTCACATCTGATAGGCTCCTATTTCATATATACATGGAAAAGCTCAACAGCTCCTGTTAATGTTGTGCTGTTGTTCTCTACCATGCAATACACTGCTCAGCCTCAGAAATAAAGAAAAAGAAATATGATGTCAGAAGGATGACTAGATCAAAAAAAATGTAAAACCTCTACTTCAGTCATGTATACTCACCCTCATATTAACTGGACTGGTAAGAAAAGTCACTTAATTGGATGACTGGGAACACCAGTCAAATTTTAGGGAATAATATATTACACCGACAAGGCCAATTTAAGAATATTTTCTTTCTATAGAATATTTCTTTATTTTATTTGTTCCAGGAAAGCTTCCATTTGTGATACAGTATTAACATACAAAGAAAAACCAAACAGCTATATTCTAGACTAAGAATGAGTTAGAACTATACAAATAAAGTCAAAAAGAAAGAAAATAATGACATTGATATTGGGAACATAAGATTTCTGGCACTCCCTTGGAAAGAAATATTGCTTCTGCATTTGAACGTTTTTCAAAGCTGAAATAACAAAAAAATTGTAACATCAAGTTTCATAAAGAGCAAGGCTAATGTTCCTTTCTAGCCTAAGTGACAATGAGATCTACTCCAAATGACATTATTTTAATCCTCAAGATCAGGACTGAGCAACTTTCTGAAAAATTTTTTGGCATGATTTAAAAGAAATTGTTCATTAACAGCTTTCTTTAGATGGAGAACATGGATGACAACATTGATCTTTTGAATAGTTTCCAACAGCACAGACATCCAGACTTCACGATCATGTGGACTTGTTTAGGTGTGTATTATTTCTTTCAGCTGAGGTTTTCCCTCTGTGTAAGGCTTATCCAGGTTTGAACAAGGAAGCATTCATCTGAACAAGCAAAACATAGAATTAAATAAAGAATGATGAACATCTAGGAGGTTCTAAAAATCATGAGGTTGCATGGGGAAATTATGTCTGCAATTCATCTGAAAAGAATAATTATTAATGTCTTTTCTTCTGCTCCACATCTCTCACAGCTTTATCTTTGTGACTATTTCCTGCAGAAGCTGGAAAGAGACTTTTTATAAGGCCATGTGCTGATAGGGCAAGAAGTAATGGCTTTAAACTGAAAGAGATTAGGCTAAGGTTGGACATTAGGAAGAAATTGTTTTCTCTAAGAGTGGGGAGATCCTGCAACAGGTTGCTCTAGAAGGTTTCTGTGTCCTATCTCTGGCAACGTTCAAGGTCAGGTTGGATGGGGCTCTGGGAAACCTGGTGTAGTGAAAGGTGTTCTAGACCATGGGGATTGGAACTAGATGGTCTTTAAGGGCTTTTCCAACCCAAACCTGTGTATATTTCTGTGAATTTCCTTTGCAAATCCCTTTCTCTCTCTGTAGAATTTTTATAGGACTCCTCTCATTGCCCTTCCATATACCTGTGCACTTTATTTTGTCTCCTTCAACAGACATTTATTCCAGGGCATTCCTTTCTGGAAATGTCATAGAATCATAAATCAATTTAGGTTTAATGAGACCTCTGGAAGTCACATAGTTCAAGTTACTGCTCAAAGAGTTTCAACAAGAGTAGATTGCTAAAGACTGCATCCAGAAAAACTTTAAATAAAGATCTCCAAGGGTATCTCCAAGGAATAAGGTGAATCTCTTCCTGTAACTGAACAAATTTCATGATAAAGAAAAAAGTCCTTAAATGTATTCCAACCTTCCCATGATACAAGTTCATATATCACTAGGCATCTCCATACTCTCCAACTAGGAAAAAAGTATACTGACAAAGGTAAAAAAAGACAATATTGTTGTTGAGACAGTAGTCATCAACATTTCAAGGATTAAATAAGACAAATAGTTGTGAGTCGCTTCCAACTCAGGATATTCTATGATTTTATGATTTATCTGAAAAAAATTAGGATTAAAAGATTAAAAAGCTCCTCAAAGAATATCATAATGATAATGATGATGATGATGATGATGATGATGATGAATGTCTTACTAGCAGCAACGAAGATTGATCTTTCCCAATCTGACAGATGACTGCTTGGTCACAAAAATTTGTTGGTTGTCTCTTTGGGCTTTGTGAGCAAATAAGTGCTTGATCTAGAATGTATTAGTTCCAGTAATTTGTTATTTGAGCCTTAGCCAATAAACTATTGCACTCCTTTTTAAGCTGTGTTTATCTTACTTTATCTCACTGTCTGATGAATGTTATCCCAGGAAAAGAGACACAGAGAGACAATTACAGAATCACCATTACAAGAAGATTGTTGCAGGCAGCATGGATGTTCAGTCTGAGTATCCTGATGTGCTTTAACAAATATAGCAAATGAGAATATATGCTGAATGACTGCCAATTCCTATGCTGAGTTTCCCTAAGCAAGAAGTTTTCATCTACATCTCAGTTTGGTTTTCTTTTCACTAGCAACAGAGTATGAGATTTGGGAATACCAGGTGATACCTTGTCTGTTGTGTGTCAGGGACTGAATGCAGCTCTTACCTTTGCAGCAACTGAGAAGGAAGATAAAAGTTATCAATACACCTCTTGCAGCCCTAAGTGTTTTCAGTTCAACAGAATGAAAAAATATCCAAATGAACAAACAATGGGAAAAGATGCCATTCACTCTCTTTGGTCTTCAGCATTGACCCATTTTTATTTATTCTTGGTTTTCTGTTGCAAACAGGAGCAATTTTGTGATCTTCCTTATTCCTCTTCTCTTTGGACACAGGAGCAAGGAGAGATTAGTCTTCTCATCTCTGACATGCTGTTTTCTTGACAAGCGAACTGATTACCTTAACTGTTCTGTACCTCCTGGTCCACTTCCTCTTGCACTTAGCACTTGGAAGAGCATAGAACTGATTTTAAGCCCTGTAAGTGTTTCCTTAGTATGCTCAAAATATTTTTTTTGAGTTACATTATTCATATAAATTATTATACCTTCGATTTATGTAATTTGTGTGCCTGAAATGGATGATTTGTTTCATTGGCATCACTATAAGAAAAAAAACCCCAAACAATGTTAAAATTAAGGATTAATAATTCATACATTTTTTAGACATTTGTTTCAGTTAAATAAAATAGAAATGTAGCCACATAAAAATCCATACCTTTTAAAGCTGATTAGATCGATAAAGTATGATCTCATGAAGGATTTTATTATTATACTTCCTTTATATGGTAACTGACTTCAGAAAAGAGTTTCTGTACCTATTTTTGTTTTGGAATACTGCAAAATTGTTAAGTGGATTTATACAAGATCATTCAAAACATTCTGCTACCTCAAAAGAACAGGTTTTTTGTAATGATTTATTATTACAGATATTATAAAAATAAGAAGAAATAAAAATAAGCCTAAATATTATCTCCAAATGGCTTAACATGGGTAAGATACCACCATAAGCCTTCATACTGGAATAAAATGTTTCAATTTCTTTTTCAAAATCTGATGATTTCATTGAAAATACTTCTAGAATTTACAGCTGCAGAGGTAAATCTGGAGAAATGTGGGGCATAATATCCATCTCAGCCTATAAAGACCTTCAAAAAGTATTTGTGAGGAAACCAATACTTAAAGAAATTGTTTTATATGTGTTAAGGTTTTACTGATGATGAAACAACTGCTGTTTATTGGTGGGCGGCGGAAAAACAAGACAAATGCAAGAAGTACATCTGAAAACATACTAAAAATAAGGAACTTTTAAAAAAAGTATGTACTTACAGTCTGTACACCACCATCTGTCATTACACCAAGAATTTCATCTTTAAGCACAACTACGAAAATCTTCAAAATAAAGCTAACAAGACACACCTACATATGTTATCTGAATATAACTCTCATATCAGCACTTCTAAATAACCTATATTGAACTAGAATGAAAGACTAAATTATCATTTTTTGTTAAATTTAACTTCATTATGAAGTTTGCAAAATCTGGAGTGAGACACTATAAAGAAGGAGTTGAAACATTAAACTAGTGTTTAGTTAAATTCAACATATTCACCTTCTCTTCTGATTAAAGCAAAATACAATCAGGCAATTTAAATAAGTAATACCATATCACAGAATTGTATAGATTATTACAACTGAAAAATAGAAACTTTGTTTACCTTGCAACAATACTCTATGTATTCCTGGTCTGATACTAAAATACACCTAAAATTTAATATGAGTAAGTCTCATATACTTCCAACTGTATCAATAGCAAGGAAAGGAAAGAATGAACGGAAAAAGCTACATCTTGGTTTAAAAAAATGACATCTGACTTTGAATTAAAACTGTCCTAGGATTATAACTACTGTAGAATTGAAGTCACACCCAATTTTCACATAGTTAATAAAAGCTGCTCACAAATTGAAGTCGAGGACACAAAAAGAAAAAAAAAAAGGTTTTGATGCAGCTTTAGTTGGAAGGCAGATTTATTTATTAATAGTGTCTCTTGTAGCTTCCCCTCCCTCTTGTGAGGTGTGGAGGGTGCAATTTCAGTGACTGTGCTGTAATTCTTCTATAACTCTTCCAGAGATGCTTTAATGTCAATCAATCCTGTCTCTGTGTAGTAGCTGACTGTCTCCCTAGCACTGCAATTCTATTCATTCAATTCATATTGAATTCTGTGGATGTATTAAAGGGACAGTTGGCTAGCATGGGGAGGACAGGGTTGATTGACTAGGCTTCTGTGCAAGAATTACAGTAGAATTACAGCACAGATGCAGAAATTGCAGCCTGCTGCTCCACAGAGGAGTTTGAATGGAAATGGTGCTGGAAGGGAAGAATTGTACCTACCAGAGACATTGCTAATAGTAGGAAAGTCTCCTTAAAATTAAAATTAATTAAAAACAATTTGGGAAAAATAAGAAAGCTCAAATTAATTTTGTAGTATAGATGTTTGGAAAAAGAATACTAAATCATTAAAATATACTGACTTTTTAAAAAACTAGCGTTTGAAAAACTGTTTTTCTAAGGATTCTAGTAATGTTATGCTGTACATAGTAATGATTCTAGTAATGACAGCAGTACTGTTCTATAGCTTTGATCATCTAAATATCAGGGATACATTAAAATCTAAACAGGAGGTTTTGTGTGGAGAAACTGTTAAAGTGTATTCATTAAAAACACAGTTTGGCATTTCCTTCCTGATTCTTCATTTCAATGACAATTTAAAAACACACATACATAGTTTTCTTAAACTGGCATTTCTTATTTCAAGTACAGACTAAGTAGATTTTTTTTTTGAATTTCAGATATGTTATTAACATCCACACACCAAAATCACATACGTTAGAACCAGGCAAATTTTAATTTTGTCTTTTAAAAAGGATTTAACAGAATTTTAATGCTTTTGAGTTAATAAATGTGTGCTAACTTAGTCATATTTTATGATAATAAGATCATTACTGCATCAGGGCATAGTACAATGATTCAAAAACCTCACTGACTGTCACTGGTCTTTAATTTGCTGTGTTATGAAATTCAAAAAGATATTGCCTATGATATGAGAGATACATTTAGTAAAAGATTTATATTATCCTTCTATATCAGTATCTTCAAAGTATTTTTGCAGTATGCTGTAGCTTTCAGCTGTTTCCTTTTCATTTATGATACAGTAGTGATCTTATATAATATCATATAAAACATGTACTAAGTCAGGAGATTCTTCCATCCAAATCTTCCAATCTAGAATACATTTTTGTATTTTTCATAACTTGTAGGTTATTGCCATCATTACTCTTTTTACCTCTTTGGACCATTTTCTATTTTTGCTGTAAGTATTTAATTTTTTATCACTTTGTCAGTTTCAACAGTTTTGTTCCCTGAAATAAATAAGATGTACTATACATTTAGATCAATAGGAAATAAAATTTAGTGAGATAGGAAATAAAATTTAGTAGGATTTTTTCTTGATGCAAAATACCTGCCCCAGAACAGACTACATAAAGAGTTTTTACTGAAGGAGTATTACAAGCTTTGATTAACTGTTGTCCTAATTAATAATATAGATACAAGTTCTCTAAGATATCCACTTATAATTATTAGTATGGATATGGACTGATTTAATCAAACCAGCCTTTGGAAGATCTGGATGCCTTTGTCCTGTCTGATTACAGTTACTGTAGGCTCAGTTAAGCGACTACCTTGTAGTGAATGAGTGGATGGAGTTGTGTTCTTCTTCTGGTAAGGAACAAAAATCTCAAGATTCTGAAATGCATGTTTTTGACAGAAAAACAGAAAGGATTCAGTGGTTTTTTTTTCCCAGGTGCTTATTTGCCCTCACTGTTGAATTATTAACTTTTCCACTCTGGGCAGTTCATTGACATTGTTTCATCCTATGCATCTCACCTGTGTTTGGTTTATTGAACAGGAAAGCTCACCAGGTGATGGATGCTACACCACTATTTGCCTAGTCTGCACTTACAATTATGCTTCTCTCTGACTTTACAGAAACAGTGCCAACCCAAATGGTGAGCAGAGTAATTTCCATGCTGAAATCTCAGTGACTCTTCAGGCACACGAGGAAGCTCAAGTCAGCTCCTTTGATGAGGTAGCTCTGCATCACGTGGCTGCAGTCTGGGAGAATCAGAAATGTAATTTTCCATATGATAGAAGTTGGCATTTTGTTTCCTCCTTTGTCTTTGCTCCTCCACTTGCTTATCCCCCAGACTTCAGCTTCATGCTACTTTCTCAGATGCTTTTGTAGACCTGGTGTAGCTGTGGACTTGAAACAGGACACTAAACCACATACTAAAAGTGCCCCACCGTAGAAAAAATTAATATTTTTTAACACAATATCTTTTCCCATCACTTGCTCACAGAAGGGCACAGACTGAAAAAGGAAAGAAAAGGTAGTCCTGGGGCAGGATCAAGCAGCTAAAGGCAACTTATTCTACAATTTTATTTTTATGATATAAAGAATGCCCCTGCTTCTTTTAGAATTTCAATTAGAATTACCTGTTGAATGTGTTCCCTCCTGTCTGTTTACTAATATGACTACACAACTGTTAAGATTTTATTTTTGATATGGCCTTTCGATTTTTTTTTTTTCTCCTAGAAAAAGCTAGAGCTTATTTTTCTTAATCCTGGGACCCAAGGTTTTAGTGTGCTTGTCTTAAGTTGCTTGTATCAATTCTATGCTCTTAATTTCTTGAGTTTACTGCTTGCCTAATATTTTCCCATTTTATTTCTAATCTCTGCCTTCACTTTGATACAAATGAAATTTCATCAAGTTTGTTCTCTGTCTTGAGAGAGTGTGTTCTCTTATCTGTGGCCTTGCTTGAACTCAAGAGCAGCTCTTTTCTTTCAAAGATATAGTGAAGGTGTAAGAAATTCTCCCTCTTCCATCTGGTTTCTCAAGGAAAGTTATGTTAATTATTTCTCTGTTACTTGAACTCTTTGACATATACGGAAGGTAATTCAGAAATCTAATGAGAAATCATATGCTATTATGCTTCCAGTACACATCCTCACCTTTACTGGGAGGATTTATTTGTGTGCAAGTTACACTGCCTTTGCCAGCTGAGCAGAAGTAAAGCTGTGCAAGCTGGCTAGTGCGAATGAAAGTATACAAAACAAAAATAACATATACTTGTACAGATTATGCTTTATGTGTTCAGAAAAGGTTTTACAGTGTGGTTTTCCTACATTTGGATGACACAGGTGCAGTTAAAAAAATAATCATTGGTTTTCTTAGCTGTAGGGTGAGTCACATCAAAACTGTGCAATATAATACTGCCCTTGGTCAGAATTAGATGAGAAAATATGTTATGATGTCAGGTTTATGCATTGAACTCTATTTTTTTTTCAGTGCACACCATTGGATTCATATCAGATTTTAGGATATATAGTCAAAAATTCAATGGAATTCTGAAACAAACTACCTAAGCAAATAATATATAATAGACTATATTATATAAATAATGTCATATAATGACATTTGATTGTTTCATTTCTACCTGTGGAATAATGCACAAAACCCCGGACATAGTTTCATGAGAATATTAATAGTGATGTTGCAATAATTTCAACAAAAGGACCTGATTATGCTGTGCCAGCACTTGACAGAATTTGTGTGACTGTTTTAATAAGAAATTACTTTTACACGCCTCACTGATACCTGCAAAAAACCTATGCATGTATGAGACTAGTCTAGACAATGATATTAATGGCTTCAGCCAACATGAGGTACAGACTGGGATAAAGACAGGAGCTGTCTGGTTTATGTTCATTCTAAAGAAAAATAAAGAAAGCATAGCAGCTTGGAGGAAGTAATTAACGTTCAAAATAAAAGTGAAACCCCTGAGATTTATTAGATGTTCCTTACTTAGAATTATTGGCATAGTTTTGGAAATTTAACTGCTACTAGTTGAACATTTAAGAATGACCAAGAGAACTTTCCTTTTTTGTACCCACTTAGAAAATTGTAACCTTTTTTGCCAAGCGTGTCTATTATAGCCATCCATTCCTTTATTGTCTCTTCACTGGGCTACTGAGAAGAATACTATGACCAGCAGGGCTAGGGAGGACACTGTCCTGCTGTATTCAGCCCTGGTGAGGCCACAACTACAGAAGTGTGTTTAGTTTTGGGCCCCTCATTTCAAAGAGGACATTGAGGTGCTGGTGCCGATCCAGAGCAGCACAACAAAGCTGGGGAAGAATCTGGAGCAGAACTCTTGCTTGTGTGAGGAGCAGCTGAGGCAGCTGGGGCTGTTTGGTGTGGAGAAAAGGAGGCTCAGATGAGACCTCATTGCTCCCTACAACTACCTGAAAGGAAATTGTAGTCAGGTGGGGCTTCATCTCTTCTAACATATATCAAGAGAAAGGATGAGAAAAAAATTATGTTAATTTGTGCCAGGGGAGGTTCAGATTAGATATTGAAAGGGTTTTGATTTGGTTGGTTTTTTTTTTTGTTGTTTTGGGTTTTTTTGTTTTTTGTTTTTTTTTTTTTTTCCACTGTAACGGTTGTCAAAGCATTGGAATGGACTGCACAGGTAAGTGATGAAGCCACCATCTCTGGAAGTGTTCAGGTGGTATCTGGACATGGCACTTGGAGATCTGGTGTAAGGGTGATTATGGTGGTATTTGATTGACAGCTGGACTGGGTAATTTTGAAGGTCGCTTCCAATCTTAGTGATTCTGTGCTTGTGAATTAATGTCTAAAAAAATTACTAATGAGAGTTTTCAGAGACTGAAGCTGGAGTTAGATGTGCTGCTCACATGACATTTGTGCCAGGTTAAAACATTTTGTGCCTATCCCACTCACCTCTTTTCTTAATATTTTTTCCTTCCCTTTGGAAGATCATGTTCTACGTAAAGGAGGAAAACCTAGTTATTATTAAATATGCAAGACTATTTTTTATTGTCTAGACAGAATCCTTTTAGAGAGCTGTGATACATGCATGTTTGCCAGCAAAGCAGAGGAGGTCAAATTAGGAAGTGGTGGGGCTCCAGGTGTGACCTGGGGAAGACAACCTGTTTGCAGAACTGCTGAAGCCAGAGAGGTTTGCCTAAGCACTCTGATGTGGTCTATAGTGGCATTCTCTACTTTGGATACTTTGCAGAGCACTACGTCTTCTTTTCCTGATGATGCTTAAGTATGTTTATTTTGACTTTAATATACAAATTGAGCTACACCTTTCCTGAAAGGTTTCCTCACTTTTTCACAAATGAAATGGGAATAAGTTTATCTACCCTTTTTTGTATTTTAGGAATCCAAAGGCAAAAGTTCTCTACAACATTTTTATAATGCTTTATTTGTTAATATATCAACAGAAAACATTCTCTGATATGCAGCTTGAACTTTTTCATTCTTACTTTAATCCTATTATTGCTTTTTAAATCCCTGTTTATCATCCTGAGTGATTCTTCTCCTGCCTTGGATTTACAGTCCCAAGATATTCAGGGACTGTAACCAAGTCCCCTCATGTCGGCAATAGGAAGCCATGACATATTTTATATAAGAGGAAGCTGTGATTTCTTTCTTTCTTTCTTTCTTTCTTTCTTTCTTTCTTTCTTTCTTTCTTTCTTTCTTTCTTTCTTTCTTTCTTTCTTTCTTTCTTTCTTTCTTTCTTTCTTTCTTTCTTTCTTTCTTTCTTTCTTTCTTTCTTTCTTTCTTTCTTTCTTTCTTTCTTTCTTTCTTTCTTTCTTTCTTTCTTTCTTTCTTTCTTTCTTTCTTTCTTTCTTTTTCTTTCTTTCTTTTTCTTTCTTTCTCTACTTATTACTTAATAAATCTATTTCTGTATTGCTCTACCTTCCCTATCTTTTTGTTGTCCAAAGTGTCTTTAGCTTCTGGGTAGAATTTTATCAATAACAAACCTACAAAACAGTGTGCATTTCAGCTCCTCTCTTTCTTGAGTGACACAAAACCCAAAGGTGGTTTAAAAATTGGTTTTAAACCGGGTACAAAGAGAAAGACTATGATTATATGCTATAATCTGTGTGGTTTGCTATGAACATCTCAAACCAATGGTGCCTTTATAACTTGTGTCTAGGACATTAATTATGTTCTAGTACAAATATTTTTCCATTCAGTGCTGTGATCAGTGCAGCAATTATTCACTTTTAATGGCCACATTGTCACAGTTGTGTAGAAAACCAGCTCTGACGTTCATGCCAGGCACCAGAGAAACACAAGAACAAGAAAGACTTTTCAGCAAAGAGTCCACAGTCTATATAAGCTCAAATAACCAAGACAAGACGGCAAAAAAAGAAAAGAATGAACAATAAGACAGGAATTGGAAGAAAATAAGAAGACACTGTGCTCAGCATAGTGTTTGCTGGTTTCACATATTGGAAGTCCTGTGGCTGTCTTAAGACAGTAGCATTCTTTCTCTCATGAGTATGTTTCAAGTAATTTTGTTTCAGTTTGCATTCCATAAAAATTCATGGTTCATTTTTTATATTTCTGATCTGTCCGGATGGCATTGTGTTAACTCATTGTCCTAACTGACCTCTTCTTTGTTACTTTTCTCCCCCTATTTCTTTGATTTGTATGTGATCACCTGTCTTCAGTATCTTCAGTACTCTCCAACCTTTGTAGATAACAGGATAACATACTGGTAATATTTTACAAGCTATTAAAATGTTAGAATGCTTTTTTGACATAGTAGATATGTGACAACATTTTTTTTTAACTTTACGGAGAAACAAACTAAAGCAGATACTTG
>VZSR01001685.1:27357558-27367305 GCA_013398615.1 Brachypodius melanocephalos
ATAAACCTTTAAATAAGCTACCTAGAGTCATTTGCATTAGAGTAGCAAAAGAGCTGGGAGACCACTCAGAGTTCTTGATGTCTGGGGTTTTGTTGGTTTTTTTTTTTTGAAACCCAGGATTACTGATGAAAAACCTATGAATATAGAGCAATATTTACCTTGGTCCAATTTTCAAAACTGGCAGGTTGGCTTGGGTAGAAAGGTTTGTAACATTAGGAGAATTTCAGTAACAATTATACATGGATACTATACACTTATACTCTTAACTTTTATAAGTAAACAGCATACTTTTAGGAAAAACAATTTTTAGGTCAAATAAACTACTTAGATTTTTGATCTGTAAGGAATGTGTGAAGATTTCAATATTTTAAATCTTTGACAAACATTTTGCCTGACTACACTACTGCACAGTGGCAACACAACAATGATATTCTGACTAAAAGAAATGAGAATTAAGAACATACATAAATGGGTATAAATGCTAGGTTTGAAAACATCTGATCTCTGATGAGATCATGAAATCCAGCTAGGATTTGTAAGGATACAAATTTGACCAGTTGCCTTATTAATGACTTGAAGGTAAATATAAAGTCACTGTAAATAAAATAAAGTGCTATCTGCTATACCTAAGAGCAAGACACTGTGTCCTGAAAAGCAGTAATTTGGAGGATAATCTAGTGGTTATATGTGAGCAGGTAACTCAATGTCAACACCTAATGCAACATCATATTGACAAAGTGACAGATTATTGATGGAGTACATTATATTTTGGATGCATAAGAAGAGGACTTCTGGAAAAGGAGGCACTGATTTTGTTGTCATAAAATATATTGGAAAGATTGATATTAAAACTGAAAAGGGCTTGGGAATGAGGTGGAAAATAATTCAAAGACTGCAGCAAACATAGTGGAAGACTAGTGTTCAATCTGTTTTTCAAAAAGTACATAATAAGGTGACGTGCAAATACACTCTGTAGAAAGAAATACATGCAAGAAAGAGTTTCTTTAATTGAAAAAGACAGAAAACCCTTTGACATTGAATATAATACATTTTAAAGGACAGAGGCACATTTTAAAGAAGTAAGCATGATGTGCTACAAAAGGCAAGTGGGACACTAGTCACACTGCTTCTTTACAGGGAGGAAGCACCAGCCTTATCTTTTCTTCCAAGATTTATGACCCATCTCTTGCAAGAATTCAGGTTTTTTCATATCAGTTACCATCCTCCAGAGCTGTCAGACAATCATTTGCCATTTGCTGCTTTTTTTTTTTACTTTAAATATGGGACATCAGGGGTCACTATGGCAAATTATTGAAAAAAAAAAAAAGTATGTAGGAAGCATATTGTTGTAAACAATGTCTATGTGTCAAGCCCTTAATTAATTCTGTCATATATATGTTTTTAGTAAATAAGAGATAGATGATCAGAAGTATGCCACCAAGTAAATATCAGTTTTCCCACCCTTTTAAAACTGACACATTTATTGTTAATAATTCTACCTATTCTCTGGTAGAATTATTTGGTGTTCATTATAGAAAGAAAATAGTTTACACAAAAGGGATAAAGGGTTGGCTGTGGTTAGAAGAAGGATAATGAAAATATAGGTTTACATGGGAGTCAACTTCATTTGGATTATGTAGTGTGACAGAAGTGAATATAGGAAAATTATGGTCTACTTAAAGAAACATGGATCTTGGCATCAGAAAAGGGGTAGAGAACATATAAAATTTGGTAAGGAAATTTTCAGTATTTCAGTTTTATGAAGTCCACTAAGCCTAAAATGGAAGAATTACAGAATAATTGATTCACCAATAAAAACTGAAAGTATTTTTTAAAGTCGTTTTACTTAGCATGCTTTCATCAGGTAAGCAATTTCATAGAATTTAGGGTTTTTTGCATCTCTGGCTGCAAGAAATCTGCAGTCTTTTTGTCAGCTTGTTAGAGGACAGTTAAGGGTCAAACAGAAGATACCAAAGAAGTTGTAAGGATGAGATGGGACAGAGAAGGAGTTATTTGCAAATTTACAAATACAGCTGTACCAAATATATCTTGTGATTACAGTACATGGCTGATACTGCCCATCTGAGAAGATCATTAGAATATTCTGAGTTTTTCTCTCCATCTTGATTTTAGAGTTAGTAGTAAGATACAGGTTCTTTTACTGTCACTGAGAACCACAAACTGTCCCTGTACAAAATAAGTGTAAAGAGAACAACAGCTATCTCACTTCCTTATTTACACTGAGAAATTATTGTATATTTTAGTCTGTATAAATTTATTATAAATTCTGCATTTTAAATTTGTCTGTCTTTTAGAAATTGGGAATTTCAATACATACACGAAAAGTCCAGAAAAAAAGGAATCAAAGATCATATTTTCTTTTAAACCAAAAGAACATTATCTAGATGAATATTGGAAAAAATATGAAGTGGCTTCCTTTTCAAAAACATTCAAAAATCCCTCATTCTGAAACCATCCAAGGATCATCTTTCTTCTCAGTGATCTTGATAATACAAACCTTCTTACTCATGTAGTCTTTATCTTTCACTTCTAGACTTTGTTCACACAGACCTGCTTTTAGAGAGTACACAAACATATAAAATGTACTCACCTACTTTTCTTTAATCGATTACTCTGGAATAAAATTGTACTCATGATCATCCAGTAGTACAGAAGTTGGCCCATTGATGCATGAATACATTTTAAATAAAGGGTTGTTTCATAGAAGCGTGCATATGTAAAGTGTAAAAATAATTTCTTTAATTTTGAGAACAACAGAACAAGCAAGCAAATGAAATAGCAAAAATTGTTGTGTGTCATTCCCTTAAAAATTCCCTAATATTTAGAAAATTACATAATTCCATATTCTAAATTTTCTTTCTGTTTTGCACAGTATGATAAGTAATTCCGGTGATTTTTTATTTCTTTGAAAATGCATCCAAAAGCAAACCACAGACAGTGTTTTGCATTGCCTTTCAAAACAGTCTTTCGTCACTACTGCATTTGCCTTCCTGGACTGAGCAAGAGTCATTATTGATTGTGAAACTGCTATCAGTAATCCCAGATAAACAAAGATATATTCAAACATATTAAGAGCAGAGGCAGGGATACCCCAATGCTCAGCTAATGAAGGCTACCTGTTTCCAGGGAAAGAGGTGCCAGTCTGCTCTGGAAACATAAAAATCAGAGGAGAGAAAGCAGAAAATTACCTAGTGAAAGTTGAACTCCTACAGGAAAGAAAGTGGGTTGTTTTAAAAATAGTCAGTGGAGACCAGTGGTGATTTTGGTTTCATTAGTTGTTTTTTTTTTTTTTTTTTTCTTTAACAGGTACTCTTAATACTTTTGTAGGGAACTTATACTGCCCAAAGAATGAAATATGGTGTTGACTCATGTATTAAAGTGAAGAACCAAATAAAAGGCTTTGTCTGATATTTAGAAGTATTTGAGAGGTGTAAAGAATACCACATTACCCCTTATCAACCCTCTTTACTCACTCTTTGATAGTTTCTGTTATGCTCAAAACTTACAGTATGTTAAAAAGGACTGCTGCTTCAATTTTTTTCTTAAGTGGTAGTTGTATAATGCATTTAAGAACACTGGCACATGATTCACATTTTCTTGTACTACCAGAGTTTTCTTTTCCTTGTTTTTCTTTCCCTTTCTGAGTCAGGAGAACTTTATAAGTGGAATGTTCATGTAAGAACTCAGCTAGAGTTTATTTCTTTATATTTATTATAAAAGCACCCACAAGGTGCTATGTGTTTTCCAATCACATAAAATCAAAATTCTTTCTCAGCAGAATACAAATTCTAAAAAAAATTAATAGTGTTTTGATAGGGGGTTTGATTTATTTAGGTATCCATTGAATCTAGTGAGAAAAATTCCTTTTTCCTTCATTGGATTGGTTACCACTGACAATTTTTCAGCATCTCCTGCAGGTAAATCAAGTTACATTACCACATTACTACTATATTTACAGTACTTCCCTGTTATTTCTTTCATACTGCACCTACAATAATGGGACTACCATATAAATGACACTTAGTTGCATCTCCTGAAAAGAAAAGCTAGAGAGTTATTGAAAACTAACTCCGATTTGAAAGAAATTTTCCTTTTTATACAAAGTAATCTGATATTTTCTGTGTCCCTTATGCATAAGATGACTTTTTCTAATATGTTGTTCCTGGATGCATTTTTCCAGGTCAAAGTTACTTTGATGAATATATCTGGTGTACAAAAATAAAGCACTGTAAAACATTTATATGCTGCAGGATTCCCGATACAGATTTTTGACAGTAAGAAAATCAAGTTTTATACAATGCTGCTATAAAGGTATACTACAATATGTTTCCAAATACCTTGTATATAGCAACATCATAATAGCCATGTTGTTCTGCTGTATCTCCACCAGAAAGACAGAATGGAGCAAAATTTTCCTTCCTTTCATTCCTCTTTAGCTGGAGCTGCTGCTAGCCAACAGGTCAATGAGGTCCTTAAGGTCAATTATAGAGAGATGTTTTCCTGCTGAAAGAGTAACTGCCCCATGCTCACCTGTCCAGATACACCTCTGTTTTCTTCTTTAATCTTATCTGAAGAAGAAAGTCCTTTCTCTATTTAAAATATACTAAAAATGTTCTACACTTCTGCCATATTGGGCTTTTTTGGCATCAACACAGTTTGAGGTACAGGTCAGCTTAAGGACAGATTTCCCTCCTATTATCATATAAGTAACCATGTCTTAACACTGGAAAACAAGTTTTCTTAAAATTCATAGTAGTTTCTTGCTCATATTTTTACTTTCAATTAGTCATTGCTCAGGTTATGGTTGGAATTCAGTCAGCTAAGTTCCACCTGAGCATCAGGATAAAGTTCCTTACTGTGCAAGTGACCTCACACTGGAACAAGTTGCCTGGGGAGGTTCTGGATTCTCCCTCACTGGAGATATTCAAGAACTGTCTGGATCTGGACACAGTCCTGTTTTATGTGTTCTAGGAAGACCCTGGCTGAGCAGGGAGGTTGGACCAGACAGATCCTGTGACCCCTGCAACCTGATCCCTTCTATGATTCTGATTTACAGGAAGCTGCTGACAAAAGACACCAGAGCCAGATTGGTTTTCCAAACAAAATATACTTCAGAAGATGCTAGAGATCTTTCTATATCCAGCAAAAATCTGGAAGTATATCAAATGAATGATCTCTCTCTCTCATTCTCTTTCCCTCTCTCTCTTTCCCTCTCTCTCTCTCTCTCTCTCTCTCTCTCTCTCTCTCTCTCTCTCTGTAGGTGCATATAAGTGGATAATTGCAGGGTTTTTTTGGGATAGAGATGAGGGAATTTGGGAAGTTCCATTATAAACTTTATTCCAGTACATTTAGTCATCACTACTTGCTGTCCAGGCCTGCTATGACCATTCATCTGTTAACCATAGTGGCCTTTTATGACTATTGTGTAATAGTTAATGCAACTTCTACTTTAATAATTAAATAATGTAAAATTACAGGAAGGTTTTTTTCTATAAATTTTATGCAGAATCCTCTTTTTACATACTTTTTCCAACAAAAAGGCCTGGAAATATAGTTTAAAATACATTAAAAATCTCTAAATAGATTTGTAATAACAAATATTGCATTAGCAACCTTCAAGAAAAGAAGAAACCTTAAAAGGTGTTAAATAACTTCATCTGTTAATGCAGTACAAATTAACTGTAAATATACTGAGGTTAGCAAAGTATTTTAGTAAAGTTGATGGGTAACTATCTAATGCCTGTTGTTTCTCTCTGAATTTTAAATTCATAACCTCACCCAGACAGAAATAAAAAGACAGAAGAAATTGTGCTTTAAAAGATTTTTCCCCCTTTTTTTTCCTCTGCATTAGAAACTGGCGTAGATATCATGGGAAAGAAAATCAAGAAGCAGCAGATGTCATGTGTCACTTTTACAGTTATTGATACTAAGCAAGTAGCAGTTTGAATCCACTGAGATTCAGTATTGTATGTTTACAGGTTTATTTAAATTGTTAAAATGGAATACTTTTATGCCTTTAAATATTTTATGATTCATGGCATTTATGTTTTAGGATCTTATCTGTGTGAGTTGTTCAATGGTAGAGTTTTTCAGCAGCTTTTATTTGTTTTAACATAGAAGTAAATTGCATCTTTAAACCACAGGTGATACAGGGAAAAAACAGTAGGAAGATAGAATAGTAAATGTGTTTGTGAGAGCTCTAAATGTTGCATGCATGAAGCAAATACACATATTGTGTATTCAAGGAGTCACAAATAAATAGAATAATGTGAACAAAGAAAATTTTATTTTCATCTGTAAGTGCAGCATAAACTAATCCAAACAGTGTATAGAGGGCTTTGGTGACCTAATTGTGGCCTTGCAGTACCTGAAGGGAGCCTACAAGAAAGATGGAGAGGGACTTTTTACAAGGGCATGTAGTGACAGAACAAGGGGGAATGAATGGATCCAAATTAAAAGAGAGTAGGTTAGACATTAGGAAACTAGATTTTCACTGTGAGGTGGTGAGGCACTGGAACAGGCTGCCCAGAAAAGTTGTGGATGCCTCATGCCTGGACGTGTTTATGGCCAGGCTGGATGGAACTCTGAGCAACCTGGCCTAGTGGAAGGCAATAGGAGTGTCCTGCTAGCACTTTAGTTTGCATTTTAATCAGATCTGATCATGACAAACTGGTGCTAAACTGAATTCAGCAAGGCTAATATACACAGAAGCCTCAAGTCCAATATAAACTACAGAATTAAAGTGCATGGATTCTTATTGTCGTGGTATCTAAGGGTAGTGGGAGAGGTGGGTGAGTGCCAGATCTTTTCCGTGTCAGACCTGCCATGCTGTGCCCAACACAAAGCCTCATGGAGCTGGAATGGGCAAACCTGCCATCTCTTCCTCTGAAGTCAGCTCACTCTGCTGCCAAAAATACAACACTTCTAAGACTAAAAAGGAACCAAGCTGAAAGGAAGCAGGGAGACTTCAAGTCTAATCCCTAGTCCCAAAACAATTTTTGCTGGTTTTTTTCTTATTCCTAATGATTGAGTAATATAAACATGCAGATAGTTCAGGAAACAGGAACAAGAAGTTTTTAAGAACTAGTTTTTCTATTCAACTACTTATTCAAAATGATGTGCACTTCTTTTTTTGCACCCACAGCATGATTTTTCTGTGGTATTCTCTTAGGCAAGAAGGTGAGTCTACTGATGCATTATGGATTTGTTAAAACATGAATTAGAAATTGTGCTTCTTTTAGTGACCTCAAAGGAAAACCTGGATTTTATTAAAGACATGAAGCCAAATTGTTACTAGCTTTTCATCTTTATTCCCCAAAGCATAGCAGCAAAGAAAAACTCCCCTGTTTAAGGGGAAATCATACAATATGGGCTTGCAGAAGCAACATAATAGTCCCTTTCCCAAACTTCTCAGAGCCCATTGTGGCAGCCTTTCCCCATAAAAAAAAGTATTTGGTCTTTCTTCACATTATTTGCATCTTCTTTATATTTCTACAGGAAACATAATTTCTTTCTTCTTTTTAAAAAACCCTGAAATTAGCTGAACTGGGAGTTCAAAGTAAAGCCCCTCATCCTTATTTCCCCCTCCTTTTTTTTCCCATAAGCTTCTTCCTTCAAGAAAACTTGCTAAATTTGGACAGGTATTTCCAGGATATAAGTTGAAAACATTTGGATGTTTCTGTGTCTTCATAGCTGAGAACTTTTATTTTAAGCTATTAATGAAAAATCAGCCCTTTTTAAAATGGATGCATATTTAATGTTTGGTTTCAAAATTGAAAGGCTCTAAAATTTATTACATTACATTGTCATAAAGGGCTTAAAATACAAGCCACTGAATCCTCTTGATTATTTTCTGGTTTCAAAATTATACTCCAATATACTGTCTGTCACTTTTCTTTACCATATATCAAAAAAGAAAAAAGAATGAGAATGGTTGCTGATATACTCATAAGACATTGCATACCATTTACTACATTCATTCCCAGAGCAAAGAAAGGGGGACAGTAGATGGATTTTGTTCAATGCCTTCAAAACACAAGAGAAGGATGAGAAGGGTGTTGCAATTTTCAGTTGTATCAGCTGTGCCATAAACTGCTTGTTTTTCCTATTCTACTGAAGAGATGGAAGAAAAATTTAATGTCATTTTAAGGTATGCAATTAAATGCTGGTTTCCCTTGCAATAATTAGGAGAAGTCATGAGTTTCTCAATTTGATTTATTCTATTGTAGAGGCAGCTGGCCACACTGTGAGCTGGCATTGATGGTACACCTGAAGGTAGATAGCAAGTCAGGAATCATGCTACCTTATTTCTGTATTTACTGTCTTAAACACTTTGAGTTTAATAAATAGTCTTTTAATAAACTGATTCGGCCATCATTAAATGGTTCTCCTATACAAACTTAGGTATCTGTGCTTATCCATCTAGTCAATAAAGAGAAACAAGTCTCAATAGGAGGGCAGATGAAGGATCACAAAATCGTGTTTCTGCTGGTCTCCAATGAACAGAGGCAGATTACAGAATGCCCAGAGATAAACTTCACCAAATTTAAATCATAAAGTTGCATGGCCCTGTTGGTATAAGGGCATAAAGAAGAGCAAAAAAAGTCATTAAAGAATGTATTTAATCAGATAAGCAGTTAGAACCAAATAGGATGAATCCAGGTATCTTCAGACATTTGGACAGGCTCCTGCAGAATGCGACGTGTAAGAGGCTGTCTCACCTGCTGATCCAGCAGAGACTTTAATCTAGCTACCATGTTAAAGATTCCAGTGCTGCTGATGCTGGCCCGTATTTAACAGTGACAAACATTCACAAAAATTCAGGCTGACAAGAAATTGCTTTCTCTATGTCTTCCCATCAGTGACATGAGGCTGAAGAACCTGGCAGAATCACACAGTTGTGTGATCACATCAGAGAGGTGTCCCACCATACAGTTGTCCCATCTGCCTCTGTCAAAAATGTAACATCCAGGAGAAAGGAACTAAAGAAAATACTTCATTCCTGTCCACTCTATTACCCTTTCTTTATAATGATAAATTTAAATTAAGGTGGAAATTTTTTTTTAAATATCACTTCAGTAAGTAAGGAATTACTAATTTCACAATTAAATTATGCAACATGAGTAATGCACTACTTATGATTTAAAATAATTAAATGAGTCAAATTTCCTTATTTAATTATGCCATTTTCCAAACTTTAAGTAAATTTTTGTTTTTTTTTTTTTATTTCCTATAAAGTGTTTCTTGAATTTATTATAAATTTGTTCATCCTGTAAGCAGCATCAGTAGTTATGAGTGTTTCTGAAAAGTCTTTTCAGATTTCTTTTTTTTTAATTGCCTTGTAATTTTTGATTCTTAACTTGACAAACCAAAAGAATACTTGAATTTTAAACAGTAGAAATATGGAAAAATTTAATAGCAGATAAAAATGGATATCCACATAATTATAGATTGTCTTTCAGAAATCTTGTCTTTTGTGAAAACAAGCTGTGAAGGGAAAAAATAATATGTAAAACTAATTTAACTTGTACATATTTCTAACTTGGCCAATATAGACAAGTAAGCAAAGAAGGGAATTGGTATCCATTCTTCATTAACACCTATCTTCTTCCATAATTTCACACTTTTAAAGCCTCCCAAAATCTCCTGCACTTTCGCTGATTATCTAAGCAACAATTCTGATTAAATGTAAAGTTATCAGTCCATTCAGTATACTGCTAACCAGGA
>VZSR01001685.1:27373983-27429469 GCA_013398615.1 Brachypodius melanocephalos
TCTTAGTAATAAGTTCACTTTGTATGTCTAAGCTGAGCTTGTTTTACCCTTGGAGGGTTTCCTCTGAGTCCTTATCTCAACTCATGAGCCCTTTGTTATTTTTTCCTCTTCTCTGTCCAGCAGTCAGAGGGTACAGTGAGCAAGGGGCTTTCATGGGTGCCTGGTGCTTGGCCACTGTCAAACCATGACATTTACTATAGGGCATGTATTTATTTTCATTTTGTACTAATATTTTTAAACGTCTTCTCCTTACTGTTTTCTTAGTTTTTGGCATTGGATACCTTGAAGATTTTTCATCATGAAGGTTAACTTTCAACCTGTGGCCTAATTTTGAATGGGTTTTGAGTTTTTGAAAATACATGAGGATTTGTGCATAGATGTCAGGAGGCTTTAATAGTCTTTTCAGAAGGATTCAAAATTTGTTTTTCTTCAGGAATTTTTAATCCAAACTTCGTTCAATGAGAATGAAACTCTTGGGAACTGCATATGCTAAACTTCT
This sequence comes from Brachypodius melanocephalos, assembly GCA_013398615.1. Lineage (NCBI taxonomy): Eukaryota > Metazoa > Chordata > Aves > Passeriformes > Pycnonotidae > Brachypodius > Brachypodius melanocephalos. Next base: position 27,374,483 of record VZSR01001685.1, read on the forward strand.
GTTTTGTTTCAAGAGCAGGTATAGAGACATCACACTTTTTTTCACTTTTTGTGAGTTTAGTTTAGAAAACAATATTAACCATATGCTTCTAACTGAGATCATAAATTTTTATCGGTTCTTGGGGATGATCAGGATCCATTGTGAATGTGATTATCTATTTCAACATCCTTTATTAGTAGCTCTTGAATTTGTTAGAAACTGGTGGGGGAATAGCTCCATTAGTTTCTTCATGATGCCATGGAGGTTGTAGTGTTGGTCAATTGAATTCTGTCCTGAAGCTCTTATATTGTGGTCAACAGTAGTTTATCTTGTCTCTTTCTCATTTTTTAAGGTACACAAGAGTTAATAAGAAGATAGGTTTAGGATGGTGTAAATCAGAAGTGTCTTCAATATGATTATAACATCTGAGTCGTTTAGGTTAATGGAGAAGGTGAAATGAGATGTTCAGGTTGTTTTTCTAAAATTGAGATGAGAACAAAAGATACAGATAAAAAGCTAAATATTGAATACATTAAAATATAAGCTAAATGTTTTTTGAAGAAGTTTAAGTAGCTTTCCATATGTTTTAGGTAATCAGATCATCTCAGTTCTCCTGGAATGTTCTTTGTTACATTTTTTTCCTTGGCTATGTAGTTCTAATCACTAGTTATAGTATCACTCTCCTGACATTGGATGATTTATAGTACTACTTTATGATCATTACAATGCTTGCTGGACTGTAGGTCCTAACCACGTGGAATACTCTGCATGTCTAAAAATCTGTGGCAAAGACAAAATAAGAAATCTTATTTCCCTGTCATTGCACATAGGCTGATTTTTAAGTTATTGCTAAATCTGTATTCCAACAGTGAAAAGGAACAGTCACATAAGTTGTCAAATAGGCTTTCTGAAAAGAACATAAAACATTTTCTAACTAGTAGAAATTATTGTATATCATGCATGTATCATAATATGACAGTTAACAAGATCCTTCCAACCTTTAAATTGTGATATGAAATATTGTTTCTAATACTGTTGTTGCAAGATGTATTGCTCTAACATTGAATAACCAATCAAGAAAAGAATATTCTACATCCAAGTCCAGAAGTGTTCTTATTCATAAATACTTAAGCCTTGTCTGCTTACTTACCTACATCATTTGAGACTTCTAGAAATTATTCCATAACTAGAAAACCACACTGAAATGACCACAAATGCAGGTAAAAGTTTTGTGTGAGCAAAAGATCATTTTTCCTAATGCATCATGTCTTTACTTTTGATTTTGGAAAATTACAGGCTGTTTTGTTAATTTGTCAAAGCATTTCATTTTATTATCTACTATTCATATTTCTGTGTTTAAGATTCTGATCTTGCCCACATTTATGGTAGATCTGTTTGGGTTTTTGTTGTTGTTGTTGTTGTTTGTAGAGTTATAAAGCAATGTTTCCCACTCTTGAACTTTTGTTTAGCACCAGGAAGGTTTGTTATCATAGAATCATGGAATGTATTTGGTTGTAAGGGAACTTAAAAATCATCTGGTTCCACCCCCTCTGCCATAGGCCAGACCATGAAACCAGCTGGGCCTTGAACACCTCCAGGGATGGGGCATCCACATCTTCTATGGGAAACCTGTCCAGTGCCTCACTACCCTCTCTGTAAAAAATTGCTTTCCAATCTAAACCTACTCTTTTTCAGCCATTCTCCCTTGTCCTGTCATTACATGTCCTGTGAAAAGCTCTACTCCAGCTTTCTTGTAACCCCTTTTAAGGTATGGTAGGCTGCTAAAATGTTTCCCTGGAGCCTTCTCTTTTCCAGGCTAAACTCCAGATCTCTCAGCCTGCCTTCATAGGAGAGGTGCTCCAGTCCTATGAGCATCCGGCTCTTTTCTGGAGTCTCTCCAACAGGTTCAAGTTCTATTTTTGGGAGCCCAAAGGTGGATGAAGTATTCTAGCTGGGGTCTCATGGGTGCAGAGTAGAAGGGGAGAATCATTTCCCTCGGCATCTTGGTCACACTTGTTTAGATAAAGCCCAGGACATAATTGGCTTTCTAGGCTGCAACATTTCCAGGGCATGTCAAACTTTTCATCCACCAAGATCCCCATGTCCTCCTTCTCAGGGACGCACTCAATCCATGACATGCTATGTTTCTGCACACAGAGTATTTAGATGAAGAAAACTCAGGCACATATTATAATTCTTGGAGCTGTACTGTGTAGGGCCAGGACTTGGACTTTGATGTCCTAGTTGGTCTCTTCCAACTCAGGATATTCTGTGATTCTATTCTATGATTCTGTGAAAGCCTGAGACTGGAGGGAAGGTCCTGGCAATGGAGAACTGAGGACTGAACTATGGAGATACTGAGACTCACGGCTACGAGTGGATTCTCAGAATTAAACCCGAACCTTTTGCCCAGCCACTTTTGGCCAGTAGCAAAATTTTGGAGTGAAAGGGAGTTAAAAACTAAGGAATCATAAAGATGAAGGCAGAGTGAAAAAATGGATATGTCAGATAATCAAGTAGTGTCACAGCTCATGTCCTGTTGATTATTAAATAAGTGCTACTACTCAGATGAACTCTTGAGACATCTTTCCTGTGGCAAATGGACTGCATAGACCAAGGAAAACTGTTTTCCAAGGGTTTCCAAAAGTACCAGCAGTGTTTCTATAGAGAAAGACAAATTTAAATACTTTTTGAATTTACTTAAGAGACCTCCTGCTTCATTTTTATTTTTCTGAATGGCATTAGGCAGGCACTGAAACACCTTCAGGCACTTTTTTGAAATTCTCAGTGACAAAATAATAGAAATAGTGTACTATTTTCTAAAAAAACTCCACAAACATGTCAAAAGTCTTTTGTTGACTTCAGAAGACACTACTGCAGTAGCTTTGCCCATATCCTGCATTTGATATTAATGATATTTATTTGAAATCAGATTTTTGGGGATGGGTGGCTTTGGTCTTATGAAAATAAGTTTGACATTTCAATTTTTTTTCTCATTACTATAATTAAGTAGTTTTGCATTTGTATGATTTTGCCTAGGAAATAAGCTCAAGAGAGATTCTTTCAAATGTGTCAATGGTACCATTTGCAAGGACTTTAGGAAAAACCCTTGAGAAGTCCATGAAAAACAGAATTATAAATTTCACAGCTGATTGTTGTATTAACATAAAAGTCTAGGATTTCAATATTGTCATAAGTAGGATAAAGCCCAACTTCGTTTGTTATGGATATGTGGTTCATAATTAATCCTATGGTGGCTAATGAGATGTGAGACCTGAGTGTATCTTGTCCATGTTTGGGCATTAACAGCTTCTGTCTTATACACTAATAACAGCTCTTTTCTAACTAATTTTTATTAAAATTACAGGTTTTTAACATCCTGGAGATGCATTCTCCCTGTTGTTGAAGACAAGAGCATTACAGTCCTGAAAGCACTGAGGAGGACAATGAGACCATTACTTCCTGTCAGATTTGTTTGAGTTGACCAGTATTTTTAAATGCACAGACAGAAAGGGAGACATAGCCCTGATTGTGTAGGTCTGATTTTCTTCAGAAACCAGGAAATAATCAGTAATCATGCATGCTCTTCCTCAAATCCAAGTTCTACCTCTCACCAGGATAAAATTAGTTGAAAGAGAATAAAAAGAACAAAAACAAGCACTAGAAAATACAACTTAAAATTGAAACAGGAGAGGCTGGTTGCTTAGGCTTTGATAAAATAAAGCCTTCTTTGAAGATGTAAATATATACAGCTACAAGGGAAAACCATGATCAGTTCTCAGGTTCTGACTGAAAGTGCTGCCTAAGCTGAACTTATACCATGCTTCACTCAGCTAATTTTACATTGGAGACCCAGCTGAGCAGTGGAAATAAAAAACTACCACACTTCCCTGTTCTGTAAACTTGGCAGTGTCTTTCCTCTGAGTTCTTCCCAGCAGTATCTGCCCCGAGAGTCTCTGCAGTTGTTTTGATGGTGTTACCTCCGACAATCAATGCTGACTGACATAAAATGAAGAAAACATCTCTCTTTGAAATATGATCTACCCAAAATAATTTTAAACACCAAAGTAGCTCCTATGTGGGAGTGTTGAGTGTCTCCAAAAAACACTAATTGCTAAGTATTTCCAAAGCATTTGCTGGATATTCTGCTGTGTATAATTTTAAACAAATCAGTTAATACATTTCATACACTAGTTGAAGGAAATTTCTTCCTTTAAAAGCCTGTAAGCTATTAAACTATAATGATATGAAAGAGAAAATAAAACATCCTAGAAAACATTTATATAAAAGAGAAAGTCAATTCGGGAGAAACTTGTAGAAGATTAATTAATCCTTTTTCAGTTACAGAGCAAGTGTTACCTCAAAACACACTACCATAGAAAAATTAAGTATAGTGTGAACATACTTTTTCATAAACTTATTGAGACTTGCAGACTAGCATGAAATAATAATGGAATTCATGTCCATTAGTGCTGACATGAAGCCACAAAATTTCACTTTGCAAACAGCAAAAAGAAAAGTATTTTGTTCAGAACCTGATCCAGATCTAGCTGCAGACAAAGAAATAGTAGGAAAATTCAGTGGAAAACTACATATCACATGAAAAATAAAATGATTTTAATGTAAATATGTATTTAAGATAACAGATAGCTTAAGACAATATATAAAACTAAGAACCATTGTCTATTATGAAGAACCTGATTCATGATCTAATTGTTATTGTGCTGGGTGCTGCACAGATAAAGAATGAAAGATAATCCCAAAAAAAGGCTATTTTAAATATCAGAAATAGTAGTCTGACAGGAGAATGAAGTATGTTGACTTCATTGCTAGCAAATACAGATTTCAATTATGAAATTATATGGAAAGATTTCTGTCTTAAAGGATAAAGAGATTACAGGAAACCTGAAGGATTTCTTTTGCATGGGTCTTCATAGAGGATAATGGAGACGTACTTTCCTACTTGCAGTGAAGGTGTCAGATGATGGAACAAGTAAAAAAATTAAATTTAAATAAATCACAGCAATCAGATGACATTCACCCAAGATTAAGATTTATTAAATAACTAATTACTAAACTACCTATATGGATGCATAAAATAATGGAATTTACGTATAAGATAAGCTAGTACGTTTATATCAGTATGTTAGTTTATATCCTTCTTGCCAAATAGGTTGCCAAAGGTATTCCCAAGAAGCCTAGATTAGTGAACTTCTTTTTGATATAAATCTTTGTCCCATTGCTGTTAGGTATTTTTTTCAAGAGAAAGGTGTGGCTTCTCACTTATAAGTTTTGCTTCTGCTGCCTTTTCATTAGGCATTCCTTATTTGCTGAAAAATATATATTTATCTCTGCCAATCCTTATGCACAATTGTCATATTTTAGGCAGAACAGTCTTCAAGTTAGTACTCTTACTAAAATCACATGCTGCTTCCCTTCCCTCTCTGGAAGCACAAAAGGCAAAGATCATAGGTTGAGATAAGAACAATTTCCTGGAAACAGCAATGAGATACGAAAATTCCCAGCAGCAGCAACAATATGAATGACTAAAGGTATAAGTAAAGAAAAGATTGATTATGGAAAGTCCTCAACAATAAACAATATCAGACCATTCTGTCTGCTGGAAGGAAACCTTTCTTCCTAGAAGTGAGTCCCTTCCCCCTGCCCTGTCAATGACAGGAGGTGGCACGGTGTAATCTCCCTTCCAATTACTGGAACCCTGCCTTGTTGGAACCAGGACAACAAAGTTAGCTGCATTATTCAATCCAGAGTCATTTCACTACATCACAGACAACTCAACTGTATTTTATACTTCTGTGCGGGTAGTTACTCTTCCATGACTACTTGAAAACAGTTAATTTATATAGACAAATCTTTCAACAATCTTGAAAGCTGCTAAGTTTCAAAAGCCTTTATCAAAAAGTTCACTCAGTCTCCTGCAGTGCTGTTGCACTCTGGTCTTCGTAGACCATCACAGGTCTCTCTTTTCAGAGCTGTCCACTTGCCGTAACAGCTTGTCTAATAGAATTAAAATTTCCCTAGAAGTATGAAAAGGTATTTGCTATATTCTCTGATGTTGCATATTCAATGATTGTTTTTACAGTATTATGTCAGATATACAATAATTTCCTGAAAAAAGCAGATTCTAACAGTTGTACTCATTAGCCATCCAGACCTGAACTTGAAACCTTAAAACAAAATGAAATCAACCGAAATGCTTGGTAACTCCAATATTGTAGCATATTTAAAGAGGAAATCAGAGGGTTTGAGACCCATACAGGTATAATACATACATACATAATATACATTCAGGTATAATACAGGCATCGGTGAAGCTGCACCTCAAACGCTGTCTCCAGTTCTGGGCCCCTCACTTCAACAAAGGTGCTGCAACATGACCAGAGAACAGCAATAAGGTTTGTGAGCAGTCTAGAGGAGTGGTTGAGGGAGCTGGAGTGGCCTCCCATGGAGAAAAGGGAGGCTTAGTGAAGATCTTATCATTCTCTGCAGTAACCTGAAAGGAGGTTGTAGTGAGCCTAACTCTCCCAGGCAACTAGTGACAGGACTAGAGAAAATGGCCTCGGGCTGGGGTGGCTCAGGTTGGACATTAGGAACAATCCTTTTATTGAAGGGGTTGCCAAGTATTGGAATGGGTTGCACAGGGAAGTGGTGGAATCACCATCCCTGGAAGTGTTCAAGAGATGACTGAACGTGGCACTTTGTGCTGTGGTTTAGTTGATATGGTTGTGTTCCATCAAAGGTTGGACTTGATGATTTTGGAAATATTTTCCAAACTTAATGTTTCTATGATTACATGATTCCACATACCAGCTCACAGGCTGGGGGTTGTGCTTAAATATTTGTGAAATTTTCATCTACTGAGTGCTTCTCATAACAGCCATGACTGACTATAGCATGAGTTATCTTTTTTTTTATTATAGTGTTGTTAACGATTGTTTTTTAAGTATTCTAGTGAGGGACTAAATTAACATATCTAATAAGATTATCATCTCTCAAGTCATATATCTGAAATATTTTCTGCTTTCTCTGATATGTGTTATCTTAAGCTGGAGTTAAGTGTGTTTTTCATGAATTTAAAAAAGCATAACTCAGTGTGCCCTTTAAATTGCTTAAAATTATAATGCAGAAATTTTCTCTGTCAAAGACAATGTAACGCAACGTTGTCTGTTACAACAGGTTTTATAAGGTTATGGGACCAGTAATTCAGTAACACACAGGGGCTTTTCCTTTTCTTTATTGATGACCATTTCTTTTTTGCTTACATTTTTATTTCACAGACATTAACACATTACCTTGAGAAGGTTCAAATGCATAATCTCTTATTTTTCTTCGTGAAAGGCAGCACTGCAAATTTATTCTTTCCATTTTTCCTTTTTATTTTAGGCAAGGGGAAGGGTTGGGAGATGTAATGTGAGTGTAATAGTACTGAATTAAATCATAAAATCATCAAATCATAGAATACTTATCTGTTTATAGAAAATAAATGTTGAAGCTTTTAGGTAGTTACGCCAAAGACATTTTCTTCCAAATCTCCTATAGAAATATAGAGCATAAATTGGTTGTTTTGGATTGCCTGTAGCAATAAATATTTCTCTAATGAAAACATGCATTGAGGAAAAGTCCATGAATTTTTACCTGGCTTTTGGAGTTTTTTGAAATCACCAGCAGTCGGTTTAGTTACTCTAATCTTTAAACCTAAGGGTCTAGTTCTGACAAAGTCTTTTGATGTGTTTTCATTACTTTCCTATGATGTTTGCTAGGAGAGAACTACAGAATATTGCAACAGAAATTCATATTGAAATATCATTCATCCTCAATTTTCTGAGACTCAGAAAATTTTCAGGCATTTATTCAATGCACAAATGCATAACTCTGAAAAGATTCATTAGGGAAAAAAAAATTTTTTTTTCCATACAGGACACATTATGGTCACTGTGCAGATGATGTTTAAAAATGCAGTTAAAAATTTAGCATATTCAAGTTCCTCAGAACCAGAGTAGCCATAAACCTATTTGCTATTTAGCCATTTAACACAATTATTTACTCTTCAAGAGATATACAGTTACTATAGCAACAGCTACATTTACAGTCCTAGAATAAATGGAAAGCCTAATCTGTCCAGCCAGTAAAGCAAAAAGCTTTTTAAAATGTAGTTTATCTGTTGCCTTTATAATAGAAATTAGTGGCACTCAAATTATGAACCATGATCTGGTTGCAGACTGCCAGCTTTGATCTTGAAGGCAACTGTTACACACAGCTCATGGTTTGACTGCATGTTCAGTAGCTTCGACAAGTGACAGTAATATACTCTTCTATTTTCTTCTTTTTTTTTTTTTTTTTTCCTTTAGACTATGATAAGATGACAGATGCAGACAGAATAAATGAGAGAATTTTTAACTGACTCTTTTTGTGGTTGAAATGATCAGTAACCTAGGGTGAAAAAGAGCTACCTTTTACATAAAGTGTTAATTTAATAGCAATGAAATAAAAAAAAAAATTAGAAGTAATATTTTTTTAGAAGTGTTACAATTTTCTTTATAAAAAGATATAAATCAGAAAATTTTCAAAAGAGAGTTATATAAGCCTTTGCAGGCATCCTTACTGCTCAAGGAATTTGTGTGTGCAAGTTGATATGAATTGGTCTTACAGATTAAATTAGACTAAAATAAGATGTCACTGTATTCAGCAAGGTGCTTGCAAAATCTGCCTTACATTACCTTATGTGCAGAGCCTGGGTTCTTCAAAATAAAAATATTTGCTATGAAAAGGATAATAAGGCGATCCATTTGGATGGTACATGTTTATATTAAAGATGATACTGAATAATTATTCCTGTTACAAAATAACCAAACCTTATGTGTGTCTGCACAAGGATTTATGTGAGGAACAAATCTCCATTGGTCTACGCATCAAATGAGTTGAACATGATTTGTCCTCTGTTGCCCTGATCTTTTCAGCCTTCTGATGTTTTGCATTCTTTAGTGGATTTTCTCACAGATTTCATGTAAACAATGTGTATGTTGGTAACTCCTCTCTTCTTGCTTACATTCTTCTCCTAGAGGAGGAGACTATTGATAGACTGCTACTTTGACCAGTGTGGTTGGAGAGGTGGCAACCTCATCCTCCAATCCATGGTCATTTGTCCAAGTACTATATAACCTGGAGTCGGAAAAATAAACTTCTTGTTCTTATCTCTGAACTCGACTCGAGTGAATCTCGTTCATGTCTTATAGCTACAATCCTCTGTGTCAACAGTAAGTCACTGAAGTTGGGTCAATCAGTGCCTGGCTTGTTGTTCCTCTCCCCTTGTGCTGGATTGGTCACACCCTTGGGACAGGGCTCTCTAGGGAACTAATCCCCTGGCCTGCAAGTGTTGGTAACGTGGCATATCCAAGAAACACCTCAAAAGACCCCTTTTTCTTGCAGTCATTAATAAGAATGGCCATGATCTGGCCTTAAACAGGTGCATATTCTTGTTCTTCATAAAAATTAAAAAAAAAAAAACCCTTTGATATGTTTTCACTTTTTTTGATACTTCAATGCTCTTAAAAATAATGTTAATCCTAAAATGTTTTACCTTCAGCATTTGTCATTCTTCTTCCATTTGAATATATATGATCTTATGAAAAAAAAAAAAAAAAAAAAAAAAAAAAAAAAAAAAACAGGAAAAAAACAGGCAATGCAAATATACTGCCTTAGTTGATTTTTTCCTCCTAATTATTGCAAAGACTGAAGAACAAACTTTTCCTGGCAGATACATAAAACCCTGCCTTGAAGTTTGATTTGCACTTTTTAAAGCAGTGTTTCTTAGAGCTTTTGTTTATGATGTCTTTATGATGTCTTCAATAAAGAAAATTCCTCTGTATCCTTATGCAAAGAAAGCATCTAGATTCATATTTGAAGAGAGCTGGAATGTTTTCAGGCCTAAGGGCTCCTGGTGGGAGTTCAGGTGAAACAGTCTCTTCAGATAAGAAGACTGGAAAATAGTCAGTGTTTGCAGATATACTGAAAAAAATCTCTAATCAGTAGCATGTCCTACTACCTATATCTTGATTACTGCATAGTAGGTAGACATTTGGAATTCAATTGGTCTGAGATTTAAAAGAAACCCAAACTATGGCAAATTATAATGTTAGAACTAAGCAAAAATTATCCTAAAACTAAAACCTAGCTGTTTCTCTAATTTGTGAAGAAACCCACCCCTCTTCATCCATTCTTAAAATTCTGTCTCAATTTTTTGCAGGTTGGATTTCTTAAGAATAGAAATGAGACACCTTCCCTTTTGCTCCTCTAACAGGACAGGTTTGAGTTGCACATTTGAATGGCCTCTCACAGGATTTTGTGTTGCTGCTGATGCTCAGCCTTACTCTGCCATGAACTGGGAGAAGGCAACTCTGCTGTCCTCCACCTCCTGTGAGTGCTGCTTGGCTGTGCTCCCCAGGTATTTGGCTTGTATAGGTGAACATGAGGGACCAGTGTTGGAGAATAAATCCTGTGAATTATTGGTTTTGACACTAATGAAGTAATTGTGTAATTATTTAGTAAGTAGCTGTAATTTTGATTGTAATTAAAAAGTAATAAAAACCCCACAAACAAAACAGTTGATGACAATAACAAATATTATTATATTTTCGTTCAAGTATATGCAAAAATGTTGATACTTCTGACCTGTAGACCACACTGGGAAAGGTGAAAGAGGAGTGAGAAGAATATATGCTGGGAACCTTTTACTCAGATAACTTACATTTTAATCTATGACTGTAAGTTATACAACAAAGCCAAGGAAGTGAATTTAGGCTTTAAAACTTCAGAGCACATATAGAAATACTGACCTTTGAACAGCAGAGTTCTCAACATTAAATACAAGAAAGCTGGGATTTCTCTACAACACTTCTCACATTTGCAATTTTCTTCTTTATCTTTGAAGGGAAAATTCTTCAGTCCTTGTTCTATCAAAACTGCCAGAATTAATTATTAATACAAATTTTGTTCAATGAATAATGACAGAGATGGCACCCTTTGTTCTCAACAATTATTTATTTTCAGTCTGTGAAACTCTTCAGTTATATCTTTTTGTGGTTTTGGATCATGTATGCCTTAAATTTCCTCATGTCATTTATCTCTCAACCTTGGTTGTCACACAAAAAATATAACTTTTAGCTGCAGTTTTGTCTTCATCTCAGTTTCCTTTTTCTCAGTATTAACTCTCATTAGTCCTTAACTGTCAATTTTAGTTTCTATTATTGCTTTGAGGAAAAATACCGTAATTATCTAGAGCACTGAATATGTATTGACTAGGTTAACATTTAGATTCAGTATTGCAGATATGAATATTAAAAAAGACCTCTTCAATTCAAAAACTTTAAATCACTTCTCAAATATTCTGATCTTATGTTTGAACTTTCAAAAAATATTCTAGAGAAAGGATTCATAGTTTAACATGTTTTTTCATTGGAGATATAAAATAATCTTGTCAGAGTCAACATATCTCAATAGAAAAAAAGACTAGCTATTTGTCAACAGAAGCATGAAGAGAGTATTCAATAATAATTATTATATAAAAATGATTAATCCTTTATGTACATTGAAATTGATTTGCCAATTCAAGTCATTAACAGGAACATAAAGGTTCATCCTTGTACAGTCATGCTGATATCTTCCTCTTCTCTTACTGCCCTAGCAGAAAAGTTGAATGTGGGAGATTCTCTTTTTTTTTCCCTAATAGAAAATGAACTGGAGAAATAAGCACTGTAGCTGAAAAATCCTTTTTAAAGTAAGCGTAAAAAGTATCCTTAAGACCAAAGTTTGGGCTGGTAAAAAATTTTGATTCTCTACTGGAGATGTTCTCATTTATCAGCTAGCACTCACAGAAGCCATTCCCCAGGAAGCAGTATGGAAGTGCAAGACTAATTTCCTGCAGGCACTTTCCATATGGCAGACTCTTTCTGGAGGTGAAACAGTAGAATCTAGCACAAGCACAAACTGTTCTATGCTTTTTGGCCTGAGTCTGGGAATGTCACCCAGCACCGTTCAGTTTGCTAACAGAGACGCAGAAATATAAACTGGGATCTGATGGTTCTAAACACTCTCTGATCTGTACTGCTCATTGCTGCCACAGGAGATGTCTAACTCCAGCCTGGGCACTGTGGAAGCTGCCTGAATACGACTCTCAGTGTTCAGAAGATGCCTGCCTTCTTCATAATTTACCTTTTCTTATTGATTTAATAATTGGGTTATGCAGCACTGACTGTAATATTGCAAGGGTGGAATTGTGAGGATGGCAGACCACAGAGCGAGTGGAATTAGAAGAAATGCCTTTTCAGACATACGACAATATGCCTGAGGAAGCCTCCTGAAAAGGGAGAGCTTGGATGTAGTATAAGAAGTCTTTTATCTTTTTAATGTTTATGATTCTCTGAAAATAATATTCAAGGAAGTAGCTCTTATGAAAGACATTCTCAGATACAGCAAATAATGATATTGATGAGAACAAATTAGTTTCATGGTGGAAGTGTTTAAAAATAAAAGTTTCTTTGAACTCAGTGAGAACCAGATTTAATGAAATTTAAATTAAAGTGAATGGAATAGATATGTAAGAGTTAATCAACTGGAATGGTAATAATATGGAATAGAGGCTCTTTTCTTCGAAAGAAACTGCTTGAATGAAATCATCTTTCTTGATGTTTATTGTTCTTTGACTGAGGCATGCAAATGTATATTTTGAAAGAGAAATTCTTATCCAATTAAAGTAAATATCAAGGATTTGGATTTTTTTCTGCTTTTGAGATTGTCTATTCTATAGGAAAGAAAGTTGTCTGCCTGCACTTTTGTGGAAGTGCATTTTGGCAGCTCAGCAAGGTCCTTTTCTGTTGTTCTAATGCAGCTGTTAATACATTGCAATGATATAATTTTTTGTCTTTCTTAACATAATTTCATATTTAGCATGAAAATAGTCATCTAAAGTTAATACCACTACTTTCTAATTTTGCTAGAGTTTTTCAGGTTGAAATAGAATACAGATAAAATTTCACTTTTGTTGTGACAGCATATTCTTTATTTGATTCTTGACCAGATGGAGGTTTGCCTTAAAATCATTAAGAATCTATCCACACTATAGAAATAAAATAAGAGTAAGTCAAGTCTTGCATTCACTTCAGTGACTTATATACAATACATGGTTTTGACTTATTTTCTCTTTTTCGCCTGTAATGTTTGTAAATATTAGCCCCTCTCCTACTGCAGCCATATTACTGAGGATATCTTCCCTTAAAAAAATTACCTTACTCTATTCCTGGATTGAAAGTTCTCATATTTATTTTAAATTCACTGTTGCTGCTGTGGTTATCTAATTTATGTTGGTAAAATAATGTTTTTATCTCATCAATGAACCAAATACACATAGATTATTTATTATTATTATTATTAATATTAATATTGCAATATGGAAAAACTCAAAATCACAGATGGCTGTGTTGATGAACCCCACTTTTTACTGACATGACTACAAGGCTAGAGTAAAGGTTTATCCCAAACTGTGTCCTGTCCCTGCTCCATAGACAGTATCAGCTACAAGATGCAATTGTGTTTTACCCATTATAATTCCTTAGCAACTTCTACCAATTTGTCTGAGACAGAAATTTACAGTGTCTTAGCATCTAATAGTTCCCGATAGGTTTTAATTTCATGAAAACTATTAATTTGATTTTGAAAGAATAGCCTTGGACAGCTTGCAGTGAGAACAGAACTCTGCTACCATGAAATTCTGGCAGCAGATGCTTATATTCAAGAGAGATGGTTGCCACCACAGATTCTCTTTACTTCTGACTCCATTTTTCAGTGCTAACTGGCTTGGGCTGGAGAAGTTCACTGAGGGCAGTCAGACACAGGCTCTCTAAGGCTCCAGCAGTTCACTGTTCAGCGCTGCTCCAGCAGTTCAAGGGAGAGATGTTGATAAGATCATCCAGGGCTTTATTCTTCATTGATTCCTTAACTGTCTAGGCAGTGTCAACAAGATGCACATTTCAATCTAGTGCCTGTATTAGGGTATTAGCTAAAAGGCACAGACAAATCAGAAGATGCCACAGAAAAGTCCCCTTTTTTTCTGTCTCTAACCTCATCCAGTACAAAATATTTTAAAAGTTGCTCTGCATAGCACCATTACCACAACTTCAACTCTTGTGTTTGGAGAAGAGGTAGCCCAAAAGCCCAGGGGACTACATTAATGTGTATTCACATGCAGGGGAGGAATTAGGTAGTTACACAGGATTGAGCAGCCAGTCTCCAAAACAGATATGTGGCCATGTTTCACACCTGAGGGTCACAGTGGACATGCTTTCAATAGCACAACAGCCTTTATGATAAGACTGGCAGCAGTCATGTATTTTGTAAACCTGACACCTAACTTCTACTCACACCAGAAGTCCCTCCCTCCAACGTCTTTCCTCATCCCATAATAAAATCATGCAAAAGTAATTATGCATGATTTTATTAAGCATGTATTACATAAAAGAAGTAATTACCTGTTTTAAACATAAGGGTTGGTGTTGACTTTAGTGAGGAATGAATAAAAAAGGTTTCCACTGAAAACTGATGAGCCTTACAGTGCTTTTATTCCAGGTCCAGAAAATGAGTCCTGAAGCAGCAACAGATGTCCTCTGGACTCTTCTAAAATTGCAGGATCTAAATCAATCTGTTTGTCTTAGGATGTCCCTGGGAGAAGACCTTTTCAATATTTCCATAATAGGAGAATATCTGCCATGCCACATGCCAGGTGCAATTGCTGTTAAGATGTTAAGATGACCAAGTCAATCTCCTTGAACTATGTGCAACATTCTCTCATCAAGGGGAAGTCGTGAGTATTAACTGACTTTTTCTGCTGCTGGATTATCCTGATTCTGAAGAGACAGAGGTACAACATTTTAAAGGCACAGCTGACACCATGTAAGATTTTCTGGAAGACTCAGAAGATTGATGTAATCATCAGGACAGAGCAGAATGAAACAGAATAACAGAAAAGGATTTCAGAAGAGGACTCAGTAATGAAGAACATCAAAAGAAAATAAGATAGGCAAAGAATAGGGTTATTGATGTAAAAGATAGACAGAGAGGTTGGAGAGAAGAGGGAGAGCTATATTCTGAGATTTGGTATCTGGTAGTTGATGTTAAAATCAGAACCATGGATTGGTATAATGAAGAGCACGAAACAATTTGAGATATCACAAGGGCTCTTAATAATTAAAGACCCTCTTATTGGCTCATGGGTTGAAAAACATCACAGAATCAAACAGAATCACAGCATCATTTAGGTTGGAAGGCATCTCTTGAGATTTCTAAACCTGTTCAAGTAATGTCAGAATACACTGCTCAAGATCATATCAGTTAGGTGTTGAATATCTACAGAGATGGGGACTCCACAACCTCTCTATCAACCTGTTCTAACATTTGATCACAGCCACAATAAAAGAGTTTTTCTGTACTGAATTTCATGGGATTAATTTTGTGTCAATTGCTTCCAGTTGTATTACCAGGCATCACTGAGAAGAGTCTGGCTCCCTCTTCTTCACTCCATTCAATCAGGTATTTATACATATTGATAACAAATCTCTTCATGCTGAACAGTTCAAGCTCCTCCAGTCTCTCCTCATACAAATGATGATCATCCTTTGGTGATACTTGCTGCCCTGTGCTGGGCTCACTCCAGTAAGTCCATATTTTGCATGTACTGCAGAACCCAGAACTGGACACAATAGTTGGATGTCTTACCAGTGGTGAGTAGCGATGAAGAATCACCTCTTGACCTGCATACAACACTTCCTAATTCAGCTCAAAACAGCACTACCTTTTTTTGCAGCAAAGACACATTGTTGGCTGATGACACCTTTCTTCAACTTGCTGACCATCAATATCCCATGGCCCTCCTCTGCAGAGCTGCCTTCCAGCCAGTTACAGCAGTGTGCTGGTGCCTGGGGTCATTCCTCCCAAGATGCAAGTGCTTACATTTCCCTTTGCTGAATTCTTTGCTGAATTTCTTGAGACTCCTTTCAGCCCAATTACTCTATCTAGGTCCCCTGTAACAAGACCTGGTCTACTGGTCATGCTTTCCAGTTTTGTATCACTGCAAATCTCCTGACCTGCACCCTTCTCCCTCATCCAAGTCAGTAATGAAGAGTTTAAACAGTGACAGCAACAGTCCCTGGGGTACACACTATTGACTTGCCTCCAAACTTTGTGGCAGATGAAGCAGATTTTGAGCTGAGCTTTAGTTTCCTCCAAAAGTAGTCTTTGATCCAAATTAAAATCAGTAAGTAGCTGAAAATCATGGTATGTTTTTCAACAGTGTACTATTGTTCCAAACAAGTACAAGTTTTACTTCTCTCTTCATGTGATTAAGCATAAGGATATTGAATGTAATTTCATTTTTGTCTTATTTTTCATTGTTTGGTTAATATCTATATTTATATTGTGATCAGACTACTTCATTTAAACTAGAAGTGGCTATTTCTCTTTCTTTCCTTACACTGTGATGTAACTTTCTATATTATATAGAAAATATTAATTGCTCAGGATCCTTTCAGGATTTATAATAGCAAGTCTGAAATAATCCTGGCAAATATCATACATAAACAAAAAGATCTATTGAAGAGTAAAATAACCAAGACTGTACAATTCCAAAACAGTGAAATCCTATTTTAATAGATTTAAGGGAACCACAAATAACATGTTGCCATGACCACCTAGGTGAATTATTTTCTCTCCAGGCTAGTAGTAGTGACAGTTCCTGCACTGTAATTGTTAGAAGTTTCTTATGCTTCCAATGTTTCTTAGGTTCCTTAACCTCAACCTTCCCATGCATAACTCCCTAATTTTTTAGCACACTTCAGAAAATACCTACATGAGAGAATTTACGATGTGAGATTTTCAGAACAACAGTGTAAGGACAGAGTGACCATCTCATGAACACTGGTATGCATGGACATCAGCCAGATGCACAGTGATGCATGGTCCCCTCTGCCCCATCCCTGCTCACACTGGGGGTACCTCTGCACAGGGCAGTATAAGTGGTGCAAAATCTTAAAACAAGCTTTAAAAAAGTTATGTGGGGGAGCATAAGATAATCAAATTTGCATAAGAAATATAACTGAGATGAGAATACTTGATTGTTAATTTTCATATCTAATTACAAAGTAATTTTTGTGTGAAATTTTGTCAGAACTGATTTTTTTTTGTCAGAACTGTGAGTGACTCCTGTACTGCAGCAAAATTTGGTACCTTTATAGCTTGTTTTGGAAGACACAGGGTAGCAGGGTACATACTGCAGGCATTATTGCTGTGACTGCTAAATGTTATGTGGTTACTTTTGTAGTAGGGATGGGACTGGGGCCTCCAACTCATTTCACAATAGACTATTGAATACCCATCAGTTGAAGCAGATTTTAGTCAGTAGCAACCCGAAATGCAATTGAACTTAATGACCTAGAGGTGCAAGGCTCTGTATCTCATTACCTCTTCCCTAAACCTTGAAGTCCCAGGGTGTTTTCTTCAGTCTTTTGAAAAGAAACATCTATTGTACAGACATAACTGCTGCTGAGTATCTTAGTCATTTAACTTTAGATTGTTGAGTTTCATTATTGTTTATGCCTTTGTCTCAAGCTGAATCATTTTCTATGAATCAGATAAAGCACTATCATTATGATATCATTTGTGAAGGCTACATAATTGTAGCTTTTCTCACTAAATCTTTGAAATAGTGCATTTCTTCCTTCACTAAATACTAATTTATTTTCAGATGTGGCTATTACATTATTCTTTTTATTTCTCAAGGAAATCCTTTTTAAGTAGACATCCTCTGTATTTTTCTACAAGTATAATTCAAGTTCATTAGCTTTAACAGTAAAAGGAATTTTCTGATAGACACTTTATAAAATTATTTTTGGTATTCAGGTAATTTTTTAAATAAGTTTCTGGTTTTAATAATTTGAGGAAGAGATATATTTATTTTATACTTGACCTGAACAAAACCCATAGTTTGCTATGAAAGTTATATTTTCAATGCATTTATCTAACCTGTCAGTGCTCACCAGTTAGAAATATTTTAGGCACCATTAGCTAAAACATCAAAGACATGGGAAGCTTGTTTCCCTCCAAGTAATAAGTTAACATCCTGAAAAGTGAAACATAATAATCCACATCCTTACTTCTTCTGAACAAAAATATTTTGTCTCATCCCTTAAGATTTCAGGTATATTATTTGAGGTGAATTCTTGTGACAGTGAGCCAAAACCATTATTTAGTGACTAAAAATCCTAGTTGGAAAAAACATTTAGGGTAAAGGTTTGTGTTCATCCCTCATCAGAAATAAACAAAACAAAAGAAAAGAAAACAAGAACCAACCCAAAAACTCCAAACCAAACAAAAAACGAACAATCAAACCAACAAAACAAAAACCAAACCAAAACAAAAAAATAAAAATAAAAAAAAAAAAAGAAAAAAAAAAAGAAGAAAAATCTCTGCTTGGCTTTTTTTGTGTGCTTAACATCCACAAGATTCACAAACCACTAAACCAGAAACATGCTCTTTAAAAGACTATAAGTGAGACAAGGCAGAACAAGATGCCTGGCAGCTGGAGAGCCCTCCTGCCAATGAACATTGGCCCTAGTGGCTCCTTTGAACCAGGAACAATTCTAATGGCATCGGGATATTTTGCCAGTATTTCCCTTTATCTTTTTAGAAATAAAGGAAAAAAACAACCAGCCCAGTTGCATTGCAGAAAAATATAGACAAACCCACTTGCATATATGGTCAATTGAAATGAGCTTAAAATCTCTGTATCTGCATTTTCTAGATAATTAGTCAAGTAAAAGTCTCCCTCAAAGGTGGAACAAACAGGAAAGAAACAAGCATTTCTAACTTGTATTTTTCAGTTCTTTTACCTAATATATGGCTTTTTATTATGTTAATATCAATATTATCATCATGTCTCTCACAAGGATTTCACTGTCTTGAAACCTCTTATCTGTATAAAATCCTGTAGATATAATTTTATAGATATTTAGAATGATCAAATATATACAAGACAAATGAAAATTCCTTATCTTTTCCAAAAAATTCTAATGGCTTTGAACATGAATATAGTAGTTTCCCAGGGCCTTCTTGCCTCTATATTCAGCAAGACCATCATCCCAAAGATCATTTAATGTACAAAAAGAGGTAAAAAATAGTATTTTAATTTTTCTCCATAATGAAGTCATGTAAGAACATATATTGATAAACTTACTGCAGAGAGTTGAATTATGTGAGAGTTTTATTCCTTCTAAGCCACAGGAATGCAATACCAAATTCTTCACAAAATATCTGTAATGCTGAACAGGAGTCCTACTAAAAATTGTACTTTTGTTTGCAATCCTAGTAGAGATATTAAGGATTTTATGTGTCTTTACCTTAAACTGCCCTCTCATCCATGAAAGTGGGCCCCTCTGTGAACAGAGCTGAGATTTTTAGCATAGGGAAACTTGTACAGCCATCATCTCTTCTTGTACAACCATCTCTCTACTCTTTCAAAGTAGCTACTTTATTGATTTGTAGAAAACTTTTGTTTCAATTAAAGCTGTTAATCTGGGCTGTTCCTCAAACATTATACTACTTTTCTTTTTTTTCTTAAGCTATTTATATTAGCCCTTACGTTTATAAAAGTGCTCAACAATTTTTTAGTTGCAATAAAACTAGCAGGCACCACAAGATGGAAAACAGAAAAGGAAAATATATCCCACCCAAAAGAAGAATTTCTTATAAGTCAATCAATGCAATAAACATTATAGGAATTTTACTCCAAGGGGGTTTAATTTGCCATGTTTTTAAACATTGAGGTTTGTTAGGGAATATGGTTGTGGGGAAAAGAGTGAAGGACTACAATTCATAACATTTGAAAAATGAAAGTGGTTTCAGACTCTCAGGCATGGGATGTTCTGATATGGTATTTTTCCCTACTCTATAAACATTATTTATTTATTTGATGTTAAAGTACCACATATAGAAAATTGAAACAGAATGCAAAATGGTGTAGACAGCCCAATTTCTACAGGGGTAAGTTCTTTGTAGGTGAATTCAGCATTTTGTGTACAGACCGACCGTCCTTATCTGATGGTCCCATTTTCTCATATTCTCTTGCCTGTTCTTTTTACCAAGGAACACAGACAAGCCTTCCAACTTTTTTTTTCTTTTCTTTTCTTTTCTTTTTTTTAATATTTTAAATTCTTTGAGGATCTGCTATGCCATAATTTATAACAGACAACATCTAAGTCCCATGTTACAGTCAGTAGCATCCAGGTCAAGGAATACTTGGCTGGACTCTTGCTGGAGCTCAAAAAAACAGTCTTGATTTTTCTGAAGGGTCACTGTAGATCGTAGAAAAATGTATGAAAAGCTTGGATAAATCCTCTGCTTGTGACAAAACGGTGCTTCTTTTGTCAGGATTGATTTGTCAAAGAATGGGGTTTAGGGTTGGGGGTTTTTTAGAGAATGTATTGCCTGAATGGAGAAGGAAATTCAATATTGTTCAAAATATTTTTAATACAAAAGAATTTCGACATAGGAACATTTGCAGGGTGTCTTAAGAGCTAAGTGGAAGAAGACTGGCAATACTGTAGGTACAGGCAATAACAGGAATCTGATAAAAGGGGATGGAGTTTAAGGGAGAATTTGAGTATGTAGGTAAAAAAAAAGGTAGAGAAAAATAGTAAGATGAGAGGAAGAGAAAGAAGGAAAAAGTGAAGAGTTGTGGGTGATAGTTCTTTCTAGCAGTAGCTCCCTTTTCATGAGCATTTTCTTGGAGGAGCAGGGCAGGAATGGTATGGAAGAAAGGCAAAACAATGTGTAGTCCCTTTAAGACATTCCTGGTCTCACCTGATATGAGATAAGCTCCCTCTCTTCTCCTGAATTTCTTTTGAAATCTCTTTTGAGTTTGTTTTGAATCTCTTTTTGAGATTCTTTTGAATCTCTTTCCAAACAAGTATGAACATACCATTCTCCTCATCTGGAGTGTATTTAAAAAATTGCTGGTTTAGGTGTTTTGAATGTCTCCTTTTACACGTGGTTTACTCATTTATCCTAACACACGTTAGGATACCAGAAGCTCCTGAATAGTGTTTGCACAGATCTTTGTGACATTCCCAGCACAGAAGTCATCACTGCTCCTTTATGCAAAGTATAGAACTAGTTTAGAAACTGATATGTAGTTAAAGGACAAAAAAATATGTTTTACAGGTTCTCCATAACTGTAATTAGGCAGATAAATGGCAAAATATAATAAAAGAACAGGAATAACTCTACTCTTTCACTTTATCTGTGTTCTTTCTGTGTTATTTGTTGAAGAGAAATAACTCCCTTAAATTTTCTTTGAAAATATCAATATTTCATATAACATACCCACTATTTATTGAAATTTTCAAGAGCTTTGAGGTGATTGAACATAGGAAATTCACAAGATATTTAGAAAGTCATCTGATGCAAAGGCTCCTGAGACATCACTCTCAGCTTCCTTCAAGCATCTCCTAAGGTTGCCAATTCCGTTCTGCTTGTCTCTGGATTCTCATACATGCACACACTTCTGGAATCAAACTAAAATTATTGAAAGTGTTCAACTTTAGAAGTGATTTCTCATCATGTAAATAGACTGTTGTAAAAGGTGCAAATTCATATCATTAGAGGAAATGTCTTATTTCTGTGATTAAGTAGGTTTTTTTTGTTAATAACTTTTCTATGCATATTACCTTTGCCATACGAATTGCTTTAGCAAACTGATAAGTACACAAAAAATAGATAATAATGTCTTTTGGTTTTACAATGCCCAGTATATATATATTCATTGCCATATATGGATATGTCCTGTGCTGCTTTTCTTATATTTATCTAACATGCCCAGCTGAAGAAAGTAATTAAATGTAATCATGGTTACAAAGGGAAAAACAACAAACAAGGAGAGGAGGCGGAAGAGAAGGCTAAAAAGAGATTGGGAAATAGTAGAGGCACTGCCAAGTTAGAGATGAAGAAGGGGGAGCATCTGCTCCAGGTGCTAGAGGTGAGATTCCCCTGTAGCTCATGGAGAAGGCCACACCAGAGCAGATTTCCCTACTGCTGCCCATGAAGTAGGTAGATATTTCCTGAAGGAACTGGAACCTTTAGGCTCCAGTTAGAAATATGGTAGTTAGAAATATCTACTTCCTGAGCTTCTCTCCATGTGGAGAGCCCATGGTGGAGCAGGTTTATCCTGAGGAACTGAAGCCCATGGGAAAAGCATGCAATGGAGCAGGGAAAAAGCATACTGAGGAAGGAGGGATAGAGAGAATTGTTATGGATTGATCATAAACTCCATTTCTCATCTTCCTGAGCTGTTCAGGGGGTGAGTAGATGAAATTGGAGTGAAGAAATCAAGCTGAGCCTGGAAGAATGGCGGAGCAAGGATGTTGTTTTAATATTTGTTTCTCAAAATTCATATACATTTTCATTGGAAAAAAGTTAATTTTCTCTGGAGTCTGTTTTGTCCATGATGGTAATTGATAAGTGATCTTCCTGTCTTTTACCTTGATCTATGACCTTTCTCGTTCTATCTTTTCCCCGTGTCCTGCTGAGGGGTGGAATTGAACAAGTACCTCTTGGAAGCTTGGCTCTTCATTTAACCCACAAAAATTATGAAAGTTATTTGCAAATCTGTCTATTGCCAGAGTTGAATAGGACATTCCTTGGCTTTGCTGGCCACTTTCATTTCTCATTGTTGTTGATAGGGGCTGGAGATACTCTGTACTTCTGCATAGCAAGGTAAGGGAACCTCCAAAGTGTTCACATTATGGGTGAAGTGCTCATATTATTTTGTAAATGACTTAACCAAAAGTAGTTGCTCAGCACTCAGACAGTATCACCAGCTAGAACTATTCCTGTTTATCTGTAAGTCATGTTTTCAGGTTCTTCTTGAAGCCCTTTCAGGGATGTACAACTTCTACAAGAGAATTTAATTTCCAAACTGCTTCTCTGAAGACAATACATTTTATTTAGCTCACTGTCTTTCATTGTCTTCCATAAGATGACATTGCCCCACTTAGTTGTTTTCTCAGCTATGTTTCACTCAGTCTAATATTCAAAGCTACTGTGGTTTTTTTGGAACTATGATATACAGTTGATGCCCTCTGATAGTAGAGAAAAAGAAATATACTACTGTAAGAGTTAAAATACCTTGCTTACAGGAAAAATAAGTTATTTTGGATGCTTTCAGGTTGGTTTCACTATATAAGGTAAAAAAATCTCAAAACTATATTTTCATTAAATTGTTCAAAGAATGTCCATAGCATTCAAATGACAACTTTATAACCTTTAACCTTGCCCTTTATCGTTATGATATACTGAATAATTATTTTATTGGCACTATTTTATTGGATTTTAGAATACTATTTTGCTGCTTTGTTGGCTGTTTCATTGCCTCAAGTAGCATAAGCCACAATGCCTGCAGTGGATTTTTACAGTTTAATTAGCATGCTGCTGTGCTGTTTTTAGTGGCATGCTGCTATGGTACCTTTAATTGAAATCTTTCTCTTATGACTGTGATAATTATATCACCCTGATGCCTTTAATCTGGCACCATTATATAGCATGTGGCTGTGCTGCATTAACTTCTTGATATTAATCATTTGGATTAGCATCAAGGGATAACCCAGAAGTAAGAAATACACTGGCTCCCTAGATGGAATATTTTTGTAAAGCTATGAATACATGCCTATGACCAAGATAGTCAAAGATATCAGGATAAGCACCTTTACGGTACAACTATGTTTTTAAAAACCTTGGAATAATGCATCTACTCAGTCTTTTTCCTAAAATTTCTGTATCCCATGAAAGAATTTTTTTATGAATTCTAAGAAACTTCAGTTTTTCTCCTGAAAGAAAAAAAAAATTCAGTCTCATGGGCTTGTAAATGTATGCAAATTGCTCTTCAGCAATCCTTTTGGATATATCACAAAATACCAAATACTTTGTACAAAAGTTGACAGATCCTTTTCATGTTTTCCTCCTTTTTATTTTAATATATTATCTCAGTGCTATAGAGGGCATTCCATAAACAAAAGGAAAAAGAAATCCCACAGACAAAATTCATGCTTTTAACAGATGTAGTAGCTGGAGACAGGAGTTTGATACAATAAAAATATATGCACTATAATACAAAGTGCAGTTGAGGAGGATCATCTTTTGAAAATTGATGATTCTTTTTATAAGTCTATCTTCCTTGATCTATATAGTACGAAGGGTTGCAAAAGTAGCATCTGTGGGAGGTCTTGTAATGAACGAAATCCAGTCAGTTAACATATATGGTGATAAATCTAAAGGTGATGTTGCTATATTGAAGGTTGTAACAAGAAGAACCAGCAATGTTGATATATTTTTGTATCATAAAATAGAGTTAGTGTTGGGAGGGACCTTAAAGACCACCACCTTCCACTGGACCAGGCTACTCAAAGCCCTGTCCAGCCTGGCTTTGAATAACCCCCACCCACGAATGGGGCATCCATAACTTCTCTGGTCAACCTGTTCCTGTGCCTCACCACCCCCACAGTATAGAATTTCTTTCTAGTATCTAGCCTAAACCTGCCCTCCTTCAGTTTAGGGTCATCCCCCTCAGTCCTATTA
The DNA here is from genome assembly GCA_013398615.1 of Brachypodius melanocephalos. NCBI lineage: Eukaryota > Metazoa > Chordata > Aves > Passeriformes > Pycnonotidae > Brachypodius > Brachypodius melanocephalos. The sequence goes on from VZSR01001685.1 coordinate 27,399,149, forward strand.
CTAGATGCCCTTGAAAAAGTCCCTCTCCAGATTGTAAAATCCCTTTAGGATTTTATATGAGAAAGACTCATATAAGTCTCCCTGGAGCCTTTTCTTCTCCATGCTGAACAGCCCCTACTATCTCAACCTGCCTTTGAATGAGAAGTGCTTCCACACTCTGATCATCGTCATGGCCCTGCTCTGGACTCAGTCTAAAAGGTCCGTGTCCTTCTTATGTGGGGGGCCCCAAAATGCGGCACTCCAGGGGGCCCCCACAATGGCAGAGTAGAGGGGAAGAATCACCTTGCTTGACCTGCTGTCACACTAGTTTTGATACAGTCCAGGATGTGAGTGGCTTTCTGGGCTGCCAGCATGCATCGCCAAGTCACGTTGGGCTTCTTGTCTGTGAACATACCCAAGTCCTTCTCTGTTGCGGTGTGTTTTATGTTCAATGGTTTGTTCCGTTCTCCCCTCTATTGTTGGTTCAGTCCTAAATTATATCCTCCCACCCAGCTGTCTATCTTATCCTAGACCTGCCCCTCGATCCAGATTGTTCCCTGTCCTTCCTCCTCCTGTGTTGTCAATCCCTCTTTGTACCTTTGTACCTTTGTACCTTTGTTTTGCCCACTGCTCTGGAAATCCTCTTGGAAATCCCGTATTACTGGAAGCCCCATTGGTCTGTCCAAACTATTCTCCACCCCTGTGCCTCCTCATTTATTGAAGAATTGTAAACCTCACCTTGTGCTCCTCCCCAGTTCTTTACCTATTGGTTGAAAATCTCTTCGCTCCTCTAAAACCTCCCTGGTAGAAGAGTCTCTGCACAGCTATGTTCCTTGTCTTTTGTCCCTGGGCTTTCTGTGAGGCAGACCTATTTGGAACCTATACAAAAGACCTCTCCCTCATTCTCGTCCCTGCCTTCAGGGTATGGCATTCAGTGTCGTAGAGCAAATGCTCTGAGCTGTATTCCTGATTGCTTTTGGGGAACTTCCCACTCTTAGTGCGTAGCTGGGAGCTAGCAAGTGGACTCCGGCACCATGTCACTTTTCCCCAGGGCTACTCTTAACCTATTTTCTGCCCTGCCTGTATTTGTGATTGGGATTGCCCAGACCCAGCACCTTGTTCTTGGCCTTGTTGAACTTCGTGAGGGTTCACACAAGACCACCATTCAAGCCTGCCAAGGTTTCTCTGGGTGGCATCCCTTTCCTCCAGCATGTCGGCCACAGAACATTGTGTCATCAATAGAGATACTGAGGGTGCATACTGTCCCAATAAACATGTTAAAAAGTGCCAGTTCCAGTACTGACCTCTGAGGAGCACCAGATGCCACTGCTCTCCACTTGGAGATTGAGTTGTTGACTGCAAGCCTTTGAGCATGACCATCCAGACAATTCTTCATCCACTGAGTGGTCCATCTGTCAAATCCATGTCTCTCCAGTTTAGAGACAAGGATGTTGTGCACTTGACTAAGGGATATCTGGTCCTTTTTTGCTACCATTGTAAAACTACAGCATCTCAAATCTCCAGCTTAAATTGAATGGTCACACAATTATAGATCAGACCTTTTTCTGACAGACTGCATTTCTCTATTTCAGATATGAAGTTCCACAACATAGTATTATTATTATTATTAGTCTTACCTACAGGATGGGTTCCTTCAACATGATTATACTCATAATGGCTATTTAAACTGGGATACTATATGGTGATCTTCTAAATTGCAGTTTTCTATAACCCCTGTTTGCACTCATATGAGTTGCATTATCTTTCTATTGGTTCAATAAATATTTTAGTACAAAGTACTTGAATGAATTCTCAAAGCAACCTATTTTTGCAACTATGAGATATGTCTGTTCACTATTAAATAAATTCAGAACTTGTATGATATAATACAGTCTTGGAACAATTTTTTAGATATCTGAACAGAAATTTCCAGTAGTACAAATTGATCTACATCTTACCCTGCAATCCCAGCTCTTTGAGCAGAGACTTGAGAAGCAGGGCTTCTCTCTGGAAGTAGTATTTTAAGATGTATTTTGTTAAATGATTTGCTAGTCTATGGCAGTAATGAAGTAATTTAGTAAGTTTTTCCAGAGTTGAAGGAATCATAACTTTTGAGATTTTTAAGTAACTGCAGAGGAATACCTTGGTGTACTGGTGGACAACAAGCTGTCCATGAGCCAGCAGTGTGACCTTGTGGCCAAGGAGGTCAGTGGTATCCTGGAGAGGATTAGGAAGGGCATTGCCAACAGGACAATGAGCCTGCCCCTCTATTCAATCCTGGTGAAGCCACAACAGGAGTGCTGTGTCCAAATCTGGGCTCTCCAGTTCAAGAGATATGTGGAGATCCTGAAGTGAGCCCTGCAGAGGACTGCAAAGATGATGAGTAGTACCTCACTTCCTCACTTAGGAAGGAAAAAGACTGAGAGAGGATCATATCAATGTTTACAAGCAACTAAAGGGAAGGTGCCAAGAGAATGGAGCCAGGCTCTTCTCATTGGTGCCAAGCAATGGGACAAGAGGCAATGGGCAGAAACTGAAACACATGAAGTTCCACCTGAACATGAGGAAGAACTTCTTTATGGTATAGGTGACCGAGGTTTCCCACAGAGGTTGTAGAGTCTCCTTCTCTGGAAATATGCAAAAACTGTCTGGACACAATCCTGAGGTAAAGTGTCATGGGAAAAATAGTGCATTTTTGGTTCCTTGCATTGTCTTTTATCAGGTTATGCAACAGAAATTCCCCTGCACACCTACAAAGGAGCACAGAGAGAATATGGCAGGTTGGGTAACCCAAATAATAATTTCCTGGGATATCAGGCCATGAAAGGCCTGTTTCCACAAGCCCAGAGGAGCACAGGGGTACATGGTCGGGCAGGGTAATGTCAATATCCAGGTCAAGGAGAAAAAGTCTCTGCCTGACCTCTCCAAGGGCTGTTGCAGGGGACTCTCAGCACTACCCATCCATGGAACACACAGCACCAGCAGTCAGATGTAAGGCTGTATGGGCCACCTCACAGATCAGTGGGGTTACTACCTAGGAACATTGAACATATTATGGGATGCGTGATGGGAGGAGCGTTTGGGATTTTGGCCTTCTTATTGGTTGCTTAAAGAAATAACCAAGGCCGGGGAAAGAGAGAGGTTAAGGTTTGGGGAAGGAAAACCAGGAAAATTGGGGCTAATTGAATAATTAGGGCTGGTCCTGTTTGAACAATTACCTGTCAGTACACTTGCCTCTCTGTGGCCTCGTCACTGCAGTCTGTCCTGTCTTCTCAATTTAACTCCCTTTTCTTTTCATGGGTGAAGAGCTGACTGTAGATACATGAGTGTATGGGGTGTGCCAGCAGCTGGAGGTGTGGGTCAGGGGAGTCCTTGTGTTTAGGGTTCCAGAGACTGGAGCAGGTGAATCTCCATTTATCAGTGTGTGGCTGCTAGTGAAACCAGAACTGCTGAGTGGGATAATTGCCCTGGGAGCCATGTCTGTCTCTGAAAGTATGGAACCTGGAGGAGTTAGCTCAATAGATATAGAGATGTCTTTTGGAATTGCTATTAGTAGAAGAGGGAAAAAAAAGAGTAGAAGAGAAAAATATGCTTTAGAATATGATTTTGTTATGCCAGCTAAAGACAATCAGTGTAAAAAAATGTTAACATTTTTATAAAATCTCTGGTTTAGGTTAACACATTCTGTCAGCAGTACTGTTCATTCTCACATATTTTCCAAACAATCTTTCAGTTAAGATTTTTTGACTTAGTTTTATTGTTAAAAGAAGTTAAGAAAGTGGCAAACCTGAATTTAGACAAGTGTGACCCTGAGTCTTGCACATCTAATCAACACATGTGAGGGTGTGACCAGTTTATGCTTAGCTGTCTCTTTCTTATTTCCATCCACTCTATTCAGCACTTTTTTCTCTAAATTCAGCAGCAACAATATGGTTAATTTTACTTGTTTAAGAGTTAATGATATAGCTTAGATGTAGGTCTGTGTTTTTATAGGTTTTCTAATTTTTTTTCTAATTGTTTTTTAATTGTTTTCATGTGCTTTGACTAGGGCCCTGGTATTAAGACAGTCTGGCTGTTTTAGTGCTAAGGTAGATCTGGTCTATGTTTCTGGTAGTACAAACACTTTATCCTTAAAATAGGATCTACTTACAGGGAACTCAGATACTCAGTGAAAAATCCATTACTGTACATTTGAGTTTAAGAAAAGCTAAAATCACTTCATTTATTTTAAAGAAGAAAGGGAAAAGGCTCATTTCTACCACCTCAGAATAATTCACATTGACACATTCTTTTTACCACGTGGAGGTGTTCACCCTGTCCTTTAGTTTTAATGACATCAGGTGAGGCTGAGGAGATATTCAACAACTGAAAACTCACTGTCAGCATTTGCTAAAATGTGTTACAGATTTTTAGCCAAACTACATAAAGAGATCAAAGGTATTTTAATATACTTTACAAGAAGTAAGGACACATACACACACACAATAAATTACTTCTATTTTGATGGAAAATATACATTCCTATTCATATGTTTGTATGGGTGTACTTATGGTTATGTGACAACGTAAATTCATATAAGCACAATTTTGTAATGTGGGTTTATTAATAAGCATTTTATATTTCACTGTTTGCATGTGTGTGTGTGTATCTCTACACATAGATATATACACATAAAATGCTCTGTATTTGATCTACAGATGATGGTAAGACAACATTTTGTACACTTGCCTAAGTGCTAAAAAGAGGAAATGATTTACATTTGCACTCCAAGCTGCTGCCAGAAAAGCCTTTCTACATCACGTATTTCAATCTGCTGTATGCATGTGCCTGCATACACATCTCAAATACACCATATCACTATCACAACACCACTGCTTTTAGAAATTATGATTCCTTTTTCAGAACATAATTCTGACTGAAAAACTCTATTTTTTTCAAGTATTGCTATCAGATGCACTCCAGAAAACTCCAAAAGCCTACAACCTAAATGTTACTTGTGCAGATTTCTTTAAGATATTCTTTAAGAATAAGATATTGACCAGCAAGGAAAAAAAATAATAGATGTGAAAAAGGATACATTTTATTGTGTGTTGGATTTTTTAAAGATAAAAACACATGGTTAAAAATTTGAGCATACTAACAGTTTGTATCTTTGTTTGAGATTTACAAAATTTGGAATCAGCTACAGATAATAAGTCATCAGTAGTCCTGTTTATCTCAATTACAATTAATCTAAATTTACAATAGGTAAATTTCTGTTCTGAGGTCCTATTTAGCTTGAAAATACTGTTCAGTCTCTTTCAGAACAATTGCGGTAGAAACCCAATTGTTCTTCCAACTGCCTGTTGTAAAATTCCAGCTACCTAAGCTAAACAAATGCAGCTGAGAGCTGTTAGATGTGTTTACCCAGAGCTTTTCAGAGATCAAAGGGGGGAAAAAAGCACATCTGTATATTGAATTAAACTTTTTACTTTACTTGGAAATAAATTTTTTTAAAAAGGATTATTCCTTCCTCATGAAGTTTTCCCCAGAGACCCCCACTTTTGAACTGTGCATGTACAATTTAAGGCACTTAGCCTTAGGAGGGGCCACCTCCTGCTGTAGATGAAGAGCTCGACACCAGGACTTATGTTAAATAGAGGCATGTTCCTCCTCTTCCTTCGGGTCCTGCTTTTTGTCCTGTAACGGGCATTGGAATCTTTGGTCTCCATTCAGATGCACTTTTCTTAAAATGTTACCACCTGTAGGCTACTGTTACATTATTTCTTTGAAAATCCTGAAAACACGAGGGTAGTTTTGTTCAATTTAGCTTTACTGGGGGTATGTGGCTTTACAGACAAGAAAGGAAGTGCTGGGTTTTTCCCCCTTGAGATGCTATTATGGCCATGGGCATCTTTATGTCTGGTTTTAAATGTGAACTTCACAAAAACACAAAATGCCCGTGCCAGAATAACATGTTTTATGCTTAGTTTCCATGAGGAAAATGATGACCTCAAGGTGGTATTGTGTTTGTGCATTCATTTCCCTCTGAGCTCTACAGAAGAGGGTAATGTGTCACTAAGTCCTGATTTGGGAACAACTTTTCTCTCCTCACTATTTAGGGTGGAGACAGGAAGTGTTCATATTCGTTAATGACACAGTCTTTTAGAGTCAGAGCAGTTGAAAATAGACACAAAATTGCAATGTCTCTTGGATTTAGGATATATTATAATAAAGCATTTGATGCCCGGGCAACGGATGTGTGCTTGGTGTGTTTTAACACCTTATCAAAAGCAAGGACAATAAGAAATAGAAGCTATCTGTGAGCTTGTGATATATTGGTTTGAAAAGTTAGGCCAAACGTTAAATATTTTGCTGTAACTTTGTTGTAGTAGCTATTTCCAAGTATAGAAAGAATAATAAGTTACCTAAATAGATTTTTGTTATGTGTTTGGATTAACAAAGAAACCTGGGAAGGTGAGAGTGCCAAATCCACTCTTCATTGGTCTTACTGCAAAAAAATGATAAGTGTCACTGTATTTTTTAAGGTGAAAAGAAATTTTTTTGTATTTGTGCCATATTCTACATTAGTTTAGTAGTATAACTTTAGTTTTCCAGTAAAAATAGCATTTTTTAAAGTACACTTAATTGTTGATTGCAGGGGGAAACTTTGCTCACTTTCAGTCTGTTTATGTGTATCAGTGAAAATCATCATACCAGAAGAAGTACCACAAACATAAACAAAAATTAATTTCAGAATTCAGGAAAATTTACAGATTCTAATCTGGTTCTGCTCTTTTATTCCATATAACCAGGTTTCAACAATGCTTTTTATATACATATTCTGCTGAACCACATTTATGGCTGTATAATTTGGCCTTTCTAATAGCTAAATTGATTTAAGATTCCAATAGATAGCCTTTTTTCTTATTGTTGTTATATATGAAGAAACTGTGTGTAATTCATTACATCCAATTTTGGTGAAGTAAATTATCTTTTAGGATAAACCCAAAAAGCTCTTTCTGAACAAAATTTAACAGGACTAATCCAATGACCAAGTGGTCTAGCACTTATAATGGGTGGGATATGTGTTTTAGAACCTATCCTTCCTTGAAGCCTCTCTCTGTCTCAGAGCATTCTGGCCTCCATGAACACAATGGGATCCATGACCCTGATTCATCTTCATCCTCTACAGGAATTCAGCAGCAGTCTTGGCATTCTGATAGGGAATCAAGAGAGGCAGTGCTTCCCTCTTCATTCTCAATCGATGTGCATGTTTCTAAGAGGGTCTGTTTCTGGCAGAACAGACAGTTTAAGGATCAGAATGGATTTTCACCTCTGTTGAAATCACAGTGATGTCCAGGATTAGAGACTGTTTTACCTTTTCAGAAGAACTTCACTGTTTGGAAAAGCTGTACCAAACAATAGTAACTTAATGTGGGGAAATGATCTTTTCTAATGCTCTGAAGGGGCAAGGCAATAAATTTAAAGCCATTAGGTCAAACAATTCCTTCAAGTTTAGACAGAACACTGTACTAACTATGTGATTTTTAAGTTAAAGCAGATTTCCTGTGAAACATCTAGGAATATCAGAAGAGGAGTTTAGGCATGTCTGTACTCATCCATGCCCTTTAAGACCCTGAGTAAAGCTAGAAAACCTACTAGGTTTGGTAAATTAAACTATTCCTCATTCCTTAAAGTTTTCCTGCTGTAATCTTGCAAAAAAAAAAAAAATTCTTCTGGCTTAATACTACCAAGTCTTGGTATTATTGTACAGTACGAGGGAATATATTATTTTCTTGTGAAGGCTGTGGAGGAAGTACAAAATTGAAGAAGCAGTGAATAAGAAAAGGTTAGAATATGAACCATTTGTGTGATTAGGAAAAACCGTAACCCTCAGAAGCCTTGTCATGGTCCCTCATTAGCTGTGGCTTGAAAGCAGTAAAAAAATGTGTTGAAGTGAACAAACCTCATCTTAGATGGTTCTCTACATTTCTTCTTTACATTCTCCATTGTACCTGATAGAATAGATGAGCTCTGAGAAGTAGTCATCCCCTACTTCAATTAAAATGAATAAATCTGGCAAGTGATGCTTTGAAACCTGTCCCTTTCCATGTAAATCTTTCACCTGAGTATCTTATTGTGAAGTTCTAAATCTTATTTGCTTTCAGCAATTAACTTTCCTTTGAATCTTCCTTCCATTTACCTTGACATTTAATTTACCAAATATCTCTGTCTCTTTGTGTGTCTCTCTCTCTCTCTCTCTCTCTCTTTCATACTACTCTTACTGTTGCTTTGATTGTTTTTTGTTTATGTTATAATTATATTGCCTGATAAATTTACATTCAGTCATTTCAGGAATGGAGCATTTCAGGAATGGCACAGTGTTCTAAGGACACTGTGCCTTTGAATGTAGTATATTTTAAAATTCATTTAAGTTATTGGAAAACAGTCAGACAGGAGATTTCCCCTTGAGTTATTCTGTAAGCTTTTGTGGTTTCCATATAATTTCTTTTATATGTTCGTATTTTTTTGGGGCGGTGAGAGTAAAGTTCAGTCTTATTCCCCTGGCAAACATTCATAAAACAAAAGAAACACCACCTGATTGCTTGTGTGAAAGAAATTACAAAACACCATATGCCAAATGCTGTTAGTAGCAAAAAGTGAAAAGATAGAAAAAATCCAAATGCCCACAATATCTCCATTCTGTGATCATTAGGTATATTAAGTATGTTATTTTTGACAATGATGGATATGGGGTTTTTTCCTTTTAAAATGTGAGTTATAAATTGAGTCTGTCTTTAAAAAAGAAAAAAAAGATACCGAACCTCTTCCTGGAAACAACTTGGCTATCTAGGAGTTATACTTCTCATGTATATGAAGAGAATTTTGATCCAGAAGTAATTTCTATAAATATTGAACCATATCATATAATAGATGGGTGGCATATTACTTTTTTAATAATTAAGAGAGTGACAAAAAATCCATATTTTCTATTCTGATTTCTCACATTATATAATGAATTCTTTCATAAAATGTGTATTAATTTCCATATTTCTCTTCCAAGAATATGTAAGAAAAGTCTCCCGTGTAAACAATTCTTTTATTTTAGGAGGTGGTGACTCACAGGACTTTTTTCACCTTACTAGGTTGAGGACTTCATCAATAGCTGACTCTACAAGGTTGATTATCCTCGTTATTTACTTGACCAAGTCCATTGAAGTCACCAAACTTTGCTGGTAGGTTGGGTTTAGCCAGTTACTCATCATTATTTCTATCTTCCAGTGTGTCACCAATTTCCAAAGTATAATCCAGATGTTGCCAGATGTACGACTGTGCATGTGTCTGCCATCAAGTTTATGCTGTTGGATTGAGATCAGTTACAAGAAATATGTATCACTTTCTAATATTAATATGTCCTCACCATAACTTACTTCTTCACCAATCCTTATATGGCTTGAAAGCTTTGCCAGCAAAAGTTTAATGTTTTGCCAGATTATCAAGAAAAATACAAAATAGCTGTCAGTAGAAACACCACTTTATCTCAGAACATGGTTTCCTGAGAAATTTGATGATGAATGCTTTTGAAAAATTTTTATTTTACCAATTTAAATTGTAAAACTTACTTTTGAATGAAGACTTGATTTGAAAACAAACGAGTGAGCTGTTAATAGCTAGCTACAAAATAGAAATTGCTGTGTGATATATTTTTCAATTGTTCTTCTGGTCACTTTCTTCTCTTTTAATAAGCCCTAAGTCTCAACTTTGTATAAGTTAAGATTAGTCTCCTATACATTCCATTTTTAAAAATAGGGATTCCTAAGTCACAAAGATGACAATGAGTGTTTGCCTAAAAAGAATGAAATTTGGCCTGAGGAATAGTCTTATTATGTCTCTTAGTGCTGGAGTGAAATTGGTGTTGATGTGTGAACCAGGCTAAGGGTTTACATGAATTCATGGTGAATTCTGTAATTGATGTCATAAATGTCTGCTTTATATTCTTTGTGGTTCTGTGCACGTGTCTGTAGCTCACAGGAATTCCAAAATGAGTGACAGTCCATAGGGAGTAAAGTAGAACTTGAAGATGTCCTTCTTTTTATTTCTTTTTTTTTTTTTTTAAATTATGTGAAGATGCATATGAAAGCAAAATTCGAAATATATACATACATACATACATATATATATATATATATATATGGAATGATGTAAGCATTTCTGTCTCACTGTTTGTAAATATATATATATAAGGATATTTTTAAAAAGTATGGATAAAAGGTATATTGAATAAAAAATTCACTGTTGATTTGCCAAGCAACAAAATATTTTGAATTTTCTATTTTTGTCAAGTAGTATTAACAAATATTTTAATGTTTTCACTGCCTCCTACCCCTAGTATTAAGTGAAATGAGCAACAAAAAGAGAAGCACTTGAAGTCTGGAAATGACAAAGTCGAGGTTACACATGCAGCATGAACTTGTCTTCATTCTGTGTATGTATTTTGATAAGGTCCTTTATTGTTTGATCACATAAATATTTGACTTTTGTTCTCCATTTAATTTCAGGTCAAAATCAAACTGTACAAATTCAGATTGGTATGAATTAGGTCTTCACTGAGCAACAATCAGGCAAATTTTGGTCAACCTGAGTGAGCTAATATCCTCTGGAAACGTGAGATTTGTCTTGTGAAAGACACCATGGGTTAAAATTGAGCAGTTTTGGCTTCTGCATTGCCTGAAATGCTACTACACCTCTCAGTGCCTCTCTCTGTTCTGTCATAGTAAATATTCATTCAAGTATTTCCTGCTCTCATAAGAGTGTTCTGAGAATAAATTCATTACTCCATATGAAGCACACTGATATTACAGCAATGACATAGATAGAAGCCTATGAAGAAAAATAAAAGCTTATTTGCTTCAGGGCTTGGAGGATATGTTGTAAATACAATGTAGAATCACATGTTGAACATAAGGATAAAAAGAAATATCCAGGTGTTGCTTAGCAGTTTGTCCCCTGTATTTCCAGAGGCTCAGAGGAAGGAAAGGGTGGGAGAAAAAGCCTGTTTTTTTCCTACAAGAGTTTTGACAGCATACTGGTACATGGTGTGCACAAAGCACAGGACAGAGGTAATGTTGGAGGTTTTATTAACAGCTCTTCCGTTATAGTTGTCATGAAACTTATTCAACTTATTCAAAACTGAATTAAAATTCTTCTTTACCCATATTCCCTTTGAATGGACATCTTCAGAATACAAGGGAATTTGTGGTGCTTAGAGAAGTCAATTTACAATGCCTTATGCCAGCAATAATTGATCTGTTTTCATATATGTATATGTATATATATATATATATATCATATAAGCATAAATATATTAGAAGATAGTTTTGGATTTATTATGAACATTCCTCATTAGAGGGTAAACATTTTCAAACATCACAAATCCTCACAAGGCATTAAGGCTTTGTGGTACTTTATGCTATTTTCTCCCTTTTTGATAGTAGCTGAAATAAAGAAAATGGCTTACAGATTTAACTGTGTATATAGTTTGAAAGTAACAACTGAAAAATGATGTTCATAATCTGAATTGCAATGAAACCAATTATCTGTACCATGGTGTTTCACTTGGGAATACTCTGAAAGGTTTAGTATTTCTTAAAAGAAATTAAAAACAGCTGTAAAAATACCATAAAACAAAAATAGCAGCTGCAAAAGAGATTAACATTCCTAAATTTCATTTGAACCTGAGATGTTATTTTTCCAACAGAAACATACATATATACTGATTTTTAAAATCTATTCTTTATGAAACTATATCCTTTTAAGAAAAAAAAGTGGGGGGTTTTTTTGGTTTTTTTTTTTTTTCATTTCACCACTTCTTGATGTTACCTATGAATTTCATGAACATTCTTCCCCTCTGCCTAGGAATTTTGTATTACATTTTCTTCCATAATTGTCAAAGAAAAGCTACAATTGTTGAAGCTAGAAGAATGATTTAAATATAACCCATTAAGAATTAAAGATCTGCCTAATAAACAATTTATGGCAATCCTTACACTTTTGTTACTTACAGCTGTCAAACAGCTTTCAAACTGAACCCAAATCACCCTGTGCCTGTTTTAAAATTTTATATAGCGTCTGTTTTCCAATTAAGCAGCCAGTCTTAGATGAAACCTTTCCTAATCTTTTTCATATATATAATAAAACAAAATGTAATTTATAAAACAGAACTGGAGGTGCTGACAGTATAAAACAGTTTATTTTGCAGTCTTGGTCAAAACATATGGCAGCAACTTTCCTAGACTTCTGCCAGATGGCGGGCCTTAATCGATTTTGTCTGTTGTGCCATATGTTAATTCTCTGTGAAAAGTGTTTCTTCAAACTCAATTAAAAAAATAGTGACTTTCATTTTCTTTCTGAGCAACTAATGCTAAAATTGTCATTTAGATATGTCTGTTTAAGTTTGAAAAGTTTTTGAAAGCCCCAAGATATTTACACAACAGGTAAAATTGATTCTAATGGCCTTGAAAGCTGCGATTGTTATTCATCAGCTTGCGTATCATTTCATATGAATCTGAATATATTTACCTTTATGATAATATTCCTTATCTTGCATTTCTGTTTTTCTTGTGGCTTTTTTTAACTAATGATAGTGTTTCATTCTGTAAATTAGAGTAATTTTGAACACCAAAAGACCCCAGAGAAAAATCTCAAATCGTCAACTCTAAACTCATTACTCCAAACTATAAACACATTAAACTAGAAAAAGAGAATATCATCTATCTCTACATCTTAATAAAGATATTGTTTGATGCAATAGCTGTTATAAACTTTAACTAATGGTCTACCCAACACATTTTAGTGTGCTTCCTAAATCTCCCATATTAAAATATTATATTTTATGTGACCATACTACATTTAATAAATGTTCCAAAAAGGCCAGTCTCCAAGGTTATTTTAACAGGCAATTTTTGCTATGCTAGAATATGAAATTTTCTCCCTACCCAATAAATAATGAGGTATTAATTTTTGAAAAAGTTGCTCCCGATGGGCAAACATAGAGGACACAAAATCTTTAAATTCTGCTAAAATTCTAGCAGTTATATTTCTATGTGTTTTGATGAATATGTTAATAGTATGGATGCTTTAATAAATACATTTTTAAAAATTTATGAGTTAATCGAAAATATAGTAAATGTTTATAAATTTTGGTCTCTTTTTTTCTTCCATTGTTCTTTTTTATACAGATTATTTGTGACGCAGGCTTAGATTTTGAACTAAAATAGGATGTGTGCATAACAGAAATCGAATAAAAGGAACTAGTCCCAAGAGAAATATGCAATCCTTTTGCAGAACGCAGCTTTAATGTAGACCAGTACTTAGCATATTCACAACTTATAGCGTATGAAATGGGTGTATGTTGAAACAAAATATCAACCAGATCTATTCTCCTTACCATGTTTATTTTATGACTACTTTCTTTTGAAATAGAGCAAGGTTATGGTAATATGTATGTAGACTAAATAGGTTGTGTTTTCTCCAGCAGTAATCTCACACAAGTACAAGGCAGAAATACTCTGTTTTTCCAATACAATCCAGCAAGGGCAAATGACAGCCTTACCTGATGGCTGATATCTTTTATAGTACAGCTGTGACATATTTTATGCATCTCAAGTACTGATCAAACATTTCTCTGGAACCTTTCTGTCGTGGAATGTGGCCTCATGTCTCCTGTATGCCTTTGCTCTGGCCTATAATACACCTAAACACTAAACTAGATATTTGTTACTAACTGGTAATTATTTTGTAATCAGATGCATTTAGGAACAGAGTGAAATTCTCCATTTTCTGTTATACTTAAAATTTATTGTGTTTTAGTATATGATAATGAGTGTTTGGAATATATTTCAGATAAGCAGTGCACATACCTAGTAATAAAAATACCACAGTAGGTAATTAATTATTTTAAATGAACCATATGCTTATATTTTGGAAAAAAACCCCAATGGAGTACAGTTTGGATGTCTGAGGATTTTGGAATGTAGTGCTTAATATTTTAAAAACTCTTACTTATAAAATTATGCTGATATATTTGACACAAAACCTCTTAGAAATTTAACTATCCTGAGTTCTTCACTATGTTAAGTATTTTTGAAACAAGGTTCAAAGACAGATTTACCATCTAAAGCAATAAATATCCCTGAGTAAGGATAGTGCTCTTTCCTGGTCACTGAGTTGGTTCCCAACACAGATGCTTCTAGTGTCATTTGAGAGACCTAAGGTATCCAGTAAGATGGATTGTAAAAGTGGGTGGAAGGGAAGTGGGAAGCTGGAAGCACACAATAAGGGTTTCTTAACAATGATGGTTTTTTAGCAACTAGTTCAAAACCTGCATAGAAGGCAAGCCATAACACATGTGGCTTTTTTGACAAGGGAAAGGAGTCTGTTGATCATAACTGTGTTTTAAAGTAAACTTCTGCTATGCAATTTGGGTTTAGTCATAAATGGAAGGGGGCAGACATCAATATTTATGGCCATTAAGCATCAGTTATGAGGGGAATATATCATTATTACAGTAATAGAGCAATTTGATCCAGGCAGAACTCAGGAGAAGTTCTCATAGTTTCACCAAGAAAAGCTTGTGGGTTTGCTTTTCCATTTTGAGATTTTTGATTCCAGGACTCAAATGCTTTTGACTTTGCATCTCATTGACATTCTTGGAGCACTACAAGAGATCTCCTAGGAAGCCCTCTCTTGTAGAAAGAACAGAAAGCAATAGGATTTGATTCAGCCCACAACTAGTCCATTAGAAACCTAGATATTACTTTGGAAAGCACTATAATAAACAATAGAATAATAACACTAAATAGAAAATATTACCAAACTCTGCTCTTATGGACATAATTTTTCTAACAAGGAGAAATTAGATAAGATTCAGTCATAGATTCACATCTATGCAGAGTAATCAAGATGAGGTTTTTTATCAGTTAATGCCTCACACACTCTTCAACAGGTGACAAGTGTCAGATTTTATATTTTTGTCTCATATATTCCAGTGTATATATACCTTTTTCTGTTGCTCCAAAAGGTGGGGACTGAGTGTCCTTTGCTTACAATACTTTTTGTACCTTGCACAGGCAAGTAGGTGCCAGTCAGACAACATATTCATCTGAAAATTTCTATTTCTTTCTTCACTTTAGAGTGATTTTTCTGTTCATTATTACATATCTTATTTTGGCCAACAGTCTGTAGACAAAACTTTTTTCCTCAGCGGTAGCACTGAGAAAATGTAGTTTTTAAGTGGAATGAATCATGAACTTCATTTTTCTTTGAGAGAAGGTATTTTGATTAGTGAGGTTTAGAAAATGGAAGCAGTATTAGAAGGTAAAAAATAGAACAAAAAAATAGATTAAAAAAGGATGAAAAAAATGTATTTTCTGATTTTTTTTCTTTTCATAATCTTTTAAAATAGTGCTCAATGATAACACTTCTGCTATTGCAGTAATGAAGTGGACTAATTGCCAAAGTAACCAAAAAATTCTATGAGTGGATAGAGGAGAAAACCAAACTGAGAACTTTCTTGGGAAATTTTCTGAGTGGAAAGTTATAATTAAATTCTAAGATCCTTTTTTCTAGGTCTCACAATCTAACATATAAGAGCAGAAGAATTGAGAGCTATCCTGTGCTACTTAATAGAACCTTTCAAGTCCAATAAGGAGAAAGCAGACGATATCTGAAGAAAGAAAAATGCTCTTCCTATACCATTGTCAAGGTTAGATTCAAACCATTGAGATGTCAACAGTAAGATTTTTATTGACTTCTGTGAGTTTCCTTGCTTCTATGAGGAAAAGGAGAGCAGACAATGCTTACAGCACTTGAGGTACTTTTAGAATCCGGTGAAGGCAGTCTAATCTTTGAAGCACAGTAACTTTGGAAAGAAGACCTTAGCTAATGGATGGACTAAAGTCACTTATTTAAAGAAATACAAAATATTCAAATCTCACCAAAGCCTTAAGCTATTTCAATTTGGACCTTTCTGTAACAAGTTTGATTAGGTTGTTTTTGGTTTGGGTTTTTTTTTTTTTAAATAGGTGTGGGGTTCTGGTTTGGATTTTACAGAATTGGCAACTTAGTGGCCATTCTTACAATCAGCAAGAAGAAATTCTTTAAGAAGATATGGAGAATTTCAGGGTAGAGACCTGGTTTTATTTATTTCTAAACTGTTAGTCTACACCTGTCAAACCTAATATAGATTACATGATGCATGAGAAAGAAAAAATCATGCTCAGGTAATTTTTAAAAACTGAAGCAAATTCTCTCCTCTCCTCTCCTCTCCTCTCCTCTCCTCTCCTCTCCTCTCCTCTCCTCTCCTCTCCTCTCCTCTCCTCTCCTCTCCTCTCCTCTCCTCTCCTCTCCTCTCCTCTCCTCTCCTCTCCTCTCCTTTTCAAGTTCCAATAGCCCTGAAAGCATTTCTAGTGCATCACAATTCTGACTTGCCATATATTTATTTATGACCTTTATCAACAACAGATGAGAAATTGTACATAAATTGCATAGTGATCATGTGGCATTGGTAATTATCCACTAGAGATTGGGAAGGAAATATCAGACAACTTCTCATCTAAAACAGAATTAGAAAACAGGTTTATAGTGGTATACCAAGACAAAGTTATAAATGTACTTTGGTTAAAATATATACCTGCAGTACTATCTTAATTAATGGAGAATCCTAGGGTTCAGTTAATTTAACAATCATATACATAGAGGGTTTTTTACCCAGAAAATATACACTTATATTTCTATATTTCATTAATATAGGATCCATATTTCAGCTGGAAAATCTCTCACAGAAGCTGAGCAATCAGCCTCTCTGGGTATGGTATAGTAATGTACTAGCTTGTGTGTATGAGGTCTTATTATAGAGATGTCAGTTTTAGTTTGAAACATAAACATATTTTTATTTATACATTAGTGCTTATAGTGATCAATGACCATCTGTGCAGTATATTAGAATTTGGATTTGATCAGTAGAAAGCAATTATTCATAAAACTCAAAACAGAAGGCAAAGTTGTGAAAGAAAGGAGAAGAATTATGTCCTTCTTACAGGGAAGGTAATTTTAATATAGACGAGATTGGCCCAAGTCCTGCAGTTTGGATTGATAGATTATCTAGCAGAACTATCATTTCAATAATCTCAATGACAGTGTAGCAGTGGATACTTGGTACAATATTATAAATTAAATTTACTGCAAATGTCATTGAAGAGAATATGGAAAGAGATCTGTCATTTCTATTTGTCGAAGTTAAGATGGGGAAAAATTTGAGGTTCTTTGACAAAACATAACAAAAATTATCTACATGAGATAGTTATACTACCAGTTGTCTACATACATGTAGTATAACTACCAGTTATACTACAGTGTCTTCATCACTCCTTTGCTCATTAGGATACTTGAATTATCCTAACATTTATTTGATCTGAGAGGGATGATGTTCTTTCAAACACAGATATATTCCTCATTAAATTTCTGGATTTAAGAATACCCAATGTCCATGTTTCAGAAACACTTTTTTTTTTTTTCAGAAAGTATGATCTGCCTCTGTATAATTACAGTCTACTTATGCAGCTGTAAGCTGACTGTGAATTGGAAAATAAATATTCACCTCCATATACAGTTATATGTTGGCCTGACAGTAAAGTTTCCAGTGTAGATACCAGGTTGGTGGTTTAAAAATTCTGAAATACAGGGGGCTAAGGAACAATAACTAAAGTATTCTTTCAGTTTACAGTTTTTGTAGCCTCATTTTATCCCTTTTTCCCATTCCATCAAAAGGTCATAAATAATGTAATCTAAAAACTTTAACTAAAATTACAAAATAGTTGAATTTGCAGGTACCTGAAAATAGTTTGCAACACACTGGAGGTAATTCTCTTTGAAGTTAGAATTCACAAGTTGAGATGAACTTTCTTCCCTGAGGGAATTTCTTGGGAATTATATTTGAAAGCAGAAATCTGCTATTAGTACAAAGTGCAATTAATGCAAAGAAGCTTAGTTGTTGGGTTTTGTAGTATTGTTATTTGTTTGGTTTGGGTTTTTTTTTTTAATGCATGTTGAAATCAAACAAGTGGACATAAAAATAGACTGTATTGCAATTTAACCTTCATTATGTCATATCCTAATCTGCAAAAAATACATCTACATATTTTTAGATTAATCAGCAAGCTGGAAGATATGAGAGATCCAATTAATATTAATTATACTAGTTTTAACTTATAATTGAAATGAAAAATGGAATTGTTCTAACCAATGTCCAATGCAAAATGTATTCCTACAGAGAGGATATCAGGTGGGTCCCAAGGGACCTCAGTTCTATTTTAAGCCTGCTACTGGCTTACTTTGAGACTGTTGGCAAACCACTTTACGTCATTTTGCATAATTTTCTCTTCTTAAATAATGACAACTTTCATGAGGTACTCTGGGAACAGATACTCCCATAAAGCATAGATGAATACTATTGAATGGATGGTCATTATTTGTAATATAAACAATTTATAAAATTATGAAAAAATACTCAACATCTAGGTTACTATGATATTGTTGGTACTGATCTGCTTAATTTTTATGGGTTTTTGTACCTTCATAATAAACATTTTCATGGCTCAATAGATGCCCTCCCCTTACTCTTAAGACAAAGAAAATAAGAATAGAATTGCACATAACTGTATTTTTCCTTATTTCTGTCTTTTCATTTCCATTTTCCTCCTACTTCCTTCCTGGTCAAGGAAGGTCAAGACCCTTTCTCACTACTCAGCACTGGTGAGACCACACGATGGAGTGCTGAGTCTAGTCCTGGGCTCCTCAGATCAGGAGAGATATGGATACACCAAAGAGAGCCTAACAAAGGACTGCAAAAATGATCCAGGCACAGAGGTAAATCTGAGAGAGCTGAGACTGTTCAGTCTGGAAAAGTGGGTACTCAAGGGAGATCTCATCAAATGTGTATAAATACCTAAAGGTATGATGAGGGACAAGGGCAAAGAGAGCAGAACAAAGACCAAAGCCAGTGGTCAAAAACTGAGACAGGAAGCTTCATTTGAAGATCAGAAAACATTGTTTTTCCATGAGGGTTATCAAGCACCGGCACATTCAGGTGTGTCCCACTGGTTACTCAGGGAGTTTATTGTCTATTCATGATGATTCTGGATGTGTTCTTTGGTAATGTATTCTAGGTGATCTTGCTTGAGTTCCCTTTCAGTACCAACTCTGCTACAATTCTGTGATTTCAGACATTTCAGTAATTTGCCATTCAAACACTTCAATGTTTATATTTTATCCTGAGGTATTCTCTTTATACCAAAAGCACATTTCCTCAACTATTTCATATTCTAAAAATTTGATTACGCTTGTATAACAGTGACACTTACTAAAGACATATTTTGTTCTGTCTGTAATTCATCAAGGAAAGCTGGATCAAAATAAGTTCTCTTAATTCCAGAATAGGCCTGCACTTGCAATGTAAACTGAGTGTATTTATTGAATGTATAGTAATTAAGCTGTTGTGGAAAATACCACACCGATAGTTTTAAATAATCCAAAAGGAACGTATAACACGGAATTAATCTGCTTCTGCTGTAACATATGAAATAATTAAGAAAAAAACCAATGAAGTAGCAAGATGCTACTATCACATTGAGAAAATCAGATATTTTGATTCTATCTATCTATCTATCTATCTATCTATCTATCTATCTATCTACCTTTCCATTGTCTGTTGAATTCCGTGGTTTTCTTCTTCTCTTAGTTATCCCTTCCTGGTGGACAAGAAGCTGGTAAGACTTTCCTTGTCACCAGTGGGTACATAGCCTAGTTCCATTTGACTGGAAAATTGAAACTAGTGTGTCAAAATGGGAGAGAACATCTGTCACTGCCATAAAGATGTATAGAATGATAATTCAAGACAGCTTACAATGACTGCCATCTTTGAGCCAAAGCTCTTATTTACCACTGAGAAAATATAGATTACTACTTCGACACATGAGGTTCTTTTCCTTCATATTTCTTTGGAACTATTCCTTTATTCTAATATTTTTAAAATACTTTAACAATTATTTTAATTTCCAACACAGTATTTATAGAATTACAATAATAATAAGATTTGCTATCCTTTGGAGAATCTACCATCAAGAAAACCATTAAAAAGTAAAAATTTCTGGATGCCCCTATAACAAAAACATTCTTTGAAACACCCTTCATTTTATGACTATTGAGTTCATATGACTGAACAATTATGTCATACTCTTGTCTGCCTACATAGCTAAAGCAACATTCAAATACATAGCAAAAACCTTTGGCACTTTAGCTTGTACAAAACAGAGCTCAAGACTAATGCCATATAAGGAGTTTTTCAGAAACTCTTATTTATATGACTGTTTGCAATTGTTGACTTTTTTCCTTAGTTATTAGAGAAAAATATGCTATGTTGATTATAGCAAGAATTTGCTTTGTATAAGTTGTTGGGGTTTGGTTTTTTCGACACATTGCAGTATGGTTCATTAAAGTATGAAATGACCATGATTTATTACAGAGAACAATTTCCAGCTGAGACAAAGTTATTGGAACTCCTACTAGCTCAGCTGGAAGAAGAGAATTTTCTTGGAGGACATTGTGGAGTAAATAAGTACAGACTCTAAGCATCCTACTTTTAGTTACAGCCACAGTAATATGCAGAACGTATGTGCATACTAAATCTAATCACCAGTAGAGATATGGCTAATGAGTTACATTTCCTGTGATATTCAACCTCCATATGGCAGGTACAATATTTATCACACCATATGCTTGATACCATGGACAAGAGTACATTCTGTAAACATGATTGTGACACCTTTTCATTGATTCAAGAAATGCTATTCAAACAGAAACTGTTTCAAGCTTCTGCCAAGATGGAATAGCTGAGAGGAAGTCAGTAAAGTATTACCAGAAGTTTCCCCAGCAGGAAAGTTTTTTTCTAAGGAGACCTTGGTATCAAAATAAAGAACAACTCATCATCGCTAAAATACCTCACATGATTTCTCAATGGTGAGTATTCTCATTTTTACTTGAAGATTTTAATGTGAGATTAATGTTTCTCTATTACACCTGCTATCCTCAGTAGATGTCCATAAACTGTAACAAAAGTCTGGATATCTAACACATATGGAGCTACTTATGTGCAGGCATCATCTGGAACTGAATTCAAATTTTCATGGGGATTCATCCCTGAACACAAGCTCCTGGTGCCTTTAGCATGGCCAAAAGTCTCCAAGTCATCTGCATGTAGATGTCACATGACACACAGGGTCTGCAGAAGGCTATGCTTTCTTCAACAATTTTTTTACTTGCCTGATCATGAGAGAAAATTTTGTCCTTACTGTTTTATACAGCTGAGATTACGAGAGTTCTTGGATGTCACATATATACAAAAATAACTTTAGCCTTTATGTTCTCTATCCTAACTGCACAACAGTTTGGTCTCCTATTTTTTTTTTTTTGCCAAAATGTTAATAGTGACATATAGTTTAAGACGTAATTTATTATTTAAATACTGACATAAGGTTGGTTTTGTAAACATTATTCAGATCATACCTCAATATCTGCAAAAAATATTATCCTGTGTAGATTACCTATACATAAAATATTTTTCCCATATTAATTAATTTTCCCATATTAATTTTTTTAAGTGCTGAAGGGACCATTAATTCTCCCATAAATTTTGGAAAACACTAGTTTATTTTTTTCATTCACAAAAAGCCCAAAATCTGTCTTCAAAATCATTATGAAATTGCAAGAATACGATCAAAAAATATTATAATTTAAGGGAATATTGAAAATTTAAATCAGCTTTTAAGAAATAAACCGGATGATTTTCAGTAGGAGTAATCATAAGAACAAGGATTCACACACAAAAATTAGTTATTGCTAACTTCATGAAAATTATACCTATTATAACAGGTAATAATTTTATAAAAGAAAATGGCATTTTAGAAAAATACATAGTTATCAAAATGAGTTTTTCAAGCCAAACAAAATTAAAATTAAAATCACTACTGGTTTTAAAAATATGTTAGGTACAAAATACCATTTTCTTGCATTGCTTTTCCAACCAACTTATCCGACATATTAGATATCAAAGAGCTAGTATGAAAGCCTTCAGTAGGGATTTCAGAAAACCATATCTCTAGTTTTCATTCCTTGAATATCCAGAGACATAAAATTCAATTCTTGCTACCAAAACCCTAACCAATTGTGTCCAATACACAAGACCTTCCTCCTTTGCAAATGTTTGAATTTTTCCTAAAGGAGCTTGTTGCAATTATGCATATATACAAAGTCCTCTAAGTATCAGCATTCCTTGTATATAAGTTGTCCTTCAATTTTACCTTTAAGTAAAAATTTGGCAATAGAAATGTTTTAATTGTTAATTTATGATTTTTTTTTATTCTTTATATTCTAGGTGTTTATCACAGGAAATAGCTCTGGAAGCAAGTAACCATTTTTCATGGAAGAAACTGTTTACCTTGACAAGGATTACAATAAGGCTTCCTTTCTTGTTTGGAAGATGAGACCATTGGGGATTTTTTGTTGTTGTTGAAAAGAAAATAAACCAAACCAAACCAAGGCAAAACATGGTAAGCCATAAAGAAACACGATTTTAAAAACCAATTAACCCATATTTCTGAAGAGGTTTTTCTGAGTATTGTGATTAGGTTTTGGGTATATCTACAAGCATTGCCCTCACAGCTAGCAAGGACTTGGGACTTGCTCCAAGTGGTCTCAGTACCAGCTGCTATGCAAATAGGTTTTAATTGCTGGAGAGTAGAGTCATGCTGGAGGGGTACTTCAGAAACAGCTATGGAAAAATGGGTTTGAATTTCAATGTTACTTTGGAAAATTAGGGTGTGGTTATTCACATTCAGCCTTCTGAAAACCAGCCGTAAAATCAGGTAGTTTCACTCAGCAGGCAATCCACAAGAGGGTCTTCACAGTCCACCTCAAGATTTCTGTCTCACCCGTTGGAGAGAATCAAGGTAAGGAACAAAATGCAAAATTCTTAGCTGGTGAAATAGAGCTGATTTAAAGGCTGCTGATAAATAATCAGAAATTGAAGAATGATATTTAAGCTGAAAAAGGATTAAAAATGAGTGAAGAAAGGTAAGATAAAAGCAAACTAAAAGAATTAGGTATTAAGAAAGATGGAAAAAATAGAGCATGAAATAAGGTATAAAATATGGCAGAGGAGAGTAAACTGGGAAAAAACCCTACTCTATAGTTTTTAATGGGAAAGAATCATAGAATGTTAATCCAAAATCCCAAAAGTGTTTGGAAAACCTTGAGAAAAGTATGAAGAGAACATTGAAAACAGGAAAAGGTATAAAGTTAAGTTTGGTTTTGACATTCATGTTGAAATTCCACACTTTTTTTCCAATCCAGATTTAGTACATGGGATTTGACTTGAAATTTTTAAAAAAGATGTGAAAAGTACAGGAATTGTAATTTTTTTGCATTCTCTGATAGCAACCAATGAGTATATAAGCTAGCACAAAAAAACGAACAAAAAGCCAAACGACAGCAACAACAAAATCCAACAACAACAGAACTAATTATGACAATGACTTAAGTAGACAATAATGAAGAGAATACTCCAATAGTTCAGTATAGCTTTTAAGGCCATTTCATTGGTTCCAATGACAATACGACGGTTTTAGTGCAGTGGCCAAATTTCTTACTATGTGCTGCATTAACTAGGCATATGGAGTAAGTTAAGAATGAAGTGGTAAATTTGCTTTTGTTAGTTTAATCCAGACCTTTAACTTCACTGTTTTGCATTTAGTAAAATACATTATCAAATAGAAGCGTGACATCTCCTTATGAAAAATGTTTTATCTATATAAAGGCAAATTAAAGAGCAAGTGGTGGATTTAGAAGAACCTACTTCAACTGTCATTCTATACCATGGAAAGAAATATTCTCATTGTTGGTTAGAGAATATCACAAAGTGTCAAATGCAAAGCTAAGTGAATCATTCCTTCTAGAACTCATAATTACTTATCCAGCAAAAGATTTCATTACGATGCATCTGGGATGGGATGAAGCCCTGTGATAAGGAAAAAATGAACACATTAAATCTGATTATATGTGAATATTTCAAAATTATATGTACCTTCAAAAATGTATTCTTACTAGAAAATTTGTGCAACAGCTTCAATATTTTATCCTGTTGATAAAGATAAGAAGGTAAATTCATTACTGCTAAACAAAATCTCCTGGCACAATGTTTCAAGTATACCATAGAAATACACCTGAAATTCTACAAGTTGGGTCCCCCACAATAGTTTTCTATCAAGCTGCAATGACTCCAAGGAAATTGTAATAGTTTTTTTTCTCCAACCCAACTTTCTGAATTATAATCATCAATAGAAGTTCTAAAGGTTTTCAGCTTGAACAGTATCGGATTCTGACAACATACTATAAAATAAAGCTTTATTGGGAAGGTAGAAAAGACAAGCAACAACATGCCCACAAGGCAACTTTCATGATCCCTGATAGAAAACACAGGATCATACCTGGTATCTTGTCTATGGTGGAGTGCCAGGGACACTCAGAGTCCAGGTCATCTGGCCACAACAGCCAACCATGCAAATATCTTTTGAATCTGAGTAAGAGTTGCAGGCACCCCTTGGTTCCACCACCCCTTGGATCCACCAGTGGGACTGAGATTTGGGAGAATTGTACATGATGGGAATAACATGGGTGACATCCTGCCTACGGTGCCTACCTTGGTCAAGGGCATAGTGTCACCAGGCTGTGCTAGGCAGCCAATAGCAGTGAAGAGGCAGGCTGTCAGAGCCTTAAAAAGAAATGTATATTTGGTAATCATAACACACAGATCAGTTTATATTCAAGATAAGCTTTAAATTAACAATTTCTTACTCCAGGATATGTCAAAATGCAGCATAACAATTAAAGCCACACAACTCTATTTAATGCATAATTCTTAAGTAGCCATATGTCCTAAAACCCAGATTTTTAAAATATCTCATGACCTCTAGGTGCAAAAGACACACCTAATAGGATTTTCAAAAACACCCAGGTGCCTAGCTTTCATTGATTTAATTGAGGGTGAAAGACAGGAGTTAAATGCTGAAACAGTGATGATAGAATTCCTCATATAATTGTAATATCCTGGAGAACAGGGAACCAGCTCATACTTGAAAGAATGAATGTTTTAGTTAATTTTATTATGTTACTTAACGTAACGTTGCTTAGCTACCGGTGGTAAGTATCTAAGAAAATCCTGCTTCAGGGAGCTTCACCATTTTTTTCCTTTTGAACAAACATTCAGAGCATCACAAACCTCATTGTACATGTCATTTCAGTAATATGTCTTTGCTACCTTCCAGGTTTCATATTTTGTGTGACTTGTAGGTGCAGTGCTGATACAGACTAGTGTTTTACCTCTGTGTCACTGATCCATATTTAGAAGGGTGTCCTCACCTTGTGTCTCTGAGAAGCACATGAATCAAGAGAGAACAGGCATTGTATTTTACAGATGGAGTTGTCTGCCCCCATTAACAACATACAGGGGAGTATTTGAACTAGAGACCCTAGGGCACAGCAAAACCCATGTCTCATTTCAAGTCAAGCCAAGGAGACCATATCACAGGGGAGCAGCTGGGGGTGCTCCTTAGAGCATCAAGAAGCACAATGTTAGCAAAAGCAGAATGAAAAACTTATCAAGGCATTTTGGAAAGAAGTCTGCACACTTCTCTATTTTTGCTTGAAAATTATAAGGAAATGGCTTTCATGAACGATGAGGTTCTCTCCACCAGTGGCTTTCCTTGTCAATTTTCCTCTACTTTGAAGGCAGGGACATCCTTGCAGAATAGGTAGCCAAGGAAGATGCGTGACTTAGCAACATACTTCACTGCTCAGTAATTTTTTCCTACTCAATCTGAGTGTGGGTCAGTCACTTTGCAAGGAAGATAAAATGACGCATTGGAAAGCTAAAAATAGGACTAACTTGAAGGATTTGTCTTTGTAGTTTTAAGGAAATTATGAACATCCATTTGGATATTAATTTATGCATTTTGAGCAGGCAATCTACCCTTGTCTTATACAATTTCTAGCCAAAACACATATAAATACTACCCACCCACCAAAAAACCCCTACCTCAAAGAAAATGCCCTCCACCTGTACATCTAAAATTCAGCAACTCTTTGGATTACTGCAAATTATTCAACTATGGGAAAAGGAAAAAACTTGAATATCTACAGAACCATTCTAATCTATCAGAGTGTCCATTCCAGTTCCTCCTTACCATGCTTATTACTTTTTTGAACTCAGACTGCTGGGTTGGCATTCTTAAAGCTAAGGTATTTTTCTCACTTTAAAAGCACATAATCAGGGATAACAAGGAATAATGAATAACTGGACAAATATTATTTTGTTGTTGTTGTTATTTGAGTTCAGTTCTAACTAAGGTTAGAGGTTGCTAACCTTATGAATGGTGTCAGAGTGCTGTGCCATAGCAGAGTTTCCTCTAAAAGGTCAGTTAGAGGTTAGTCTAAGAAGAAGTTTCTTCAGCTCTCACAAATCCTGTAAATTGCTAAGGGATGCTGCTCTGAAGGTTGCTCAGAAGTCACATCCCATTGCCTCAGCAGCTTCCCTCTCAACAATCTTAGTGAATTGCAAGAGAGCAACTCCATCTTTACCACACCAATTGACAGCTTTGTCAGATGGTATTTGATCACCCAACTCAAAGCCATAAACTTTAAATGATTTTCAGGTCATAAGACCTTGAATACTGAACTCTTAAGCTTTTATTTTCTCTTCTCCTCTTTCCTCCTTACAAAAGGAGCTGTAAATGACAAATTCTCACTCTTACTGAAGGTCCCCACTCAGATCTTCTCTATTCACATTCTCTTATGTAGGCTTTTTCTGAGAATTTTAATTAGGAAAGAGGGCTGTAAAGACCCAATCCTCCAAAACCCCATAAACTATAAATTTTACAAGTGATAATAGGTTCACCTATTTTAGATTTCACCTTAGGAAATTTCTTTGCAAGATATTGATTCTTATCTGCTTTCTCTAGCACAGGAGAGAGTAAACCAAGACAGATGAGCAGGAACAGGGCAAAGTTGTCTCTCTTAGCAGCAGGGATTTCAGAATATACCTGCTCTCCTACTTCAAAAGAACTCATTTCCTATTGCAGAAGGTGAATTTGGCTATTGATCAAGAAAATGAATTTAATAAATATAATGGTGGTACCACAAATTCATTGAAATGCTTTACACTATTTAGCCAGAAGAAAATTCCAGTCATGAGGCTCTAACATTCTGTCAAAAACTGAGTGAAGAGGTCAAGGAAGTCTTGACGTGGTGGCAGTTACTCTTAATATCTGCTCTAGATTTCCTATATTCTTTCAAATGCTTCACTGAATGAAAGACTTTTCTCACAATGGAAGGATATTTCTGGGCTTGTCATCTGTCTCCCATTTTTCATGCCAAATTTGAGCAAATGAGTGCAGGACAACCTCAGAAATGTAGCAGGATTTTCCCTTTTATAGCCTTATGCCTGCGTGGCCAACCAAATGTGTCCAAGCTTATGATTCTGCTTCCACAGAGACAATATCCTCTGAACTTTGAACTCTTGGACTTCTCACTAGGGTCACTAGAGCCATTCTTTAAATAGATCTCAAAGGTGCCTTATTCCAGTTGTACTTCTTGGCAAATTACTTGGTCTTTCTTGTGAACTTATGTCAGTTTGGGGGATCTGTTTTGACACAAAGTGTAAGATATTTGTCTAGCTTAAACGCACCCTTAAGATATTTCAACTGTGAAAGTGTTGAACTCTTGAGGGTCCTGGTCATTCTTGAAATTCAAATAGAAAACTCTGCCAACTTCCAAGCCTATGTCCAGTGCAGTTTAGTCCTGATTTATGAGAATTATTTTCCTGTTTCTACTTCAACAAGTCATACTGTCTAGTGAAATGGTAAAAGAGACCTGTTGCAGAAAAAGAAGTTATCCACCCTTTTCCCTCAAATTCTGCATATCCCTTTCCAAGAGTTTCCTTTTGATGCATGGGACTGAATCAGGTTTTGAACATTTTGTTTGTTAAAATCTCACACTGAATCCATCTCCCTCCACAAAATAAGTAGTAGAGATAGTAATAACAATAGCAATAATAATAAGACCACTCCCCAAAAACCCCCACAAAACAACCTCAGTTAAAATTAGAAAAAGCAATTAATGTTAAACTGTAAAAGCCTGGAAACTTACTGTGGTCAAGAAGCCAAGAAACAAACTGTATTTCCCTGAAGGAAATATCTTTAGCACTCCAAATGACATGATCCTTTTTGACAGGTCACTTTGTGGTCAATATTACTTAAGAAGTCACGAGATCACTCCAACAGCTCATTATACTCTGGTAACGTGACAATCCCCATGAGTTCCTGCGTGCAATAAAATTCTGGATGGTGAGTCTGTTAGATTTACTATACACACTAATCCAGAACACCTCTTTGGATTTCCAAGAAGCAGGGCACTGTTTTTGTCATCACCATCAGCCTAACCAAAGCAGGACACTTCTATACTTCCCCTCGGCATTATGGTAGCTGCTCAGCTCTTTATGTTTTCTGTTCATATGATCTGCAGATTAGGGTAGTTTCGTACTAGGTAGTAAATTTATTTCTCAATTTTTAATGGAACAAATTTACCTAATTAATTCAAAGCTCTCAGATCATCTGCAAAGCAATGGATGAAAAACATTAATATAATTCTGCAGCAGTAGTGGAAGTGTTCAAAACTGCCAGCAAATATCCTCTGCTATTGTAACAGAATTGTATGGTGAGGAGTATAGTCAAATGTACATGATTAAAAGTCTGCATGAAATCAACTAGGACTTGCAAGATCATCTAGAAAAAGAAAACTCTGAAGGAAAATATTTATGTCAGTTATGTGAAATGAAAAAGAATCCCTACAAACTGCCTGGAAGCACTGGAAATTATTTTCTTGGATCTTTTTAGTAACTTTTCTCCAGACTAGATGGCTATCTGTTACCTTAACCTATGTTTCATTTTTCAGGTTCATTTCAGCTTTAAGGATCCCTTTTTGAGCCTTTTTATAGAAAATCTATTTTCTGAGTGTTAGGAACGATCTGCTTCAATTGTTCTGTGGGATAAAGGTAAATATTTAGAAGGCTTCTTTTGCTCTATTTTGTAATTTATCCCTTACTCTGATTCTCACATTGCCTCTTACTGTTGTTTTGCTTAACCTTGTCCTTTTTCAAATCTTAAACCTGGCTCTATCCAAACATTGATTTTCTGAGCTCCTTCGTTCCATCCTCCGTCACTTCCCTTCCTCAGCCCTGACCTCGAGCATATTTTTCCCGTCTTCTGTTTTCAGATCATCACAATTTGGATTCATTCCTTGGATCTACAGGGTTTTCCTGTCAGACCTGAGAACCTCTTCAGTTAATTAATGCATGATTCAATTATATATAAGTGTGGTAAGGCAATGCCATGCCTTTTTTCTTCATGAAGTATGTGAAGTATGATTGCTGACCCAAAAGTCTGCTCTATAATTTTAGATCTGTCTGAAAAAACTCCAGCCTCATATGAAACAGCAGTCTTTCCAGTGTGCTTCATACTGTAAATACCTGAGCGCAGATTGCCAAATTTCAAATCTTTGGGCTGCCTGCACAGCAGCTAGAGGATTTGGTGATTACAACACAGTGATAGACCTGAGTTAGCTTTGCACTAGGTACTGCAAATAACAATAGCAAAAGTATGGACTTCAACACCTGGAGGTAAACGTCCATGAGAAATCTCTTTATATTTACTTGAGGGACTGAGTCATGCTGTCTCTTATGGGCAATTAGAGCCCCAACTACCTAGACTGAAGTCAGAGAAGGTAGCTGCTTAAATTTTACCTCAGAGTCCCAAAGTGGGCATAGCCTAGGAAAGAATTACATATTGTTATTGAATCAAAGTCATAGTTTATGAGCATGAGTGTTTCACTATGACAGTAAAAAGTACACTGAAAGTAAAAAACAATAAATATATTCCAAGATGCTAAGTAGATGCATCTAAGGTCACATAAAACTAAAGTATATTCTATTATTTGAGAAATAATATGTGGTCATTGAATTAATGAATATTGTAACAAATCTGTGTAAAGAGACAAAATTAAGATTACTCATGCAGGCTTCAGTTCTTAACACAGATTCTTAACTATATAACTTTAAGGTTTTCTGGAAGCAGAGGCTGGGAGAATCTTTCTTTCCTATTCTCTTCTCCCTTCCCTTCCCTTCCCTTCCCTTCCCTTCCC
>VZSR01001685.1:27429569-27437069 GCA_013398615.1 Brachypodius melanocephalos
ACACACAGTGAAATTTGAATTCCCATTGCTTCAGTACTCATTAGCAAAGAAAATCAGATAAACATGATAAATAATATTCTTTTACATTAATGAAACGAGTTGAATTTTTGTTTAGTGATGACAGTGTTTGACATTCTCTACCCATCACATAAAAAAATAGTACTCAAAGAGACTGAATATTTATTTAAAATTATAGGACAAAAGCTGTAGGTTTATTTGCAGAGTAGTATTTGTTTCCCTAGTCATGCGTTGACATTGATAATCATTGACTGTGCTTAGCTTCTGTTAGTTTAGGACTTGGTATTATGATGCTGAAAACTTCTGTCATTAGAGTGATGAAAACAAAAGGACAGCAATTTACAAAAAACATTCAGACATGACTGATTAATAAACATTTCCTGTAAAATTTATCATAACTGTAAACTTCAGGCATTATACAGAATCATAGACCCACAGAATAATAGAATAGTTTGGGTTGGAAGGGACACCTAAAGTTCATCCACTGCAACCCCTCTTCCATGGGCGGCAACATCTTCAACTACATCAGATTGCTCAGAACCTCATCCAATCTGATTTGACTGTTTCCAGGAATAGGGCATCTATCACTTCTCCAGGGAACCTGTTCCAGTGTTTCAGCAACCTCATTGTAAAAAGTCTCTTCCTTCTGCCGGGTTTGAACAGAGTCAAGAGATGCTCTGTATAGAGGGCTTTTTTCCACTCTTCATTTCACCAGTTTCACAAAGGTTTGTCATGGGAACCATACTTCACATGTCCTTATCCATAAATGAAGCAACTCATGTATGTGTAAATATAATCCTCCACCACTTAGTGATGGAGCCTGTAAGGGTTTTTTCAGGCCACTATTTTCCCTGTTTTCCACCTTGTGTTCACATATTATCCTGTTTAATAAGCAAAGGTCATCAAATATAAGAAAAGAATATTATCCCAACCCTGTTGAGCAAAACAAGCATTTCTCAAGCCATATTCTAGCTCTTGAAACCATTGTTAGCTGGAGAATTTTATGCGCTTGAGCAATTCAAAATTTCATTGAGATTGATCCTGTGTTGTTATAGAAAAACTTTTAAGAATTGCTTCCAATCACTGCTCTTTAACCTGACTTTACATCTCTACCAAGCTCCTGAGAGCATTCAGCTCTGATTAACATTAGCAAATCAAAGCTTGAGATATCTCATATTTTAACCCCAGATAAACTACAGTGTATGAAGAGGAGGATATGGAACACCACCATACACACAAACCAACAACTGAAGACATCATCTCCACTAAGAAGTGACACTTCCAGGGAACATTCTCAGCTATTATGTAGAAACATTTCTGATTAAACAGGCAAAAAAAAATACAATAGTAGAAAAGTTGCCTGTGTGTATTAAAAATCAGGTTTCTTGTTAGGCTATCAATTAATTTCTTCTGCATTTCTAAATGGCTATTACATTGCAATAAATTTGAAAGATCCTTAACTGGACCAGTTTGGAAACCAGTTTTCAACCAGTTTTAGGAACCCAAAACTGAGCTATTAGTTCCTCTTTCAGATCCCACCTAAGCACCCAGTCTTAACCTCAAAATTTTTCATATTGACTGAATCTGGTACACATGCATAAAATATTTAATCCCATTGAAAAAATATTAATATGAAGTTAAGATTTCCATACAGACAGGCTACCCAAACTTCATTGCTTGAAGAAACAATGAGCACAGTTCTACATAGCTAGAGGGTGGCTGCACACTAAAAATGAGTGTAGTAGATGCCTTTGCAACAGTGACATACTGGTAAGCAATATTTGGTATTTTTAGCACATGATTTCTTGGCTGCATTCATCTGTAATGGTGGTGACCAGCTGTCCTGGGTGCTTTGGTGTTGAGCCTTCAATCAAATTTTATAAATAAGGATGATAGCAGGCACTGATTAGAAAAAAAATGAGAAGGAGCATGAACAGAGTTTCTCTGGCAACATCACTGTATTTTGAACAGTGTTTCATCACATGGAGTAATTCCCTCACTTTTTACATGCCCAGATTCCTGGAGATGACTGTTTTAAACATATCATGGGGAAGACAGATGGCAGAGAATCTGGTTGGTGGTGTTATTTAACTTTTAGAAAAGTTTTGGCTTTTTTTTTTTTTTTTTTTTAAGTTTATCTTTGTCAAGCAATTAGAGTGTGCATCAGACAGCACTTGGTAAAATGGATTTTATCCCTGGAGTATAAAGCTATGCAGCTATGTATAGCTGTATTTGAGCTTTTTACAAAGGACTATATACACCATTTTGCTGGTCAGCTATTGAATTTCACAGGGGCTTTTTAGACCCTACACTCACAATTACAAAAGTTCTTCACACACTTAAATGCATTGTTTTCTTTATGCTAAATATAGCATTCACTGCAGTGACTCATAAATGCTTTAAGGTCTTTAATGTAGTTAGTTCTATCTTTTGTCCCTGTAGAAAATGTGAACAATGTCAGGAAGAGGGGGACAGGAACAGTGTGAACAGGGGGAATAAGGAATATTAAAAAAAAAAAAAGTTTTATAGTTGACTTTCTTTTTTAAAAAATATAATATCTTTCTATTAAAATCTAATTCAATTTTAATGTGTTGTTTTTGACTTTGTTTGTTTCAATCTACTAATCACAGAAATACAGAAATATATGGACAGGAGTAACAACTCCCTTCTTTTACAGGCTGTGCAGAGTATGAAATTTGATTCTCTTCTCCCTTCCCCATCTATGATGATTCCTTATCATCTCAGAATACACTTTCTCTTCATTTCATATTTGGTTTTCTATAGATTTTTCATTTTAATTCATTTGCAAATAATGACAGTCATAACTCTGTTTATGGAGACATATTAATAGGTTTTGTTGGGTTTTTTTGCCTGGATGGGCATTAGGTAGATACTCATCTGCAGGTGCCTGATGTGTGCACATCAACATGTGTGAACGTGTGTAATGCTGTGCATGCTGTGATTCTTCAAACGTTATTCATAAACATGTTTTTTCCTCACCAATATACAAAAAATTGTATTTTCCTTTCTCTTTGGAAAAACCACATAGTTAAAATTGGGCAACTTCTGAATCTGACACATTTTGCTATATTGGCCAGCAAAGTTCCCAAACTAATACCTATTCAAAATTTAAGCTATTGTACAGTCATTATTTACATGTGAGACTGTAGACTAAACATACTGAATACTTCTTAGGCATTCGTTGAAGTTGTGAATTCAGTAAAATCAGACATTACCTTCTCAAAAACCTCTTTTTAAATGTCTTAAATTCTCAATTCTGCCTTTCAGTCCTAGTGTGGTGCAGGCTTCTAAAATTTACTCAAAGTCAGAGACTTATCTTTGTCACAAACACTCTGGTAAACATTTAAGTAGACTGATCACTTTGAATTTCTGGTTTAAAACATACTTAAGTCCTGAGATCTGTACCCCTATAATATGCCCAAAGACTTTACCATGTTGCTGAGCAAGATGATTCAAATCCTGACTTCCAGATTGATCCTATGAAGGATTTGTGAACAAGTTTGTTTGTGTCTAGTCTCTAGTCACGTAGATATGCTTACTGTGTGCTTAATGCAGAATGAGAGCTCAAGCCAATGACTTGCTAATGCAAAATTCTTCAGTAGTAGTGAGAACAATGCCTGGATTCCCTCGACTTAGGCAGGGTTCTGTTGGTGCTGCAGCATTCCTGCTGCTTCTTGCTAACACACCTTCTGTCTGGATCTTACATCATTTACACATTGACTGAAACAGAAGAGTCAAGCAGTGTAGCACAGCCCAGAACTAAATTTATTTTGGTATTTAGTATATGCATCTACAGAACTTTAAGATATCATTTGAAACCCCTCAGAATGAAGAAAAATTAGAACTCATCTCTGCTACTTCCTTGGGCTAACAATCTAGACACTATATTAGTATGCAAGAGGAAGGCAAAACTCTTCTTTTTGGCTTCATTAGAAGACAGAAACAGTCTACTTGTCTGAAAAGAGAAAAACTGAGGTTCATGAAGCGATAAATATAGCTTATGCAAGTATCTATCATAGATAGATACCAAAAGCTGAGAAAAAGAAAACTTCTTAGAAATGCATTTTTCTTTAGTTTTATTTTTTAAACTCAATCATCTCATTAATTGTAAACCCTCTCAGAGCACTGCTGTCACAATTCCATACTCTGAACAGTCTCTATGTGCACTGTAGTGAATCTGCCCAAATAATTTAAGCCTCTGAATTTAACTTTGAACTTATAACTCTTGGGTATTGTGATAGTGCCAAAGTGCTCTTCCAGTTGCATGGCATGGCATGGAGAGTATTGAAATAATTCTCTGTTGACAGCTGATAATAGAACATATTTTAACACAGCATCCTTACTTTCTATTATAGCAGAATCTAATGAGAAAAACTTCCTTACATCTCTCTGTTTCATCATTTACCTTTGTCTTTGCAATTAATTATTACAATTGAAAAAAATAATGATTAACATCACAAAGTAATTCTGAAATTTTCTTTGGTTCATTGTCAAAAAAGCAGTGCATATTTCCTCTATTTTGTTCACTTTTACCTCTCACTGGGCTTTACACTGATAATGGCTTTGCCCAGTAGTGTCTAAAAACTGCAAAGAGAGCAATCCATGCATTACATGTTTTTAAAAGGCCAAAGTGTTTTCATTCAGCAAATGAAAAGAAAGGGCAAAAGAGAGAGAGAGGAGAGAAAGTCGCAAACAACTAAGCAGATTATGATGTAACAGGAAGACTTACAGAAGCAGATAATTTTCATATGATCTTTAACAGAAAGATCTGAGTTCCTTCTGAAAACATGAGATTGTTCCAAAAACAGTATCCACTAGGTAGTCATCTGACCTCACTAAGCATGGCACAGGGGCTGGGATAGGGTGATGGAAAGAGCCTTTATTCTCTATTTCCAAAGCTATTGAGAACATGGTGATTTTTCCTTGGAAGCTCTTAAATACTATGGCAAAGGTTTTTATTAAGAGATTTTCTGGACCACCTAATTTGATATTTCTAATCTTACAATGCTTTTGTTAAAGTGGAAAGAATTAGTTGTATCAATGGAACATGAAAACAAGTTAAACATTTTATGTTTGGCAACTACTTTGTAAACAGACTCAGAGAAAATGACTGAAAATCCATCAAGACTATTTTTTTCATTTCTTTATATGTTGTTTGAATATACAAACTTCCAAAAACCACAGAAACTCTCAGCTCAGCCTAATATGGCAACTGCGGCAGGATCTACTAGGTTTCATTGGGAAACTGGGATATTCTTCTTCTTAAGTTACTAAATTCTATATCAAAACCTTCAAGCTCTGAAGTTTTAAGCTTTAAATTATTCATTGTTATGTAAAGAGAATGTTGTAGCTGTTTCAAGAGTGACTCTTACCTACCTGAGATTTAATGAAAGGAGAAATGACTCACTCACAGAGAGGAGGAAATATTTCAGTGTCAAGTTGTTATCATCTTTTCTACATCATTTATTTTGATCTCAAATTTTAAACAGTAAGTCACTGCAAAAAGGAATAAATGGGTGGGAGGCCAGGTGAGCTGTTCAAAAGTGCATGAAAAAGTTACTTGAAAACCTTACATTTATTGCATCAAGAGAAAATGAGGTATTTATTGTATCAAGACAAATGGAGAGTGCCTAATAAATCAGTCATCAAATTGTAGAAGGATTTTTTTTAAGGCTCAATTTTTTTTTTTTTATTTCCTGACTGAAATGAGGCCCATTTTGTTCTCGTTCTAAAAGTATTTTTTGTTTGTATAAAATTGATGCTTAAATTTCTCTGGGACTAAAATGAAAAACATAAGAATCTTCTCAACTCTAAAAATTGGTCATACCTATGTGAAGAGCATCATTTTCTTAGCAGCTTGGTCACAGAAACACAGAATTTGGCTGGGATTTCATTCATGTATTTCTCCCAGGAAAGCTGAATTATTCTTGCTGAAACTTTTTTTCATGAAAATCTTGCATACATGCACTAAGATTTCTTTTTTTTTTTCTTTTGGTAATTACATTAAATGTCAAGGTGCATAAATTACAAAGAAATTTCCTGACATTCCTGAATTGCCTGAAATTGCCTGACTTGGTTATTTCAGAACAGAAGGAAGGTGTGGAAGTTTAATCTTTTGTATGAGGCAAGCGTGGAGTTATGTGTTTATAAAGAAGGCCAAATCTCATCAGCACATGTGATAGTGCAGCCTAAACTCTTTCCATAAGAAGGGACGCTCAGCTTTTAAAGACACACACACTATGCAGGACCCAATAATCCCATTAAATCTGAAGGTCCATTGCACAAGTATATTGCAGAAAATCATTGATGTTTACTGTGATCTTATAGACACTCTTTAATGGGAGGAAACTAGTGAAGTTCACGTCCTCATTTTAAACAGAGTTTCCATCATGATACTGAGAAATACTTAGCTGTTCCTGAGAGTTCAAATCTTCAGTGTAATTTGCCAGATCTGCAAAATATCTTGGGGTAAAAATTCTTAACGCTGATCTCTCAACAAGATCTAGGTCAATTTCAAATAAGCAAATCTTAAGAGAAATGAACCCAATTAATGTTGGCAACAATTAGTGTACTCTGTAATGATAGACATATATGAGAATCACCTGAAAATTATTCCATCTTAGAAGTCAAGAATTTTTTTCTCAGCAAGTAAGACACCAACACACACACAGGGGGATACTTCTGAAAGGTACTAGCAGTTTCTATATAATGGAAATGGACTAATCAAAACCAACAATTTCCTTTATTGGATACTTATTTTTACACGAAATGAAATTATTTATCCCATTATCCAAATTAAAAAAAAATGAAATGCTTTCTAGAAAATTCAAGATTTAGTATTATATTAAATTTATTTTATTAAGACCTTATCTTTCTAGACATCTAATTAATTTTGCCTAGTCCATCTGCTTAAACATCTGATGTTTTTTGCACTTCTGATATTCTCATGATTATGAAGCTGTTGGCAGTTTAGATAATACATAATGTGAGAAGTGTTTTCTTACATGGGGCAACACAGCAGTAGTATAGAATCCAATGTGGTTGAGGACCCACCAGACTGTGACATCATTGCACGAAGGTCTGATTCTTATTGTGAATATCTGATGATTTTTATTGTTTCAATCAAGTCATTGAATTCTATCTGGGTTGTTCCTCCTTGATCATCATTGCTCTGTTTCTTTTTCCTGTCATCAAAAGCACATGCACACACACACACACACAAAACAACAACAACAACAACAACAACAACAACAACAACCAAACCCAAAAAAACCCCAACAAACAAAAGGGGTAGTCATCAGTTAGTACTTCTTTCCCAATTCAATGAGACCAAGTCTCCTAAGTTAGATGGGTCTCATCCGTTAGTGTTCTTGCTGGTCTCATTCATGCATGTATTTTTAATGTAAAGTCTAAAATTCATATGTACATCAGGAAGGGATAATTCCATTCTATTTTTTGATG
>VZSR01001685.1:27439569-27499347 GCA_013398615.1 Brachypodius melanocephalos
GATGTATCCCTTTTTTATTTTCGAAAGCTTTTTTGTTGTGTAAGTTGCACTTTTATATCATTTAAGCTGGCCATAGGCAGATTTAATTTTAGGATGGACTTCTTTATGACATATGGCATTTTGACTAAGAGGCCAACCTACCTTGGTCTTTATTGAAACTTGTTCCCATTGCTTTGATTCATGGTATTATTGTCAGGCAAGTCTGTTCTTTTAGAACAGTCACATGCAATCCTGTGGATCCTAATGCTAGATACTATTTTTTCTAGGAGCTGGGAAAGTACTCATTCATACAAAATCTATAATCTTGGCTAGGTTGCACCATTTTGTAACTAAGGGTACATTTTCCGTTAACATAAAATGATTTTTTCACCATAGTATTCTACCATAAAAAGAAGTCATGTCTTCTTTCAGAAACAACCTTGCTTGAGTAAGTCAACAGCTCTTTTATTCACAGCACCGAAGAAAGACACACCCACTTCTCCAAGTTAGATCCTCTTTCCTCTAATGTGCAAAGACAACATACTTCTAAAAGGTTTAGAATGTAACTTCCAATTTCCTAGGGAAAACCATGTGAAATCTATGGTGAAAGCTACATTGTGATCAACAATCATAATTAATAGGATAAAATGTAAGTTGGACTGAAAGCACCTGTGTACGTTTGTACACAAAAAACTTTCTAATATTCAGAAAGAAGCAAAAGAAGTTGTAAGACTGAAATAAACAAAAGGATATCTGTTGTGTATTTTTAGTATCATGTTTAGTCTCTCTGAAGAAGGAAAACCAGGATGTTGTTTTCCAGTTAGTTGAGATTCATGCATGGAATATTTTTAAAATACATCATCCATAAAATATGGCATG
Organism: Brachypodius melanocephalos; assembly: GCA_013398615.1. Classification (NCBI taxonomy): domain Eukaryota; kingdom Metazoa; phylum Chordata; class Aves; order Passeriformes; family Pycnonotidae; genus Brachypodius; species Brachypodius melanocephalos. The sequence goes on from VZSR01001685.1 coordinate 27,440,428, forward strand.
AAGTTTGAAATTATAGTGACCTGCTAAGTTTGAAAGAATGTATGAATTCAAAGCAGAACACGCTCCTCCTAATTCTGACAGGGAAAAGGTACTTCTTTGATTTTCTTCTTGAGTTCTCAGGAAAGGAAACACATTAACAGTATGGAAAAGAGAGGAGGTTTCAAGGTCACCAAAGCCCTGGTGTGGAAGCAGAGTTGCGCTGCTGCAGTCACATCCCTGCTGGGTGAACTTGGAGGACTAGACTTCTAAGAGCAAGGAATGAGACCCCACCTTGAACAAAGCAGAGGGAGAGCTAATCATGTCAGAGAGAGCAAAGACCAAACCTGCACGGGCAGGCAATGCTGTCAGTCTCACTCCACCCTGCTGCACGAGCATCACTAGTGAAACTTGGCATACGGCATTCAGGATGTGATATCTTCTACTACAAAGCAAATACTGAGGTACTCATTCAGAAGTGCAGAGGGGCAGGATATGGCTGCATTGCTTTCCAGCCTGACAGAAATGAGAAGTGCCCCAAAGACTCCTAAAAACTCTCCAGACAAATAGTTTTAATCAGGTTTGCTTGGAATTTGTAATATAATGCTGCCTTATCAATCTCTTTCCAGTGTCAAGATCATATACACTTTGAAGTTCATGTGATCTACATGGATTTAGCATGCTCGAAGTACATAAGAAACAATATGCACCTATGGACAGGAAATACTCACAAAAGAGATTATTTGGTGTCTAACCTCTTTGCAGATCTAGGAAAATCTTTTCTCAATCAAAATGCACAGCCTTGAACTTTCCCCCTTTTAACATTTCATTTTCTCCATTTTTTCATTAGTTTCTTAGAGCATGCAGTTCTATTCTGTCTGCAGGGATTTGAGTTAACATTTGTGTTGGGTATAGGAGTCAAGGTGTTGGCAGCAGAGGAATTCAGGGGTGGTGGCCTCTGTGATGGGAACTCAGGGTTTGTTCCGTGCAGGACATTCAGCCAGCTCCAATCCACCCACCACAGGGCACAGCTAAACCCCTCAGCTGGGATGGTGATACCTGTGAGAACACATATTTAAGGGAGAACAAAAATCCCACAAAGGTACAAGAAAAGAAGAGTAAGAAACAGAAGAGGTAAAACCAAGATGAGAAGAGGAGGAGGAGAAAATGGACTTTCATAGGTGAGCACATATCCACGCTACAGCCCATGGGGGACCCCATGCCAGAACAGGTGTTAATTCCTGAAGGATTGGTGCTGGTAGAGACCCCATGATAGAGCACGGGAAAAGTGAAAACGAAGAAGCAGCAGAGATGTTATGGACTGAGTGCAACTCCCTATTTCCCACTCTCTTATGCCACTTGGTGTAAAATAGAGGAGTCTGGAGAAGCTGAGGCTGTGAAAGTAGAAGGAAAAACATGGTTTTCATGTTTGTTTTGTAAGATTCTCACTACACAAATGTATTTTAATTGGACACAAATTAGTTTTTGCCAGATCAAGTTTGGTTGCCCATAACAGTATTTGGCAGGTTATCTCCCTGTCTTTGTCTCTTTTCATGAGCTTTCTTATTAATTTTTTTTTCCTATTTTCTCCTATCCATTCCTCTGAGAGGGGGAGCAAGAAAGCAGATGTGGGGAGTCTCTCTCTTAGCCAGATTGGTTAGGAGTCCCAGTTAGGCTTCTTATTACATTATTGGCTTTTTTTTTTTTTATCATATTGAAATAGTCATTGGGACAAAGACAAAAGAGTGGGGGTTTAGCCCAATAATTAAAGTACTTAGTGAAACAAAGAAGAGGCAGATACCTACCCTTTCTGTCATACCTCATGTCCTCATGACTGCAGCATTGACTTGGGATCAGATTTGTCAAAAAGACAAGACAGGGTCCTGTATGACGGCTATGCTTTTTTCATTACTAAAGCATTAAGTAAAATAGCCAGTCTTTGCAGCTTTATCTCCTTGATGCCCAAGAGCTAATAAAGCCTCTGTTTCACAGCCAAATTCCTTATTGTGTTTTAACTCCAGCCAGCAACTCTCTCACTGCCCCCCTACTTTCCCCCCATGGAGGGGAAGATTGTAAAGAAAAGATAAACCTCGTAGGTTGAGACAAGAACAAGTTAATAGTGTAAACAAAATAAAAATAAAATTTTAATATTAAACATAATAATTTATTCTTTACATAAAGTTGAGTATTTATTGTCATCTTTGACATACCTAGAAAGGCAAAAGTCTAGTTTGGAAACTATTTGAAATTTGAATGCTCTGTTTTTAAAACTAACTCTGCTTCTGTAAATGTTCTTAGGGTCCTAGGCATTTCATACAAAAACAGAGTGAAATAGAGTTCTTTTTGGTTTAGTTCTGCACATTCTGACTTTATTCTTTCTGATAAAAGACTATAATTATAACAGCAAACTGAAGAATAAGTATCTTCTTTTGTCTTGTGACTCTGTTCTCTTGATTGTTTTGGGTATCTTTGTGAGTAATATTTTTGTGACTGTGCATTTGATGCTCTCTTTCCTCTTTAAGAATGACCTTTTCTTTGATGAGTAGTCTCATATATTTGAGGTTTCACAGTATCAGGAAACAGCATGTGGATTACAACAAAACGGTGCACAAGCTAGGATGCTTCCAGAATCTGTCTAGAACTAATTAATTTCTAATTCAGTTATTTAATTTCTCAAGGTTTGGGCTCTACAGAAATACAAGAAAGGAACATTTATGCCTAAGTTTTCTCGACAAAAGTAGATGTCAGTATTCATCTGTTAAATACAGAAGTTACCCTCAGTACTAAAATGTTATTGTGATCCTATTTGCTTGTGTGAAGAGGGAAAAAAAAGAAGATAGAACATTTCTTAAATTAGAACACTTAGATTATTTTTCAAAAATTCTTCTTTGTAATGAGTGTGTATCAAATTGTGGTTAGAGTGTAACTGTGGTGATATTATGATAAATTCTGATGTAAGATTGTCAGAAGTTATTTTTGCAGCCAGTAACAATCATGCCCAAGGCATTGACCAATATGGTTAAAGAATATGTAGAAGGTATAAAATGTATAAAGTGCATCCTTAGGAATCACCCTGTGAGCTTTTTCAGGGTTATTTTTCCAGAAGAGATGACACCGTTTTTGCAAGAAAGTGTTAAGATATCTCAAGAAAATAACAATTTTGATTTTAGCAATAAAGCACAAACCTGTGACTTTGTGCAATCATTTTGGTGTGACTGGTGAGAAAAGAATCTAGGAAAAATAGCAAGTCTAATATATCAGTCTGATATGACAGTCAACACAGTATAGCTTTCTGATTATATTTTTTCCAGATATAGTTTAGCTATTCGTACTAAAATCCTTACTGGAATGTAATCCTGTGCATCTGCAGCTCATAAATAAGAAAGGTAGATGTCTGCAAAGTGTGAAGAGATCTGTGATAATGGTGAGATAGTGTTGCTTAAGTGGTGCTGTGGTTGCCCAGCCACTCTTTGTCATACAGAAAATGCATGGTAGGCCGGGAAAATCCCAAATGGCTGGAGAAAAGGGAAAGGTCACATCCATTTTTAAAAAGGGTAAAAAGGTGCACACTGACTGAGCAACCAGTCTGTCTAATCTCTACCTTCTGATGAGATCATGAAGCCCTCCTGAAAGTTATGTCAAAATATATGAGTGAAAGGGAGGTGCACAGAGACAGACAACATTTCTGCACCGTGGGGACTATGTGCCAGAGTAATCTGGTGGCCTTCTAATATAGAGTGACTCCATCTCTGGATAAGGGAAGAGCTACACATGTTGTTTATCTGAACTTATGTAAGTGAATATCAATACAGTCTGGAGGTTGAACTGATTGTGAGCAGCCCTGCAGAGAAGAACTTGATGATACTGGGGGGTGAACAATTGGATGCAAGCTGGCAATGTGCTCTTGAAACCCAGAAAACCAAGCATATCCTGGACTGCAAGGATAAAAAGTCATGGACAGCAGTCTGATAGAGGTGATTTTTCCATCTCTCATGAGACCCCACCTGGAGTATTACATCAAGTTCTGGAGCCCACAACAAAAGAAAGGCATGGACCTGCTAGAGTGGATCCTGATGAGATCAATAAAAATGATCAGGAGGCTGGAACACCTCTGCTGTGAAGATAGGCTGAGAGCGTTGGGGTTGTTCAGCCTGGAGGAGAGAAGGCTCCCAGGACACCTTATTGTTGCCTTTCAATATGTAGAGAGGACTTACAAGAAAGCCAGAGGGAGATTTTATACCAGGGCCTGTAGTGACAGGACAAGGAGCAATGATTTTATACTGAGAGAGGTTAGGTTTAGCTCAGACATAAGAAAAAAGGGGTTTTTGATGAGGGTGACAAAACACTAGAACAGGTTGCCCTGTTTAAAGGGCAGGTAATCCCTGTTTAAAGGAATTTATCAACGGATTAAATTTGGGAGCATTAGGAGTCTGAGCAACCTGATCTAGTGAAAGATGTCCCTTGCTACAGCAGAGGGATTGGACTAGACAGATATCTTTAAAGTTCACTCTCAACCCATTCTATGATTGCCTGATTTTATAAATCCATGCCACTTGGGGTATTAAATTGCAGAAAATTTTCAAAAATTCTGCTGGAAGCCTGAAATAGTGGTTGTTTTTAGGTTATATACAACCAGACAGCTCAGCCTTTGAGAAAGAAACTTGTTGATTCCATGGAGCTATGTTATTTCTGTCCAAAAGGCAATGAAGCAATGATGAATCTTGGAAGAACCAATGTTTTAAGAAGTGATTGTTCTATTTCCATATAAAGACTTAGTGTTTAGGATGAGTTATGGTATCCAAAAATCTAGGATTTGATGTTTCTTCAGCCAGAATTTAGGAGGGAGGGGAATTCAGAAAGCAGGATTCCTCACATTTCACAGTGGCCTTACAGAAACCACTGCAACAGAAAAGTGTGTCAGGTATAGTAGCAGTAGTAATTTCAGGATGAAGGGTAAGTTCTTGTATTTTTGAGTCAAACCAAACTAATAATCCATTATGATAGATTAATAAAAATGTTGATCCTTTTGACCTGTTTTTTGAAATTAGTCCGGGTGAAGTCCAACATCACTGTCAAATTGGTATTTGCTCATCTGTCCCTTCTTTATATTCAGTTTACTTAAGTATTGGAGTTTTTTAGAATGTACTTCTAACTTCATTTTGCCATGTGTAACAGTAGGGGTATATGCAATAATTTAAGAAATATTTTTAAAGTAGAAATATTAGTGTTTAAAACAAAATAAAAAAAGCGATTTGCTAATACATCATAAATCCACAAACTATTATGTTGTCTCTTCTTCATGGCCATTTAATTTTGCATGCACATAACCAATGTTTTACTAACAGTACCAAGGGTTCCATATGTAAGACATTATTCACAGTATGTTTCCTGTTATTTTGCATACCATTATTCTTGGTGAAAATAGTGTTTTGGCCTCAGGAGAAATATTGCAATTGAATTGCACAGCAATATGTTTTTGGTATAGGGGCCATGGTACTGCGACTTAATTTTTTTTTCTTTCCTTTAAAAAATCTCAGCAATCAAGACAACACAGCCAGGATACAAAAATGTAAAGAAGTGGTAAAAAAGGACATATTTTCAATGTTTATTTGCAAATAAAATGTGTTAAGTGAAACGAGAGAAGGAACTGCCTTTTTCTGACCAGCATGGACTATCTATAAATGGACGCTCTATAAATGTTTCTGGAAATGGGATTACATAGCTTTAATATCCATATTTATTTTTGGAAATAGGTAGGCTGAGCCAAAAATTATTGTAATTAAGTTGATGGAAATGTTGAGGATTAGCACAACGAATAAAAATTAAACTAGTTTAAACTATATGTGTATTTTTTGCCAACAGATTATGTCATGTCATTGCAAAGGTGTGATTCATCATATTCTATTCCAGTTTCCTCATGTAGCAATATGAATCATAATTATCACTAATGACAATGTTAAATCTAGCAATTTGAGTGACTGCTAATAGAAAGTATCCAACCCACAGAAATCTATACTGTTACCTTTTAAAGATTATATATACTAGGCTCATCTAGAATATGATCATACAAGCAAAGTTTCACATTAAATTGAACTGGATAAAAATATGCCATTAAGTCTTAAAAAAGAAAATTAAGCAATTAAATTCTTCAACATGCAATATTTCCACTGTAAGAGCTCAGAGTATATTCCATGGAACACTGATTGTCCCAATTCATATAAAATCTACATCTCCAAGCGTCCCCATCCTCAGAACTTATGCACATCACCATGTTGTTACTTCCTTTTTGGAAGCCACATTGTTTCAGACAAGTTCCAATTATCTGCAGTGAAATTAGTGGGAATTATTCACCTATGTTAATACTCATTCTGAATAGAATGCAAATGCTTACCAATCATAAACATGATTAAACTGCCATTCTGCTAATGTTCCACAGTATAGTAAATAAGGTTTTCATTTCCTTTCATCTCACTAGCAAATGACCAACCATCTTTTGTTAAGGCAACTTGAGTTTGCTGAGTCATTTAATTGTGAGATCTCTCTTGGAATGACAGATAGTAACAGTTACGTTATTCTGCACTGTGGGATGAGATCACGTCTTCAGTAGAAAATATGCCAAAACCAGCACTAATTGTATGTAGATCTCAGATAACCATTTGACACGAAAAAAAGATGGGGCACAATCTGTTTGGAAGCATAAAATCTATCTCCTGTTATCAGTCTTTGAAACCAAACAATTCCTTTCTTCTGTGGTTTCTTCAGTAAAATACTGCATCTATTTTGTCTTTGATGTGAAAAGGATCACTGTGTTATTTCCTCCCAAAATTAATGTATTGGACTTAAGACCATTTTCAAGTTGGCTACAGAGATTATGACACATTGTTGTATGGCACTCTTGGCTAAAAATATTTGTCTGGTAAAGTCGCTTCATGCAGTGATTGTGAAGTTTACTGGAGCTTCATAGAAAAGATTGGAAACTGCAATAGAATGATAAAACTGTGGAACAATTAAGGTTGAAAAATATTTCCAACGTCTCTGAGTCCAACTTTTAACCCAGCACCACTGTGCTCACCTCTAAATTCTATTCCCAATGGCCACATCCACAAACCTTCTGAATGCTTCCAGGAATGGTGATTCCACTACTTCCCTGGTAAGCCTGTTTGAATACTTGACCAACGTTTCAGTGAAAAAGCTTTTCCTAATATTTTGTCTAAACCTCTCTTGGTATAATTTGAGGCCATTTTCTCTCATCCCATCACTTTTTTCTTGAGAGAAGAGACCAATAACCTGCACATCACTACAACCTCCTTTCAGTAACTGTAGACAGTGATAAGATCCCACTGAGTCTCCTTTTCTCCAGGCTACAAATCCTGGATCATTCAGCTGGGGTTAAGGTACAGAAATTTCTGGAACCCTGAAGACCTTCTAAGAGAATTGCATCATTTTTTGTATTGTTCTATAGGAATATGTTGTATCAACAACATATCTTATATTACATATATTAGATGCATCCAATATAGCTAATTCATGTTTATTTTCAGTGTACAGCTTGAGACAATGAATAACTTGCACAGGCAAAACAATTTCAAACTCAAAATCAGCGTAAACAATCTGAACTGCAGGTAGCTAGTTGTAATCAGGATATATGTCTTTGAGCTCAATACAAAGAGAAGCAAGGGCAGAAAATATCAACTTGCTTGAGACTTTTTCTCCTAATCACAACTTTGTCACATACATCCTGCAATCAAATAACCAAAAAGTTTCCTCAAACGGGAAAATAGAACTTTTATTAAGAAGGAATGTTGAATGACCAAAGATAAACGAATAAATCAGACTGAATAAAATGTTGGAGAACATTCTGCGCAGCTAGAGGAAAGCACAGATTACCGGAAAGTAAAAGCGAATGAACTTAGATGTGAAATATACCACACTCATTTAACTTAAACAAAAAATAGGAAATGATTTGGCAAAGGCAGTAAAACCAAGAAGAAAATTTTACTCTGCTTCTTTCTTTTCTTATTTTACTGGCTTTTGGTTTCTAGTTAATCTATTTGGTATTAAGTTCTTAAATTATTGCCTTGTACCTTTTTAATACCAAAGAATAAAACTATGTTAGAGAGTTTTTTCACATCCCATATCATATGCCTAAAGTATTTGTTCAAGAAATATCTAAAAAAGCTTTGAAATAACTAAAATGAATCCCATATGGTTTGTTTAAATGTACTAAAAGAGAGCTTTTTTCCCCAATCTAAGAGAACATCTGTACTTTATAAGAGTTTTTTGTGTGTGTGTGATACCAGGCTGTTTTTCATACAAAATTGTTAGTCCAGCATTATATTGTATATTCTTTAAAAGTAGTAGTGCATTTCAAATTATTTCGTTGAAATTAGCCTTAAATTGATGGCTTTCTTTTTGTTCTTTTTATGTTTGTGTTTAATTTTTTCCAATAATTCTTGAAGATCAGTGTGCATTAATAGCTTCGGGGCATAAAGAGACTAGAGGAAATTAGCTGTCACCCACAGCCAGTGATTCTGTGTTCTTATAAACATAAAGGGCTAAATTGTCTTTTATGTTGACCATGCATGCAGATCATGTCATTTTCATTAAAAATTAGACATCATGCATACTATTGTTGATAGAGATGTTTGAATTATAATGGTTTTAAAACAAAGACTAAACTCCTTTGGTATTATTCTATTCAAGTTTGGATTTTATTATTGAAATATGCACGTGTATATGAATTTAAACTGAATATTCAGTTATATGTTTTTTTAAGTATTTACAATATTTCTGTAAATATTTTAGTGCTCTGCATTCACAGTATGAATTAAATAATGTATAAACTCATGGAGATTGATTTTAATAAACTTTCTGTTACATTTATTTACTTTGGTTTTATTCATTACAGTCTGAGTTTTTTGCCTTAAATTTACAATCAAATGTCAATTAAGTGCTTAGCAGTACAGACATATTAATAAGTTACTGTAATCAGCTATAATTGCCTTAAGCATTCAAGTAAGGGCTATATGATTATTTTGCTTTGTGTCAAATTGTAGTATGATTGTATCTTTGTCTACACATCACTAGCAGGATGGCACAATGTAATACAGCATTTCCTCCAGCTCTGCTGTCTTCTGTTGATATTGTCACTTTACTTTGTGTCATTCCTTGCCTACTGTTTTCTTTGCCCAGCAGCTGATTACTTTGCTGGTAGTTGGTCCTTTAGAAACATCTTGTCCAAATTATCATCCTCGTTGTCTTGTGTCTGTCTAGAAAACATCTCCTACACCTCAAGGCATTAAAACATGCTTTCACTGATCAAACATTCTTATCATACCACAAAAAAACTGTATTAGTTGGATTAAGAAAACAAAAAAAAAAATAAATACCTCGCACAGCCCTCAATACTGACCTTTTTGTTTCTCTGTCCATCTTTCACTGTGTGATTTGAATACAAATCTTATTTAAATCTAAGTGAAGTTTTAGTTTTATAGCAATAGAACTTCCCCAAAATTGCCAGGCTACATAAGTGATTAAGCCATTCTGTTTCATGCAGAGCTCTGCAATATTCTTGATTACATCCTTCCTTGAGTTTTTGTCAGTCAACACTCAAACAACACAGATATGCATTTATAGAACTATTTCAGGACAACAGAGTGATTTGGAGATTATATGGCAATGCATATACTCACGTCATTACATTTATTGTACACTTATTTCCGAAATTACACCAGGCATCTGCTTTCTCTTAACATTTAAACATATTATAGGATAATATGTAATTAAAAATTGTAACAATTGATGCAAATTGTATGTATATATATGTATGTTTACATCAGTGAACAGCACATCTACCAGGCTAGTTAAACACTGTTAGGAATTTCTTAATGTTTTCTGAGGCAAGGCTAGTTTGTTGCTCCACCAGCCCTTTTAGCTTCTAGTTTCTTGGTAGGGTTTAATCAATGTCCATCATCCTTACAAGTAGCATGTGCAGCAGCTGCTGACTTTTACTCAGTAGCATGGAGGTCACCAGCCAACCTAAGGAACTCTCCACCTGACATCCATGCTGTTTTCTAGAGGCAGAAGTTGACTGACTGACTGTCTTCATCAAAGCCAAGTTACAGAACCTTATTTGGCTCTATCAGTTGCTTTTGCAAAAGCTATTGTACAGGAATTACATATATTTACATACATTTGCATTGGAATGGGATATCTTAACCTAAAATATTTAACATAACAATAAGCTAAACCCATGATTTTTTATTCTATAAAGTACTTTTCAAATAAATATTAGCTCCTTATGTGGTTGAGGACTGACATTTCATAGTTCACACATGGCAGAAAGGCAGCCTGACTATTAGCTTTCCAGGCTTCTGAGGGTAGCATCCTGTCTGAATGTACATTGCTGGATGGCTCTGCCTCCTTTTCACACACTTAACAACTGTCTTCTAAATCTACAGAAGAGTATGTTTCAGTTTGTTTTCCTGTTGTTTATGCATAGTCAGGAGTTGGAAGAAAATTGGGTACTAATATTTTTTTACTGGATAGAAAGCTAAGTAACTCTTGACCTATATCCCACACTTCTTCCTAGGGGAAATGTGGGTGGGTAGGTAAAAATATTCCTTCAGGTCTGCAAGTAACAAATACTAGTAGCGTAAGAGAATTCTAACAAAGTCATTAAAGTCCTGACAATATTTTTGCGATTCAGATTGAGTTACTAGTGTCTTTTCACGACTAACCTTTGAGATATACAAATTCTGTCATTATAAAATGACCCATTTTCATCAAAGAATCAATCCACAATATGGGACATTGATGCAAATAAGGCACCATATCAGTATTTACGCGTGCTTCATAATGAGTTTTCAAGTTTAAGATCATTTTGATACATTAATAACTTTTAATTGTAAAAATAGAAGGTGCAACATAATTTAATTAAATTAGTATCTAATGAGTGCACTGAAATCAATTTATATTTGGTAGTGGAGAGAAGAGTGTTAGAAAAAAAATGATAAGGTAACTAGCAAAAAAAACAGACACCAAATTTTAATTAGCAGAGTATTGTGGAGAAATAAATCTTAAATCATGAAATGCATTGGGTTGGAGTAAAGATCATCTAGCTCCAAAACTCCTGCCAAAGGCAAGGATGTCACCCAATAGATAACGTTCCTCAGGGGTCCATCTAGCCTAGCCTTGAACACTTCCAAGAACTGGAAGATTTAAAAATATCTCAAAAAAATTCTTTTCTGAGGAATCTTTTAAAAAATATGAAAACAGGGATTAAAAAAAATAGAAAGCATGAGTAAAACTATGCATATGATTAGAAAATTATGATTTCAATAAGACATGTTCTGGTGCAGTATTGGGAGGTATTTTCACAGGAAACTGGAGATACTGAGATTAGTCTAAGGTATTCCAAACAGTGAAAAGCAGCTAGCCCTGTACTGTGTGAAATAATAAGCTCTGGCATAACTCAAACCTAGGTAGGCATATTGTCAACAAAAGTACTAAAAGGCAAATTGTATAAATATGAAATCCATTTAATATCTACTGGTGGTTAATAAATATTAAGAATTTCCTTTCCTTTTACTTTTCAGGAAAAAAAAAGTGCACCAAATACTTTTCTTTGTGTCTGGAAAGTTGGAATTAGTAATCAGGTAAAAAACCAAAGGTCTGCCTCTGAGAGATCCTCTCTACCACTGAATCTTTATTTACATAGGGCTTGGCTGCTTAGGGAGGTGATCCTGTCAGGAAGAGAAATCAATATCCACTAATACTTTAAAACTAAAGAAGTCACCTATTTTTTTCCAAAAGTATTCTGTGAGGCATTGACTATCTGAGGTATTTGACTGACTAATGGATCGTTTTCAACACCAAGGTATTTATTTGTAAAACATGTTCTGGAAATATTTATGATCCTGGTTTATAAATAGTTCTAACTAATATTTTGCACTGCCAGAAATTAAATAAACTTTGGGAAGATATTTGGAATCATAGAGAAATGAGGAAAGTCTCAATGTAATAATTATGAGATACATATCTCTCATGAGATAGTCATGAGAGTATGAGGAATTCTGTTATTGTTAATATTTAGTAGGCCATCCCTTAGGTTTCAAATTTGTCATACCTACTAAAAGGGACATTTTTTAAACTTCTGTTTTCTCTCTGAGGCATAAAGACTGACCTACCATAAAGATCTACTGTTTTGGCTACATGGTAGTTTGATTTTTCATCAGCAAAAGCCTGAGTATACGGGACTGCGAAGTCCTAAGGTTTCTGATGGTAAAAAATGATAGGAAATTTTCTACTGTAACATTTTTTTATTCAATGCAAAAACATTGTATTTGATAGAAAGACACTACCAAATCATGGATTTAGACCTGTCTCTAGAGAAATCTTCCCAAATTTCAAAAATTAACAAACCTCTGAAAAATTAGCATGGACTGTGTCACAGGTGAAAAAATATGAATGTTAACAGGTGGCAGACAGCTGGATATATGGGAACAGGGAGGAGGCAGGAAATGCTCCAAAATGAACTTTGGCACTTTTGCAGAAAATTGTCATTCATTAGCTGCAGCTGGAAGGTGATGATTTTAAACTTTGAAAACAGTGCGCCTTGCAAGGTGAAGCAAAACAGCTTGTCCTAAATCTTCTAATTAATAAAGAGACAGGAGAAAGTGCTATCTGTTAGAAGACTGATCATGCATTGCACTTCTGCATGTTTAGCCCAGAAAACCCATGTCCTAAGGATCAAAAAGATGGCTTCAGAAAAAGGAATAACTGGTTGCAGCAAACAAGAAGGGAGATTGGAATATGCAAATGGAAGCCCCAGCAGGAGAAAGATTCATGGAGTTGAGTGAGATCCTGTATTTCAGAGAGATGCATGGAGATGGGCATCACGGGACACCAAAAGATCTTTATAGGTGACATCTAGGATTGGAATGGTGAGAAGCTTCAGAACACAAACTAACACAGTCAGCCTCTACCTCTCTGTGAGGATGGGAAGTCAAGGCCTTGGGAATGTAATTGAGCCAGAGCGCATTATCAAGTGTGTAAAACTAACAAATAGTATAAGAGCTCTAATCAATTTGGTACTTAAATAAACCCCAGTAACTCCAGTAAGAAAGGAAGTGTTCACCTATGGCAATAGTAACTGAATCCTCCCATGAGTTTGGTTTTTGCCCTGTTTCTTTCACAAAGTTGCTATGGACAAGAAGAAACATCTTCAAGTTGCTATGCAGTTAGCCAAGCTAATTGAACCAAGTTTTCAGGTTATCTAAAGTTATGCGTCCTTCATTTCAAGGAGGAAAAACCTTAGTATGTAATCTACAGTATGGCCTGTAATCCACCTGTAATCTACTGGTAGGCCTGTGTACCATGTTTATAAAGTGCAATACAATAGTGAAGAGCCTCAAAAATCAGATTCTGAGGTCTCAAACTGGCCTCCTAAAATTACCACCTTATTTATATTGATCAAATTTTCCCACAATTTGGTACATTTATTTTTGACCAAAATAGATGAAGCCACCCTGTACTGAAATCCTCATGACTTCTGATCACAGGAAACACATTGGCTAACACTTTGAATTGGGTGTATACAACATTAATGAGTGGCCACAGAAGAAGTGGAAGTCAGCCTTTGTGATCACAGAACAGAATATGGACAATGTGTGGCAATGTCGTCACCATATGTTGCAGGAGCATGAAAGGACTAGGCAGGACATGGTGAGGTCAGGCATGAAAGTGTTTGTCTTTCTTTCAAATTTCTGACTCCATTTATATACACTGTACATAATTGGCCAATTATTGGCTAGAGAGATGATCACCACATCAGTCGGACTGGTGAACATCACCATCACTCAAATGCTCCTCCTGGAGCAGAAGAATGCAAACATTCTCTTGTTTACATGAAAAAGTATGGGAACTCAGCTTAGAGTTCTAAAACATCAGAAGACTTAGTTTAAACATGCAAAAGCAGGGCGACACAGTGCACAGGTCTACTGTCAGTAAGGTCTACTGTCAACCAATAGCAGTGAGAATACAAATGTTGAAGAGACTCGTTGCCAGGGATTGTCTTGGACACAGATAAAGTGAAGTCACTGAGGGTGGTTTAAGTACATGATCCTGCCATTTGGGTTTGCATGCTATTCTATATATGCACAAATTACCTAACTTTTCTAAATTTTGAGTATTTTTCAACCTGAACAGCATTCTTTTAACATAAGCCTTGACTTTCACATATATTTTGTTTGAAAAGATTTTCAGTTTCGAAGTTGCATATAGACACTTCACCGCATGTTTCTGAAAGCAGCATTCATGTTTTTGTTAACACTCATAGGTTACCACTTTACATTAAAGGAGCTTTAAATGACACCCCTATATGCAGTTTAGAAGTTTATCTATTTTCTGAGAATACTTGGTACCTCAGTTGTTTTTGTTTTCTTCTGACAGATCTTCAAGTCTTTTCCATGATGGATACATATACAATTCTTGTTGAATCTGTACCATCTGAGAAAGGTTATAATTTGAGTATTTATGATTTCACTCTACCTTGCCACACATTGTTTTCCAGCTCCATTGCTTTTGTAATAGCTTCCTCATCTATCTAAATCAAAATGTTCAAGATTAACTAATTGTCCTAGGTTAAAATGTAAGATGTTGCCAAAGTATGTATTCTATCACCATCTTCATGGGCTGTTGAAGCCAGGTGGGGCAGTGTTTCTCTTATCTTCTGTTCATGGCCCCATCAATGCTGTGCTGCATAACTCATGGATAACTCCCTCTGGAAGCTATCTCTGTTCAATGGGCCATCAAGGACCCATCCCATGACTCACAGAATGATGTCATCCCATTGTGAGATGCTCCCCCCAAGGTGGGGAGCCAAGCATTCCCATCTGGATGTAATCCAGGATCTGGAACAGCATGCAAGCAGTTACCCACGGGACTCCCAGAGGACAGGAGCTAGCAGACCTTTCTATGGGATCACTGCTTCAATGAGACCACTTTATCCGGACTGCTACCATCACCCTAACTAACAGGGTGCCAGGTTGTATTCTTTATTTTACTTCTTTCTTTTCCTCGTATTAAATTGTATTTCTGATTTGGAGCCTCTCACTGGTTTTCTTTTGCTTAAACCAGGACACTAATTAATTTAGAAGAATTTACCAGCTGAATTTTGACAGAAATGTGGGAAGGAAATGTGTGAGCATCTTTGCAGATGGTTCTGTCTGACAATAATCCAGAGCAGTACCTTTTCCAGTGATACAGCAGCAGCAGAGAAAGATTGTGCTGTGCCTGAAGTCTTGGACTACAAATTAAACTGGATTAAGACTTCCTTAGACCGTGCTTATATAGGACATAAAATAATTTACATTTAGCAGGAAAGCTGGAATCTGAAGAGCAGCTGAGTGACCATTGCATTTGCCTCTGTCTCCTATATCTGGTCAATGTCTTTCAAGCGTGTAAGGAGTGCTTCAGATGGTTGTGTCTGCAGACCTAACAGGGGCAGATCTGATTGTCAGGCAGAGCAGCAGGCAACAAGCCTGAAGAGCAAGGCATGTGTCACAGTCTGCACCATATAGGTCTCTGAGGCTCACGAGCAGAAGGTGTCTTAATGACCAGAGATATTGCAGTTTCAGAGGTTTCAAAAGCAGCTGCCTAAATTAGCTTTGTTATTTCTAATTAGTTTATTCTGAATTCCGTATGGCATCTACTGAATACTTGAGTCTTGTCCTGAGTATCAGATTCCACTGAGCTATACTCACCTATATTTCTGAGAGGAAACCATGACAGAAACTCAAAATCATGAGATTATATATGAGAACTGTTATATCAAAAGTCTGTCTTTTGGCAAATCTGGTGACCTTGTTCTTTAAGAAGACTTTTTATTAATACTCTGTATTTCTAGTCCTTGGAATTTTAAACTAAAGCTTAAAAAATAGGACAAAAATAAACCTTAAAACTTGAAAAAATGTGCACACAGCAAAAAATTATTGTCTCTACTCACATGACTGCCATAGCTAATCCTTTTCAGGTGGTTCTCTCTGAGGTCTTTCCTTATATTCCATTTGATTTATCCAAGCACAAGAACAGATCTGGGTATGTGAAAGTGCAGCAAAATATTAATTAAGTCTAGGCAGAATAGTAAGTTCTGATCCATTCAATTCAGGTCAAGTTTGATCCTTTTTTTAGATGAAGTGAAGGACTATTAAAAGTTCTCAGGTGAGGGAAGGGTTCTGTCACTGTTACGGTGCTATAGCACTAAAAGATCCTCTCCAAGATGTAAGTCTGAAAGCTTCTGCAAGCATTCAGCCTATCTGGCAAGAACAGCTCCAGAAAGCAAAAAGGAAATTCAGTGTTCTTTCTCATGTAATCCTTAGCCTTCCCTGCCAAGACTTCCACTACTGTGCCCACAATCACTCCTTGTGATACTGCTACTTATAACACAAGTCACTCAACAGCCGTCAGAGGATAATTATTCTCATGTACACATGACAGATCTGAACTGGCAGCCATGACATGAAATTCACTATCTTGTGTCACCGATCCCCCAAGCAGGCCATTTCTGACTACAGACTAATGATACTACTAAAGAAGGGGGGAAAAGGTTTTTTATTATTACTTTCATGGGGTTTTTTTTCCTGAAAAACAAATTTCAGTACTTGGCTTATAAACCTCGGAAATCTGACCTTATCATATGCAAAATAACACTACTACCTCATGTGCAGGAATACTACTGGTTTTTTTTTTTTTTTTTTTTTGAAACCTATTTACTGTGAAAATGTTTATGACCATTTGTTTCTAAAGCACAGTGTCACAAAGCAGTCATTCTCTTCATTAAATTAATTTATATTCCTCTGTGTCTTGGGTTTAATCCACAAAACTCACACACAACTGACCTGATAACACTGAGATTGAAAATATTGAAATATTTCAGATATTTTTAACTACTTGTTTTGAAGCCCAGTCCATATAATGCCTCTATTAATCTGCACCAAAGATTCTTTCTTACAACACATCAGACCACAGAGCACATATGATATTCGAGGCTCTATATCCAGTTCTTGCAGAATTATACTTTGAAATTTATAAAAGGAAATCCAATTCTCTAAAAATGATTTATTTCATATGTGAAATCCAACAGAACTTCCCAACTTTTTGCTATTTATTTGGCTGGGAGATAAGTCTGTTTCCTCTAGTGCTTTTTCCTTTTTCTTTTTAACAGAGTTTACATTTTTCAAGCAAAAATTGCAACTTGGTATATGTCTTTTTCCATCTCTTTATGGTAATTATAGCTAATAAAAATGTTGAGTTCTACTGGGTTCTTTTTTTGTTGGTTTGTTTTTTTAATTTGTGTGGTCTACTGGAAAATAAGAGTTTATGTTACGCCAAAAATGTCATTTCACCGTTTTGATTGGTTCAGAATTATAATTCTTTTTCCAGGGTAATAAGAAAATTCAGCCCAAAAACATGTTAATAATTGTAGTAATAACCAAAAAAGAAAACTGCTTTACTTCAGCATTAAAATTCATCTTCAGCTGCTTTGTTCTGTAATAACTAGGTCATCAGTTTAGGTGCTCCTGCTTAAAATGCGTTTAGCATCCATATGTATTCCCTCACCTAGAGGCTTGATATTTTTAATGAGATTATATCAAGGAATGTGAAGACTGGAGAGCGGTAACATCATTTTCGTGTGTAATTCCCAGAACTCTGATCCATTTCAGGGAGGCAATTAAGACTGCTGACTACAATAAATGATACTAAGAGATTATGGAGGGTTTTTTTCTGCATGAATACATAGTTTAAAAAATAATTTAGGTTTATTTAACATAAAAAACACCTCCAGAGGGGGGATTTTTTTTTTTTCAATTTCAATGATTGTAGGAAATATCTCGTCTGTCATTTATCTATAAGGATCCATGGTGTATTCTGGCAATAAAGGATAACTTTGAGATGCTTTGACAAAATACATGTATTTTATTTTTATATAATTTCCTTTGTGCTGCTCATTTCAAAATATCCATTTAGTATTGGAGGAATTGAGCGTCTGTGGTATATATTTGGGGGGAGGGTTATTTGAGAAGGGTTTTTTTAAAATTTTATATTTTTTTCCTCTGTGGAGGCCAATAAACTGAAGTAACATTTAGATCAAAAGCTTCATGGGGATTAACCCTTGTCTTGTTACTGCTGACCACAAAAACTACATACAGAAGAATACAGAAGAATTGCTAAAAACAAATACACAGGAATCAAAAGTTTGTTGTCTTGAAGAGTTAATTCTGGCAGAGAGGTGACCTTTATCCCTACGTACTCAGTCATTTTTTTTTTTTATCAAACCTCTCCAAAGGGACTCATCATATGCGGGGCTCTATGAAGAGAAAAAGAAGAGCATTGTCCTTATCACCTCCTTCCAGAAAGTGGCAGAGTAATAGGACTTTGTAAGGCGAAATGAAGCCCAGTCTGATGGCTGCTGATTAAAAATTGACTCTGCCACATCAAAGAAGAGTTGAAGGTGAAAATGATGATCACTTCCCTCTCCCAGGGACCCTGCACCATTTCTTTTATTCAACCTTGAAAGGTTCTTTCTGAATAAGATAATATCCCTCGAGTCCATTCTGGCTAGGCGGCATGGGAAAATGTAGATCAGTATGCCTATTCTCTATGAAAAAATAGGATTTTGTTAATGACATAGCAGTCTAAAGTGATGGCTTGTATATGGTAAATGCTGAGAAATTAATTATAAAATGCCTCTTAGACTATAGATCAAATTAATTGCTAGTATACCTCTACTAAAAAGACCACTGTAAACTCAAACTGCATTTCCTGCCTCATTGCTGGAGATTTCTGTACTTGAAATACACTCTATCCTGCACTGTCTTTTTTGGTTTTGCTTATTTTATAGCAAAATTTTTAGTAAAGGTGCCATCAGTGAAATAATATCACTGAAATATAAAATTTTATGATGGGTCTAATGCAAGTGAGTACCTGCTTTCTGATACATAAATATACACAGCAAGAAAGAAACTGTCACTCAGGTATATGAACTATGCAGAAAATATGTAGGCAAGGAGAATAAAAAATGCAAGTATACGCACACATGAATGCTCAGAAAGATACATAGCTGTGATATAGTGCATGATACTTTATTTCCACTAGTTAATGTGTCTGGCAGGCAGAGGAAGAAAATTTACAGAGAAGATTATATGAAAAATATTCCTCTCTATTTTAGGTTTTGGGTTTATACCTTATGCCAGAAATTCTAGAGAAATGCAAATCTTTTAATTCAGGATACCAAATGATCATGCATATATCTAAGCAGAACAACAGGCTGCTCAGTTGACAGCACAGCACTCCAAAATAGCAAGAAAGGTCTTCCATGGAAAAAAACTTGTACAAAAACCAATTTTACACATATGCCCACCCCCTCCCTGCACTTCCCACTGGTCTGCTGCTCTTGAGGATCCATAGAAAATGAGTAGAAGTAATGCCTCAGCCCGAAAAGAGTGTGTTAAAGCCTTGACAAAAGTAGAATAACGTAGTCCACACATAAGAAAAGGTTCATCCCATGACTGGCAATGCCCACTACTTTCATGTACACCTAATTATCTACACCCAAGTGTATCTATCCATCAAACAGAAAAAAAAAAATCTGCAATGTGATAATGCATACATTTAATGCTATAATGTGTGAAGGTTTTACTGTATGTATGTTTGACATGTATGAATTACACAGTAAAACATAAGTTATTTATTCATGCTGATGAATGACACAAATATCATCCTGTTGAGATTGGTGCAATTAGAACAAACAAGTGATTATGGCAGAACAATGGAAATAACATGGTAATGACATCAAAACAGTGAGAATAGCAATAACACCCTCCCCTCATCACTGTCATCTGTGTCTTCTGCTGATTCTTAGAAGAAAAGATTTCACTAAGACATTGCTTGCTCAGTATTTTTGCTTTTATTTCCAGCTGTAACTATGCCATTTTCTATTGAATACAAGGTGAAACATATAGGAAAAAAATTGGTTTTAGTTTCTCTTTCCAGTGGGCTTTATTACAGAGTGTATCCAATTTGAACAATGCAGAAAATCAAGTACAGCGGAGAGAATTAATGATCAAGAGATTGTTTATTGCAAATTAAATTTGCTGTACAAAGATAATGATTACTATCTTAGTGAGTTCTCAATCTTTTAATAATCTTTACTGTAATGAATATGAGCTCATATTCTTAAAAATTCCTTTTCCTCCTTACTAATTGAATCAACATTTTAAAATGTTCAGATGTCCCAATCACCTAGGACTGCATTATTAGCATGGTACTTACTTTAAACACCTTCTCTAAAATGATTGAAGAAAACAATTTATACCAGGGTTACCTTTAATAAGAATAGAAAAGCAAGAGTAGCTTGTTTGCCTCATTAAGGCCAACTTTTGATCTTCAAGTGTTATAAATAGAATGTGTACCGTTCAGTTCAACAGTCTCTGTCATGTACATGTGAGCTCTACTAATGCATATGTTAGGGGAGAAGGGAGAACCGTACGCATGAGCTATTTATAAAAGTAACAGGTATTTAACAAGGCATATACTAGATCAAGAAAGAAGTAAAAGTTCTTTTTGGGGGGTGGTTATTATGTTTCTATTACGTGGCTACCTGTAGTAGTTCCAAAACCTGTTTTTGCTTGATGAGTGTGTCCATGTGTGTGAGCAACGTGATGAGGCCTGGGTTATGTAAGATGTGTGGGTTTACAAGGGTATGTGCAGCCCTCTTTGTCACTGGCAATATAAGAGATAATGTTGATAGATGCACTGAAAAATCTTTTAAGATATCAGCTGGCAAGGCCACTTTTTAAATTCAAGCTTGTTTAAATATAGGCAATGAAGCAATCTTCTCAAGGAATGGGGTGGGAACATCCCAAAATCTGACTGTTGTAGATGTATACATGGCCATATGGAATTATTTGTTTAAATAAGTTTGATATTAAGAATAAAATAATTGAAGGAAAAATTTTGACAAAGTAAAAAATATTGAATAATCTCTGGCATACCTTTGCCAATTCTTATGTTTCAGGTCTAAGGGCATTTTGCTCATACTGGACTACTGCTGTTTTTGAATAAAACATTCAGTCCACAGTATGCAGTCCTTTTGAAGAGATAAAGTCATTCAGCACCTTCCAGAATCAGATCTATTTTCAGGAAGAAAGTTGTTCAATATCCGTGTACAGGAAAGTTTATATTCCTGTATAATTAATCCCTTGAGCTCTGAGGTACTGAGTTGATTTTATTTCTGAGAAGGTAGCCCCCATATTCTCCTGCTTTGGGCATTTGCTTTCCTGAAAAATATATATTGCAAATGTTTCTTTTGAAAATGTATACAAACCACATAAAATTTCAGGCTAGGTGAGGTTTTATATTGAGGATTTTCCTGGTTTTATTTGGGATAGAGTTAATTTTCTTCTTAGTAGCTAGTACAATGTTGTGTTTTGGATTCAAAATACAATAAAAATACAGTTATGAGGTTTTGCTACAGCTTCAAATTTATTGGGACGATTCTATTTTTAGTGGCCATGGGATTAACTATTAGGAGGCCAAAATGAACTTCCCTTTCATAGGACATGAACATATAAATATGGCAGCCTTCCTGTATCCAAGCAGTGACTGGTACATTGGAAAATGCTGCATTTTCCCCTCAGGTTGTTAAAGCAACAACCCAGTAAACCTTTGACAATTTTCTTTCTCAATAAAGCCAATTTTTTTTCAAGGAAATGGGAGCCTAAGTTTTCCAACTGGTTTAATTTTAATTACCATATCTGTTTTAGGAATCCATCATCATTCATCCTGTTCCATCAACATTCCATCACAGTACACTGAGCTACCCACAATATTCCTACCTCCTCATGCTCTCTTGCTTCATTCCAAGATAAGCAGAAGTCAGAAATGAGAAGTGGGACAAGCTGAGCCAATGTCTAAGATGTTAAACAGAAGTTGTTTAATGAGCCAGCAAAACCTATGAGTCTTCAGGATGATTGGACCCTTGGGAAACTTGCAAACATAGGAAGGGTTAATATTTAAATAGACTACAGAAGTTCAGTGTGTATAACATAATATTTTATATAACAAGGCAGATTTTCAGGCTCTGCTCCTTTTAGTTTCATCATATTTGTCTGCCAAGTAGCTTGTCATCCTTATTTCATCATCAATTACTAATTTGCATTTTATTTTACTTTATCCAAATTGTTAAAATTAAATTTGGCTATTTGCTGGAATAATCAATTCTAGATTAAAAGTTATTTAATTCACAGAGTATGTTGTTCTCAAGTTAAAAAAAAAAAAACTGCTAAATAATGTTTTGTTTAAGCCCTACTTTGTGCCAGGGAATGGTGATGTTGTCATGAGTTTCATAGCTTTTTATGAATGCCAGAAAACGCCTGTACGGTCTGACTGCACTGTGGATCTGCAATACGGACAAAGTGGTTGAGTTCAGTACCTATAAATAATGCCTTGCTGTGTACCTGTAAGAGCTTTCTTTGTTTGTTGGCTTGTCTGCCTGATCATGAGACTGCCACAGACAATGGAAAGTGTGTGTTCCTGAGCATCTATCTCTGTGGCCATGCATGGCATATTTTTGTTGAGGATGGGGAAGAGAGAAGATAGGAGGAATAGTTTTATAAAACACTGGAAACTGCAACAGATGTATATGTACATTGCATATGCCTGAACAGATTGGGAAAAAAAAAAAACAAAAAACAAAAAAAAAAAAAACCAAAAAAACCCCCTAGATGTTTAGATATTTTGATTGAATATAGAGAACAGGGAGGAGTTTAAGGTTTGGGATTTTTTTTTACTTGTACTTTTATACTTATTTTTCATTTTGTTGCAAAATACTACTAAATTAGATATAACTAAATGATTAGCTGGATTAGAAAGCTATAACCAACATTGTGTGAAATATAGCAGGAAACAGAGCAGCAATAGATTCAGTCCTAGGCTGGTAACATCAATTTATACATGACACTAAAATATACCCAACTCTCAACTAAAGCTTTACAAGTAGGGTTGTGTTTTGGTTTTCACAAGATGAACAATTAGGTTGGTGTCTATACTGCTACCAAGTGATCGACTGTACACACAGATCATTTACAGTTGTGAGATTTAATACAGTTTGGAACTGAAATGTGGGCTGGACAAAAGCTCGAGTTTGGTACTCATCTCTCTAAGACAGCTTTGTGTATGCAGTCTGGAAAATCACAAAGGTCTGTGTCTTAGAGCACACAGCTACAACACAGCTGTCTCACAGCGAGGCTAGAACACTTCTGTCTGTCTGTGGGAATCAGTTGTTGCCATCTCTTGAAACCATAATAACAATCATCCAATGGTGAGGACTGTGCTGTGTTACAGATGTCTCAGCTGTCTTCATTAGAGGTTGGAATTGTGTCTCAGGATAGCCTTGGAATAACCACACTGCAGAACAAGAAATGTGCCTCCCCCTGCTCTCCTTCTTGTCTCTCACAGATCGCTGTGTACAATGAAAATTGTTTCTATCTGCCCTTCTCTCAATCAGCCACAGACTATTGTTAAAACTGCAACTGTGTTTGCAGATCTACTTTGGAAAAAATGTCTCCCTTCAGGAGATTACTTTTGTTGCTGCTTTTTGGTTTTGCGGTGTTGTGGGATTTTCTTTCCTGAGTGTGGGTGCATGTCCCTTGAAGTTGCAACTCTTTTTCAATGCCAGATTTGAATTAACCTCCCCATTTTCAAAAACAGTCCACTTTTAATTTCAGAGTAAGAATATTCACTCCAGACAAATAATCCATGCTGTAACAAAACGTCTTGAAGGTCTAAGAAAGCGAGTGAAAATAAACTTTCTGTAGCTATCCTTTTTACCAGAAAATTAGTTCTTTAATAAATAAATTTGCTGTCTTGTGTTTTCACCCTTACATAACAAATTTGTGAGCAAGGACCCCATGCCAGGCAGACATAGCCATAAAAGCTGTGTCTAAACTTGTCTGTATTGTGTTTTGCAGCTTGGTTCCACTGCTCACCCAGGCAGCCTGCACAGCACAGAATGCTGTGAATGCATTTAATTACAATCTGACATGTGTATTCCTGAAAAACAAAAGGCTGTGAACTGAGGGTGATGATTAACTGTTCTACCAGATAATTGCTTAAACTACTACTTATATTATGCTGCATTATCTCTTTTGAACAAAGTGATTATTGGCCCTTTGTGTAGCGATTATACAATATAAGCGCAATCTTGCTGTTTTAATGTTAGAGTTTATGTTTAATGTACTTATATTTGTAATGAGGGGTGCAACTTCAGATTTTCTAAGGATTATTCTCACAACTGAAAAAAAAAAAAAGAAAAAAAAGCATGCCTCAATTTCTCAGATTGGTCCAAGACTTAAACTTCTTTAAGGGACTTAATGTCACTGAAAAGGGTGACATCCTATGTTTCTGAGGAGGCATTGGTAGGCAAATGCTGTAAAGTCCAGGAAAATTCCCATAAAACAAGCAGAGTTTCAATTTCTGCAACAAAGAGGGGAAGAGAAGGTACAGAAAGCAAACGGTTTTAAGAATATTGGGTTGAGGGGAGTGGGGGAGGAACTGGAAGGAGAGGTAGAAAATTGCAAAAAGAGCAACAGCAACAACTTTGGGTCTTCAAAGTAATTGACATATAATTGCAATTCATGAAGGGGTTGAGCCCCCCTCTCCACAGTCAGTTTGCAGATGAGAGCAAGTTACATGGGAATGTTGGTCTTGTGGATATAAGAAGGCTCTGCAGAGAGTTTTGAGCAGGCTGGATTGATGGGCCAGTTGTATGAGGTTCAACGAGATAAAGGGCATATCCTGCACTTGGGTCACAAAAGCCCCCTGCAACACTGCAGGCTTGGAAGAGAGAGGCTGGAAAGCTGCCCAGAGGAAAAGGACCTGGGGGTGCTGGTCAATATCTGCTGAACAGGATCCAGCTGTGCCCAGGCAGCCAAGAAGGCCAGTGGCATCCTGGCCTGTGTCAGCAATGGTGTGGCCAGCAGGACAAGGGCAGGGATTGTCACCCTGTACTGAGCACTGGTGAGGCCACACCTCAAATCCCATATTCTGTTCTGGGCCTTTCAGTACAGGAGAGATATGGAAGCACTGGAGTGTCATTGTCAAGACAGTCACTGCACTCAGAGTCCTTCAGTAGAACTTCAGGGGGCTTCAAATATCAGCACCTTGTTATCCAAAATCTTCCATACCTATTCTATGTAGCTTCCATGGGCAGCTCCACACAGCTCTGGCTCCTTCTCTCTTACTTCTCCAGTTCTTGCTGGCTCCGTCCTGTCCCTGGCACAGCCTCCTAACCCCGTCTGACCCTCGTACAGCAGCTCACCTTATCCAACCCTTGCCCAGCCCCCGTTCCTTCATCCTTGCAGAATGGCCAGCAGACTCCAGCTGAACTCTCTACCAGCTCACTCACTCTCTTATCCCCATCATTAGCTGTGAGTGCACGGCTGTTCCCACTCTTTGGTAATTAACACAGCTGCAATATATTGGCCGCAAGATTGTCCCTAGCTCTATCCACACTCGAGGGTATCCACAGAAGAGCAGCAAAGCTGGAGAAGGGTCTAGAGTATAAGTTCTAAGAGGAGCAGCTGAGGGAACTTGGGTTGTTTAGCCTGGAGAAAAAGAGGCTCAGGGGGACATTATTGCTCTCTACAACTACCAGAGAAAAGGTTGTAGCCAGCTGGGGATCAGCCTCTTCTCCCAAGTAACAAAAATAGACAGACAAGGGGAAATAGCTCAAGTTGAACCGCGGGGAGGGGCTTAGATTGGATATTAGGAAAAGTTTATTCACCAAAAGTGTGGTCAAGTACTGAAACAAGCTGCCCAGGGAGGTGGTGCAATCACAATCTTTGGAGTA
This sequence comes from Brachypodius melanocephalos, assembly GCA_013398615.1. Lineage (NCBI taxonomy): Eukaryota > Metazoa > Chordata > Aves > Passeriformes > Pycnonotidae > Brachypodius > Brachypodius melanocephalos. The sequence continues at coordinate 27,466,313 of VZSR01001685.1, forward strand.
TTAAAAGGATGTGTAGATGTGGTACTTGGGGACATGGTTTAGTGGTGAACTGGGCAGTTCTGGATTAGTGGTTGAACTGAACAATGTTAAAGGTCTTTTGCAACATGAACAATTCCATGGGTCTATGAAAAGATTGAAATATCTTTTTTTCCCATATATAATTTTTTTTTGGGAAAAAAGCATACTTAAGAAAGACCTGCATATTTACACACTATGGAAGTGAAGAGGGCTTTTCATTTTAGACATCACCACTGTATAAAAGAAAATTCAAATTACCTACAATGAGCAAAGATACAAAAAAACCCCCAAAACAAACCACAAAAACAAAAAAAACAAACACAAAAAACCCCCCAAAAAACAAACAAACAAACAACCCTCCAAAAACAAAAACACCCAAACCAAAACAGAAAAAAAAACCCCAACCCCCCCAAAAAAAACCACTGTAGAAAACAGAACTGAGCAACAGCAACCAGTTTTTATAAAGTACAGGGGTTTCTACCTTTGCTGGAAGAATGCAAGGTATCATTTTTATAAGTTCATAAGCATGAAGTAAAGGAGATCATCCTAGAGCTATGAGGACTGAAGTTTTAGGACTCCTCTTAATGTGCATAGTATCCCTGGTCTCCAACTTACTTTCTTTTGGAAATAGACAGATTGCTACTTGCTTTTCTGAGAACAGATATTCCTGTCATATTCACCTAGTTTCTATGTGTTCTGAGATCACTAAGATTTTCTGAAAGCTGTGACAAGTGAAAAATTTCACTCCTGCTAAAAACTGTGTGCAAAAGACATAATTTTTTAGGACATTTAGAAACCTTTTTACTTTCCTTAAGAGAGCCTCAGGACCCTCTTGATCATGAAAGGCTAATAGTGCTACTTATCAGAGAAAACAGGCAGGGTGGGAATAATCATAGACTCAGTTAAATGATGAGAATATCCCTGCCCACAACAAGCAAGGATAGAGGCAGCCACAGTGGCATTTTTTGTATGTATAGCAGCATTCCAGGAAGCTAGAAACATTTCTCAGTATTTAACCAAAACATTTTGAAGCAGAATGACACTAAGTTTTGGGAAGCCAGGCATTATTTCATATTTGAGAACAACGTCCTTAGTCATTTGCTATCTGCCTTTGTTTCAGATGTTCCCAGATGACTGGCAACCAGTATGAATGCTTATGAAACTAAACTGCCAACATAAAAGAGATTCCTAGGGAAAAATATGCAATGATGAGGCACAACATATAATCCCTATGCAATCAAGCCAGTGTTAAAAGACATCTCTAAACTTTTCCATCCTGTACCATTCTCCACTCTTACCTCCTTTAACCTGAAAGCTCATTTGATGCATGTGTGGTTACCATCAGTGTACACAGTCCTAACCTTTCCTGTTTTCTTCCATATTTTGTGACAGAAAGTATTTTAAGTGGAGTTCCACACCTTCTAAGCTATAATTGTTGCACAAACACACACATTTAGTAATTCCCTTCTCTGTTCATCACATCGTTTCTGCCAAAGGAAAGCTTAACTTCCCTTCTCCCCCAGTATACCTGATGCAGATACTCCCCAGGTCATCGTAATCCCTGCAGACCAAAATGATCCTTACCGTGTCCTGATTAGCACAAAATGGGTACTGCGTGCTCTGAGAAAACAGACACTGTGCACTATGCTCTAAGGACACATTATTATATATTGCAATAGAAAGTCAAAGGCTGAAGGCATTATTTCATAATCAAGCTACCTTTTTGATCCCATGGCTGGCATGATTACTCAGCTACACACTGGCAGAAAAATCAACCACTACTCATTAATTTTATTACACTTATCTATTATATTTTTCTTAAAATGAGGTGCATAAATCACACTTGACTGTGCTATATCCTGCCTTGTAGTTTACCACTGAGATACCTATTAATATTTGTTAACACATTAAACAGCAGTAATGAGTACTCCTAGAAAGTACACAGTAAAAGGAAGATCAGCAAAAGGATTAGAAGTTAGAAGGTGAAAAAAAAGCAGAAAAGAGAGTAATGACTGTAGCTATAATGAACTGTCCATGACCTTAAACTCTCCAGTTTCCAGATTCTTTTGAGCCTTCGAATTGTGTCACACTCTATGCTGTTTTTTGTTCTATAGAGAAAATCCAGACATGTACCATCAGTTGTGTGCAGTTATCACTATTGAATCTGTATAAAGCCAATCTGAATCCATTTTTACTCACACTCAAATAGCTTTTTCTAAAAATAGAGACATATATTTTTACAGGAATTAAAGCTTCTGGCTTCCCTGAAAGATTTTTTATCTTGCTGATGTCTCCTCAAATGTTCCATCCACATCCAAACTCCCAAAGAGCTTTGAAATTATGATAATCTAGAAGAATTAACCACACATTACTCTCATTACTCTCCAGTTAATTCATATCTTCTTTGAGTACATCTTTCCAAAAGGTAACTTCGATTAAATTTAAAAATCTTTGTTGAACAAGGAAACATAGTTTCCTTGTTCATCATTAAGCATTGATGGTTACCATTCTGGCATCAATCAAATCTAAAAAAAAAAAAAAAGAAGTATATACATATTCAGCTTCATTTTGCCTCAACTAATGCACAAAGTATTATTATTCCTGACTTGCATATAAATTCCACCCTCTAATGAAACAATCAATTAAAAAAAATAGCAAATGTAAATATTATTTAGTGCTTCCCAGTATTTGTGAACATAACTCTTGGAATGACACACAAGGAATATTCAGGAAACAGATAGGCTTATATCTTATACATTGTCCTTCAGTCTCTGTTTTTCCTTAAATAATTACGTCTTTGGCTGTGATGATTCCAAGGTAAATCTTCCAAACACAAATTTGGTGAAACCAAGGCAGGAGTACCTAACATAGTTTGCCAAGAGCCTGAAAACAACAGCTACGTAAAGTGTCATGTCTTGTAAGGCTGATTAGATGTAGAAAGAATTCACCATAAAATGAAAAGGTCTTGAAAAAAGACGTGAAGATAGAACTTGACTGATTTTGCCTTCCTAAAGGAGAGATTGACTTCCAAAAGTTTTGAAAATAGTTCTGGTGATGGTGGCTGAATATTTGCTCATAACACATGCTTGATAGAAGAGAAATTGAGAAGAGGCAAAACTGCTTAAAAATGGTCTGGATAAGTAAGACTCCAAAACATTTAGATCCAAAGAAAGCAACATCTGAGCATGATGTGCTGCACTGACACAAGGACCTCAGTCACCAGCAAGAGGCAACTGCTGTCAAAATATAAAAGCCGCATGATTTTTGTAAATCACATCAAGGAACTTGCTTATTTTTTTAATGAGATCTGTAAGCACAGATATATTAACTTAAAGACTTGAATAATTTTGCTTTTTCTGGACTTTGTCAAGATTTTTAAGATTATGGTTAGATGTTAGTCATTTCTTTTAATTCAAATACCTACCAAGAAAGAAAAAAAAAATTATAATTTTCAAGGAAATAGTGGTTCTCTCTGTCAGAGGTACGTTCCTTTATATGAGCATGAAAAGAACATTTATCTGATGGGTCCAACATATGTGACATATTAGACAAATAGTAGGGACTGAAAACATTATGACAGGTAGCTGTTCTTCTTCCCATCCTACTGGAGGTTACTACTTTAAAGCAGAAATGGTGAAAGAGACATGGTTATGTTTACACACTAAAATATGAGGGACAAATATTAGTTACAGAATCATAGAAGCACAGGTTGCTTTGGTTTGGAAGAAACCTTAAAGGTCCTCTAGTTTTAACCTCCCTGCAATGGGCAGGGACACCTTTCACTAGACCAGGTAGTTCAGAGCTCCATCCAGCCTGGCCATGAGCATTTCAAGGGATGGGGACTCTGCAGCCTCTCTGCACAACTGTTCTAGTGCTTCACCACTCCCTGAGTAATGACTTTCTTACTAACATCTAACCTAAACTTGCCCTCTTTCAGTTTCAATACATTGTCCCTTGTCCTGTCACTATCTGCCTGTATAAAAAGCCCCTCTCCCTCAATTTTTGTTAGTCCTCTACAAGTACTGCATGAGTTAGTACTACAATGAGGTTAAGATTAGGGTTAGGGTGAAGTTAGGGCTCCTCTTTTCCATGTTGAAAAAACCCAATTCTCCCAACCCATGATCATAGAAGATACGCCCCCTGATCATCTTTATGGTACTCCTTTGTACCTCCTTCAAGAGGTCCATATTTTTCTTGTGCTGAGAACCTCAGGGCTGCATACAGTGCTCCATGTGGATTCTCACAAGGGCAGAGTAGAGAGACAGGATCATCTCCCTCGAACCTGCTGGACACTTTTCTTCTGATGAAGCCCAGGATGCATTTTTGGCCTTCTGAGCTGTGGGCTCATGGTGGCTCTTGTCCAGTTTTTCATTCACAAGATCCTCCAAGTCTTTCTGGACAGGGCACCCTCAATAACTTCTTCTCCCAGCCTCTACTCATATGTGCGATTGCTCTGACCCAGAGCAGGTGGTGGTGCACCACCTTGCACTTGGACTTGTTGAACTTCATAAGGGTCATGAGTGCCACTTCTCAAGTTTGCCCAGATCCCTCTGCATGACATCTTTTCTCTTCTCTTAGCCTTGTACTCCTTAGCCTTGTGTCATTTGCAAACTTGCTGTGGGTGTTCTTGACTGCGTCTGTCATTGATGAAGATATTGATGAGGACTAGTCTCAAGACAGAGTCCTGAGGGACACCACTCATCACAGGCCTCCACTTAGACATAGACTCTTTGACCACAGCTCTTTATCCATGTCCATCCAGCTAATTTCTTATCCATTGGCTAGTCCATCCATTAAATCCATGACGCTCAAACTCGAAGATAAGGGTGTCGTATGGGACGACACTGAAGGCATTGCAGAAGTCGAGATACATGGCATCTGCTTGCCTCCCTTTATCAATTGTCAGTCTCTGGTTAAGAGACTAATACCATAATCTGGATAGGTCCGCATCAAAGTATTTAACTGTAGGTCTTTCTCTGGACTTCTTGTTAGGTCCTTGTAGTTCTACAATTGAACTAATCATTCATTCATTGTGTGGATTGTGCGTGTTTACGTGCATGCTTCCAATACTTCAGAAATAATGGTGATTGCATTTCAAGCCATCAGAATGGTGGTTTGGTTTGGAGCATGAAGAAACCAATCCTTTACACTTTGTCATTAAGAGTGTGACTTCTGGAGTCCCGAAGTGTTCAGAGCCTGCAGGATAGTGCTGGAGAAACACATGGGGTGAATGAGGCATAACCTGTTACAGCCTTGTCCACACTGTGCATTGTGTAGCCTGGTATTAATTAATTCAGACATTGCAATTTCACGTGGGCCATGGTTCTGCCAGGGAGAAACATTTAGAATTTATGTGTGCAGGCAAACACTGATCCAGCACTTATCATAGAATCACAGAATCATAGAATAAGCTGAGTTGGAAGGGACCCATCAAGATAATCAAGACCAACTCCTGGCCATGTACAGGGCACCCCAACAATCACATCATGTTCCTGGGAACATTGTCCAAATACTTATTTGAGCTTTGTCTGGCTGGGTGCTGTGACCACTTCCCCAGGGAGCCTGTTCCAGTGCTCCAAAACCCTCTGGATGAAAAACAATTTCCTGACATTGAACTCAAACCTCCCTTGCCTCAGATCCATGCTTTTTCCTTAAATCCTGCCAATAGTTATGAGTGAAGAAATCAGTACCTGTTCCTCCACTTCCCCTGATGAGCTTGAGCTCTCTTCACACCCTCACATGCAGCAAAATACATGTAGACAGTCTGAATTCATGTAGACAGTATGTAAATTTCTCAAAAACTGTTTCTCATCAGCATTTTAAGTTGACCTTAAAAACAGGCTTGTAAATTGGACATCTGGTAAGATGAAGACCTATTTGAATATCCTGTAAGATTTTGCTGCTAAATATGAAATATAAGTCAGAACCCTTAGCGGCTGCAATATAATTTTAACGCCAAAGAGAGCAACTTTTAAAGATAAGTAAGACAGTAATCTACTCCCTCCACTCCACCCCATGGAGTTTGAGATGGCAAAGAAAAATTATTCGCTGGAAAAAAATCATTTTTCATCAAAAATTTGGAAATTAGAAAAAGTTATTAATCTGATTCTTTTAACATTCTATAGGAAAACTAGGAAATTTATGAGTAAAGGAAGCAAAAGCTATTTATCTTTAAAAAATAACCTAACCTCTAATATTTCCACTTTTTCATTAAAAATCCCAGCATTTAAAATCTTAAGTATTCATATATTTTATATTTCATATTGCAGCTATACAAAAATATTTTAAAAATTTTGATGATATTATTTAAGGTGCTTCAAAAATGGTTTGACTTACTGTAATAGATGTGGACATGTTTATTCTGAAAACTACTGGAAGCTATGACGAAGCCTCAGCAAAGATCAGCATTTTGTATCAAAGAAATTTAGCCAGTGGTTCTGTGAGAAAAAATTGCTGTTTTGTCTAGAGAAAATCCATTGACTATTTCCTTATAATAATGAAGATGGCAAAGATTTTTCAGTGAGTCTAAGGAGAACTGCTAAACAAAATCTATCCAAAGAATTAAATTGTTCTATTTCCCCCCCAGTTTAAGATCTCTCTATCAAGAACAGCTTCCAGACCATGAAACCAACTGAACCATGATGAAACATTATCAGAGAGCTCTCTGTGACCCAGGCCAAAATGATGCCAGGAAATATACTGGCCATTTAACACTGTGGGGGATCACAGGCTGGGAAGTGGGCCTTTGCTGTTTTATTTACTTTTATAAGCATGTAGGAATATTTTCAAATGGTGGGATAAAAACACAGGGGTAGGTCATCCTGAAATAATCCAGTCTTGCAAGGACTTTAAGAATGTTAAAAGGAGTGTGAAGAACACACAGGCTCGCTAAAATGCTTTTTATTTTTGATAATGAAGGAATGAAAATAGCCTGGGTCACAAAGAGAAAGTATGCAAAAGTTAAAGTAAAATGTGATAGAAATCCAAAAAGAATGGAAAATGCTGCAGATGGATAACATGTATGTGTTAAAAAGTTTCTGTTGCAGTCTTCTGACAGACAGTATACATAAAACATTCTTGTCCCAAGTGAAAAAGTGAAATTCAGGATATCCTTATTTGATGTTTTTTCAGTATATCTAGCTATAAAAACATCAAATGGAGTTAATGTTTCATTTGATGTTTTTAACATTACAGCAATCATTGAGAAATGTTACATCAAGCTTTATTCATTTTATTACTTTATTAATTTATAAAGGGCCCATCTCATGGCAGAATCTGTGAGAAAAAGAGCCAAAGTGAGGTCAATGTCTGAAAACACAGAAGAAAGGGAAAAAAAAAAAAAAAAAAAAGCGGTCTAAAAGTTGACTTCTAAACAAGGAGATTTCTCAGAAAAAAATGAAGAGCAAAACTGAATGCTGTTCAGTGACTCATATGAAGAAAGCTTGCATTGCATCTTTAAAGTATCCAGAGAGTGTTTTTGTCATTCTCTAAATAAAAAGAATTTACTGAAATGTGCAGAAGCTTAAGTAGAAGAACACTGGGTCAAAATAAACCCCAAACATCCAAAACCAGCTGGTTCATTCCCACTCTTTTTGAGGAAGATATACAATTGTCCAAGAAAGGCATAAAAATATAAGATTTCCAAAAATAAGTACCTTTATACTCGTATACATCCACGTATACACACACAGACATGCTTACTTATGCACAGAGGCACATATCAAGATAAACAATGCTAAAGGACCCAATGATTCAGAGACATCAAGCACTCGAAAATGCTGAAACTCAAAGATAAGCTGTTCCCTCATTTCAGTCTGGTGCTTTGTGCTTGTTCACTGTAACATGATTTTTGGTTAAGCGTTCTGGAGAATGTCTTGTTTTTCTATTCTTCCTGCCTTACCACCCTGTTCCGTGGCCATGAGAGGTCCAGCAATGCTTTGTTTGAGGGATCCTGTGTTACAGCTTTTTCTCTCGGTAATGAAGGACTCTGCCATGTGTGTGCACATGTGCCTGGCCAAGTGCAGGAGTGACAAACAGGCAGGCAAGGTGAGCTGGTGAGGACAGAAGCGCAATCACAGCACTGTAAAATATGTGTAGGCTCAGGATTAAGCCAACACCATCAGCAGCAGCAAAGGCTTCCTAGTCAGGAGATGACAATTGTACAAATGATGCAACAGCGTCAGAACTGGGGGGGAAACAGTTTTTTGCAGAAAGCTTGAAATTTGATTAGAAAAAGTGCCTGCCAGTCTTCTGTTTGGCTTACTTAATTTAGGTATGTATAGTTATGTATTTATCAGTACGTACATTTCTACACAATACATTACTGAAAGTATTTTCATATATAACTAGATGCTTTCAGACGTCAGATGAAGAAAAATTCCTCACATTTCTTAAATGTCAAGGTGATCATAAAAGTATTAAAGGAAGGATTATACTAAAATATCTTTACAAGCACATCTGAAAAGCACCAATACTGATGTAATCTAACGTTTAAATTTGTAGTTATACACTTAAAAACAGCCATGTACAAACTGATTCATCTGACATTTTTCTCAGAAGAGTGTGATTGTAAAAAACATAATTTTAAGATATTTCTACGTTTGACGGTTTTACTCTTAATCGTGGTCTTAAAAACATCAAATGAGGGATAATTCTTCATTTCCAGATATTAAAAATTGCTATAAGCATAAAAATGTCATTTAAAGATGAGTCTCTTTCGACCTTTTTTTTAATAACTGTGCTCTTTCCCTCCTTCTTTAAAACATAGCAAAAAAAAAATCTTTTAATAAAACTTCAAAGTTCTTAAATTGCCGAGTAAATTCCTATGTGCACCACTGTTTCAAAAAAGGCCACTTATTTTGTATGTCTCATTCAAGGTCCATGATGAAAAAAATGTTAGAGGAATGCCTGTCAAACTGAACTCCCATCCGTGAAAATTAAATATCACTAGCAGATTTCAATGAGGACTTCAAAAACCCCAAAGTTGTTGAAGTAATTTTATAATTGTGAAAATCTTCATTTTAGGCATGAACCACAGGGATGAGGATCCAAATCCTTTTGTGTGATGGGAAGAGGTTGAATCCCTCCTGTTAGAACTATTTCTTGGTTTATACAAATTTCTATAAAGGAAAAGGAAAAAAAAAAACAAAACGGCAGACAGGTAATGAGCCTCCATCCTCCATCCTGGCATGATGCTGACCAAAATTACAAGATGTTCAGGTACCTCACCCAGATGATGGAACCCGAACCAGCACATTCCTCAACATGTGCTTACATTACAAACCATAAATAGAGTCAAATAGAAGCTCTTCCATTTGTCTTACTGAAAAAATGCAGATGTTTGATATATTCTTATATATGTGCAGCCACTCTTAAGCATCAAAAGTGAAATTTCAAGTTAAATTCATGGCTCTTTCTCTTTCCTTATGTAACTTATTTGTTCATATTTTTATAGTAAAACTGATTAATGTTTTGGAAAATTACAATAGGATATCTGTAGTATTGCAGTATTTCTGACCCACATGAATACCAAAACAATTCAGCTTTATTCAGGTTCCAACAATGAGTACTAAAGACAATAACAGTAATTATATCACTTTTGACAAAATGTTGCCAAACATTTAAGACATGCAGTTCATTAGAACTTGAATAAATTGCATCACACACACACTGCTCAATTAAAACTACAGCACTAATTAATATAACTCTTATTCACAAAGCTTTTATTTAAATCTAATTATGATAGTGCTGATGACATGCTTTAAGTATTCATTGCAAAAAGGAGGATTTATGTTGGTTTTGTTTACTGTATACACTGAGGTGTTCTAAGAATAATTTTTGACAAATTGCACAGATTTCTGCTGACATACTTACAAAAACATCAAAGTTATCTCTGTGAAGTTGTATCACAAGCTGCTAAAATGTAGCTTAATACAACTTGCTTTATTAAGCAACTCTCGAAAGCCCAATATGACTTACTTCTCTTTTGGTTCTTTCTTTGTTGGTACATTGAGATTAAGAAATGCACCTTGAAAGGAACATCTTAAATGAAGGGAAATGTCCATTGTGTGAATTGGGTAAACTGAAATACTGTGGAATTTGAAAAAGCACAAAAGAGTGGAGGATTTAGGAAAGACCAGAGAAAAATAGAGAACTGATGCCCAGGTTAGAAAGAAAACTATATATGTATTGAAATAAAAGAAAAAAAAATGCCTATTCTAATTCAGCACAGAAAGCCATCCACTGCCCTCAAGTGGTAGAGCCATAGTGTTTTAAGGATGAAGGGACTTTTGGTTGGAATACAGAAAAACACTGAGAAGAAAGAGAGTAAGAAAACTGGAGAATGGAGAAATTCGTACTGGCTTGTATACTTCCTATTGGTCCTGTTCATAGAAATACTGGTGCACATTAAATGCATGGGATTTTGTATGATTCCCAAGTCTAAGTGAATTTTTGTGTTCAAAAGCCCTACTTCATCTTTTGCAATATTGATTTAAAGGTGTTTTGTGAGTACGGAAAAACTTTGTCAAAACTAAATGTACCATTTTCTGCACTAAAACCAGGAGCCAACAGTGTTTATTTGAAATGCAAATGAAGACTTGCCACCCAGAAATGTATGTTACATTTGACATTTGTCTCTAATCAGAAGTCTCTATGAATAATGTAGTTTGATACCAATAGCCTCATTAAGCAGGGTTTCCTTTAATACCCTTTCTGATTGTAATCTCTTCATTATACTTCGTTTTCTCATTTCTCCTGACCTACTCATCATTATCAATATGCTCAGGTCTTCAGTGGTATTGTTAATATGTGTTTTATATTGAATAGGCCATTTTAGACGGGAATTATTAGCACTAATGCACAGGTGTTCTTTAACTGTAGGACTTTCTTTTCCCAACTATGATTTTCTTAGGAACTGTAGATATTCTGACCCTCATAACTAGCGTTTACTGGGTTGGGTCACAAGTGAAAATGAGTTTGTTGGTTTCATCTCAGTCCCTCTTTGGGCACATGGAGAAATGATGGCACTATTTCCAAGATTGCCAATGTCTGCTAAAAAGAGTTTTGGGACTAAAATAATGGAGCTGTTGTGGGTCAAGATTGAGGTGCATTGGCCAAGCCACACGAGAAATGTCTGCACAATGTCTTTGTGAGGATTTGTTGTGGACCAGGACACCTCATTTGCAAACACTAAACTGGTGCACAAATTGAAGATACAAAGCAGCAGATACTATAAATCCTTCACTCTGTCCTGATTTCCCGTAAATACCATGCACTCATTAAAAACTGGGGGTATGTTTCAGGAAAATAGCAGGTTTTGCTGTGGGAAAGGCCAATGTCCCAAAGGCAGTGAGTAACAAGAGTTTTTCATTCCAGTTAGGGATCAGATTCCATTTATTTTCTTCTTTTATAACCACAGTAGGCATAAAATGTAGAGCTGATTCAGAGATTCCTCCATAAAGTGATGCTGCCAGTTACCAATTTTCAATAAATCACCATTAAATTGACCCATAATTTTTCTGCCTTTCCTTTCCCAGCATGCTGATTACTCTGATGTGTTTTCTGTGATTAGAATAAGAGTTGATCTTTGAATTCCTTAAAGATGAAGTTGAAGGGGCCCTCTTGAAATGTGAAGAGAAACTGCTTTCATGGAGTGAAAAGTAAAAGTGACTGACTACCTTTTTTTCCTTTCTAGAAATGAGATAGAAATGTTGATATAAGCCAACACACAAAGTCAAAAGGGACAGGCAGCCAGAATCCACCTTGGTCAGGGAGAAAAAGATGGAATGATCCAGAGAGCTCACCTACTAGATATGGCATACATGGGGGGTTTTTACCATAAAATGAGCCTGTGATTCTCAAAAAATCATGTTTCTGATCCTATTAGATATCTTTCAAGATTTGTGGTGACTCTAAGCTAGAACCTGTTACAGGCATGGTGAGATTCAGCAACTCCAAAATCACATTAATATTTCTTCATACATATGACTGGGATTTTTATAAATACACCACACATCCCACCCAAACCCACTTCCTCAAGGCTGAAATCAAAAAGTGATTTCAAGACTCAACTTCCTCCAATACAATGTTCAGTGAACAATCAGAGGGGAAAAAAAAAATTAGTTTCCCAGAAACAGAAACACACATGGGCTTTCTTTCAAACCTATGGTTAGATCAGGTCATATGCTTTCCCTAGTACTTCTCAGTTGGTGACTCAGGAAATTTCAACAAGTAATCTCCCAAATCCTTCTGTATGGGAGCAGTTCTCAGGACTTTACAGTGTACCCCAAGAAAAGACCTGAAGAGCTGTCCAACTGGAATGTGTTAGGTCTAGGCAGAGTGGTCATGTACCGAGATGGACCTTTCCACATGCACAAAGATTTCCAGTGCTTTGCTCATTTTCCTTCTGAGAAAAGACCAAATTGGGTATTAATGTGGTGGGTTCTGTGCTGTCAGGAAGGACGGAAGGAAAGAAACCATAATATAGTTTTTCACAGAATACCAAGGAGAACTTCAGCAGCTGATGTCACTGCAAACGGGTGTCCTTGGGGAGTGAAGAGAAAGAAGCATGGAGTGTCCTATCAGCTGTGGTGCTCTTGATGTACTTAAGGGACACAAAATCCTGTGTCTGAACTGAATCTTTCATGTGATATTACTATGGCAATATTAATCAAAATTCTGAGATTTTTTAGACTAAATTATTTCCTGGAAAGTCAGTATTTTCACAGAGTCTGAAAAAATTAAGAAAGTATTACCTGTGTTTGAAAGACAGGGGCTAGCTAGACAATCCTTTCCTCATTGATATGGCTGGTTCTACCATCATATCCCCAGGAGGGTTTTTTTAATTTGTGATAAGATAACAGGTTTATTGTTGCATGATTGTTTTATTTAATCACTGAAAAATAATTTACCAAGTATAGGAATGATGACTATGAATCACATCATTACCGATTATATAGCATTTTGGAAGATGGGTCTATTCTCTTTCCAGTAAGCATCTGTATCTTACATTAGCCTTAATGGAACTTAAATCTGTGCATCAAGTGGAGAAGAAAGCCTTCTGGGTGGTTGTAGATGCATGACCTTGAGCCTTGTGACTCACAATGCAATCTGCATGCAGGAATATTAGACAGTATCTATCAGCATCTGTCAGGTCTGATTGTTTAAACATTACTTTGTCACCCACACACACAAGCACAAATTTTATCCAATTTCAAATTAAATATTAAACTGACCTTTTAAAGGGGAAATACTGTAAAATTTAAATAAGGTTTATTGTGCTTCTTTTTACAATTAAAAAAATATAATGAGAAAAATTAATCTGGTGTAACTTAACTGGATTCCTGGGCAATGTGTCAGTGACAGTTTTTACCAGAATAATTAGAACTTGAAGATCAGATTTATCTTCACTGAAAATATAATAAGTAATCACCTTGAGCCAACTCTCATGTAATATCACTACAATTCCCATTGCAATAACTGTAATGCAAGTTGCATCAATGTAGCAGGAGAATATTTGACATATATAGAAGATATATAAATAGATTTTTGTAAGGTAAATGTGTTTATCATGTCAGAACTGAAAAAAAAAAAATGTAGTCAGTCAACTGAGAGAGATATGGTCAGCAGGAGAGAGTAGCTTGCAAATTTTGTCATTTTAGTACTATGCTAATTGAAAGAACTTCTGAATTCTTCAGATTTTGGGGGTATTTTTTTCCATCAGACATGACCTAGTTTGTTCTCATCATATCATCCATTGATTACTTTTTGGTCTCAATAGGCCCTGTCAGCACCTCTGGTCAATTGGCTTGCAACAACCAGTACTTCATCCACGGATCTCGTGTCTTGAGGGAGACGATGGAGCACTGCTGCAGAGCTGGACTGGGCTCTTCAGCAGGGCCCTGCAGTTGGGTGCAAGCTCAGGTGATCAGGTCCATAGCAAAATGCAGGAATACTTTTCTCCCCAAGCCCTGCTGCCTCTACTGCCACTTCTGCACCTGGAGGGAATCCTACAGGCGTTATACTTGCTGATGAAACGACTAATTAAATAATCAGCAGAACAAAATAAAAGTTTACTATGAATAATTTAGCTGACAAATATCCTCTTTCCTTTTCTGAATTTTTTCATGATTGATTCATAATTATCTTGATAGTTATATATTGTTCAAAAATTTATAGTGAGTTGTTGCTGAAAAAAAAATTCTAGATTTATGAAGAATATATTTTTCATAAAGTTGATTTTGCAAATAGCTCATGCTTGACATATTTTCCCTTGGTTAGGCTAATATTAATGACATTCATTAATTGTAAAGAAAAAGTATTTTATTTTGAAATTTTTCTGATTTCATGATATTTGTTATTCTTTGACCACAGAGTTCCTCCTTTTGATAATCTAACACAGTGAATCAGGGTTTCATAAGATATACATTTACATTATACAGAGTTTTTTGAGACTGTGTGGATATTAAAATAACCATATTATTGAGGAATTATAACAAATTTTATTTTTATGAGCACTTAATATTAATGCATATGCCTATTCCAAATCTATTTCTCCATGATGACCCTGCAGAAAAGTTTGGCCTTGTTTTGGCTGGTTGTCATGATAGACCCAAAGGAAACCATAATTTGGAAAAAAAACCCTCAGTAATCAGTAAAATACTCTTTCATGAATTATATAATATGCATGAGTTTAACATTCCAATTAATTTAAAATGCCTGTCCTGGCTATGAGGAACCAGGTCTGCTAGCATAGAGGAAATACTGTACAGTTGGCACTATAGATTGCAGCTATAGTTCTGGCAAATTATTATACACATTCCTGAAGCCCACTCTATCCATGTTTAAAAAGCACAGTTTTTGTGCATCTTAAGGTGTTTGTGAGTGGGTCTTAAATACCACAGCATACAGTAATAACTAAATCTGTGACCCTGCAGTGAGATCTGCACAAGCAGGCAGGAGCCAATGGGGCTCCACAGGAACCCCTTCCTCCTAAACTCATGGCAGGATCAGGCCATAGATGTCAACAACCTCAGATAGAGTCTCTGTGTTTTAGGTTTTGTGGCTACTTTGTACATTCTGACTGCCAGGGGAAATAAATATTAAATGGCTGTACATATGTACTGCCTATAGAAAAGAGACAAGGATGATCTGGTCTGTGTACGATGGCTAGACTCAGACACACTCAAAATGTACAGTGGTTTTTGTTACAATATTTGCCTTGCACCCTCAAGGAAAAAAAAAGTTATTGAAATCCAGGCATTTAGAGTTACAAAATTGAAAAAAAAGCTGGTGTTATGACAGTTTTGAAATGTGTCTGCTTTTGCCAGCCAGTTATGTGTTTTAAAGAGCCTTTAGCTGATTTATGCAGTTCTTGTCCCAAAACTGCTGTATTGTATTACTTCAATATTTCATCCCTAACCATTTAAAGAAGGTTTGATCTTACATCAATAGTACTCAAAAATATTAAAATCAAAGATATTTCTTTTCAAAGAATTTATGCAAAACAAACCCTATATTTTTCCTGATCTTGAAGAGTAAAACAAAAAGAAAAGCGGAAAAAAAAGAAAAAAAAAATTACTTCTATAGCAAAAACTCCTGATAGTTATGGTAGCTGTTGCATATTCTAAAAGCTCGGAAGGGAAAAGGATTTTTTTAAAATGTAAACTGCTGAAGTCTTGGAGCTTTCATGGCAAAATAGCTTCTGGTCACAGACAAAAAGCAGAAATGAGGATTAGAAGAGTTATCAGTTATCTTTTTTTAATGCATTCATGTTAACTGCCAGTACTTTGAGTGAGTAAACAGGAAGCTTTTCTCTGCAGTGAGACCCTTAAAAGTACAATTTAATAGTTTTGACTAGCATTTTGGTATATGCCTCAGTTCTTTTCTTCTCTTTACTTAGCTGTGTGTTACACAAGACCTTTATGAGTTCAATATGTACAGTATCTGTTGACACTTCGTATATAAACAAAAATGATTTCATTTAGAAGCAGGGGAATTAAAGTAACCATAATGAAAAACAATTGTTCTAAAATGCTGTCAATTTGGATTGTGGAAGGAATTTCAACGATTGATCTTTTAAATGCAGAGAAACTTCAATTTTTACGGACATCACTGTTTTACAGAAGCAACTCTTAGATGAAATAATGCTTACTGTTTTTAAATATATCTTTTAGTTTCCAATTCTGAGGCTCTTTCATGATGCACTAAAATGATATTTCCTTCTCCAGCTTTGGAGAAGATAAGGGAGAGATAATTGTCTATTTTTAGACACAAATATAATGGGTTGAAGTATGTTATCAGTCTTCCTACGTGCTTGGAGCTTGTACAACCTGTGTTACTGTGCTGGGTTGATCCTGGCTGGATGCCACGTGCCATGTACCAAAGGCACTCTATTACTCTGCTCCTTGGCTGAACGAGGAGAATGAACACAACAAAACCCTGGTGGGTTGTGTGACAAAGGGAGAGAGGAGCACTCACCAGATAGTCATGGGCAAAACAGTCTCAACTTGAATTTATTAACAATCAAAGCAGAGTAGGATAATGAGAAATAAATCAAATCTTAAAGGCACCTTCACTCTGCCCCTTCCTTTTTCCTGGGCTTAACTTAAATCCAGAAATCTGTCCATCCTCTTCCACTGCAGCGCACAGGTACAAGGAATGGGGGCTGTGGTCAGTTCATCACATGTTGTCTTTGCTGCTCCTTCCTCCACAGGGGAGGGCTCCTCACTCTCTTCTCTGGCTCCAGGATGGGTGCCTCCATGAGACACAGTCTTTCAGGAACAGACTGCTCCAGCATGGGCTTCCCACAGGGTCAAAACCTTCCTTGGGAATCCACCCCTCCCAGTGCAGGGTCCTCCATGGGTTGCAGGTGAATATCTGCTTCACGTGGGCTGTCAATGGGCTGCAGGAGGTCTCTGCTCTGGTACCTGAAGCATCTCCTTTCACTTCTTCTTCACTGACTTTGTTGTCTGCAGAGTTGCTTCTTTCACACATCTTACTCCTCTCTTAAATCATTTAAACATTCCTCCTCTTAAATGTGTTATCCCAGAGGTACTGCCACAATCACTCATGGCCTTGACCTTGGCCAGTGGTGATTCCATACTGGAATCAGCTGACATTGGCTGTATTGGACATGGGGAAAGCTTGTAATAACTTCTCCCAGAACAACACACATCCCCCTCACTGCCTTCCCTGCTACCAAAACCTAGCCTCACAAACCCAGCATAGTCATACATGACTAAATGGGGTTTTTTTCCAATCTGTTGACTCACATATGTCTGCAATAATTCAGTACAATCCATACGGTGAAACTACTTAACTCACAACAAAGTTCTCCTTCATTATTGCACTCAAGACTGGGATATGAAAAAAATCACTTAGAAGAACATAGTCTGCAGGTTAAATATTTTCTCTCCATTCATAGTCCATAGCCCATTTCAACAATAGAATGCATATAATTTTGAATGGAGGTACTTAGTTTGAATAAATTGCTATGGCAGATGAGAACTATACTCAAACCTAAAATTTATTTCAACTCTATTCAGTTGCCTTGAAACATGAGCTCAAGGCCTTCTTAATTCAGTATCCACGGTTCAGTGAAAACTATCCATAGCCCTTCACGAGACCCTTCCAAATGGGAGACAGATGGTCCCTACTGCTGCTTCTCAAACAAGTTTTCTGTCACCCTCCTTTCCTGTGGTAGTTCAGTATTTTGTAATTATGCCTAATGGAGAAGTTCACACCATTCTGGCTACTGCATCAGAGATTATTGACCTTGGATATAGACATTATTTACCCTTGAAACTTACTTTTGGGGTGTTTATTTATATTGAAAAGAGTTGCAAAAACTTAAAAAGTAATCCCAAGTCAATCAACAATTCTCTGATCTCGCCATATGACTCTGAGAGGTTAAGACTTATAATGAGAGAGCAAATACATTTTGAATTTCAGGATGGTTAAATGAAATCTTTCCAAAAGGTGGAAGTTACATTCAAAATTATGCATAAATTATCTAAATCTACTCACAGTCTGTTGTTTTTAAGAAGTGCCTTCAGACCCTTCTGTCAGGAAAAAAAAAAACAAAACCTATGTATGCAGAGCAAATGAAAAGAGTAAAACAAGGCCAAGAAACATAGCTTGTGCAACTGTCGATTTTGAAAGATTGCTCCACGTAGGAAGAAAGAAATATGATAATATTTTTATAATATTGTTTATGTCAGACCATTAACAGCATTTCACAATGACATTCATTGACATTCATAGTATCAAACATTTCACAAATATGAGCAAGCATTCTTTTCTCTGTTTACACATGGCACACAGATTGGTTGTTCGACAGTGGCAAAAGTCAGTAGCACAACTGGGCCTAAGAACTCAGAATTCTTAGTGACCATACAATATTGCAGATTTTGTCCTTATTCTCAGAGTGGGGTCAAGAGAAATATAAGCATAGGGACCTCCAACATGAGGATTTTCTGTCTTCCCTCTCAGATACTACTTGAACGACAGTCGATGTGTTCACAATCTAAGATGCAGTCATGCTCCAAGTATTTCTTGGAAAAGTGAATATAGTGCATTTCGCTCTATGTGTGTTTGATGTCTTCTTATCATTTTAACGAGAGGATTTGAACTCCTGAGAGGATGTGCATCTGGTTTCTGCACTTGCAGATGGGCATAGGATTCTGGTGTAAGTCTTGCAGGTTAGACATGAAGTTTTATCAAGTACCATACACTGAATGGTGCAATATTCATGTCTGGAAAAACATGCGTTCAATTTCTGCCCAGAAGAAATACTTGAGAATGACACACCTTGAATGCACATAGATGTGCGCAGCACACTCCTTGTGCTTGCATGTCTGTCTGTCCATGTGTAAAATTTCCTTTTTTTCAGCTCATTTTGTTGCCTACAGTATGGAGAAAATGTTATCTTACTCGTCACTATAAACTTCTGTGAGGCATGCAGTATCCTCATCTTGCGGTGAAATTATGGGAAATGAGGATACCTGTGCCTTCAGTAATTCTAAGAGTTGTCTAGCCTGGTAAAAAAAGGATAAGAAATTAGGAGAATAACTGATTCCTACTTTTTCTTCGACAAACTTTCAAGGTTTTTTTTGCCTGCTGATAAAACATGGTATCATTTCTAAGTAAAACACAAATACAATAATTCAGTTTTAAATTTGGTGAAAAATTAACAATTCAGACCAAGCCAGAAATTAAAGGAAGATATTTTTTAATTACTCAGTTAGTTAATTTCTCCCTTTTAACACACTGTTTCTCACTCTCAGGGTGTTTTGTGAACATCAATCACAGTTCCAAATCAAATAGCTTTGAGAGAAATTGGACTTCTTGCTCTGGAGGCTTTTGAATGTATTTGTTTCATAGTTACAGGCTCTCTTTTTATTTTCTTGTTGACAGCATGCCTGTTTTAAATGCAAAGAATGATCTTAATGAGCTGTGGCTCTCCAGCAATCTCTGTGTATAATTCCTGCCTGTCCCTGACTCCTATTCCTGCCCTTTCCCAGCACCAGATATCTTGTCCTGCACTGCTGCACTCTTACATCGCTGTTCATCCTGACCTTACCAAATTATTTGTTTTCTGACTACAGTCTGGTTTCTGACTATGATTTAACCTAGTGCTTTGGTTTGAGATAACCCTACATAAGTCAAATGGTTGACTTGATTCTTCCCCTGGCATGCTTCCTTTCTCTAGTACTTCGGGCCTGTTGTGAGCTACTACCTACATTCTGTTATTTCTCCTAACATCAGAAAATTTACTCTGCATCCATGGAGGAAAGAAGACTATGTTTGCTTCATTTTTTCACTCTCCAAAAATCTCTGTTTGATATTAAGACATGTTTTCCAGTATAATATTGGGTAATTGTTGGAATGAAATACAGGCCATAAAGGGTTTCTAGAACAGAGAATATAAAGGTCTATGTCTAGCAACCCTTGGTCTTCCCCAAAGCAGAGAAATGGACTACTTGTCTTCAGATCATCTCCATACCAACATTTCAGTGATTATTTTCAATATATCATGTTTAACCCTTTTGTACCTGAGGGCACATCTTTCTATGTCATTAAGCAGTAATGAAGAGACAGTGATGTATGAATGGCATCACAAAATTGCTCTATCATCTAAAACTGAAGCAAATACTCTTTTGGACATATGCTGCTTATCATATATTTACGAGGACATCAGGTTTTATTATTTTTTTGCATGCACCTATTTTAAAAGAGGAAAGATTTCTTAGAAAGTGTAAAGCACAAGGAAAGGCATAGAAAAGAATGTGAGTGCTTCATATGTCTACACATATCCTTTCCATCAACCATCCACTCTGGATCTGAGTCAGCTGTGGTCTGGAAGGCATTCGGGTGTATTCCCATCCAGCTTGAATTAACATCCATTTAGGTGTATTCCCATCCAGCTTGAATTAACATGCCCTTCTGTTGGTGTCATCCTAAAGCAGCGTGATTTCCACAGCAGAGTTAGTTTGTATTGCTTGGCCCCAATGTTGCGCCAAAGGAATTGTTTTTTGCATCTAATCAACAGAAATGTGCTCTAAATCACAGTCACCGAATTTTAACACCTCTCAGATTTTGTAATACCTTCAGCCAATTTGAGCCTGATATACAAAATGCTGATCATCCAACACCCAAGGAGTTGTGGAAAATGAATAAGTAATGTCTGGTCTGCAGCTCTCCATCCCATCAGATTGCCTATATGAGCAAAGCAGACAATACATATCTTAATGATGTGAGGTTAATTAGTGTTTACAAAATATGCAGAAATAATCAAATGGCTAGCACTGTGTGTGAATCGTACCTTCATAACGAAGTGTAATTAAAAGTTATCGTTATTTCTATGTAAAAATGTTGTATTTTTCTGTTTCTTAAAAACAAGGAAAAGAGAGTTTGTTTTCATTTGTAACTGCTGTTTTACTCTTCTGAATTGTTTTTAATTCTGAATAGGATACAGAATAATAATTTTGCTATCTCCCAGCTGATTGTGTTAGAAAGGAATTTTTTTTCATTAATTGCATATACACGCAGCGTATAAGCAATACGGTCAACACTTTTAATTAAAAACACTGTATGCAAAAAATGAAAAAACATTTCCCTAAAAACAAGAATAGACAGAATCAGACACAAGTTCTCAGTTTGAAAAACTTTCATTTTTTTAGAACAATATCTTTTGACTTCAACCACAGAAATGTTCCTGAAGCAAAAGAGAAAACAAAAGCAGACATCCCATTCCTGTTGCATAAAAAAATAGCTAAAACTGGAAAGATAAGCACTGATAGCCCTAAGTGGAGTCATCTCCAGCAGGTTCTCTCTGGTGCCCTGGGATGAGGTGGTAGCCATAAGCAGGGAGATGCTGATGCCTATACAACCTGATACTGGTGTGATTGGAGGACACCCAGCATCTTTCAGGATTAGCTATAATGCATTGTATGGTGCTTTTTGTTCATCAAACAGCAGCTGCTAAGAGATGTAGCCTTCAAAAGCACACAGCTGATCCCACCTGTTACATTTCATTTCTCTGTGTAGTTAATGGCCTGGATGTGCTGTATCTTAGTGAAATTATATGATTTGTCTGTGCCAGGCTCCAAGCTGAATGCTTTGCATCCATTTTTATTGAATTTGCAAGGAATTTTTATGTGGGATTTTACTTTTAAAATACACAGTACCAAAGATGTGGTCGTGTGTAAAGCAGAAACAATTTTCTCCCACCACAGTTAATTCTTGAAGAGTGTGTTACAATTACTTGGAGATGCATTGCAGAATTGTCTGTAATTTCTTTCTTCATAGTTTACCTTCACCTGTGTTTACTCCAGCCGTTCACAGGTTTAAGGGTTTATTTAATATGCAAAGCATTTTGACGTACAATAATGCATTAATTCATACAATTATATATAATGTTTTAAAAGAATCCTAAAATTATATGTGACCACTGCTAAAAGATGTAATGCAGAAGCATAAAATATGTATGAAATTATGTAAATACACTGGAAAACGTCTTCCAGCTAAACTTGTCTACCAGTTTTCTGAAGGCTTGCCAAACTTGAAATAAAAGCCACATTGAGCAGAATGTTTAGACATCTGGATACCTTTCCTTTAAATTCCAGGAAAATATTCTGTATCTAGTTTGAACTACAGCTACCTAAGTCGCTATTTCCACTACAGTCAAAATAGTTATTCTTTGTAATTTCCTGTTTGTCATATTACTTCTTTTCAGCCAGCTGATCAAAGATACTCTCAATATTTTTGTAACTGTTTTTCCTGTCTAATTTTCTAGTTAGTATTTTAACAGGCTCAAGATTGCAAGCCAACCTTTTTTTTTTCTTTGACCTGTTTGGGCTTTCTGTCTTCAGACTTTGGACTTCATTCCACTGCTAGTGCTGTGCAATTTATTAAAATAATTGAACACTGCAAAAAATATTAACAAAGTTCAGCAGTTCACTAAATTTAATGTTGAAAATTATTTCTGCAGTCATGTTCATGTCACAGGAAATTCCTTGAATACTGCATCTGTCTCAGGCAATTTTAACCAGTAATAAAGCTAGAAGGTAAGTCTTGTACCACTCTGTGGTACTTCTGTTTTAAAGTTGGCTAAAAAGGTTGGTAAAAAAAAAAAGTTTGATTCAGCTTATTCGCACAACAATTACTTGATCTTATTGCAACTTCATTAAAAGTCTTCCAGACTGAGCTTAGATTTTGTTAACCTTTACTTAATTTACATCAATAAAGCACAAAGAAGTATGCTAGTTTAGCACTCCTAGCACGTGGTGTCACAGAGTTTTCTTAGGTTCTACGCTTCCTGCAAATCAGAAAGCACACTTGATGAAAATCAATGAGATATAATAGCAAGAATATGAAGATTAATGTGTTTTTACCCCTCATACACTGTTTTCCTACACATAAAAACATCAGCAAGGAATGAACTATAATTTTTTCACCAAATTATACAGTTTCAAGATAATACAGGAACTAGCTACATTAACAGCCAGTGTCCCACACAAAACTTTTCCTAGTAGACCAGGTTCAGGTTCTCATTTCAAAGCATTTCCTTTTAGTAGAGAAGTAAATCTACCACAAAATACATGAAATCAAGTGAAAATTTCATTCTAGGTGGAAACGTCTCAAATGAGTAGAATATTATTTATTGACATATTTGTTAGTTTGAATTCACCTTTTACACGCTACTCTGTGAGCTGGATACCCATACGCTGCATTACATTTGAAAGTAATATATCAAATATAATTTTTGCTAAAAAATCACACAGAAAAAAGGGTTACCTTTCTCTTGAACTTGAAGATCTATATCCAAAATTAAATTTATAAAGGTCTTCACTCTATTGGGCCTGCTTTTCTTGCATAAAAACATATTTGAGCTCCGCGTGCTAGTGAGGTACCTGTGAGTTATGTAGCTCAGATCCATTCTAGTGAATACACACTAGTGCAGCCTTGGAAGTCCAAAATGATGAGTGATCACCACCCATGGGAAAAATGATTCTGACATAAGACAGGTTTCTTTGGATATATCTTTGCTGTGTGAGCAGGGCCTCATTAGAGGTCGGTGAGGGTCTCTATTTCACTGCACAGAATATGTTAAAGAATTGTGAAACTGTTCATGGAGTTCTTATAGCTACCTAATCCTGGTGTGTCCTAGACTTCTGAGAATGACCCACTTGGGTGAGGCAGCTCTGTGATGTGGACACACACTTGTTCTATTTGTGTTGACTCACCCTTACCTAGTTTGAATATGGCAAAAATGCCTCGGCTTGGATATAACCTTTGCTAGAAAAACACTATCAACAATTCATGAGCAGAATACAGTGCAGGACTACAGTGGGATTTTTCATTTAAAAAGTTACTTTACACTAAAAATATAAGAGAGCAAAACACACAGAAAATTTTGAACCATAAGAATCTCCCCGATTAGATCTGATGATCTTGATTCACTTACAAACAGGAGGGTTGATGTCTCTTTTATTGCATGCAGCATATTTGCAAATGTGATTGACAAGCTTAGAAAAAAGTACAGCAGTTAGCAGCTAAGCTCAAATTCTCTTTTTAGTTTGAAACTGTCTATTTAGAAATACTTATCAGATGATAGAAAAAGTAAATTACTTGTGGGTGATAGAGTTGTCTGACCTAGCAATTAACAAAGAAAATCAGGTCAGATGTACAGCATGTAAATTAATTACCTGCATATGACTAGCTGACATTTGACAAAATAACATGTCACATTGATAGGGAATCGAATCCTGTCAACAAGGCTGTAGATGCTGAAAAAAAAAAGAAGCAAAGAAATAAACACAGTAAATGTAAAGACAAGCAGAGACAAGCAGAGCAGGAGGCAGAAATTTGCTTAAAAGAACTACTGTTTCTTTTCTTCTATGGCTTTCCACAAGCATAAAGGAGAAAGAAAGCAGAATGTATTGTATAGTTGTTGTGGATCACTAGTGTCAAACATACATATCAAGCAGAAAAAAAAAAAAAAAGGCAAGATTTTATGCAACTACAACTTCAAGTTCTTCTAGTAGCATTATCTAAGTCACGTTGCACATATATGTAGCTTTTTTGTCCTCTTTTTCTGATGTCATATATTGGATGAAAGGCATGGATGTCATAGGTTGTACCAGAGGAATAAATTAAAATTTGAAATCTTGATTTCTGTCATTATTACAGAGTTGATTTTCTTGACATCTCTATTTCTGTCAGGTTGGTCAGGAAAAAGTCCTTATTTTGTTTTCAGGAATTACAGTAAGTACTGAGGTGCTTGATGCTCACTCAGAAATTCTTTAAAACACCTCTGAATCTGGTGGTTGTCAGTGTTTTTTTTTCTCATAGAAACAGATGAACATGCATTAATTTCAGTGAGCCAGTTACATATGAGTCAAAATGACCTGCTCGAGGTCACAGTAACAAGCTCAAGCAATGTTATTTAAAACAAATTCAAACCACATCACCAAGACTAAAGCCTGAGGTATCCACTTGGGTCAAAATAGGGCCACAATACTTTGCTCCTGTGGTCACTTATCTATTGATTATGGCAGCTGGTTCTTTTCCCTCTGTTTTCTTCAAAGCCTGGAGGTATGTGCCTTCTCACTTTCCAAATGCTGCTCAACTTGAAAAGCAGCACAGTTGATCCCTAAGAATTTCCTCCACAACATTTTGCATATTTGCTTAAGAGGGAAGACCAGAAGATAAAGAGAGCAAAAGAATTTTAAATCCAGGAGAAGCCAAGCTGGCCCCAGGGCACCCTGAACAGCAGCCCTGGCACACGGCGAGGTGGCAGCAAGTACCAGGATATGTTTCTGGCAGCCAATGTTGGCTGATCTGATACAACAGAGAGAGCCACCAGAAACAACTACTCCCCATGACTATGTGTCTGCTTCTGTCAGGAGGAGAGGTGTCAACTGGGCCTCTTTTTTTTAGGTTTGGGGTTTTTTTTTTCATCCTTTTCCATTATGTTTCAGAGATTTGTTCCAGACTAGTAGCCTATGGGCTGGGGAGATGAGAATTCAGTCAGATATAGAGCACACAAAAAAGTGTGACAAATTGCAATGACAAGGTTGTGTTAGTAGCTTATGATCTAGTGAAATGAAATTCTGAACCAGAGAACACAGACAGTGGTGTGCTATGGGCTGTAGGCATCCAAATTCAGAGAGGGGGGAAGGATTGTGCAGCACGGGTAGGAGTACTGAGCCAGTAAAATCACCGCTGACATTACTGCCAGCCTGTAACACACTGCTCATCAACAAATTAAGTCATTTTTCCTGCACTCAATATCAAGGAGTAGAGTGATGCAGTTGGTATTTAAACATCATGAAATATGTTATTAGACACGCACAGCTGGAAGTAAAGAAATACAATGTTTTGGTCAAAAGCTTTCAAGCCTGCTGGCTGAAACATTTAACATTTCACTTCCATCTGTGTATGTCTTACAGAACTGGCTTGAACTTAATACTTCACACTGGAACACGCAAGAACTTTGGGGGAAACGCTCACTTTAAAAAAATATTCTGTTCGTGCTACCCCTCCATTTTGTCTTTCTGTATAATAGTCATGAAAGCAATTTTTCATAATCTTTGCAAAAATGTTGAGCTAGATTCATCATTTCCTCCTAACTAGTAACCAAAACTGCTCTGGTACTAATTATTGTGTCTGAGCATCTTAGGGGCTGAGACCTCCTTAGATTTTATCCTTACAACCAGTCAGACGGAGAGCCATTGACCCCATCTTTCAGATGAGGAACTGAGACATGCAGTTGACTAAAAAGCTTGGCCAAGTTCCTTTATGGCCTGTGAATAAGACTCATGCTTCTTTCAGTGCTCTCTCACCAAAGCTAATCCTAAATTTCCAGGACCTAAGGGAGAAGCAGTTGTAAAGGCCAAACAATCTGAATCACTAAGAATAACCTCCCCAGAAAATGTCCTATAGGAGTAATACAGATCCCTGATACTTACTGATAATTATATTATTTTTGGCTCAAGACTTTTTCTGTGCTGTGCACTGTATTAACATGAACAAAGACAAGATCCCTACTTTAACATACGCTTCTTTGCCATTTATTGATATCCAGTCTACCCGCTTCTCAATTTTACAGACTCCTCAAAAAAGAAATCTTGATAATTCTTTTAATGACCCAGTCCCCCAAATAATGATGGATTTATTGAATTCAAAAAACTTTACTATGAAAACATCTCTTTTCACTATGCTCTCAAGATATCTCTCAAGCCTAACTTCCTGAACTTTGTCTTTTCACATTTGCTGTTTTAATGACTAAATGATCATACTTAACTGAGCAAAATTTCCAATATTTAGTGTCACCTCACAGATATTGATTCTTCTTTTCAAGACTAAATATAGAATAGAGCATCAGTATTCATATTTTGATCAACATACCTGTATGTCCCAGTAGAAAAATAAAAACAAGGTAGTAACATCTCATGCTCTTACAAAACTTCCTCATTCTGCTTTCAGGATTTGTTTCCACAGCTAACATTAGAGTATCCCTTAAAATTTTATGTGAATACTCATTTTTTTTTTTTAATGTTTCCCATCAGAATTTAAAGTCTATCTATACATAAGGCAAAATGGAAATTTTAAGGGGAAATTTTGGCATCTGAGTAAAATGCACTTTCGTTGTTTGAATTGTTTGGCAAAAAGAACATAGAACGTATTTTCTTGGCAATCGGCAGGGCGTTGTGTTTCTGACTTAAAGAAGCAGATGCAGAAAGAACTCTTATCAAAAAGGATATGAGGACCTGACATGATTAGCTGAATAATTACAGTCCTGGGCAGCAAATGCCAGGTTACAGTGTACCTTCTAATTTGGGAGAGAAATGTTCTAACCAAATAGGAATCAATAATTGGAAACTGAAGCCACCCACCTCAAAATTGGAATTAAGACACAGATTTTAAACAGTAAGAATAACTAACATTCTCCATCTGTTCATCTTGAGTTTTTTGAAACAAGCTGTACTCAGGGAGAAATTATCACACTTTCTATGAGGGCAACTGGGTAGAAATCTGAGACTAGATAAGCTAAAGATTTTTTGCAGGTTGCAAAATCCTCATTAAGGAGGTGCTGTGCCTTAACTAACAGAAATAGCAATATTAACACAGGAAATTAAAGAGCAGTCCAGGGTTTCCAGTACACAAATATGTCTTTTTGTGTAGCTAATGCTAAAGGTTCCCTTATCAGTAGTCATGATACTAAAAACAGAGATAGTGAGGATTACCTCCGTCTATCATATGCTCATGAAACAAAACCAAATATTTGAGCCTGAAATTAATCCTAACACATAGAAAATGCAAATGCAGAGAGATTGTTAACAGGAATCATTCTGAGTAGCTAAAGAATCAGCACATAAATTGTGTTTCGTAATTTCCAGTTTTAAACTGTTGAGTACTCATTTAGAAAAAGAAAAAAATCCTCTATCCTTACATCCTAAGGATGAGTTCTCTGTCCATATTGAAAAGGACCGTGCCCTTATAAACCTGTTGAAACTGTCTAATCAAAATTTAGGTCAAAAGTTTTCCGAAAATCAGCTCAGATTCTGGGGTTAGATAAAAGTAGAACAAAGAAGTAAATGAAAGCTTGACAATTTTCCAGTATGAGACACAAATCTGGACTACATTACAATAAACTTTCTCCAAGAGTGATAAGGGTGAAAAATGCCAGCTGATTTATTCTGTTTTGGTGTAGAGCTAACCTAACCAGGTCTGTGGGAGGAGAAAGGGGATCAGAAACTTGAACACAGTAGTTCTGACATTCATAATAGGTGTGTATAAACGTGCTCCTGTAAATGAGGTTATAACTACACATTTCTGGCAGATTCCTTATATGAATTTGAAAAGAAGCTTTCATACTAACTGCATTGTACATATTTTAAAAAGTCTTTCATAATGCCTGATTTACAAGTTGAATTTGGGTATTTTTTTCAAGATAATTCCTTCCTGGAGGAAAAATTAGTACAGTTAAGAACATTTTTAATCTTATTTTAATTTAAAAGTGTCTCAATTATTAAACCACAAAAGTCAGGGTTAGTTTGCCTTTGACTTTAATGCATTTTTCTGAGGCTCCTGATGATTAAGGACTGATGATCAACTACACTGAGAAAGACTTGAGGGAGCAGTCTCTCTTACAAAGAAGAATGGGAAAGCAGTCAACTGGCCCAGGTAAAGAAGGGCCATACAGCAGAATTGTGCATGTCAGGCCTGCTGATGGGTAAGGGAAAACTTGGGGTATTATAGCCAATAGAGATGCCAAATAGGACATAATATCAGAGAGAGAAGAGAGGATACCACAGAAAGTTGCTTTGTTTGAATTCATACTTGCATCAGGAGCTTAATTAATTTTGAAGGGGAAAATTTCAGTATTATTTACTTCAGCTTCTGTTCTGTGAACCCTTTATATCTCCATTTTAGATATATAAGTTGAATAAGTTAGACATCTTGCATAAAAAGCATGTAGTTCCTTTGGGTTTTGTCATAAAAGAGGCTTCTTCTTTGGCACAGCAGATGTAAGCAAAATGTTCCCTGGTTTAGATTTTATAAGAGATCTGGGGAGCATTTTCTCAAGAAAACAACCTTGGAATAAAGTGCTAAAGATTTTTTATTTCTTTTCCCCCAAAATACCAAGAAATCACTATTAAAGGCTAACAAACTAGGTTTTTAGAGTATCATGTATTAACTCATTGACTACATCCTCTTTCTCTGAAAAAAAAATTGTTTTTCTATAATTCTGAATCCAAAGCTTACCATCTATTTTCCCCTCTTAATTTTCTACTCTCACTATTTTGTCGTTTTTATTGTCACTGTATAAGAGAGAGCCTGATCCATGAATAGGTTCATTTCTTCTGCTGTTGCAGAATCCAGGCATCTTCTGTTTTGTGTGAACTGGTAGATTTGTCTACGACAAGAAATTTGTGGTTTCCAGGTATTAATGTCTGTATACATTCTAATGTGCTTCAGTTTTTATCACAACTAAGCAGATAAAATAGTTAATTGTAAAGCAAATTTCACTACTCTCACAGTCTAGATTTCCTTATGTGCAATGAAGAGAATAAGGGAATATATTATAAATATAATTTATGTTTTGATATACATGGCCTATATAGTCCAGTTAATGTTTACCATTACCCTGCTCTAGTTAACAAGTAAAACACCAAATAGAATCAGCTTACTGTATCCTTTTCCTATAAATTACACTAGAGGACTCTTTTTCACTGACCTACACAGTAGTGTAAGCACACAATAATGAAAACATGAAATGGATTCTATAATTTCTAATGTATAAAAGGATGTCTATTACCTGGAAAGTTTGGGCATACAGGGAAAGTATCTTTCAAGATTGTGACAAAGTCTTTAGAATTAGCCCATAAGCAAAGATGGAGCTATGTTTCATAGAATTTTTCCCATGAAATCCTCTCAAAATGTAATAGCAATGCTTTGAGAGTTTAGTTGCATTTCCAGGCCTTTCTATTTCTTCACCCAGTCTTTAAGTGTCCATATTTTGGATATGTGACATGAGAAGGTAAGAAGTTATGGGATAGGGGCTGTGTGGTGGGAGTCAGCCTTGGGAACAAAGGCAAGGCTACAGTTTCAGGCTGTATCTAGGAAGAGCTCGAATTCAAAGGGCTCCGAACGCTGCAGCACTAGCAGAGCTCTGGGTGTCAGATGCAAGCAGCTGGTGAGCCCATCAGCTGTGCCTGGCCCTGGGCCATGCCATGGCCCTGGGAATGTCTCAGTTGTCAGATGTCTACAGCATGAGATCTGACAGATCTTCTCCTCCTGTGAGATGGTGATGTTTCATATTTCAGAGATCAATCTTGCATCCGCTACTATCTGCATTTATTTATTCATCCATTCATTTATGCATTTCTTGAGTCTGACTTCAGTGGGATCAGAGTTGGACATTAATTTCTCATCTGAAGGATTCAAAGGAGAACTCTTAAGTGTACCTCCTTTTCCACTGTTCAAGTAAAATGCTACTTATCAAGAAACTGGGAAGAAATACATCATTAGACAGAACTGCACATGGTAGGAATCCAGAAGGATGGCAGGGTGTCTAGAGTCTCTTTCCTCCTTCTTTATTGTCTACGGCTGCCAAACTCAATAGCCAGTAAAAACAAGACATTAAAATGCTATCACTGACTTCGAAGTACTATCAAACCCATACAGTGCACTCTTTGCACAAGCTCATTTTCCACAGACAGGAAAATCAAAGAATCCCATAATAATGAAAAAATCATCTGGGAGAAGGGGAGGAAAGGGAGGCACAAAAGAAAAGAAGGTCCTCTGCTAGGAAGCATAGAGAAGCTGGATTCAGTTGTAAGTAGCCACAGTCCCTTGGTAGAAACAAAGTAGACCAGGCTTACTCTTTCCTCTCCCTGTGCACAGTCAGGCATGCAGAGAAACAAAGGAACCTGAAAGAACTTCCTTACCAGAATTTTTAAAAGGTGGAATAGATAAAATTCCCCTGTGTCTTTTGTTGTCCCTGCACTCTTCTTGGTCAAAGTACCATGAAAGAAAATAACGACTTGGTCCGTGGAACAATCACAGTCCATTTCTCTTTTTAAAAATTACATGAATAGATAAATTGAGGCAAGGAATGACTAAGACTATAATTTGCTCTTTAGTCATCAGCTACCTAAGAGTCTGGACTGCAACAGAGTTTCCTTTTACGTTAGGGACTCAGCATCGTATGCACAACACCTATGCATCATCCTTTTTAGAGGAGACAGAAAGTTTGTCAGGTTTGATGTATTTTGCACCTTAAGAAAGGGCAGAGCTGCTGTGGAAGGGACTGGAGCCCTGCTATCCCTCCAATGGTTCATCTGCACCATTGCTTCAAAGGCACTGTCTGTACATGATTTTCCCCATTTTATTTGGTGTAATATTAAGCCTCAGAGTGTCCTGCTTGTGCTTGTTGAAGCCTATGCTGGTCTTTCTTCACAAAGCAACAGCTGCAGGTCCTAACACTGATGCTTGCCTTCATGGTCAGAAGGACAATTGATAAGCTCCTGGAAACATCCAGACATGTCCTACAAATGGCAGTGCCAGCAGGATGTGCAGGGAGAGTGCTGTGAGAGCAACTGGAAGGTACAAAGCTCCACCCAGAGAGAATGTATCTTCTCTCAGCCAAGGAGTTGAGAGATTACGGGTAATAATTAAGGGACAGGCTTACATATCTGACACTGGTGTAAGTGTTTACTTGAGGCAACCTAATAAGGAGGAAGAAATTGATGAAGCTTTCTCTGGAGAGCTGGAAATAGCATCACGGTCACAGGCCCTGGTTCTCCTGGAGGACTTCAACCACTTTTATTATTTGTTGGAGAGACAGCACAGCTCGGCACACACAGTCCAGGAAGTTCTTGGAGACTTTTTGATGTAAGTGGTGAAGGAAGCAACGAGGAGAGATGTGTTGCTGGACATCATATTAATAAACCAGGAGGGACTGGTTGAAGACATGAGGGTTGGGTACAGCCTTGGCTCTAGTGACCATGAGAGGGTGGAACACCGGATCCTGCACGGATGAAGCAAAGCAGTAAACAGAACTAGAACCCTAAACTTCAGGAGAGCTGAAGTTTGACCTCTCCAAAAGATCTGTTTAGGGGAATCCCATGGCTTAGAGCTCTAGAAAAGAAGGGGAGCCAAGTTGGCTGGCTAATATTCAAGAATAATTTCCTTGAAACTCAAGACAAGTGTATCCCCATGATCAATAAATCAGGCAAAGGGGATAGGGCACCTGCATGGATAAGCTTTGAGTAAATCTCAAATGGAGGAAGGATATTTATGGTATATGGGAAAAGGGACAAGACACACAGAAGGACTATGAGAACATCATCAGAGCATATACGGAGATGAATAGGAAGGACAAGGCCCACTTGGAATTGAATCTGTCAAGGGATATCAAGGACAACAAGAAGGGCTCCTACAAGTACATCAGCAGCAAAAGTAAGATTAGAGAAAATGTAGGGCTGATGCTGAATTGAATGGGTGTCCTGGTGACAGAAGACACAAAGATGGAACTACTGAATGCCTTCTTTGCCTCAGTCTGTACTGCTAAGGGTGACTTTCAGGAGTCCAAGACCCGTGAGGCAAGAGAAAAAGGCTGAAGAAAGGAAGACTTCCCCTTGGTCATAGAAGATTTGGTTACAGATCAGCTAGACAGACTTAAAACCCGTAAATCCATGAGCTATGATGGGATGTACCGAGAGGTGCTGAGGGAGTTGGCAGACACTGTTGCTAAGCCACACTCTGTTATCTTTGAAAAATTATTCAGAATGGGAGAAGAGCCTGTTGACTGCAGGAAGGACAATGTTACTCCCATCTTCAAAAAGGTCAAGAATGAGGCCCCAAGAAATTATTGGTGAGTCAGCCTCACATCCATCCCTGGAAAGGTGATGGAACAGATCATTCTGGAGGTCATCACCAAGCATGTAGAAAAAAAGGAAAGGCACCAGGAGTAGTTAGCGTGGATTCACCAAGGGGAAATCAGC